>JANAVB010033820.1:21589135-22189135 GCA_029216955.1 Iris pallida
GGCAGAGGCGCTCCTCCCTCAGCCCCCCCCACCCGCGGGACCCTCCGGACCTCCGCTGCTCCCGTCCTGGAGTCCCTTCCCCCCCCTGCCTCCGCTCCGGCACCCTCCCCGGCTCCCTCGAGCACCCCCTCCTTCCCCCGACGATCCCTCCCCCTCCTCCTGCGTCGTGTCACCCCTCGGCGGCCCCTGCTGCGAGACCGCCGCCCCCGCCCCTCGCTCCCTGCCGTCGGAGCTGGCCGCCCTCTTCCCCTCGCCGGCCGCCGGCCCGCTCCCCCTTCTCTCAGTCGCTTGGGCCGCCCCTCGCCGGTGACCGTTCGCGTCCCCCCTGGCCTCCTCCGCCCGTTCCCGCGGTCCCCCCCCCTCCGGCCCCCGAGTCCAGACCCTCCGCTTCAGTTCTCCTGGTCGGCCCCTCCCTCCTTCCCTCGCGCTCCCCGCCCTCGCCGGCCTCTTTTCTCGGCCGGGGCCGCGCTCTCGCACTCAGGGAGTCCCCGCCGTGGCCCTCCCCCCGGAGTCCTCGCCGTGCGGTGTCCTAGCCATGGCCCTCCGCCGGACGGCCCTCGCCGTGTCCCCCAGTCCCCCTCCCGCGCTGGCCGGCCTCGAGGAGTGCGCCCCCCTGCGTGCGCCTTTTTCTGATCGGACCGCCTCCCTTCTCGCCGGTCAGCGGTGGCCCCCCGGGGCGTGGTAGCGCCCCCCCTCGTCGGTCGTCGGCGCCTCCTCGGCCCCCCCGCGTGTTCCCTCGGGCGCCGCGCCCCAGTCCCCTCCCCGGCTCCCCGGCTCCCCGGCGAGCGACCTCCCTCCGTGGCCCACCCTCCGCATCAGTCGCCGGGGTCGAGCCCCCCCCGTCGGCCCCCCAGCGGACCAACCCCCCTCCCTTCTTTCCTCGGGCTCCTCGTTTTCGAGTCCCGAGCCCGTTCGGGACGCGTGTGTTCCGCTTGGGACGCGTGTTCTCTCCTCGGGTTGCGTGTGACCCCTGGGAATGCGCGGGCGGTTGGAGTGTCTGTCTGTATTTTGAATTCCGTATTTAGTTTTGCCTGTTGTGTGTTGTGTCTGTTGGCTGTTGTCTGTTGTCTGCTCCCTGTGAGCTTTTCTATTCAATAAAGTTTCTGTTTCAAAATATATATATATATATATATATATATTTTTTTTTTTTCATATATATATATATATATATATATATATATATATATATATATATATATATTTTTTTTTTTTCATATATATATATATATATATATATATATATATATATATATATATATATATTGCAAATGATCTCTAGCCTAGTGGTTATGAGAGATGCATGCGGCCCGAGTGGTCAGGAGTTCGAATTCCAGTGGGAGCAATTCCAGAAACAATTTACCTGATTCCAAAAAAAATAAAATATATATATATATATATATATATATATATATATATATATATATATATATATATATATATATATTGTAGAAAATAAATTCATCTAACAATTGAGGGATCTTTAGAAACAAAATAGCAATTAACACACCGGTCAGAACAATATCTTTAAGAAATCCTAATTTTTTTGTATGATTATAAATATGAATCTTAGAGTCGGTAGAGAATAGTGATCCAAGAATTGGAAGTCTTGGAGGGATTCTTGAGGAGGAATTGAGGAAGGAATGGAACAACTTGAAATACAAAATTACAAAACTAATCTTAATATTTTTTTTGAGGCCCCCCAAAATTGGAGGCCCTGTATGACAACACTATTGGCACGGCCCCAGGGCCGACCCTGGTGTTCGATCAACATCATGGGGTTAGGCAGTTCAAATTCAATTGAATGATTTTCAACACATTTTACATGTTACAATATAGGAGCATGAGAGTTAATACATTTCTCCTATTGACATAAGTTTTTTCCAATTTAGTTTAAATAATAGTAGTGTACAAGTAGGGTCTTCCTAATTTATGGTGCTATGGCCCGAAAAAAAAAAGTCATAATATCACAAGATAATACTCCTGATCTCACTTATCATAAGAATGATCGCGGGGATGCATGTCTTGAAAAGAACTATATTACCATTACTAGATCTATCTAAGTTCCAACACATAAAAATGTTCATCTTTAGAACAATTCTGAGGATGGAAGATAGAAGACGAAGTCTTGGTCAAAACCAAATTGTCAGATTGACGTGAGGAGGAATGAACGAAAGATGGTGGGTGATGGTGAAGAAGAGTATGATGGAGAAGAAATCTTCAAATCTCCACAATAGCTCTGGTACTATGTAAGAATTCAAAACTATGAAGAAGAAGAAGAATAATAATCTTATTGATTGTTCTATTTCATAATAGATGCATCAAGCCTTGTTTACCGAAAAAGATTGACTTGAGAAGCAAGCCAAATCAAAATAGAAAACAAAATCACAGACAAATCTACCCCTGCAATTAAGAAAATAAATCCATAATTTGCGAAAGAAATTGAAAAAACAATCTATCTTTAATGGATGTAATTCTCATGTAATATTTATGTATCTTCTCTTAAATAGACGTAATCTTCTCTACGAGAGTGCACAAGATTACATTTTATTTTCTTAGTCATATTGTAAACTCAGCTTTATGTTAGCAAGACTCCGTTGATATTGGACTTGGCTAGTAAGCCAAGAGGGAATCAGTCTTAACTAAGCCAAAAAAAAGGCTAGCGAGCGAGGGAAAAAATCTTGTTCAAAGGAGACGGTTCTATCTTAATATAAAGAAGAAGATCCCACGTGCTAGCCGAACGATTAGGATTCTGCGTTCACTCGGTTCTCTAAATAAAGGGAGAGAAGTCGCCCGAGGTCGAGGGGAGGAAGAGAAGAAAAAGCAGTCACCTGGTGTCGTAATAACCACTGTTTTCGGATTTGAAGGCGAGCGAAGTGAGGAAGGGGGAAATCCCAGCGATCGGGTACGAGGGCATTGTGCTGCTTTGAGTCCCAAATCTGTCGTGCAGGGTTCAATTCACTAACTCATATATCCTGCATGTTCAGGTAACATTGGCTAACTCCATGTTAAAAAAACTTCAGAGGTAATTTTATTAAAATACTCATGAATTCCTGTATGTTCTACTTTGCAGATATAGGGATTCGGAACCGAGAAGAACCGAAAAAACTGAAGCTAAAGATCCAAGCGACTGATCGGTAAAGAGAGCTCTACTTGGAGGGAGAGTAATTCTATGACATCGTATATATCCGGTGGCGGCAATTAAAACTATCCTTGAAATACAACGAATTTTGGTGATCTGTGACACCATGTACTCGATGACAAATTCATTGACAAAATTGTTGGAGTTGTTGCTTATGGAGCAACCTACATGTGATTCAACAAAGTGCTTTTTCTTTTAGTTCCGTATTGGAAAGAAGAAGCCATTCTCCTTTGTATATATTGCTCTACCCTCCTTAGTGGGCAGGTGGATTTTGTGGAAGATGGTCTACATCTTATCAAATCCGTGAGCAAATGCGCAATTTAATGCATGGAGGGAATTGGACTAGGAGGTATAAAGGTAAATTTCTAATTGAATTTTAATTTTTATATTTGAGTTGTTATGTTAGGTTGGCTTGGTTGGTCTTTTACGGACATGTTCTCACGTAATCTCGTTACAGAATTCGTGGGAGGCAATTAATCTGGACACACAAATTTCGTGGGAGATAATATCCTAGTTCGATGTTCCAGAAATCTGTTTAAAATAGAAACAAATTATCTGTTCAAAAGTCCCGTGGGAGGAGCCCCGCCAGAGGCCCCCACTTCCCCGCACCATCAAATTAGGGGGTCCGTTTGGAAATCCTGCTCACGTCCGCTCGATCCAACGATCGAGGACGACGAAGCTCCCGTGAGACTCTGCGGACGGACTCCCGAGATATTGAATTATTAATTTCGTGACCTTATATATATATACTAGTGGATAACCCGTCCCATAATGGCACAGACACGAACCCGGCCTTCTCGATGTAGGCGTGCAGGCACCGGGCCAGCGCCATGGAGTTCTGGACGGAGATGCGGCCTCCGAACTCGGCCTTCTCGACGTAGGCGTGCAGGCACCGGGCCAGCGCCAGGGACCCGAGCCCGGCGGAGGCGGACACGGCAAAGACTACGGTGGCGGCGTTCGGGGCGGCGTGGGGCCTCATGGAGGCGAAGACGCGCAGGGCCCTCGCGGGGCGTCCGAGGGCGGCGAGGTCCGAGATGGCGGCGGTCCAGGAGACGACATCCCTGTGCGACATTCCGTCGAACACCCGCAGGGCGTGGTCGGCGGAGCCGCGTCGGGAGTAGGTGGTGAGCAGGACGGGCTGTACGAAGGGGTTGGGCCGGAATTCGAGGAGGAGGGCGTGTGCGTGGAGCGACCTGGTGGCGGCGGCGGCGGTGGTGGTGTTGATCAAGGAAGAGAAGGTGTAGGAGTCGGGAGGAACGCGACGGCAGAGCATTTGGGAGTAGATGGAGAGTGGGTCGACGGAGATGGCGATGGCGGTGTTGAAGGAGAAGGGGTTGGGGTTGGTCATGGCAGAGAAGAGGGAGGCGACGAAGAAAGGGTCGACGTCGGCTGCGCGGTGGAGGAGGCTGCTTGCGACGAAGGGGTTGCGGAAGAGGCCGGCGACGACGGCGTGGGCGAGGATGGAGCGGAGGCGACGGAGGGAGGGGCGGTGCAAGAGAAGCTGTAGGCGAAGGTGCCGTTGGAACAGCCGGTTGCTCCGCACCCAACATGAGACCTCCTCCTCTCTTATAGAGAGAGGGGCAATTTAGTCCTTTCATCATCGTTGAACCAAAGCACATGGATCGTACCAAAAAACTACTGTGCTAGAACTAGGCCAAGTAGATAGTCCTAGTGTCGATGAACCAATTTAATCCTTTCACTCAGTGCCGTGTCGTAACACGTGTCATGGTCAAGGGAGTTGTAACAACAACTCCGCAATCTAAGGGTATGTCGTCTAGAACAAGGCCAAGTAGGTTGTCCTAGTGTCGATGCCAACATCGACTTTGCCCGAGGCAATCCCGGACTCTCCTAATCAAGTCTACGCTAACAAGAGTATAATGATGTATATATAAAGACAGTAGTACAAGGCAAGGTATACTTGCCTTCAATCCCACAATGCGCAAATAGTGCTCCTGTCCCTCGCCGTCCAAGAGACCTACAATCACACAACCAAGACTTACGATACAGGAGAAGAACATCCATGACAACGCATCTAATCACACATAAGGTAGAGAGTACGTATAGGCACCACATTTACATACTAAGTTACATTTATCCAAGAAGGTGCACAACCACAAGCTACATGTGACAAGTTTATATATATAGGCGTAGGAATGTACATATACAAATCCTATATTTGAAATGATATATATGTACATGAGTGTAGATAGAGCATACATATATACACAAGTGTATGTTTTGTGAAGGAAAAATATATTCAAGTTGTATATATATACATAATGAGACTAGAAGTAATTATATATAATACTTATACACATAGTGCATAAGGAGACTAGAGGCGTATATTTATATGTGAAAAGTGTATATATATATATAAAAGAGTATACATATATTTCTTTGGAAAGTATATATACTTATGTACATATATTTATGAAAGAGTATATACATATATATTTTTGAAAAGTATATATAGAAACATATATATGAAAGAGCATTTATACATGTATATACATAATGAAGCAAAGTGTATACTATTTATGTAGATACACAAAATCCTCTATGTACATTGGTGCACCATTTCTAAACACATGTTAAACCATTTGTACACATGTGGAACCATTTGTGCATAGACATTTATGAGTTTTCTATACATGAACCATTTATTTATTTATATATATATAAAAATATACGTACACTAGGATTTGTATAAAATGGAAACAAGTATGTGCATATATATTTTTGGAAGAGTTTGTATACACATCATAATTTATATACATAAAACTACATTGATACACTTATATATATATATATATATATATATATATATATATATATATATATATATATATATATATATATATATATATATATATATATATATATATATATACACAATGAAACAAGAAATACATATATATTTAGGATCATGTGTGTAACAAGAGTATATACGTAAATATTGTATCTCCATAAGTATATGCATGGATCCATTTCAACAATGCTTATGAAAATAATTCCTACATTACATTGTACACATACAATGAAACCCATATAAAATGAAACACCACTATCAAATCCTTCACAACCATTCTAACACCATCTAATATTAATCACACATTCACATTTATATACATATAAGAAAATTATATATATATATATATATATATATATATATATATATATATATATATATATATATATATATATATATATATATATATATTCTTAAAGAAAATGAGGAAGGAGGAGAGGAGGGTACCTAAGAGAGAGGGGATGATGAAGATGGGTGGTGGTGCTGCTGGCCTAGGGGGGCTGTGGCTGGCCATGGGGCTGGGGTGGTCGGCCTAGGGTAGTGAGGGGAGCTGTGAGGAGAGGGGGAGTGGTGGTGGCTGTATTGAAGATGAAGAAGGAGGTGGAGAGGAAGTGGTGGCGGTGAGGAGATGGTGATGAAGAAGGTATTGGCTGTGGTGGTGGAGCTTTCGGCCAAGGGGCTGTGGTGGAGCTGCCGCCGGCCTAGAGGGAAGGGGGTGGCTGCGTGGAGGTGGTGAAGGCTGTGGTGGTGGAGGTGGAGAAGGGTGGCTGTGGTGGAGAGGGAAATGGTGGTGGTGAAGTGAAGATGAAGGAGAGGGAGGAGAAGTGGTCGATTTTGAAGGGAGGAGAGGAAGAGAGTGTTTGAGAGAGAGAAATGAGAGAGAACCGAAAGAGAGGGGGGGTGTAGGCTGTCGGGTCATGGGGGGTGAGGGAAGAGAGAGTGTGAGAGGGGGTGTGGTTTCCAAGGAATATAGGGGGAGTTATGGCGGTGGTGTGTGTGTTTGAAAAATAGGGGGAGAGAGAGAGAGAGGTGATGTGACATGTGGTGTATGATGTTTTGTAGGATTTATTGGTGTTGTGTGTTTGGGTAGGGATGAGAGAGAGTGTCATGTTGCTTGGGTTGGGTCCAATTGAGTTGGGTTGGGTCACAATTGAGTCTAATTGGGTCTTAGTAATTAAAATGACTTAAATTAGCCATTTATAATCATGGATAATTAAATAGTACACGGTGACTCAATTGGATGGGACACTAGTGGCATATGTATAGTAGGCTCAAAATGGTCCGTGTCCATATCCTGGTTCGACAAGTTTGGGTCAAAATGGTGTCTCCAATACAAGTTGGAATTAAATGTGACTCGGTGGGGTAAATCGAGATTGGGTCAAAGGTCCGGAAAGTTGTACGATAAAAATGGAGCACAAGATGGTGCGTCTGAGTGGGACACGTAGGTCATGGGTGTAGAGCGTCTCGAGTAGATCATGTATGACAAGTTGATTTGGAGAAAATGACTAGCCTTGTGCTCCTAATTTGAAAGTCACGGTAACGTGTCGACAATAATAAAAAATAAAAGTGGGAAATTATTAATAACTTAGAAAATCATAATTAATCATATTAAATTCCTAATTGCTCTAATTAAATCTAATAAAAATTTCAGAAAGCTTACAAACATTGTTCTTACGGACATTCCGGAGAATGACGAAGGTGCAAAGGAGACTGAGATCTCCAATGAACCGGTAGTCCAAGATAAAGTTGTTGGTGAGGAGACAACAATTGAACCAGAACTCGCTGAGCCATCGACAAAGCGAGCGAGAAGACCAAAGAATTTTGGAGATGACTTCGTCTCCTATCATGTGGAAGCAGATCCGTTTACATATGATGAGGCGATGAAGACCAGAGATGATGTCTTCTAGAAGGAGGCGATAGATAATGAAATTGATACAATCACTTCCAATAACACTTGGGTGTTGGTTGATTTACCTGAAGGAGCAAAACCCATCGGATGCAAGTGGATCTTCAACAAGAAGATGAAGTTGATGGAACTATTGACAAGTTCAAGGCCAGGCTAGTAGCAAAAGAATTTATCAGAAGCAGGGGATCGACTATTTTGACACCTATGCTCCAGTAGCCCGGATGAAAACTATTAGATTGTTAATTGCACTTGCAGCAATACACAAGCTGGTGATACATCAGATGGATGTGAAAACGACATTCCTAAATGGCGAGCTGACCGAAGAGATTTACATGCAACAACTAGAGGGATTTGTCGTCAAGGGTCTTGAAGACAAAGTCTGCAAGTTGGTGAAATCCTTGTACGGTCTTAAACAGGCTCCCAAGATGTGGCATGTAAAACCCCTAAATTTCTACTATATTTTTTTTCTTCAATTTTGGTACTGATTTAAATATTTGTACTGTATGTCACGTAGTCGTATTGTACGTCGTATGCGAAATTTTGTTTGCTCGACGAGTACGAATATGTGCGAGCGTACATATTTTATAAAAACATTTTTTTTATTTTCTTTTATTATACACTTTCAAAATTATATAATTATTATTTTTGCTATAAAGACCTTTTGTTTTAGCAGTTATTAATAATAAATAATATTTTATTGTATATTAGGAAAAGCATAATCATGTATGTATTATTCGTGCATACATATATTTTGTAATTATTTATTAGTCTATTTTAAATAAAAATATAATTTTCGAGATTTATTAATATTAATATTTTATTATTCAAAAAAAGATATTTAAAAATATTAATGTAATTTTCGAAATTATTATTATTAATATTTTTGGAAAATATATTTCGAAATTATTGTGAAGATTTAAATCTTGATTTGAATTTATGGACTTATTTAAATAGTTAATATTTGAAAATTTGATTTATCACCATTTGATTTTGAACTAAAATTTAATTAGATTTAAAATTGGATTTGTATTGGATTTGGATTTGATTTCATTGTTAAAAATTAAGTAGAGAATTATCTACTTTGGATTTTAAATATCCTAGTCCTTATCTTAATGGGAATTTCCACATCCTATAAAAGGCAGGTACTCCTCCATTATTTTTTTCTCCACAAATTCCTCCATAAAATTCCACAAAGTGTACGTGCCTCGTGTCGGTGTTCCAACCATCCTCGTGTCAGCCGTGACGGCCTCGGGTCCGACCTCGGGTGTCTATCCAATAGGTTATTCTTTTTACATATACAATATCAATTCTCGTCCAACCACCCTGGACACAAATCCAGTATTCCTCCGCCGTGTCCGACACCCCGGACACGACAACCACCTAAACCCTAACCATATTCTAATCGCTAACCACAACCCGACTCCACAACACCTACCATATCACCGCCACCGCCATAGCCTGACTCTGCAACCATAACACAACCACTACCACCGTCAACAACCCTACAACCACCACCCCGTGACCACCCTCTCACCCGGACCGCCCGACTCTCCGGTCACGTCCTACCAACCCAAACCGCCACATCCGCGTCCGGCCACCCGCATCCCTGTCAACCCGTCGCCTCCGCAACCAAACCAACACCATCGCCCCGACCACCAGACTTCACCAAACCAACTCCGGCCACTGCCGCGGACCACAACCACCACCACACAGAAGAGGAAAAAAAAGAAACCCTTACCTTTCCCGGCCGACCCCCGCCTGTCCCCGATGATCCGTCGTACAGCGCTCCTGCGCCGCGACCGCTGTCCAGGACCAGCCCCCTCCGTCACCGCGTCGACCGCGCCGACGCGAGCACGTCAGCTTCCTCCGCAGGCGCACAGCGTCCGCCTCCTCCACCCTCGAGCACCGACGCCGACCGGCCGAGCTCGCCACCCTCTCCTCAAACTCCCTCCGAACCGCCCCGCCCTTGGCTGCCAACTCCGGCGACGAAACCTCCGCCCCGTGCGCTCCGTCGCATCTGCCCGCCGCCTGCTCCGCCGACGAACCCCCAAAACCCTCTTCCTCTGCCGTTCTCCAAACCGCCGACGAGCCCCCGCGCGAGCCACCGCCTCAGCGTTGCCCCTTTTTGCTCCGACCGCTTCTCGCCTGCGACCGGCCGACCGCCACCTCCGCTTCCCCCTTTTCCCTCTCTCTCTCGAATCTCTCGCTCTCCCTCTACTTCTCCCCCTCTCGTCCGCACGCCTCTCTCCACTCTCTGTTCTCTCTCTCTCTCTCCTTGTTATTTTTGTAGAGCTTTTCTAAGGAAGAGCAGCACATGAGTTGCTTTTGTTGTTTGATGGGTTTATTTTATTTTTATTTTTTATTTTATTTTGTGTTTCCTTTTGTCTTCTTCTGTTAGTGTTTAGTTACTATTATTATTGTAATTATTATTATTATTTATATTATTATTATTGTTATTATTACTAATAAGATTTCATTGTTATTATTACCATTATTATTATTATTATTATTACTATTATTATTATTATTATTATTATTATTATTATTATTACCATTATTATTATATTATTAGCTTTCTTATAAACTCTCATTATTATTATTATTATTATTATTATTATTATTATTATTATTATTATTATTGTTTTTTTAGAGTACTCTTAAGTTATTAAGTGGGGGTGTATATTCAAATAAAAATATATAGGGTAAAATAATTTTCAAATTATATAGGTTATAAAAAGTTGGCTTTCATATGTTTATTTTTGGTATAGAAGTCCTAAAATAATTTTGTAAATTTCTAGTATTATTCTGAAATATTTTAACCAATAAAATGTTTCTATCAATCCTATTTTTACAAAGTTAGAAATTTTTTAGTCTAAAAATGATATATGATTTTTCAAAGTATTTTTCCTAGAAATTATTTTAACTAATAAAATATATTTTTCCAAAGTATTATAAATAGTTCATAAAATAATATATATATCTATTTCCTACAAATTTCCTTCGATTATCGTCTCTCATCCCGACTAGCCATAATCCTCGTCCCTTACAAATTTGGTGCGTCCTCATATCAACCCTAACTAATTTGACCCTTCTGGACCCAATAGAACTGTCCGTGCCACCACCCGAGGTCACCATGTATAGTTGTTGCACCGAAGTCGCAGTTCATGCCACATTGATCTTCGCAGCACACCAGACATCCTACCAGGCAAGACACCTTGCCTTTACTGTTTAATTCCTTGCTCAATATCATGCATATTTTTACTTATTCTAGAAAATATAAATTGTACTTGCAAATTATTATATTTTAGTTGCATTTAGCCTAGAGTTAAGGGACTACCTTGGTTTGTGTCGCATTCATTGGCCCTGACACTTGTGTATCACGAGTCACGAGTCTCATATAGATCTCGGACGTACGTATCGACTGGCCATCGGTGTGCACATGCCGTGCGATATGCAATAACTGCTAAATAGTTATGGTTGTCTAGAAGACTTAGCGACTTAGCAGTTATTAGGAATGTCGTGATGTGGATTCATCACGAGTAGTGCATGGGGAGGGTGAAGACAGTTATTAGGCGCAGGGGCTTTCACACCTTTACTTTTCTCTAGCTGCCATTTGTGACTCAGTCGAGAGCTAGTGGCCGTACATTTATTTACTTTTCTCTAGATGCCACTAGTGCCTCGGTTGAAACACAAATGTGCCGTGCATTTACTTTCCTCTAGCTGCCGTTAGTGACTCACCCAAGAGCTAGTGGTCGTGCATTTATTTTTCTCTAGCTGCCCCTTAGTTCTCGCTCGAGTGCTAATGGGCCGTGCATTTACTTTTCTCTAGACGCCACTAATGCCTTGGTTGAAACGCTAACGCGCCGTATTTCTAGTCTCGGGAGCCCTTGTGTGGAACGTTGTCTTCAAATGCATATTCACATCGAATGGTTAAGAACCTTTATTTGTGTAGTTTTCTGTTGAGCTTTATTTTTCCAGTTATCGGCATGATATTATGTGTCTTGATACGTCCCTCTGAGGACCTGGTTATCTCGCCAGGTGTGTGCTATTGTCTTTCGCAGGTGTTCTACCTCTAGCCGTGATCATCGCTATTTCTTCGAGGATGATTGCATTTGGACCGTCTTCGTTTCACTCGCCAAAAATCTTTCTTTTGTTATGTATTTCTTTTCATCGTTGGTAGTGGATTTGTCTCCGCCCAACTGTATGTACCAAATGACATTTTCATGGTTGATTATATGATATTATTTATTCATATATTTTGTGTTGATGAGATTAGTATGGTTCTACTGCATTTTACAGCTTATGTATTTATACGAGGCTTCTATATATTGGAGTATACTTCGTATGAATACAGCTGGCATGTCTACGTTCCTAGTCCTACGTATTTTGGGACTGGGGCGTTTCATGTTTTTGTGGTGGCCCATGCAGGTCAAGATAAATTGTTTGGTTACTTTACCGTACCAAGCAAGCCTGCGTATAGGATTAGAAGTCTAGGATCTCATCCACATACTTGACCTCTTTCCTTGATTTAATCTACCGTTTGACTCATTAATTGCATCTTGTTTGCTTCTTTCCATCCCTGTTCTTATTTTCCCTTCGTGCTTGCTAGAGATTGACCCTACTAGTTAGTTGTCTCAAAACACCATTAGTTTAATTTTTTTAGTTGGGTAGAATACCTTATGAACTAGCAACCCCTTTGATCTAGTGACCTATATTAGCAAGCTTATTTAGATCCTAGAATCTAGAGGACCTAACCCGTCTAGCCAACCAAGGACTTGGACAAGAAGACTATAAGACGACTGTATGACTTAGAATCATTCTACCTTCTTTAAATCTTAATCTCTCGTACCTATGCATTTACCGTTTTGACTAATGATGCTAATGTAGCCTAGTTTTTGCAAGCTTATTCTTTATCGAGTTTGTTCATGATATATGCTATTGAGCGCTCACTAGCCTATTGTCTAATCAGAACCGGTGCATAATGGTCTGATCAACCAAGTGCACTTTGGTTCGCTTTTGTCTATTATTCTACGTGGATGGAACATAATTAAACTCGGCCTTTAGAATCCCATCCACGACTGCCTTGACAATTCTTTTGAAATTATTTGGTCGTCTTTGCACCACGTATTGCATTCGATAATATCGTCTTTCGAACTCCCTATTGCTTTCGCCTTCACCTATTTTAGAGGGACGAAAGCGTTATACTAGCACTTCCTCTAGCTATCCTATCACCTATGACCATTATCACTCGATGTTGCCATATCTTTGTCTTGAACTACTCGACCTTTCCCTCGACCCTAAATCTACAATCTTGACTTTCTAATCACTTGAATTTAAGAAGTGATTACAATCGTCTCTTAATCATATCCTCAACCTAGACTACGACCATATAAACTTCGAACCCTTCTATCTACCGTTGTGCCTTCTCACCCCCTACGAATTCTTAATTTCGAGGACGAAATTCTTTTAAGTTGGGTAGGATGTAAAACTTCTAAATTTCTACTATATTTTTTTTTCAATTTTGGTACTGATTTAAATATTTGTACTGTATGTCACGTAGTCGTATTGTACGTCGTATGCGAAATTTTATTTGCTCGACGAGTACGAATATGTGCAAGCGTACATATTTTATAAAAACATTTTTTTATTTTCTTTTATTATACACTTTTAAAATTATATAATTATTATTTTTGCTATAAAAGATCTTTTGTTTTAGCAGTTATTAATAATAAATAATATTTTATTGTATATTAGGAAAAGCATAATCATGTATGCATTATTCGTGCATACATATATTTCGTAATTATTTATTAGTCTATTTTAAATAAAAATATAATTTTCGAGATTTATTAATATTAATATTTTATTATTCAAAAAAAGATATTTAAAAATATTAATGTAATTTTTGAAATTATTATTATTAATATTTTTGGAAAATATATTTCGAAATTATTGTGAAGATTTAAATCTTGATTTGAATTTATGGACTTATTTAAATAGTTAATATTTGAAAATTTGATTTATCACCATTTGATTTTGAACTAAAATTTAATTAGATTTAAAATTGGATTTGTATTGGATTTGGATTTGATTTTATTGTTTTAAATTAAGTAGAGAATTATCTACTTTGGATTTTAAATATCCTAGTCCTTATCTTAATGGGAATTTCCACATACTATAAAAAGACAGGTACTCCTCCATTATTTTTTTTTCTCTCCACAAATTCCTCCACAAAATTCCACAAAGTGTACGTGCCTCGTGTCGGTGTTCCAACCATCCTCGTGTCAGCCGTGACGGCCTCGGGTCCGACCTCGGGTGTCTATCCAATAGGTTATTCTTTTTACATATACAATATCAATTCTCGTCCAACCACCCTGGACACAAATCCAGTATTCCTCCGCCGTGTCCGACACCCCGGACACGACAACCACCTAAACCCTAATCCAATTCTAATCGCCAACCACAACCCGACTCCACAGCACCTACCATATCACCGCCACCGCCATAGCCTGACTCCGCCACCATAACACAACCACTACCACCGTCAACAACCCTACAACCACCACCCCGTGACCACCCCGTCACCCGGACCGCCCGACTCTCCGGTCACGTCCTACCAACCCAAACCGCCACATCCGCATCCGGCCACCCGCATCCCTGTCAATCCGCCGCCTCCGCAACCAAGCCAACACCATCGCCCCGACCACCAGACTTCACCAAACCAAATCCGGCCACTGCCGCGGACCACAACCACCACCACACAGAAGAGGAGAAAAAGGAAACCCTTACCTTTCCCGGCCGACCCTTGCCTATCCCCGATGATCCGTCGCACAGCGCTCCGGCGCCGCGACCGCTGTCCATGACCAGCCCCCTCCGTCGCCGCGTCGACCGCGCCGACGCGAGCACGTCAGCCTCCTCCGCAGGCGCACAGCGTCCGCCTCCTCCACCCTCGAGCGCCGACGCCGACCGGCCGAGTTCGCCACCCTTTCCTCAAACTCCCTCCGGACCGCCCCGCCCTTGGCTGCCAACTCCGGCGACGAAACGTCCGCCCCGTGCACTCCGCCGCATCTGCCCGCTGCCTGCTCCGCCGACGAACCCCCAAAACCCTCTTCCTCCGCCATTCTCCAAACCGCCGGCGAGCCCCCGCGCGAGCCACCGCCTCAGCGTCGCCCCCTTTTGCTCCGACCGCTCCTCGCCTGCGACCGGCCGACCGCCACCTCCGCTTCCCCCTTTTCCCTCTCTCTCTCTCGAATCTCTCGCTCTCCCTCTACTTCTCCCCCTCTCGTCCGCACGCCTCTCTCCACTCTCTGTTCTCTCTCTCTCTCTTTTTTTTGTAGAGCTTTTCTAAGGAAGAGTAGCACATGAGTTGCTTTTGTTGTTTGATGGGTTTATTTTATTTTTATTTTTTATTTTATTTTGTGTTTCCTTTTGTCTTCTTCTGTTAGTGTTTAGTTACTATTATTATTGTAATTATTATTATTATTATTATTCATATTATTATTATTGTTATTATTACTAATAAGATTTCATTGTTATTATTACCATTATTATTATTATTACTATTATTATTATTATTACCATTATTATTATATTATTAGCTTTCTTATAAACTCTCATTATTATTATTATTATTATTATTATTATTATTATTATTATTATTATTATTTTTTAGAGTACTCTTAAGTTATTAAGAGGGGGTGTATATTCAAATAAAAATATATAGGGTAAAATAATTTTCAAATTATATAGGTTATAAAAAGTTGGCTTCCATATGTTTATTTTTGGTATAGAAGTCCTAAAATAATTTTTGTAAATTTCTAGTATTATTCTGAAATATTTTAACCAATAAAATGTTTCTATCAATCCTATTTTTACAAAGTTAGAAATTTTTTAGTCTAAAAACGATATATGATTTTTCAAAGTATTTTTCCTAGAAATTATTTTAACTAATAAAATATATTTTTCCAAAGTATTATAAATAGTTCCTAAAATAATATATATCTATTTCCTACAAATTTCCTTCGATTATCGTCTCTCATTCCGACTAGCCATAATCCTCGTCCCTTACAAATTTGGTGCGTCCTCATATCAACCCTAACTAATTTGACCCTTCTGGACCCAATGGAACTGTCTATGCCACCACCCGAGGTCACCATGTATAGTTGTTGCACCGAAGACGCAGTTCATGCCACATTGATCTTCGCAGCACACCAGGCATCCTACCAGGCAAGACACCTTGCCTTTACTGTTTAATTCCTTGCTCAATATCATGCATATTTTTACTTATTCTAGAAAATATAAATTGTACTTGCAAATTATTATATTTTAGTTGCATTTGGCCTAGAGTTAAGGGACTACCTTTGTTTGTGTCATATTTATTGGCCCTGACACTTGTGTATCACGAGTCACGAGTCTCATATAGATCTCGGACGTACGTATCGACTGGCCATCGGTGCGCACATGCCGTACGATAGGCAATAACTGCTAAATAGTTATGGTTGTCTAGAAGACTTATCGACTTAGCAGTTATTAGGAATGTCGTGATGTGGATTCAGCACGAGTAGTGCATGGGGAGGGTGAAGACAGTTATTAGGCGCAGGGGCTTTCACACCTTTACTTTTCTCTAGCTGCCATTTGTGACTCAGTCGAGAGCTAGTGGCCGTACATTTATTTACTTTTCTCTAGATGCCACTAGTGCCTCGATTGAAACACAAATGTGCCGTGCATTTACTTTCCTCTAGCTGTCGTTAGTGACTCACCCAAGAGCTAGTGGCCGTGCATTTATTTTTCTCTAGCTGCCCCTTAGTTCTCGTTCGAGTGCTAATGGGCCGTGCATTTACTTTTCTCTAGACGCCACTAGTGCCTTGGTTAAAACGCTAACGCGCCGTGTTTCTAGTCTCGGGAGCCCTTGTGTGGAACGTTGTCTTCAAATGCATATTCACATAGAATGGTTAAGAACCTTTATTTGTGTAGTTTTCTGTTGAGCTTTATTTATCCAGTTATCGGCATAATATTATGTGTCTTGTTACGTCCCTCTGAGGACCTGGTTATCTCGCCAGGTGTGTGCTATTGTCTTTCGCAGGTGTTCTAGCTCTAGCCGTGATCATCGCTATTTTTTCGAGGATGATTGCATTTGGACCGTCTTCGTTTCACTCGCCAAAAATCTTTCTTTTGTTATGTATTTCTTTTCATCGTTGGTAATGGATTTGTCTCCGCCCAACTGTATGTACCAAATGACATTTTTATGGTTGATTATATGATATCATTTATTCATATATTTTTGTGTGGATGAGATTAGTATGGTTCTACTGCATTTTACAGCTTATGTATTTATATGAGGCTTCCATATATTGGAGTATACTTCGTATGAATACAGCTGGCATGTCTACGTTCCTAGTCCTACGTATTTTGGGACTGGGGCGTTACATGGCATGAGAAATTTGACAAGGTTATAAGGTCAAATGGCTACATGATCAGCGAGACGGACAAGTGTGTTTACACGAAGTTCACTGATGGAAGAGGTGTGATCGTTTGTCTGTATGTGGACGACATGCTGATCCTAGGTACGGATATTGACTGTGTCACAGAGACAAAGAAGTTCATCTCGAGCAAGTTCAGTATGAAGGACTTGGGGGAAGCTGATGTGATCTTAGGGATCAAGATCATCCGGACAGACACTGGACTAGCGCTGTCACAGTCTCATTATGTTGAGAAGATAATCACTCGTTACGGGTATCAGGATCTTCCAGGGATCGATACGCCATGCAGGTGTGATCTGAAGCTGAAGCCTAATTCAGGGGAAAGCGTCAGGCAGCTGGAGTATATAAGCGTAATCAAGAGTTTGATGTATGCTACTACTGCCACATGGCCTGACATAGCTTTCACCGTGGGAATCCTGAGTCGTTTCACGAGCAACCCAGGCATTGAGCACTAGAAAACTGTGAAACGGGTTATGAGATATCTCAAGAAGACTGAGACATATGCACTACAATACAGCAGAGTTCCACCGGTAGTGGAAGGCTTCCGTGATGCCAGCTGGTGCTCAGAAGTGGAGAACAAGAGGTCCACAGGTGGATACATTTTCACAATTGATGGAGCTGCTATGTAACGCCCCAGAACCAGAATACTGGAGAGCGGGGGCGTACATAGCCAGCTACGTATATTGAAGTACAACCCATCTCGCTATACGGTCACGGCTGTCTAGATACATGAGGGTTTAACTACAAGCCATCAGTCTCCTACGGTCATGAACAAGCCTATAGTCTCAATCTCAAACAAGCAATAATAGTTACAAGATGTCAGAGCACCAAATATACAATAGTAAGGCGTCCCATACATTACATATTCGGATGATCATGAAGCTAGTCGTACAAAATGTCAAGACTAGCAAGAGTTTTAGTCATACATGATCAACCCTAGGATTTGTCAATCATGTTACAGCCCGTAGGCAGACAGTAAATAAATGTGCAATACGAGCTAACACGTGCTCGTCGGCTAAATGTCTCAAAAGAATAATTGTACAATAGAGTGGGAGAGCCAAAAATAAACCCACTCGTTGCCAGGGTTATGCCTGGTGGTCACCATCTGGCTGGAAGGTAGGTAGATCCTCTGGAGCTGCTCCAATATCTGGCCATACAAAACCAGCTGGATCAGACCCCAGCAAGAGCAAGAGCCACAAATGAGGCTTCATTTAGGAACTAAAACCAGCATATAAAAATTGAATATTAAGGATAATTATAAACGAAACTGATAATAACAGATACAACAATAATAGATTGAGTACGAGGAAACCATTCAAGTAGCCAGATTACAACCCTTAAACCAAACAAGGACCGGGGTTGCAATCCTTCACCTGAATAGGAACCCGTCTCAAATACTATTGATAAGGTAATAAGACAATAAACGAAGAGAGGACACAGAACTGCTCCGGGAGCCAGGTTATAACCCTTAAACCAAACGAAGATCGGGGTTATAACCCTTTGCATGAACAGAACTGGACCCCCGATCTTTATTGTTAAGGCCAGTATAAATAATCATGCTATTGAAGTAAGGTAAAACATGACGAGCATGGCATGGGGCGCAATAATACAATAAACGAAGAGAGGACACAGAACTGCTCCGGGAGCCAGGTTACAACCCTTAAACCAAATAAGGACCGAAGTTGTAACCCTTCGCCTGAACAGAACTGGTCCCCTGATCATTATTGTTACGGCAAGCATAAATAATCCCGTCATGTCACAATCTTGTACAGGATCAGGACAAGACTAATCTATGCTAGATTCCATCCAATCAATCACGGCCAAGCAATGAGTACGGCTTGATACTTTAACTAACTAGGGTTATCACATACCTAGTTACTAACAAGATGCAATGAGATTATTCCAACAGCTATAAGCCCTGCAGACTATCCAGGTTATCCAGGTCGAATGTCCGTTTATGAAGGGTACAACACGTGACTGTGTGCTGGAAATGTACCATACTCGTCGGTAGGCTACAAGTCCGCTAGTGTGCCCAGATAACGGGATTGCCTATAGCTGGGAAATCTCTTCATGACTACTGGATCTTCTAGTTATTAGCCTTAGTCAATTTCAGTAGGTACCCCTGACCGTGGTATTCAGGGGTCCCTATCCTAGACATGATGCAAGATAATACTGGTTTATTTGTACAAACACAAACGTCTACGGTGTCCAGGTCATTCATACTTGTCATGTCAGGTTAGCTGTCACAACAACATAACGAGGTATATCATGTCAGGTTTGCTTGTCAAGAGTGTGCTACGGTAGGCCACTAGCGTATTCATGGAACATATCAGGGTTTATATGGCATAAGCATAAATACAACATTTCAATAGAATAATAATAATATAATAATAATAAAATAGGACCAGACTATGGAAGGAGCCTGGCGACTAAGGAAAACATGCTCATGCGGCAGCTGGGAAGCAGTGCTATACGGCTCGGGAAGAAGGGGGCGCATGCGGCTGCAAGAGAACGGGTGCATGCGGCTCAGGACAATCGAGCATATACGGCAGTGGATTTGCGGGCTCATACGGCCGGGAAGGGGACGGTTCCTGCGGCAAGAGGGGATGAGCGTATGCGGCTAGAAAAGGAGTAGTGCCATACGGCTGGAAGAACGAATCTTATGCGGCTGGAAGAACGAATCTTATGCGGCTGGGTCATGCCAAGGCCTATGCGGCTGCGGGTCAACAAGTATATGCGGCTAGAAAAGAACCAGTGCATGCGGCTAGGTTCAAGTGGAGTCCTATACGGCTGAGCAAGGGGACCCTGGCCTTATGCGGCTAAAGTTAAGGGTTTCATGTGCGTGAAGAGCTGCGGGACGCATGTGGCAGGAGCATGCGGGTGTTCATGCGGCTAAGGACCAAGGACATCTTATGCGGCTAAGTCGGGCAGAGCCATGCGGCTGAAAAGCCAAAAAGCCTATGCGGCTGGAGACTTGCCGCATGAAAGTCATGCGGCTAAGGCTGCCATGCGGCTGAAAAGCTGTTCTTCTTCTCTGCTTGTCCGAGAAGATGAACCATGAAGTCCATGGCTTCAAAGCTTCCTAAATCCTCCATCCGAGGTCAGAATCCGGACTTCTATAGGTCAAAATAGGGCAGAATCAAATTCTCTACAACATGGAACCATCAAAACTAGATACTAACAAGATTAAATAGATCAAAACCCAAGAAATCCGAAAATATAATAAACTTAGATCTACATAAATTGAACCATGGAAATTAGAAATGCTAAGTATTAAAGTGTGTTAGAATCTCGTGAGAAAAAGAATGGAACAATAAAAACTGAGTTCCTCCATGAAGCAAGCTGCACTTGCCTAAGCCACTCTCTCTGGTAGGTGGAGAGTAATGGTGAAGAAGAAGAAGAAAATAAGGAAGAAGTAAATGAAGAGAGAGAAGAAGTGGGCGGCTATAAAGGAAGAGAGTGGGGGTAGGTGGGGTTGGTTCACATGAAAAAAATAAGCCATGCCGAACCAAGCCACCAAACCGAACCAAGCAAAATAAAATGCCGAAATAAACCCTACAATATGCAATATACGTACACGTATACGTAATACGAACCACGGTGTTACAACTCTACCCACCTTAAAAGAATTCCGTCCTTGGAATATAAATTAAGATGCTAGAGAAGCAAGGACAAGCTATACTAATCACATGCAAGCTATAACAAGGCAATCAATCAAACAATCGTTCATTCAAGCAAGAAACTGCGAGCATAGGGCATAAGGAAGACATTATACCTTACGAGTCAAACATGTCGGGATATCACGATCGGATATCATCCTCACGCTCCCATGTTGACTCACCCAAAGAGTGATGACCCCAAGCAACACGGACTAACTTAATAGTCTTGTTCTTGAGTATCTTCTCTCTTCGGTCCAATATAGACACGGGCTTCTCCTCATACGAAAGGTTGGTACCAACAACCAATTCCGAATGATCCAGGATGTGGCTCGGGTCCGGAATATACCGTCGTAATTGGGATACATAAAATACGTCATGTACCTCATATAGCGACGGCGGAAGAGCGAGACGATAGGACACATCTCCTACTCGTTCCAGAATGTCGAACGGTCCTATATACCTAGGACTAAGCTTTCCCCGTACGCCGAAACGAATGACGCCACGGTTAGGCAAAATCCTCAGGAATATATGGTCGCCGACCGAGAATTCAAGGGGGCGCCGACGAGAATCGGCCCAATGATGCTGACGATCTTGGGCAACTCGAAGATGATCTCTGACTCGTCTAACCACTTCAACCATCTGAGTAATCATTTCCGGGCCGAGCATCTGCCTCTCTCCAACATCGTCCCACGCTAGCGGGGATCGGCACTTCCTACCATATAGTGCCTCGAACGGTGCCATCTGGATACTGGCCTGGAAACTGTTGTTGTACGAGAACTCTACCAGGTACAGGTGATCCTCCCACGAGCCACCGAAGTCAAGTGTACAAGATCTCAACATATCTTCCAAGGTTCGTATGGTACGCTCCGACTGACCATCTGTCTACGGATGATAAGCTGAGCTGAACTGGAGGTGAGTTCCCAAACTCTCTTGTAGACTACGCAAAAAGTGCGACGTAAATTTGGAATCTCTGTCCGAGGTAAGACTGACTGGTACACCATGATATCTGACGATCTGTCTGAGGTATATCTTCGCTGGCTGAGCCGTCGACTGACCAACTCTGAACGGAAGAAAGTGAGCCACCTTCGTGAGCCTGTCTATAGTGACCCAGATAGCATCTCTACCGGCCGGGGACCTAGGTAATCCAGTCACAAAATCCATGGTTATATGCTCCCACTTCCATTCTGGAGTTGGCAAGGGCTGAAGAAGTCAAGCTGGCCTCTGATGTTCAGCTTTAACTTGTTGGCAAACCAAACACCGAGAGACAAACCGGGCTATCTCCCTCTTCATGCCATTCCACCAAAAGTGCTGATGAATATCATGGTACATCTTCGTGCCACCGGGATGAATGGAATACTGAGAACTGTGAGCCTCTGCCATGTTCTCCTGTCTGATATCTCTACTGGGTACACAAAGACGCCTTCCATACCTAAGTGTACCATCTTCATGAATATATATTCTGGTCTTCGTCCTGCTTCACACTCTGCTCTGAGCCGCTGAAGCTTAGAATCTGCTGACTGCGCCATCCGGATCCTCTCGACTATACTGGAATGAACTTGTATACTGGCCATCAGTGCCACACTGGTAGGAAGGACAACTTCGATACCCATCTTCTGAAGATCTGACAATAACTTAGGCTGTGCTGTAAGGAAATAAACTTCGGCTCTCCGGCTCAATGCATCTGCAACAACGTTGGCCTTCCCAGGATGATACTGCAGGTTGACATCATAATCCACAAGAAGCTCTAGCCACCTCCTCTGACGCATGTTAAGATCCTTCTGGGTGAAAACATACTTCAGGCTCTTGTGGTCGGTGAAAATCTCTACCCTATCTCCATACAAGTAGTGCCTCCACAACTTAAGTGCAAACACTACTGCTACCAGCTCCAAGTCATGGGTTGGGTAATTTCTCTCATGATCACGAAGTTGACGTGACGCATAAGCTATTACCTTCCCATGCTGCATCGAAATACATCACAAACCTCTGCCTGAAGTATCATAATATACTGAGAATCCCCCGGTCCCATCTGGAAGCGTGAGAATAGGTGCCGTCATCAAGACTCGCTTCAACTTCTCAAAAGAATCCTAACACTCTGCTGTCCAAGCAAACTGCACATCCTTGTGGGTCAACTGGGTCAATGGCGCTGAAATTCGAGCAAAGTCTGAAACAAATTGCCGGTAGTAGCCGGCCAAGCCAAGAAAACTATGAACTTCTGCAACCGTGCTGGGCACTGGCCATGTCTTAATAGTTGTGATCTTCTGGGGATCCACTTCTACTCCTTCTCTGGTGATGATATGACCCAAGTATGAAATGCAATCGAGCCAGAACTCGTATTTACTGAACTTGGCATACAACTGGTGCTCTCTGAGAATCTGGAGGACAACTCTGAGATGCTGCTTATGCTCCGTCTCACTCTTGCTGTAGACCAGGATGTCGTCTATAAACACAATCATGAACTGATCCAAATAAGGCATGAAGATACCATTCATGAGGTCCATAAATACAGTCGGCGCATTGGTTGCTCCAAATGGCATAACAAGGAACTTCCAATGTCGATATCTCGATCTAAAAGTTGTCTTCGGGATGTCCTGCTCTCTGACTCTGATCTGATGATATCCTGACCGCAAGTCAATCTTCGAGAATACTGCTGTCCCCTTGAGTTGATCAAACAAGTCATCTATCCTTGGGAGAGGGTATCTGTTCTTGATTATCACTGAGTTTAAGGTACGATAATCTACACATAATCTGGACATACCATCCTTTTTTTTCACAAGAAGCATCGGGGCTCCCCAAGGCGATCCATAGCACGAATGAATCCCTTGTACTACCAAAATACAGTAAATTAGCGACCGAAAATTAGCGACAAAAATTTTTCGTCGGCGTTAGCGACGGCTTTGTGGCAACTAGCCGACGAATTATCGAAGACAAGCCGTTACATTTTTTATTTTATTTTTAGGGGAAGGAAAGGTCGCACATCCGTCGCTAGGGCGTCGGAGATATAGCGACGGATATTCAGCCGTCGCTATGCAGTCGATTATTTGGTGGAAATTATGTGGAGAATTGGCGAGACAATTCTTCGACTACGTAGCGACGGATATTCAGTCGGCAAGTATCAAAAATAGCGACTAACGGGCGACGACTTAAAATTCGTCGCTAGTCCATCGCTACATTTACGTTCCAGACTTAAATTGAAACGGCGGGGGGAACTTTTCGTATTTCCTCCAAATTCACTCTCTCTCTCTCCCGCGGCTTCGGTGATTGGCGTCGGCGTCCTCTCCTCTCTCTCTCCCGAAGGTAATCCCCTCTCTCTCTCTCTCTCTCTTTCTCGCGGTGTCGTAGGGGCAGCGGGGGCGGCGGGCTTGGGACGGGGGCGTCGGGGGCTGGACGGCAGGCTTGGGGCGGGGGCGTCGGGGGCTGGACGGCTGGCTTGGGGCGGGGGCGTCGGGGACTGGGTGGTGGGCTTGGGGTGGGGGCGTCGGGGGCTGGGCGGCGGGCTTGGGGTGGGGGCGTCGGGGGCTGGGCGGCGGGCTTGGAGTGGGGGTATCGGGGGCTGGGCGGCGGGCTTGGGGCGGGGGCGTCGGGGGCTGGGCGGCGAGCTTGGGGCGGGGGTGTCGGGGGCTGGGCGGCGGGGGGCTGCGGTGGGCGGGAGGTTGTGGGTTGCGGGGCTGCGGGGGTCAAGTGGCTAAGGCTCACTTCCGATTTCATGTGGTCTCTAAAATTTATTCAAACTTAGCAGGAGTCCATTCCCTGCTCTTCTATTGAACTGTCACACATATATATATGCAACCAACGCACAGCCGTAAGCACTCTTCATATATATATGCAGTCGAACTACTTTGCTCAAATCCTAAAAATTTCTTTACAAGTCTAAATATATATATATTGAAGAAAATGGTACTTTTATTCAAAAAAATGAAAAGACTACTGGTTACAACCCATAGCAATACACTACAAGCTATAAGCACTACATATTGTTATCCTCCCATGAGGTTAGCATCCGTATCAATGTTGTTTAAAATCCCATGAATAGTCTTGGATATGCCTTCAAAAACTCTTCTATTTCGCTCACGCCATATGTGCCATACTGCCAATAATAGTTTGATCTTGGCTTGGGGCGGGGGCGGCGGGGGCTGGGCGGCGGGCTTGGGGCAGCGGGCTTTGGTCGGGGGCGGCGGGGGGCTTTGCTTCTCAAATTCATCTGAGTTTATATATTGGCTAAATAATGCGTTATCCATATTGGGTGTTATCCATTAGTTTGGTGGTGTTTGGATTAGTAAATGTGAATATGGGGTTTGGGTTCATGGTGTATATGTTTACTGTCTCAAGGACAGTGCGAGTTCTTCATCTGCCTTCTTTGTTAAGAATATCCTCGGGACATTTGCTTCACCAAAGTCACTGAATAAGTGAAATTTTTCCTGGAAAATCGACCCTTAGAGTGTATCAGTTGTGTGCTTCTATATAGATGTATATATCTATACATCTAACTGTGATATACATATGTGTATGTGACAATCTCTGTTAGCGACGGACTAGTGATCGGTTAGCGACGGATATTTCCAGCTCCATTTGCATTAATCTACGGTACGACATGGTGATCAGGACATAGTCCCTGCCAGCTCCATTTGCATTAATCTACGGTACGACATGGTGATCATCGATTCATTGTATTAGAAAAAAAATTACAGCAAGAAGTTACACTAGATTTATAATAACATCTAAGCTACTCCTACTCATACTCCTACACCTAAGTTATTCATAACAACAGAAGGGTATGATGTTTAAAACCTTCTCAAGATACAATCTGTTAATCATATGCGTCTGTCCAAAATCATGTTGCCCAGAGTCCTCATCATGCTAGTGAGCAATGCTACGATAATCACAGACTCCTTGACTAAGGTACGTACCCCTAGGTTCATGGTATTTAAAATTTTCACATTGCCGCATACGACGGCGAAAACCTTAAATTCCCATACCCGAGAAATACATCCAAAATCTGACTATATGTCCTCACTATGCCAGCTAACACGACTATCGAAGATTCTAGATCTCATAACTGAGGTGACCTAGCCCATATGGTTTTCTTAGAAGAAAAACAAACATAACAAAAGAGCAACATGACAAAAATTAATCAATCAGCAAGGAACAGATGGAATCAGATTTTAAGGTAGTTATAAAAGACAATTTCAGGAATGGAATCAAGAAGAACGGAACTTGCAACAAGATCTCCAATGGTCTGTGCATCCTCGACATTCCTAACGATAGCTCGCCCTACTGGTTTCCCCTGGTCTGCTGCTGATGCTGCATGAACCGCTGCTGCTGAGAGAATCGGAAATGACGAAAAAAAGTCTTTGTACAGACAGAGGTGCACCTCCAATGTAGCAGAAACGCCAACCTGAGTCGGCACAACAGAAGCTGCGGTCTCGGGGCCCTGATGGACAGGACGAGAGGTGGCCAGCCTCTCGATAGTATTCCCCGGACCGGAGCGATAAGATCGTGTCTTCATAACCATCATAAAGACAGATCAAAACAAGAAGCAATTTCTGAGAATGAAGCGAAAATTCAAAGGAGGACAGTTTATATTCAAAGGGAAGTCATTAAGCAACAATTTTAGACAAAAGGAATCTGATTAAGAGTTTTTTTCCTAATGTGATTGAGTACCTCCAAAAATAATCCTAATCCTACTGCAGGCTGTAGTGGTACTCTAGTTCGAATACCACTACACAAAATTGACCTGCATAGGCCACCACTAAAAACGTGTCATGACCCGCACCCACTGTGAGGGTACGAGAACGTAACAACGCCCAGCCTACGCCGCAGTGTCGGCGGTAGAACGCTGTCCTAGGTCACAACATCTAACAATATAAAGCTAAGCAGTTTATACTCCCCGAATGGGGGTGACATAGCAGTAAATAAACTCAATCACAACTAAGGAAGAAGAAAGCACGATATGATATAGAACTCAAGGAAATACAGATGATCAGAAAGTCTAAGGTAACATCCCAGCAAATATCCAGAGATACATGGTCTCAGCTACTTATGAAAGAATATATACAACTCAGAATCTCCAGACAGAAATAAAGTCTAGCTGAAACAGTCTCAAGACAACATAAGTAAGATAAGCCTATCTAAGCTAGTCTAGGCAATGGGGGTAATGTCATCGGCTAGAGCTGTCCCGTAGAAGGTATCCACACATGCCTCATCCTCGTCCTTTGTAATATTTTCAACAGGTCCAGTCAGGACAGTAGCGAGCACAATATAACTCAACAGTTCATAGCAGGTTAGAAAATATAATCATGCAGTAAAGTAAGATACAGGTACTGAAGAAATGCAGTATGTAAACAGAGAGAGAGAGAGAGAACTGTAATAGAAATATCTACTATAAGTGAAGAACAAACAGTGGCTAGTGAGTCAGAGTACAATATAGACATGTAAATGGCATATGATGATTCTGATGAGACACTACGGAATGATTCAGATGAGATACTACTTGGGTATTATTCACATGTCCACTTCTACTCCCCCTTACTCCCAATCAATACACAAGGATCCAACCAGGTTATGTTATGATTCCATGTAACGGTCCCCGAAGGGTGGTACATAATAGTCCCATAAATAGGAATTCTGGGAAATCCAATAAATGGGATAAGGATTCAAGGAAAACTCTGTGATCATAAGAGTATATGTCATAAGTGATCAAAGAACCAATGAAGCATAGTGATACGCCATGTAAGTGAAACGCACAGAACATATAGTACCCGATGATCCCTGAAGGGATAATATCTCAAGAAGGGATCCATATAGTACTAATCCGTGTGACCAACGTGACAGTATGAAGTAAAATAATTTAATGCAGGAAAATAATTCTAAGCAAGATATGAAATGATCAGAGAATGTACTCGCCTGTATCTGAGTGTCCGGATGAAATGTACTGTCCGAGGAGAGGTGTCTGGCTCCTAATCAGAACAGCACAAGTCACAACAAGTCTAAAATGATAACAAGATGCAATTCAATGCATTCTAAATGAATCTAGGTCAATCTAGGCCAAAGTCAACTCTTGGTCAACTCTAGTCAACCCTAGAAGTCAAACTAGGTCAAACCTAAGTCAAACAAGTCTATACTAGTCTAGCAAGTCTATTCTAGGTCTAACTAGACTCTAAACTGACACACAGATACACCCATAGGCTAAGAGACTTGGCCATAGGCTATACCATGCCTATAAGCCAAACCATAATTCACATGACCACATGATATTATCTATATCTAATACAATACACATATTGATATGGCTATATAATATAATATAATATAATATAGCCTACACATAACATATAGGCTACTATATGTATACCACACAACATATTATATGTACCCATATTAATATAGCATGGTAACACACATTAGAATATAGGTATACCTATACTATACATATATTCTCTATATATACATTTCATATATATATATATATATATATATATATATATATATATATATATATATATATATATATATATATACATACATGGAGAATAGGAAATGACATGTGTATGTGTGTGTGTGAAAACATGAGAGTGTGTGGGAGGAAACATGTGTGTGTGATGAGTGTCATGAGAGACATGGCACTTGAATGTGTGTGCATATCCTGAAAACAGTGAGTGTGTTAGGCTACTGTAACATGAGAGTGTGTCAAGTGAGGATGTGGGTGAGTGTGTGTGATATGAGAGAGTGAAACCAGTGTACACATTGATATCAAATGAGTGTGTGATATGTGAACCTAAAATCAGTGTGCACAGCCATATGAAATCAGTGAAAGAAACAGTGGCAATACATTATGAAAATCAGTGGCAATGTGAAGGAAAAAATCAGTGAACTATTTGAACAACACACTCATTTCGGTTCAGCCATAGGCTATTACATAACTCATGAACAAACATTCATTTCAGTTCAAATTCCACATTGAAGAATCATTTCACAGTTTACATTAAGAAAGAATGAAGGAAATCAGTCCACAAAACCCAGTTCAGTCCAAACATACTCAGATTAATACATTGAAAATCATTTAACAGTTCATTAAAAACTCAGTTTTTCCCAGTCCATAACCAATCTCAGGTTTATACATTGAAGAAACATTAATTTAGTTCATTAAGGACACCAAAAATCAGTTTTCAGTCTAGACTTTGCATTCTCAGATTTATGAGCCAAACCAAATCCAATCAACCCCAAATTCGACACACAAATAGAAAACATATAGGTGCACTTCATTGAGGTTTAAACCATACTAATTAACAGTGTAAAATAGGTTAAATTTGATGCTAAAATTGAAATAGGAAATCTGGAAACACACAGGAAAATGACTGATATTTAAAGTATCAGGAAAAAAATTAGGAAATTGAGAATTGATCATCGAAATCAAGTTAAGGCATCAAACAAAAGGTTGATAATATAAATACTAGAAGTGTACGTGTCATACAATGTGTTTGTGTCCACCCAAGTGGACACAAACGTGTCCAAACAGTTTTAAAACACAAAACAGTGCAAACAGGACCAATCCTCGTGCATGTGTTCCCAGTGTTCGTGCACCCGACACGATAAGACACAGACCTCGTGGTCGTGTCCCAGTGTCGACTAGGACTAGGGCTAGGTCTACATGCAAAGAAACTAGAATTTTAATGGAGTTTATATTGATTTACCTATTGGTATCAAAATGCAAGAAAAGCTTCAAATGGGGGGTTCCTCTTGCTAGCAAACTTCTCCAAATTGGTATGAATCTGAGAATAACACTCCACAACAGCAAGAACACTATATTTAGAACCTATTGAAATTTGTTTGAGGGAAAAAGGAGTAAAAATAGAATTTCTATGGATTTGTGAAGATGAAAACTCACCTTTTTCCAAAACTTGTTCTTCCTAAAGAGGCTAGCCCTAAATTCTAGGAGAATATTTATAGGGGGATTCCCAATGTGGGTGTGGTGGCTGGCCAAGTAATGTTAGGGTTAGGGTTTGGCATTAGCTAATGGGCTTTGGGCTTCTATGGCTAAGTTATTGATTAATGGTTCAACCATAGGTCATGGCTTGTGTCATAACTATTCTAACTTGAGTCAAATGACTAAACCATATGTTGTCCCTAGTCTAACTAGGGTTGCATGACCTAACCAAGTCTAAACTCAACTAGGGTTAGCTCCTAGGGTAGTCTACCAAGGTCATTGCTAGTCAAAGTCAACCTAGTCAACCTTCATTCAAACAATTCAAAAATAAATCCTAAAAATTCCCATAAATTCAAATAAATTATAATAAATTCAAATAACCCCAAAAATGACAAAAATACCCTCAAACTAGAAATGATAAACAAAATACCCTAATCACATGGCTAGGCTCTAGGTCAACCAGTTTCCAAGGTTACACTATCAAAACACCAAAATCATAAGTCATGATTTAAAATAGTTTTAAATGATTAAAAATTACCAAAATATATATCATAATTTAAATATCATTATTACAAGACTAAAATTTCAAAATTTCAAAATTATCCTCTTCTGGAAAACTGGGTGTTACAATCCTACCCACCTTATAAAAATTTTGTCCTCGAAATTAAGATGATCGCACCCCTTCTAGGTTAAGCCCCCAGCAATCATAGTCTCAGAAACCTATTTAAATCATACAGTTGGAAAGTGTAACCTATGGGGTCATGGCATGTAATATCAGTCTGGGGTCTCATCTGGTTACACCAACTATGCTACAGCACCAGGCAATCACAAAGTATCAAAACATACAAGGAATCAAGGGTGTTGAACTAGAAAAGTTACAAAACAACAATCATCAAGGCTGTAAGTCAGTCTACCATCCTATATGAAAACTGGTAATTATCAAAAATAAAATAAGATAAATACTAATCATCTATAAAGGGTACTATTTAAGAAAAATCAAAACCAAAAGTTTAAGGAACGAAAGTCAATAGCATTGAAATCCAATCACGATATATATATAGAGAGTGTGTTAGCAAGGGAAAAGCTAACATTATGTAAAGGTTATGTGGTTTGTGTGTGTATGGGTGTATATAGACATGTTCATATGGTTAGATAATAGGCATGTGTGTGTGTGAAATATACATGAAAGTGTATAGAGGAATTTGGGGTTTTAAAACAATATTTATCAAGTTACACTACTCATGGCATATTGATTAAACAATCTACAAGACACAACCTATTTACTCATAACATGCATGGCTAACCATATATATAAGTATATCTATATGTATAGAGAGGTAGAGATTTAATTATGTATCTACATACATTATAACATATTTACAGAACTATACATATCTATATAGCTATATGAACATAACATAGAGATGAAGGGTTAGGTTTTCATGGCAGTTGTGAACATTAGTGTAGTGTCAAGTGTACATGGGTTAAAACTTAAAATAAAGGGTTCGATCTTTCAGTTTAGTTCAACATTACATATTAGATCTGAAATTGAACTACACACTTGAAAGCAATGTAAAAATGTTAACATGTATTCAGTTTTCAAAATTTTGAAGAAATTCGAACATCAAAACCAACTCAATGTTTACCACAACCACAACCTAACATGTAAGAGTATGAAACCTAACTTATATACCTACACACAACAATGTATACGGCTCAAACATTATCATTTAAAACTGCAAATTGAACTAAACACTTAGATTCCAGGGTTAAAGGTTTAATATGTACACAGTCTCAGGTTTGACAAATTTAACACAAAACTCAACCAATCTCAACCAATTTTCTTTTAAAAATTGAAACCTTGTATATAACATACATGTGTAGTGATGTAAACAACAACTAATAACATGAAATTTAAATTTAATTTATGAATTTAATATGGAAAAACAGAGAACTAGTCATTGATACTGTACTATATTAGAATTTTTAGGATTTTGAGAAATTAACATCAACATATTAATATGCATTTAGATAGGTTGGTAATCAAGTGTAGCATGCATACGTGTCAGACAAGCATCTGTGTCCACTATATACATATATATTTTAAGGTAATACAAAAAATAATGGCAAGAAGAAGATAATGATAAAATCTGTTCTGCTTATCTATTTAAAAGAAGGAACCATTTTGAAACAAGAGTTATAACATCAAATCCAAGTTAAGGTCTAGCAAAAATCATCGATTCATTGTATTAGAAAAAAAAAATTATAGCAAGAAGTTACACTAGATTTATAATAACAGCTAAGCTACTCCTACTCATACTCCTACTCCTAAGTTATTCATAACAACAGAAGGGTATGACGTTTAAAACCTTCTCAAGATACAATATGTTAATCATATGCGTCTGTCCAAAATCATGTTACCCAGAGTCCTCATCATGCTAGTGAGCAATGCTACGATAATCACAGAGTCCTTGACTAAGGTATGTACCCCTAGGTTCATGGTATTTAAAATTTTCGCATTGCCGCATGCGACGGCGAAAACCTTAAATTCCCATACCCGAAAAATATATCCAAAATCTGACTATATGTCCTCACTATGCCAGTTAACACGACTATCGAAGATTCTAGATCTCATAACTGAGGTGACCTAGCCCATATGTTTTCTTAGAAGAAAAACAAACATAACAAAACAGCAACATGACAAAAATGAATCAATCAGCAAGGAACAGATGGAATCGGATTTCAAGGTAGTTATAAAAGACAATTTCGGGAATGGAATCAAGAAGAACGAAACTTGCAGCAAGATCTCCAATGGTCTGTGCATCCTCGACAGTCCTGACGATAGCTCGCCCTGCTGGTTTCCCCTGGTCTGCTGCTGATGCTGCATGAACCGCTGCTGCTGAGAGAATCAGAAATGATGAGAAAAAGTCTCTGTATAGACAGAGGTACACCTCCAATGTAGCAGAAACGCCAACCTGAGTCGGCACAACAGAAGCTGCGGTCTCGGGGCCTTGATGAACAGGACGAGAGGTGGCCAGCCTCTCGATAGTATTCCCCGGACCGGAGCAATAAGATCGTATCTTCATAACCATCATGAAGACAGATCAAAACAAGAAGCAATTTCTGAGAATGAAGCAAAAATTCAATGGAGGATAGTTTATATTCAAAGGGAAGTCATTAAGCAACAATTTTAGACAAAATGAATTTGATTAAGAGTTTTTTCCTAATGTGATTGAGTACCTCCAAAAATAATCCTAATCCTACTGCAGGCTGTAGTGGTACTCTAGTTCGAATACCACTACACAAACTCGACATGCATGGGCTACCACTAAAAACGTGTCACGACCCGCACCCACTGTGAGGGTACGAGAACGTAATAACGCCCAGCCTACGCCGCAGTGTCGGCGGTAGAACGCTGTCCTTGGTCACAACATCTAATAATATAAAGCTAAGTAGTTTATACTCCCCGAATGGGGGTGACATAGCAGTAAATAAACTCAATCACAACTAAGGAAGAAGAAAGCACGATTTGATATAGAACTCAAGGAAATACAGATGATCAGAAAGTCTAAGGTAACATCCCAGCAAATATCCAGAGATACATGGTCTCAGCTACTGAATATGAAAGAATATATACAACTCAGAATCTCCAGACAGAAATAAAGTCTAGCTAAAACAGTCTCAAGACAACATAAGTAAGATAAGCCTATCTAAGCTAGTCTAGGCAATGGGGGTAATGTCGTCGGCTAGAGCTGTCCCGTAGAAGGTATCCACATAGGCCTCCTCCTCGTCCTCTGTAATATTTTCAACATGTCCAGTCAGGACAGGAGCGAGCACAATACATCTCAACAGTTCATAGCAGGTTAGAAAATATAATCATGCAGTAAAGTAAGATACAGGTACTGAAGAAATACAGTATGTAAACAGAGAGAGAGAGAACTGTAATAGAAATATCTATTATAAGTAATGAACAAACAGTGGCTAGTGAGTCAGAGTATAATATAGACATGTAAATGGCATAGGATGATTATGATGAGACACTACGGAATGATTCTGATGAGATACTACTTGGGTATTATTCACATGTCTACTTCTACTCCTCCGTACCCCCAATCAATACACAAGGATCCAACCAGGTTATGTTATGATTCCATGTAACGGCCCCCGAAGGGTGGTACATAGTAGTCCTATAAATAGGGATTCTGGGAAACCCAATAAATGGGATAAAGATTCAAGGAAAACTCTGTGATCATAAGAGTATGTCACAAGTGATCAAAGAACCAATGAAGCATAGTGATACGCCATGTAAGTGAAACGCACAGAACATGTAGTACCCGATGCTCCCTGAAGGGATAACATCTCAAGAAAGGATCCATATAGTACTAATCCGTGTGACCAACGTGACAGTATGAAGTAAAGTAATTTAATGCAGGAAAATAATTCTAAGCAGGATATGAAATGATCAGAAAATGTACTCGCCTGTATCTGAGTGTCCGGATGAAATATACTGTCCGAGGATAGGTGTCTGGCTCCTAATCAGAACAACACAAGTCATAACAAGTCTAAAATGATAACAAGATGCAATTCAATACATTCTAAATGAATCTAGGTCAATCTAGGCCAAAGTCAACTCTTGGTCAACTCTAGTCAACCCTAGAAGTTAAATTAGGTCAAACCTAAGTCAAACAAGTCTATACTAGTCTAGCAAGTCAATTCTAGGTCTAACAAGACTACACAAGTCTAACTAGACTCTAAACTGACACACAGATATACCCATAGGCTAAGAGACTTAGCCATAGGCTATACCATGTCTATAAGCCAAACCATAAATCACATGACAACATGATATTATCTATATCTAATACAATACACATATTGATATGGCTATATAATATAATATAGCCTACACATAACATATAGGCTACTATATGTATACCACACAACATGTTATATGTACCCATATTAATATAGTATGGTAACACACATTAGAATATAGGTATACCTACAATATACATATATTCTCTATATATACATTTCATATATATATACATGGAGAATAGGAAATGACTTGTGTATGTGTGTGTGTAAAAACATGAGAGTGTGTGGGAGGAAACATGTGTGTGTGATGAGTGTCATGAGAGACATGGCACTTGAATGTGTGTGCATATCCTGAAAACAGTGAGTGTGTTAGGCTACTATAACATGAGAGTGTGTCAAGTGAGGATGTAGGTGAGTGTGTGTGATATGAGAGAGTGAAACCAGTGTACACATTGATATCAAATGAGTGTGTGATATGTGAACCTAAAATCAGTGTGCACAGCCATATGAAATCAGTGAAAGAAACAGTGGCAATATATTATGAAAATCAGTGGCAATGTGAAGGGAAAAATCAGTGAACTATTTGAACAACACACTCATTTTGGTTCAGCCATAGGCTATTACATAACTCATGAACAAACATTCATTTCAGTTCAGATTCCACATTGAAGAATTATTTCACAGTTTACATTAAGAAGGAATGAAGGAAATCAGTCCACAAAATCCAGTTCAGTCCAAACATACTCAGATTAATACATTGAAAATCATTTAACAGTTCATTAAAAACTCAGTTTTTCCTAGTCCATAACCAATCTCAGGTTTATACATTGAAGAAACATTAATTCAGTTCATTAAGGACACCAAAAATCAGTTTTCAGTCTAGACTTTGCATTCTCAGATTTATGAGCCAAACCAAATCCAATCAACCCCAAATTCGACACACAAATAGAAAACATATAGGTGCACTTCATTGAGGTTTAAACCATACTAATTAACAGTGTAAAATAGGTTAAATATGATGCTAAAATCGAAATAGGAAATCTGGAAACACACAGGAAAATGACTGATATTTAAAGTATCAGGAAAAAAAATTAGGAAATTAAGAATTGATCATCGAAATCAAGTTAAGACATCAAAAAAAAGGTTGGTAATGTAAATACTAGAAGTGTACGTGTCATACAATGTGTTTGTGTCGACCCAAGTGGACACAAACGTGTCCAAACAGTTTTAAAACACAAAACAGTACAAACAGGACCAATCCTCGTGTACGTGTTCCCAGTGTTCGTGTACCCGACACGACATGACACAGACCTCGTGGTCGTGTCCCAGTGTCGATTAGGACTAGGGCTAGGTCTACATGCAAAGAAACTAGAATTTTAATGGAGTTTATATTGATTTACCTATTGGTGTCAAAATACAAGAAAAGCTTCAAATGGGGGGTTCCTCTTGCTAGCAAACTTCTCCAAATTGATATGAATCTGAGAATAACACTCCACAACAGCAAGAACACTATATTTAGAACCTATTAAAATTTGTTTGAGGGAAAAAGGAGCAAAAATGGAATTTCTATGGATTTATGAAGATGAAAACTCACCTTTTTCCAAAACTTGTTCTTCCTAAAGAGGCTAGCCCTAAATTCTAGGAGAATATTTATAGGGGGGATTCCCAATGTGGGTGTGGTGGCTGGCCAAGTAATGTTAGGGTTAGGGTTTGGCATTAGCTAATGGGCTTTGGGCTTCTATGGCTAAGTTATTGATTAATGGTTCAACCATAGGTCATGGCTTGTGTCGTAACTATTCTAACTTGAGTCAAATGACTAAACCATAGGTTGTCCCTAGTCTAACTAGGGTTGCATGACCTAACCAAGTCCAAACTCAACTAGGGTTAGCTCCTAGGGTAGTCTACCAAGGTCATTGCTAGTCAAAGTCAACCTAGTCAACCTTCATTCAAACAATTCTAAAATAAATCCTAAAAATTCCCATAAATTCAAATAAATTATAATAAATTCAAGTAACCCCAAAAATGACAAAAATAACCTCAAACTAGAAATGATAAACAAAATACCCTAATCACATGGCTAGGCTCTAGGTCAACCAGTCTCCAAGGTTACACTATCAAAACACCAAAATCATAAGTCATGATTTAAAATAGTTTTAAATGATTAAAAATTACCAACAATTATATCATGATTGAAATATCATTATTAAAAGACTAAAATTACAAAATTTCAAAATTACCCTCTTCTGGAAAACTGGGTGTTACAGCGACGACTCATTCGTCGCCATGGTTCTGGAAATGCCAAGCATTTCCAGAACATGGTCGACGAATAATCCGTCAGTATGCCGTCGCTAATCCATCCTTTGTTAGCGACGACGATCGACGGAATAGCGACGGAACGATACACTCTGATATGCTATTACGACGGTTTACCGACGGACCATTACGTCGCTAGTGTCTACACAGTTCAGTATTTAATACTTGAAATGGACGAAAGCCCGTCGGAAAGTCGTCGCTAATGCTTTGTGTTATGAAGTCGAAAAGCCGTCGCTATTCCGTCGCTTGACGACTACGTAGCGACGGACCGTTATTAACGATGAGCTGATTGCCGATGGATTATTTTGGCCAAGACCCGTCCGTGATCGGTCGCTAATACAAATTCTCGACGGACGGGCGACGGATCTGGCCGTCGCTAAATCGGAAAATTTTGATAGTGTTGGTTCTGAGTTCTTCAATCATCTTGTACAATATCTCTAACTCTGATGGCGCCATCCTGTAGACTCTCTCCGACACTGGGGCTGTCCCTGGGATCAAGTCTATGGTGAACTCAATCTCTCGCTCTGGCGGCATTCCTGGAAGCTCTTTTGTAAAACATCTGGAAACTCCTCGACTATCCGGGTAACTGCACTGCTGCTACTGCCATCCGCAATACTGGAGGAGAAGGTTCAACTTCGCCTTGGGAAAAGGAAAACTCCGGCTCGCTAGGAATGCAAAAAACAACCCTGCCAATATGGCAGTCTATCCTAGCATACTGGTCTCTCAACCAATCCATCCCTAAGACCACATCATAGTCGGCCATCGGGAACTCTATCAATCTAGCGGGGAACTCTCTACCGCTAACTACGATCTGACACGAGGAAAACACTCTATCTACTCCCACAAGTCCGTTACCAGTAAGTATATTGAGCCTGACTGATAATGACTCGGGCTCCAGTCCTATCCGTGTCGCAAATCGTGCAGACATAAATGAATGCACGGCACCAAAGTCAAATAATACTGAAGCTGGAAAGGTGTTGACGAGAATAGTACCTGCCACCACCTCACCTGGTGCTAATCCTTCTTCTCCCATGGTCAAATCCAGCACTTGACCGTGTCCTCTGGATGTGGGTCCCTTCTGCTGAAAACTTCTCAGTCTGCTCTGGATCAGGGCTTGGGCTTGGGCATACTGCTGTGGTCTCTGCTGCTGGAATGCCTGGGCCTGTATCGGCAATGGCCTCGGAAATGGGTACTGCTGCTGCTGGACTGGTGCTGGTCCTCTAACTGAAGTGTAGAAGCATGGAAAAAAAATAAAGAAAGACCTATGCGGTTCCAATAGAAGGATCCCCATGCGGCTCAGGATCCCCATGCGGTTCAGACGTTCATGCGGTCAGGATCCTCATGCGGATAGTTCCATGCGGCTCAGAAAAAAATAGCCACGTGGCCTTCAAAAGTTTCTCTCAACATTCAGCTGCAGTTAATGCTCTGACGGCTGACAGCTATGACAGCTCTGACAAAAGGACATAATAATGACTCTGACATAATGGCGTGATCCTAGAAAAGAGGAGAAAATCTTCTTACAGCTGGCAAAATCCAACAAATCCCGAGGCCACTCCATACGGTTTCTGTATTTATGCGGCCGCCCATGTCATGCGATTGCTACATTTGTGCGGCCGCCCATGTCATACGACTGCCCATCCTCATGCGGCCGCCCATGTCATGCGGCTGCCCATCCTCATGCGGCCGCCCATGTCATGCGGTCGCCCATGTCATGCGGCTGCCCATCCTCATACGGCTGCCCATCCTCATACGGCCGTCCATGTCATTTGGCTGCCCATCCTTATGCGGCTGTCCATCTGCATACGGTTGTCTATCCCCATGCGGCTGCCCATCCTCATGCGGCTGCCCATCCTCATGCGGCTGCATGCCTCACACGACTGAGAGGACCACCCATATGCGGCTCTGCCAGGACGGTTCAGTTGAGACACGTGGCGCTCTCCGCGACAATGGAGACACGTGGCAATATTATCTTCCCTGGAACTATGGGTGCTAACAAATCCCAACAAAATTAGATTTGTTGCGATCGTCATAATTGCCCAAATCAAATCAAATCAAGCAAATGGGACACGTGGCAGGCTATTACAAGTCACGAATATTCATGGCAATCAACATTTATTGCCTACAGAGATTTGATGCAATCACATTAATTGCTCTGATTTATTATATTCAAGATTAACGACCCAGATTGATAACTCTTAAACCGCCGACTTTTTAAGAGAGGCAATCATTTGCAAACCCTAATGATCACACCCCACTCCTATAAATAGCAAGGTGCCATTCCTTTGCAGCAGACGGAGAAAAAAAAGGCAGAGACATCCAGAGATCTAGCAACCGAAGGCGCAAGAGAGTCTCCCCACACGTCCAAGAGTATTTCTTCACCAGAGCCAAGGCTACATCTGATCGTCCAAGGAGTAAGGCAAAGCGACCGTCGCTTTCCCGAGCCTCTATCGTCACCCCCCCAGAAAAACTAAACAATTGTACTTAGACTGCTGTACCTAGGTTTTCGTCCCTAGGCTTTTTTTGTATGAGCGAGTTTGTATTGTGAAGTAAAAGTCCAGTCCTCCGATATAATTGTTCTGTTCTTTTATAATCAATGGCAAACACGATGGCGACTCTGCTGGGGACAAACTTCTCCACGGCTGAGGAGTTGGTGACGCAATCAGATGCAGCTAAACTTGGCTCCACTCAACAAATGCTGGTCGTCCGGTTCGACCAACAGCGTTCGAAGAAATGCTCTCCGACGGGGGTGCTGGCCCGATCCAGCGGCGAGCCCGCACGAAGAAGGTCCGCAAGGAGTGGAGACCCAAGTCATTCGCTCCTCCCCAAGCTCTGGACGGAGTACTCCCTGCTACCCAAGACAGCGAAGGCAACTCTCATGCGGCCCCACTTCAAGCCATAGAGGACTCTGCTGTCCCCAAGTCCGACAGAGGAAAGCACTACGATGTTGGACTTGCAGGGGCAAAGGGTGATTCTATGCGCTCCAGGAAGAAGCCGAACAAAGGTACTAGCTGCAGGTTGAATATTCATGCGGACAAGATTGCCACCCGCATGCATGATGTCCATGCGGTCGAAACAGCCAGCCAGATGCAGAATAGCCATACGGCCAAGAGCTCCAGCCGCATAAAGAAAACTCATGCGGCCGAGACTTCCAGCCGCATGAAGAGAGCCCATCCCAGCCGCATGAAGACTGTTGATTCCAGCCGCATGCTGTCTGCTCCACACGGCTCAGGCTCAGTCTTCGATCACCTCTCCTATGGTCCTGATCTCTCTCTGCAGCACCACTTAGACTCTTCCTACTATGTGCCCTCACGCACTAGAGGGAAGAAGTCCAAGGCAGCATGAGTTTGGCAAGCTCAGTCCGCTGTCCTGACCTCTGACCATCCGAGTGCTCCACATACTGTTATGCGGGCCTCTGATGAGAAGTTGTACAGAACCACTCGAGTCCAGCCCCCGGAGGCAAACGGACAGAGTGGTTCCCAAAAGTCTCCCAAAACCCAGGGAGCAAACATGGTCGTTCCAGACCCATCTGACGTACGTGAGATTATCCTCCACAAACGCAAGGAAAGAGAAGAGGCATCGGTGTGCGAAGAATCCTCCCACGAACATCACTGCACCCAAGTCATTGTCAACTGCTGCTGCAACAAGGCGGTAACACAAGCAGACCGACGGTCCGTCTTCCGACGGTTGCACCGCCCAAGCTCACAAGATGAGGCGCTCTTCATCGCCTCCTGCAATTCTGTTCTGAAGATTTCTGGCAGCGGGAGAGGAAAGAAAACAAATGCCTCCAGCCCGAAAATTTCAACCGGCATAACCAAGAAAATTTCTTCTAAACGGTTGTCTACCACCGTTACAGAAGGAGTTTACCAAGGGACCCGCTCAAAGACGAAATCTTCCACACTCGAGGATTCGTCGTCCACACTCGGAGACACTGAAACGGGGTGTAGCACTCCTCCAAACATCCACGACAATCCGGTGTTCCAAGAGGATAATCCAGATGCAGCAAATCTCGACGTCCCCGAGGACGTCCATAACTCTCAAGATGAGGCAAGCTCTGAAGCTGGGGGTACTCTTTCTAAGTCCGAACCAGAAGAGAACATTCCCACATACCCTGACGACTTCTCCGTGCGAGGGTACGACTCAGAGGGCACGTCTTCTACCGTCCCTTCCACCTATCATCATATAAGGACGATATTCATGACGGATAGCAACCAAGAAGGTCCCAGTGATCGCCAACGCATCGATACTGGGGAGGCCATACTGCATGCTTTGGTCAAGTCTGTGGACAAGATCAAGGCGGCCATTCCAACTCTGCAAGGAAGGACGCCTGGCCAAACGAGCTTGGGTCCTGCGGTCAATGCGGACTCAAACTTAGCTGCACCAAACTCGGGCGATAATTCTCCTGAAATATCAACCCCCACCGCTGCAGACGAAGCCAGGGAGGCAAGGAGAGAGGTCCAAGAGCTCCGAGCCATGTTTCAAGCCCGAGAAAATTGCCAGGACCTCAGGATACGACAACTGTATCCTGCTGCGTGTAGAGATGTTCCCTTCACAACCGACCATCTGCCTCATGACGACACCACCCTTACGCGGTTGTTCATCGGAGCCCTGGAAGGGGTTGCCTTCGACTGGTACCACAACTTGTCGGACAATTGCATCCACTCCTTCACCGGCTTCAAACGCATGTTCCTAGAGCGATTCTATGAAGTAGGACAAGACGTGACAAAGTCCACTCTCATGGATGTTGTTCAGGGAGAAAAGGAACTAACAAGAAATTATATCGAGCAGTTTTGCCAAACCGCGATGAAGCTGCCTTCCGGCAACCTTGATTCTTCCTTGATTGAAATTTGCCAAAAGAGACTGCTTCCCACAATCAGCCTCTGGAGAGGCGAAAGTCAATTCAGGGATTGGAAGACGTTCATTATCAGTGCCACCAGCGCAGAAGACAAGGTGAAGAAAGCCCACCAACTGGGATTGCACATCTCGAAAGGAGAAGACAAAGGCAAACACCCCAACGTCAACAACAACAACGGTGGTAATTCCTCCAGCAACCGAGACAACAAGGGCAAGCAGGCTATGGTGGCCGACACAGCCCCAAAGCCCGAATCAAAGCCGGCGGAAAAGCAGTGGCCTCAGATAACCTACTCCTTCGAGGACGGCCATGTTAAACCCATCTTAGACATGCTCATCCAAGAAGGACGAATTCAGCTCCCTCCTCCAAGGTGTGAGCCTCGTCCTGCAGATATGAAATGTTCCAAGTACTGCCATTACCATCGCTATGTTTACCATGCTACACAAGACTGCTATCAGCTGAAGCGATACATCCAACATCTCATCGATTCTAATGCCCTCGCCATTGATTTCGAAGAGGTGACCGTGGCAGCCAACATGGTGTCAGTACAATTTGGCAGCTTCCCTCCGACAAAGACTCAAGATGGAGTAGTACCCATCCCCAGAGCAAAGATGGAGGTCTCTAACCTTCCACCTCCCCGAGACCAAGCTGCTGGTCTTGTGCCCCTTACTACATCACGAGGGAAGATCATGTGGGTCCATCCGGACTTGGTACCTGAGGTAACTCAGTCCACACTTCCCTCCACCAATAAGAAGAAGAATGGGAAAGTCAAATCATGTCGCACAATCTCGGCCGAGGTCGAATAAGCTATCGCTGTTGTTACCCGCTCCGGTACACAAACCCAACCTCCACCGGGTAACTCGGCTGAAGACCCTCAAACGACAGCTGCTGAGGCCCCAGGACCGTCGCAGCCTTCGATGACCAACAAGCCTAGGCCGAAGGAGACTCGCTTCGACAAACCACTCCGAAGGGAGATGCCTCATGGGCTGGAGAAGCCCTACAACTTCGACATCCTAGCACAATTGGCTAACACACCGGCCAAATTATCGCTATATGAGCTCCTGAGACTCTCCAAGGATGTCCGCGTTGTACTGAGCGAAGCACTCCAGAACGCCGATGCATATCTGGCTCAGTCCAATCTCACCGGGGGTGACTTGACGACAGATCTCCAGGACAGCTCTTGCACAGGGTCAATGCCAAACATTGTCTTCACTCCGCAAGATATGCTTATCAAGACCAACCTACACGATCGCCCTCTGTATTATACTGGGTACATTGGCGATATCAAGGTCGATCAGATGCATATTGATCCCGGGTCCTCCATCAGCATCATCCCGAAAAGCCTACTACATTATCTGCGCATCCCAATGCATCGGCTGACGCCGACAAGCACCACTATCAGCGATTTCAATTCGAGCAGGAGCTACCCTATCGGGAAAATTCGCCTGAAGTGTCAAATCGGCGACCTGCAGTCAGAAGTGACTTGTTATGTCATAGATGCGGACACTTCTTACAATATTCTCCTGGGGTGTTCTTGGATACACGATTACATGATCGTGCCTTCCACACTGCACCAGTGTTTCAAGTATGTCGACAAGCACGGGTTCATGAGGACATAATTTGTCGACATCGATCATTTCAAAGGGGTCGAGTCTTACTACTCGGACTCCTGCTTGTACGAGAAGTCAAAGAGGCACCTTGTCGAAAAAGACACTCAAGCTCAAACTGAGGCAGTAACCGGATCAGAAGAACCTCTGACGATCCACCTCCAAGCCCGCAAGCCTGGCATTGCTGTACCCCTTACAGCCATCCTGCGTAAGGACGCAATTAGCCTCTCTGCCCAGGAGGAACAGTTGATAATCCGACTGCCAAGGTCTGGCCAAGCGTCAAAATCCACGATAGAGCCACTGACAATCAGGCTGCCAAAAACTAGCCAGCAACAAACAGAAGAGCTCAATCCCTCTGTCAAGCCGATGACAATTCGTCTTTCCAGAATAAATCGGCAACCGAGCACTAAATCAGAGACTGTTAGCCAGCCAACAACTCCCTGCCCAGCACCAAGCACCAAACTGGGGGTGGCTAGTGCGCCAACGACTCAACGTTCTGCTTCACCCATGGAGCCCCTGATAATCAAGTTGCCTAAGTCATCCTCTCAGCCTATACTTACACAGGGGGTGGCTGAAGAAGAGTCAGAGCTGGCCAAGTATGTGGCTGCTTACACTGATGTTCCATCCTCAGATGATGTAATTCCGCTGGAAAAGATACCTTACTTCATTAATAAAGAGATATCTTTGAATTATGTCGAGCTTAATAAGCTCTGTACAATGTATGCTATAGAACACGGTATAGGCACTCACCTGCACACGCAAGTGACAAATGTCTACACCGCCAACCAACTTACTCCCGTGGAAGACGCTTATCGCATAATCGAGGAAGGTGATCACCCGATCATTTTCGGCCGGAAGAATGGTCCACAGCCCTTCAAGATAGAAGGATTTGAGCACGAACCCGACACCGGGAGATTGCTCCTTTATCTGTATAGTTCCTAATCCAAGTCCTTTATGCAAAAACAGGGATATAATCTGGAAACCACACCGGGTTTGAACTTCGACACTGGGCGGCGACTACCGGTCCCGGCTGGGAAACCACGATATTACTACAAAAACAGACGTGGGCTAGGTTACGTCACACCTGCGACAACACCTGAAAGCTCAGACGAAGAATGCGACTGGCATTCACACTCAACCGGGTCACCCACTTCCGATTCAGACACCAGCATCGGGGACATGCTCAGGCAAGTATGGTCTGTCAATATGGCATTGGCCGACGCCTACGAAGAAGATGAAGACATTCTTGAACTTCTTGAGTTAGAACCATGGGCACAACAGCAAGATGCACAATAGGAGAAGCGGTTTGAGCAAAGAAAGCCCCCTACCGAGGATGAGGTTGTACAAGTCGACCTCGGTGATGAATCCTCTCCAAAGACCATCTTCGTCAGCAAGAATCTGATCGACGAAGAGCGAGAGTCGCTACTACAACTCGTCAGAGAATACATCGACGTGTTCGCCTGGAGCTACGAAGATATGCCAGGACTGAACCCCGAGATTGTACTCCATAAACTCAACATCCGTCCGAACGCAAAACCAGTCAAGCAACAGCAACGTCGGTTCCGTCCTGACGTCATGAATGCCATCGAAGCAGAGGTAAACAAACTGATAGCCAGCGGCTTCATCTGCGAGGAACAACATCCCGACTGGGTCTCCAACATAGTACCAGTCCTCAAGAAGAGTAGAAAGATTCGAATTTGCATCGACTTTCGCAATCTGAATGAGGCGTATCCTAAGGATGAATTCCTTCTCCCTATCGCAGACATCAAGATCGACAACACCTGCGGCTTTGAGCGTATGTCATTCATGGATGGCTTCTCGGGGTACAACCAAATCAAGATGTTCCTCGACGACGAAAAGCATACGTCATTCCGAACACCAATTGGTATATACTGCTACACAGTTATGTCTTTCGGTCTAAAAAATACGGGCGCCACCTATTAAAGAGCCATGAGCGTTATCTTTAGAGACCATCTGCGCAAGACAGTGGAATGCTAAGTCGACGACATTGTCGTCAAGAGCCGCTCTAAAGAAGATCATCTGCATGATCTGAGGACAGTGTTCGACCTGATGCGAGCGCACAATTTAAAAATGAATCCCATAAAATCCTTCTTGGGCGTATCCAGCAGAAAGTTCTTGGGTTTCATCATTACCTCCCAGGGTATCCACGTAGACCCTGAAAAGACGAAGGCAATCATGGAGATGTGTCCCCCGAAAAATCTCCGTGAACTCCGAGGCCTTCAAGGGAGGCTGGCCTACATCAGAAGGTTTATCTCTAACCTCTCCGGACGATGTCAGCCATTCACCCACCTCATGAAGAAAGGCGTTTCATTCGTATGGGATGAAAAATGCCAGCGCGCCTTCGACAACATCAAAGAATATCTGACGAACCCTCCAGTCCTGGTAGTCCCAATTCCTGGAAGACCATTCTTGCTCTATGTAAGAGCGATGGAGCATTCTTTCGGCGCTTTGCTAGCACAAAATAATGATGCAGGCCATGAGCAGGCTATATATTACCTCAGCCGAATGATGATGGGGCCGGAGCATCGATACACTACCGTGGAGAAAGAGTGTCTTGCTCTGGTTTTCGCCATTCAGAAGACGCGACACTACGTTACGGGATAAACCATCTATGTTATATCAAGAGTCAACCCCCTCAGGGTCCTCATGACTAAGCCGGGTGCACTCAGCTCTCGCCTCGCTACCTGGACGATATTATTGTCCCCCTACCACATGATCTTCATCCCACAGAAGGCTGTTAAAGATCAAGCTCTGGCAGACTTTTTAGCCGCTCATCCAGGTTCGGAGTCAACCAAAATAGATGAAGAGATTCCAGACGAGGTCACTAATTCAAATACGGCCTCCCATGATACCATGTGGCGAATGTTCTTTGACGGCGCTTCATGAACTGGGACCAAGGGCAACATCGTCGCTGGAGTCGGAGTAGTGCTGATTTCTCCCTCCGGGCTAGTGATCAATCGGGCTTACTTCCTCACGGAGTCCTGTTCAAACAATGTGGCCGAGTACAATGCCTTGGTCATTGGCCTCCGACTTGCAAAAAAACTGGAGGTAGAGTACCTTGAGGCCGATTCACAGTTAATCGTCAATCAGATCCGGGGTTCATACGAGGTTCGCCATGAGGACATGATCCCCTACCACCAAATAGCAATCGACATCATCTCGTCCCTGGAGGGGTTCTTCGTAGAGCACGTTCCCAGGCTCCAAAACATTGAAGCCGAAGCCCTAGCAGGTCTTGCCGCTTCCTTAGCAGTACCGAATCATGCCCATCACCTGGTTGACATCGTAGGTCGTGATTTGGTCTGTCCCAAGAATAATGTTCAGTGTGTGGAGAGTCACTCCGCTCTGACAGTCGACGAAGCACCACACTGGAGACAGCCATTCATCGACTTTGTTGTCTACGACATCCTGCCAGAGAATCCGAAAGAAGCCACTTCCATCAGAAGGCGTTCCCTCAGATTCTTTTATGATACAGATACGAAAATGCTGTATCGACGATCATACGATGGATTACTGCTTCGATGCCTGTCAAATACAGAAGCCAAAGAAGCCGTACGCGAAGCTCACGACGGCATCTGCGGAGCACATCAGCCTGGCCCGAAACTACAAGATCTCCTTCGCCGAATGGGCTACTACTGGCCCACGATGGTTGCGGATGCGATAGACTATACACAAAAATACAAAGCCTGTCAAGTCCACGCAGATTTTATCCACCAGCCATCCGAGTTTCTACATCCGACAGTGGTATCCTGGCCATTCGAAGCATGGGGAATGGACATCGTTGGTCCGATCACCCCGCCTTCGTCCCGAGGACATCGCTTCATACTCACAATCATATATTACTTCTCTAAATGGACGGAGGCTATTCCGCTGGCTGAAGTGAAGACTTCAAACGTGACCAGCTTCCTCAAGCATCACGTCATCTATCGCTTTGGACTACCCCGAAGGATCATCCACGACAATGGTCCGCAGTTCGCAAGCCGCGCCTTCTATCGATTCTGCGACAAGTACCGCATCCAGAATGTTGCTTCAACACCATACAACCCCGCGGCTAATGGTCTGGCTGAAGCATTCAACAAAACAATCATCAAGCTTCTCAAGAAATTCGTGTCATCAAACAAACGCGACTGGAATGAAAAGCTCGGCGAATGTTTATGGGCGTACCGCACTACAGTACGGTCTGCCACCGGGAACACACCATTCTCTCTGGTGTACGGGAGTGAGGCAGTTCTTCCACTGGAGACTGAAATCCTTTCACTCTGTATCGCTCTCACCTATCGGTTGACGACGGATGATAATCACTATCGCCGACTACAAGAGTTGGAGGCCCTAGACGAGAAGCGACTGCTAGCTCAACAACGAATCGAGCTATACCAGGCACGTATCTCCGGAGCCTTCAACAAGAAGGTTAAAATCAGAACATTCCAAGTGGGCGACCTCGTTCTGGCAGTTCGGAGGGTGATGGTTATGACTCACAAAACCGTCGACAAATTCTAGCCAAAGTGGGAAGGCCCGTTCATCATTGACGCTGTATTCTCCAATGGAGCTTACCGCCTCGTAAAACAAAATGGAGACTTGCTCATGTTTCCCATCAATGACAAGTTCCTAAAGAAGTATTACGTCTAAAATGATATCCTCCAAAGTGACGAGTTACGTACCCGCTGGTACCGCTGAACTCACATTCCAACTACGAATCTGCCAAAGTGACGAGTTACGTACCCGCTGGTACTGCTGACCTCATATCCCGACTATAAATCTTCCAAAATGATGAGTCATATACCTTCTCGTGCCACTGAACTCACATGCCGATTCCAAATCTCCCAGATTGTCGAGTTATTTACCCGTAGGTACCGCTGAACTTACATCCTGGCCACTACAGATAAATCTACATCGCATCTTTTAGGCAGTAAGTCATGTATGATTGTACCTCTGAACTTTCTTCCTAAAAGGAGCTTCCTTCTTATGATCTAGTACCCGCACTCTCAGTGCACAAAAAGGGTAACCGATCCACAAATTCTCCAAAACAACCAAGTCGATGTTACCTCTGAGTTGTCTTCACTTCCACCAAAAATAAACCGCCCCCTTACATAGAACTTCCATGTCCTCATTACCTCTGAGTTGTTCTATATTCCCTTCATGGAGCCCCCTCCTGCCATGTCCTTCTTACCTCTGAGTGGGAAGGCTCCATCGAAGAAACCCTCATATTTACCACGTCCTCATTACCTCTGAGTAAGTATGTTGGTTCTCTCCCGACTTATTATCCGTACCAAAAAAAAATCTCAGGGTATGCCAAGGATAATATGCCCACAAATGTCCTCTGTTGACCACAAATATTGTACTAAGTTTCCTAGTACATGCCCTTCAATTCTCATCATGCCCCGGGAGCCCAACTGCTCAATGGCATTCTTTCTCTCGATACCGGGAACTTCCATGGCCAACTCGCTATGGAATATCCCGAGTATCCCAATCAACTTGCTATCCATACCCGAAACCAAGGTATGCCAGGGGTAGCAAGTCCATAAACAGTCCTCCAGTGGGGCAAATACCACAACACTACAAACACAACAAACAGTACAATGGAAGGGTAGAATAAGTTATACTCTTTTATTGGAAAGGCAAAAGGTACTACAGGCACTGGGGACTATGTCCCATTCAAGAAAGGAAAGCAACAAAAACAAAAAGAAGGAAAAAAGCCGACTATTGTTCGGCAATACATAATGTCTTGAGACGGTCCCTCAACAAGGCAGTCGACCGCTCAAATCGCTATCAGGCCCGACGCTCGGCCTCTTGAGTCAGTAGCGCCACATCTTCCAGGGGCGCGTGAGCCCGCCAGCCCTCCTCAAATTTCTTTAGAGCACATTCCAGATTGACGGAAGCCTTGGAAATCCTTTCGGCATCCTGAATAATCAGCTCCTTGTCTGCACGAGAAGCTTTAAGCTCAGACTCCAAGAAGACCAACTTCTTCTGAAGCTCGAGAATCTGCTCCCTAGTAGCGATTACCCCTTGGGAGGCGGCCGCCTCCCGAGCCCTGCAAACCTTGCTCCGTTGGCTCAGCTGATCGTACAGGAGAGACAGGTCGCCGAGGTCCTTTGTTATAGCCGTCTTAGATGTATCTCACGCGAGCCTTATCTTCTCCAGGGCGGTGGTAAGGAACTCCCGCTCCTGATCAATTGCTGCAGACAAATCAGCTTGTCGCAGCACTCGAAACTGGGCCACCAGCTGATCAGCCTCCAACAGCTTAGGCTCCAGAAGCGCGGCTATCCCTTCCCCGCCAGGAAGGGTTTTGAGAATGTCAATCTGGCCCTGGGCGCATTGTCGGGCCAAGATAAAAGGAGTCCCCCGCTCCACCGCAGCGTCTACTCCCCTCTTCAAATGGCGATAGAAACTATCAACCACATCATGCGACACCTCATCCAGAACTTCCGTAGACGACGATGTCAAAGGAAGTGTGGCTGGCAGTGTCGAAGAAGACGCAACAGAACTTGCCGCCCCTGCCACGAGGGAAATAAATTCTGAGCAAAAGGACGCTTGAACAGCGGCCAATTCCTCATTCGCGGCCCGAATAATATGGATACTCGGTAAGGCTGAGAGGTCAACCCCCAAAGTCATACGTGCAGAGGAAGATACAGGGACCATGGCCCCTTGTTCGGGCTGTGCTGCCATATGAACTCCTGAACTCGATTCGGCAAGAGGCCCCTCAAGATGAGCCGAAAGAGTAGGGGGCATGCTCCCCTCCACTAGATCACTTCTGGCAGAGCCTACCATAACAATGTCCGTCATCGGCACTGAAAGGGCAGGACCTGTTTGCCCAAAGCAACCATCAATCAGTCTAACCCGAAGGATGTGATGATAGAGCGAATAGGCCTCCTCATTAGTTAAAATATGGCTTATCTTACCAGGGGAGGGTTGTGAAGGCTGAGGCTCGTTCACAACCACCATAGCCCCCTCACCTGTAGCACCCAGGCCAAATTCAGCTGGCTCATCTGCTCCAGCCGCCCCGGAAGGGGATACAACCGGATCAGCGTCACCTTGATAAAATTCGACGGATTCGGGGATAGGTTCATCGGAGCCCCTGTCATCTGGGATCGAGACCTCAGCAACGTGAGATCCCTCAGCCGCCTCCGAAGGAGCCCCGGCAGAAATGATAGCAGTAGACGTGTTACTGACCAAAGCGGTCAGGACTGGATCGACTTCAGCAGCCGGTTCTCGAGAAATTGACTCCTCTGATGCCTACAAAAGCAAAAGAAAATGATTAGGCCATAGTGCAGAAAAAGAAGGAGAATACAGTTATGATTCAAATCACCTCAGAAACTGCATCCACATCCTCGATAAGTAGCCGACGGGATCTGACAGCAGCCCGTTTTATGGAATAAGTCATGTCGATATCCGCAGACTCACTCCGGCTCCGCCTACACGATGGACTAGGCACATCGGGCGGTTGATCCGCCACCATTTCGTCAAACGCAATGGGCGGTTGTTCCGCCGCCACCTCGTCTGGAGGAGGGAGAGAATCATCGGCACCCTACTCGCCATCTTCTTCATCCGCAGTAGTGGACTCCGAGTCCGACACGGGAACTGTATTCGCCCTCTGCTTCCTCTTCTTCGACCCTTGGGGCTTCTCTGCCAAGCCGGTACCAACGATAAAACTGGTACGCGGGTCAAAATTAACCGGAAACTTGCTTGCAGCGACGTGGTAGAGAGCCGCTAAATACAAAATCTTCCTTTGCGTCTCGGCGTTAGGGACCGAGAAACTAGCACGGGTATGAGAAATATTATAATAAAGCCAGGCTCTGATGCCATCCAAAACACTGCCTTCAAAGCCCAGGCAAGAGCTGGGACTCTCTAGGAACAACTGGATGTACCCAAACTGACGGGACAACCGGCTGGGCAAGTAAGGTTCCAGGTAGACGGCATTACGGTTGCGATATACTAAGTGCGAGGGACGGATATTACGCAACCAAAGAAGCATCTTTCCAGGTAAGAGGAGAGGAGGCTCGGTACCGTCAACATGTACACTCCTTACCTCCTCAGCAGAGAAATGGGGAACAGACACGAAGAAATTATATCCATCCACTCTCGCCAGCGCCCTCCGACAGGCGGGCATAGTGTTGTACTCCCAGGGCATCCGGCGGTACTAGAAGATAAAAGCATCGTCGTCAGTTACACCATCTTCTGGGCCAGGTCTCATCAAAGACCGGCAGTGCATTAGTAGCCACCCCATCAGATAGTGATAAGGCAATTTGATCCGCTCAAAATTCATTGCTATGTCACGTGCAATAACCTTGGATGAAAAAGTACGAAGGCCACGGTGTATACTGCACACCATGGCCGAAAGGAGAGCCAGTCTGACCCCGAAGGCTAGCTTCACGGCATGAAAGATAAAATTACGGCTGATTCTCTCAATAGAACTAGCTCCTCCGAAGACCACGCAATTCCGTAGCCATACCATCAAGAACCCTGCCAGGATGGCCTTCTCCGACAGCGGCTGGGTATTCTGATAAAAATAATTAAAGGAATCAGTTTGACTCCCAAATGTGTCACTCAAGGCCTTCGATTTCTTGGCAGTTAATGCCAGATCCTGTACTTGCTCTCGGGTCAGAGGACTCCGAGGAGTAACCCGGCCTGAGGCGCTTTGCTAAAAAAGGTGGGCGAACCAAGGCCTAGTATGCGAAAGGTTCCCTTCCGAGTTACTATCCTTCTTGGTCGTCTGCTGACAGTAACTATGATGACACAGTAACTCCTGATAGACAGCAACGAAACCCGGATGTCGTTGCTCCAAATCTTCGAACTCCTCGTTCGTCGGAGTATATACTTCAAACACTTCATTCCCCCAAGGCAGCCTAGAGACGACGTGCATCTCATGAAGAGCGAGACCAATCTTCCCTACTGGCACAAAGAAGGTTCCTGTCTGCTGGTCGTACATCTCCAAGAGAGCCATGAACAACTCCCTATTGATGGGTAACCCGTGACATGTACCCCGGATAGCGTGGTAGAGACCAGCCTCACGCAGGAAAGTCCCATATTCTCGCAAAATCCACCTGGTCAAATTGGCCCACGAAGGGATGGGGCATATCCAGTTCAAAAGCGAGAGCCGGCCAATGGGATAAGACCCTTTCCGAGCAAGTTGATTCAGGAAAATGTCGGCTTAAGAGAATGAGAAATTGGGACCTTGTGAATTTAAGAAGGTACCCGGAGCTAGCCCCATCACGGAGCGGCTGACCGATTCCCTGCCCGCATACGCTGATCCAACATGCTTATTGCAGTGGATGTTACCCACAATCGTTCCCGACCGGCTCGGGGTCAAGGATTCCTGCATCCTTCTGTCCACCGGCAACATATTGAACCACACCATTGGGAAATGACGCTCCATCTGAGGGATATGGATCGCCCTCCCGGCAGAAACAAAATTCCAATTCTCGGATATATCCAATACCCGAGAGTTCTTCACAGTCAGGGTGTCCCCGAAGAAGAACGCTGGCTTCAGGTACTTTCCCTCCAATCGTCCTGAGTTCAGCATGGCACAGAGAAAGCGAAAGGGCTGGTTCTTGATGAGAGTCAGCCTCTCCTCAGGCTCGTCCTGGGGTAGTTGTTCTACCACCTGCCGAACTAGTCGGTCAAGCCGAACTCCTATGGCAAACTGGGCCTGACCCACCAGGGGTTCTCCAGAAGCATTAACTGGCAAATTCACTGAGCAGAAGACAAAAAGAAATAAGTTAAAAAGATGGCCAAAGAAAACTGACTGGTGCTCTCAAGCCTGTGCGGCTCGGATTCAATGGAGCCTTATGCAGCTCAACTCAGAAAACGCTTATGCGGCTCCGATTAGTGAAGGCTCATGCGGCAGTTACTAAATAAAATTATGCGGCTCTGTTTAACGCAGTCTCATGCGACAGAGTTCGAATAAGTTTAAGAGGCTCACATGACAAAGCGAGTTCATGCGAGCCTATACGGTCCGTTTCAGATAAGCTTATGCGGTCCAGATTAAATGCGCTTATGCGGCTCAATGCAGATAAGTTCATGCGATCCAGTTCGAATATGCTTATGCGGCCCAATTCAAATAAGCTTATGCGATCCAGATCAAGCGAGCTTATGCTGAGCTTATGCGGCCCCGATTAGCGAAGTGCTTATGCGACAACAACAACAGTTCTCGTGCGGCTGGGACATGGAACATGCTCCATACGGCTTGAGACGTGCATGTGGCACACATGAGGATGAAGGCTCGCGCATAGAATATGCGACATAGCCATAACAGTTAGGGTTCCAAGCTAACACAGCGTCCTTACCAGCAATAGTGGGGTGGACGTCGGGGTGAACTGCGGGCACGTTGGCTGGAGGAGGAGCTGCCACATTCGTCACCGCAGAAGCAGCTTTCTTGCCCTTCGTCGTCGACGAAGACGCAGCCTTTTTACCCTTCGACGCAACGGTCTTCTTGGGAGCCATTACCGATGATCAGAGAAGGAGGACGAAGACAAGAGAGCTAGGGCAAAAGCAGAAAGTAAAGAAGTCTTTTCTTTTCAAACACTCAGCTATTTATAGGCAGTGCCCCATAGGCCGACGCATCGATGCACGAGCAGTATAACCGACTCTTCGGTTATCAAGGCGATCCAATTTATTTAAGACTAAACTCTTGGGATCCTGCCCCAAAAAGCGGCCTTAAATCTGACAGCAAATCAAAGGCAATTAATGCAAAGATTTGCACACATGGCATGAAGACGTGGCAAGGAGCCCATGCGGCTCAGATGGTCATGCAGCTAAGGGACGACCATACGGCACAGATGGCCATGCGGCTCAGATGGCCATGCGGCTGAGGGGGCCATGCGGCTGAGGCATCCATACAGTCAAAACATCCTATGCGGACCGAAGAGTTGTTACATGGCCATGCTTCTTATTCAAAGTATTTCAATTTTGCAAATTGAAAACTTTGAAGGGGGTCTTGTAGAAGCATGGAAAAGAAGTAAAGAAAGACCTATGCGGTTCCAATAGAAGGATCCCCATGCGGCTCAGGATCCCCATGCGGTTCAGACGTTCATGCGGTCAGGATCCTCATACGGATAGTTCCATACGGCTCAGAAAAAATAGCCACGTGGCCTTCAAAAGTTCCTCTCTACATTCAGCTGCAGTTAATGCACTGACGGCTGACAGCTATGACAGCTCTGACAAAAGGACGTAATAATGACTCTGACATAATGGCGTGATCCTAGGAAAGAGAAGAAAATCTCCTTACAGCTGGCAAAATCCAACAAATCCCGAGGCCACTCCATGCGGTTGCTGCATTTATGCGGCCGCCCATGTCATGCGGTTGCTACATTTGTACAGTCGCCCATGTCATACGGCTGCCCATCCTCATGCGGCCGCCTATGTCATGCGGCTGCCCATCTTTATGCGGCCGCCCATGTCATGCGGCCGTCCATGTCATACGGCCGCCCATGTCAATCGGCTGTCCATCCTCATGCGGCTACCCATCTGCATACGGCTGTCCATCCTCATGCGGCCGCCCATGTCATGCGGCTGCCCATTCACATGCGGCTGCCCATCTGTATAAGGCTGCCTATTCCCATGCGGCTGCCCATCCTCATGCGGCTACGTGCCTCACACGACTAAGAGGATCACCCATATGTGGCTCTGCCAGGATGGTTCAGTTGAGACACGTGGCACTCTCCGCGACAATGGAGACACGTGGCAATCTTATCTTCCCTGGAACTATGGGTGCTAACAAATCCCAACAAAATTAGATTTGTTACGATCGTCATAATTACCCAGATCAAATCAAATCAAGCAAATGGGACACATGGCAGGCTATTACAAGTCACAAATATTCATGGCAATCAATATTTATTGCCAACAGAGATTTGATGCAATCATATTAATTGCTCAGATTTATTATATTCAAGATGAACGGCCCAGATTGATAACTCTTAAGCCATCGACTTTTCAAGAGAGGCAATCATTTGCAAACCCTAATGATCACACCCCACTCCTATAAATAGCAAGGTGCCATTCCCTAGCAGCAGACGGAGAAAAAAAGAAAGAGACATCCAGAGATCTAGCAACCAAAGGCGCAAGAGAGTCTTCCCACACGTCCAAGAGCATTTCTTCACCAGTGCCAAGGCTACGTCTGATCGTCCAAGGAGTAAGGCAGAGCGGCCGTCGCTTTCCCGAGCCTCTATCGTCACCTCCCAGAAAAACTAAACAGTTGTACTTAGACTGCTGTACCTAGGTTTTCGTCCCTAGGCTTTCTTTGTATGTGCGAGTTTGTATTGTAAAGTAAAAGTCCAGTCCTCCGATACAATTGTTCTATTCTTTTATAATCAATGGCAAACATGAAGGACTAGAAAAAGTTGATGAAGAGGAACTCCCCCTGTTCGGGCAGTTCCCAACCCTGTGGTCCGGGGCACCACAAACTAAGTACAAACTCTGTGCTCTGCGACACTCTGATACCACATGTCCTGGCTTTCCGCAGTGTGAACATCCTACTGGGGAAGAGTGCTTCTGCTTCTGCTGCTGAAGGTGCTTCGGGGTTGGATGTTGAACCGACGTCACTGTGTTCGCCCGCCTCGGAGCTCCAATGGTCAAGGCCCTAGCTGCCGGGACTGGTACTGAAGACTGATTCATCTGGCCATGGGATCGCTTCCGAACCCTGGTCCTATCCACGATCCTTTGGGAGGTATACTCATGCCTCCTGGCTGCTCTCAACACTGCATCAAAAGTCTGATGCTTAAACTGCTCCACTGCCAACAAAATCTTGAGATGGAGCACCTGCTGGAACCGCTGGCCTATATCGAACTCGGTCGCTACCAAGGTGGGAGCAAACCGACTAAGTCTCGAAAACTCGACCGCATATCCATCGACCGTCCTGTCCATCTGCTTCAGATTGGTGAACCTCGTCTGTAGATCGTACCGAGCTACAGCATCGAAATACTTGGTCTGGAATCTCTTTCTGAATACTGTCCAAGCAAAGGGTGCCACTAATCCACCGGCCTGCGTCGCCCACCAGCTGCGGGCAAGATCCAATAACTGCAGGCGCACCACGGCCACCTTCTCGTCTTCTGGAGTCCTGGTTGTTTCTAGAATCACCTCTGTGTCCTGAAGCCAAGCGTCTGCGACAATAGCATCTTCACTACCGTCGAAGAAGGGAGGGTTCAAGCGCTTGAAGCTGTTGGCCATGCTGTTATCCTGATGACCTCCTCTGGTCAGAGCATCTGCCACAGCCTGGTGCAAGGCATCTCCTCGACGATCTTGGAAAGCTAACAAGGTCCTGATAAGACCCACCAAAGTGCCATCATCAGGCTCTGTAGGCTGGACGGGCTGAACTGGTGGCTCTTGACCCCCAGTAGGCATGACTCTGGAGACTACTCCTGAATGCTGGACTTGATATCTAGGTTGCTGCTGGTCCACGGGAGGTGCTCCACCTTGCTGATCGGTAGGACCAGGAACAATATCGCTGAAGAAGACGACATAGAAAACAATAAGGAAGGACCAGGACAGATCAACGATACAAGCATGTGATCTGGTCAAGATTTTAGGGATTAAGAGGATAAGAACAGAGATCAAGGGACGAGTACTGATTGAGACATCTATTCGGTAAACCCTCATATATCTTGATTTACAAGACCTGTATGGGCCACCACTTAAACCATGTAACGCCCCAGAACCAGAATACTGGAGAGCGGGGGCGTACATAGCCAGCTACGTATATTGAAGTATAACCCACCTCGCTATATGGTCATGGCTGTCTAGATACATGAGGGTTTAACTACAAGCCATCAGTCTCCTACGATCATGAACAAGCCTATAGTCTCAATCTCAAGCAAGCAATAATAGTTACAAGATGTCAGAGCACCAAATATACAATAGTAAGGCGTCCCATACATTACATATTCGGATGATTATGAAGCTAGTCGTACAAAATGTAAAGACTAGCAAGAGTTTTAGTCATACATGATCAACCCTAGGATTTGTCAATCATGTTACAGTCCGTAGGCAGACAGTAAATAAAGGTACAATACGAGCTAACACGTGCTCGTCGGCTAAACGTCTCAAAAGAATAATTGTACAATAGAGTGGGAGAGCCAAAAATAAACCCACTCGTTGCCAGGGTTACGCCTGGTGGTCACCATCTGGCTGGAAGATAGGTAGATCCTCTGGAGCTGCTCCAATATCTGGCCATACAAAACCAGCTGGGTCAGACCCCAGCAAGAGTAAGTGCCACAAAGGAGGCTTCACTTAGGAACTAAAACCAGCATATAACAATTGAATATTAAGGATAATTATAAATGAAACTGATAATAACAGAGACAACAATAATAGATTGAGTACGAAAAAACCATTCAAGTAGCCAGATTGCAACCCTTAAACCAAACAAGGACCGGGGTTGCAACCCTTCACCTGAATAGGAACCCGTCTCAAATACTATTGATAAGGTAATAAGACAATAAACGAAGAGAGGACACAGAACTGCTCCGGGAGCCAGGTTACAACCCTTAAACCAAACGAGGATCGGGGTTGTAACCCTTCGCATGAACAGAACTGGACCCCCGATCTTTATTGTTAAGGCCGGTATAAATAATCATGCTATTGAAGTAAGGTAAAACATGACGAGCATGGCATGGGGCGCAATAGGACAATAAACGAAGAGATGACACAGAACTGCTCTGGGAGCCAGGTTACAACCCTTAAACCAAACAAGGACCGGGGTTGTAACCCTTCGCCTAAACAGAACTGGTCCCCTGATCATTATTGTTAAGGCAAGCATAAATAATCTCGTCATATCACAATCTTGTACAGGATCAGGACAAGACTAATCTATGCTAAAATCCATCCAATCAATCACGGCCAAGCAATGAGTACGGCTTGATACTTTAACTAACTAGGGTTATCACAAGCCTAGTTACTAACAAGATGCAATGAGATTATTCCAACAGCTATAAGCCCTGCAGACCATCCAGGTTATCCAGGTCGAATGTCCATTTATGAAGGGTGCAACACGTGACTGTGTGCTGGAAATGTGCCCTACTCGTCGGTAGGCTACAAGTCCGCTAGTGTGCCCAGATAACGGGATTGCCTATAGCTGGGAAATCTCTTCATGACTACTGGATCTTCTAGTTATTAGCCTTAGTCAATTTCAGTAGGTACCCCTGACCGTTGTATTCCGGAGTCCCTATCCTAGACATGATGCAAGACAATACTGGTTTATTTGTACAAACACAAACGTCCACGGTGTCCAGGTCATTCATACTTGTCATGTCAGGTTAGCTGTCACAACAGCATAACGAGGTATATCATGTCAGGTTTGTTTGTCAAGAGTGCGCCACGACGGTCCACTAGCGTGTTCATGGAACATATCAGGGTTTACATGGCATAAGCATAAATGCAACATTTCAATAAAATAATAATAGTATAATAATAATAAAATAGGACCAGACTATGGAATGAGCCAGGCGACTAAGGGAAACATGCTCATGCGGCAGCTGGGAAGCAGTGTCATACGGTTCGAGAAGAAGGGGGCGCATGTGGCTGCAAGAGAACGGGTGCATGCGGCTCAGGACAATCGAGCATATACGGCAGTAGATTTGCGGGCTCATGCGGCCAGGAAGGGGACGGTTCCTGCGGCAAGAGGGGATGAGCGTATGCGGCTAGAAAAGGAGCAGTGCCATACGGCTAGAAGAACGGATCTTATGCGGCTGGAAGAACGAATCTTATGCGGCTGGGTCATGCCAAGGCCTATGCGGCTGCGGGTCAACAAGTATATGCGGCTAGAAAAGAACCAGTCCATGCGGCTAGGTTCAAGTGGAGTCTTATACAGCTGAGCAAGGGGACCCTGGCCTTATGCGGCTAAAGTTAAGGGTTTCATGCGGGTGAAGAGCTGCGGGGCGCATGTGGCAGGACCATGCAGGTGTTCATGCGGCTAAGGACCAAGGACATCTTATGCGGCTAAGTCGGACAGAGCCATGCGGCTGAAAAGCCAAAAAGCCTATGCGGCTGGAGACTTGTCGCATGAAAGTCATGCGGCTAAGGCTGCCATGCGGCTGAAAAGCTGTTCTTCTTCTCTGCTTGTCCGAGAAGATGAACCATGATTTCCATGGCTTCAAAGCTTCCTAAATCCTTCATCCGAGGTCAGAATTCGGACTTCCATAGGTCAAAATGGGGTAGAATCAAATTCTCTACAACATGAAAGCATCAAAACTAGATAATAACAAGGTTAAATAGATCAAAATCTAAGAAATTCAAAAATACAATAAACTTAGATCTACATAAATTAAACCATAAAAATTAGAAATGCTAAGTATTAAAGTGTGTTAGAATCTCGTGAGGAAGAGAATAGAACAATAAAAATTGAGTTCCTCCATGAAGCAAGCTGTACTTGCCTAAGCCTCTCTCTCTGGTAGGTGGAGAGTAATGGTGAAGAAGAAGAAGAAAATGAGGAAGAAGTAAATGAAGAGAGAGAAGAAGTGGGCGACTATAAAGGAAGGAAGTGGGGGTAGGTGGGGTTGGTTCACATGAAAAACCAAGCCATGTCGAACCAAGCCACCGAACCGAACCAAGTAAAATAAAATGACGAAATAAACCCTGCAATATGCAATATACGTACACGTATTCGTAATACGAAGCGGTGTAGCACCGCACTACGATGAGGTTTCTGGTAGGGGTAATGCCTCGGCTTTAGTCCATGTCATAGAGGTGTAGCACCGCAAGGGAAGCGCAAGGCTTCATGCCATGTCTATTGGATAAAGAACTCACCTATAGTGTATGGACAGAGGTATCAGGCCGTCTCTTGAAGGTAAACTTGTAGATGTCCAAAATTATACACTAAAACTAGGCTGGCACAAGGCCTTTAATGTGCAGCCAGAAGCACAGTTGATGTCATTATGTGAGTGGAAAGAAATGCAATTATGGTGCAAAATTCAAGGCTTAGTCCATTCTTGTATCATGTTGTTATTTAACCTACGCGGAAAGATTCAAGTCGTAGCAACATCTCTTATAATGCATGATGGGCAGTCACTGTGGGGAACGCTCAACCCATATATTGAGATATGTAGGAGATTTTTGGTGTTTTTTTATCTTTAGACTAGGAAAGATAGTCGCATATCGGCTACATCAAATGGTAAGTATCTTAATATAATGCATTGCTTGTGTTGAGGTGTGCACATGAGGTGTGGTAGGGCACAAGTGTGTGCCATGTGGGAGTATTTTTCTAGAAGAAAAAAGATTAATTCCAACAAGGATGCAAGTTGATTTTTGTTGTGCGGACTCAGACTCGGACACGGACTCCAGGATGTCTCGTGCATGTACGGGAGTGTTCGGGGGACAGGCATGGACTGGCATCCTTTTATGCTGATTGTAGGATGATCTAAAATATCAAACTTTATTTTTCAGTATTGGTATTTGAGTCCCACATCATATAGGAGAAGAGGTGAAGTCTCACTCCACTCTATAAATAGAGCCCCTTGGCCTCCTTTGAAAGATGCACCAAGAAAAGAGTTGAAGGAGTCCGTAAAGTTCAGGAAGCCCGTTCAAGTCTCAAAAATTGACTGACGAGCGTTCCAGAAGTTCTCTAAGAACTTGCTGGTTCCTGGAAGCGGATCGTATATAGGCGAATCTTGCTTTAAGCAACGGTGATCTGATCACCCCAGCAAAGCTGCCTCTCTCTTTCTTCTTTCCTTCTTTTCTTCTCTGATCTAATCAGAAACTCTTTGTGGGCTTTCGTCGATGTTGCTGCTAGTAATTCAATTTGTACCTTCTTTTTAGAAGTATTACATTCGTTTGCTACGGTAACGAAATCTTTTTAGATATTCGTTGCACAGAATCCTTCAAGGATATCTGTAGTGCACCTTCTCTGAAGAGTTGTTTCAAAATGTTGTTTTTACAATCGTTTCATTTTTCAGTTTTCTAGCGATAATTATGCCTCAGGAATAACAAATGTAATCATAATCACAATATAATCGGATAAAAATAAATATAAAAATTTATTTGATTATATTGTGATTACGATTACATTACAGTGTGTAACCCCGCTTTTTCGAATTATTGAAATTCTGTATTTTCTGGGATTTTATAATTTAGTCATATTTTATTTTATGGTTGTTTATGGAATATTAATTTCGATTAGTAATATGATGTGGTCTAAAATATTTTTTGACTGTTAAGTTATTATAGATCTAATAAATATTTAATTGGTTTTCTTTTTAAAATAATTTTTCTTAATGATTTAAAAGGAGCAATTCAAATTTTGAACAAATTTTGTTTTCCTCCATTTGTAACAACCTATAACAACTTGTAACTAATTTTCTAACTGAACTTTTGATATTCTTGTAATTTATAAAAATGGGAGGGACTTTTGTGTAAATTGCCATTTATGTGGAAGGGCTTATGTGAAATTTTCCATTTATTCTTTATAATCTGAAGTTTTCCTTGAACCAATCACTTTATTTTTCCTCATCTCTCTCTGCTCAGAACCGAGAGCTCGAGCTCCCCCAAAATTCCTTTCTCCCCAATCTAAACCTAGGGGGCGTTTGGTTCACCGGGTTGGACAATGTAATACAATCGATATTACGTCGTAATCCCAATTAAGATGTTTGGTTGGATAATTTTTCTCTAGATGTAATGTAGTAATGTAATAGCAATTACAAACTTGATTACATTACATCTATTCCTATTCAAATCAATTACATCATAAAACCTATGTAATCCTAATTACATTACATCCTCAAATCTTAAATTATAATTTTATCCTTTAAAAAAATTCTAACCCATAAAATCCCGATCGGTGGTCCGGAGGAGAGAGAATTTAACCTTGATCTAAAAAACCTTACTCCTCCTCCTCCCCCTCCGCCGCCTCCACCGCCCGCCCCCTCCTCCGGCCGCCCCCTCCTCCGGTGCCTCCTCCTCCTCTTCCTCCTCCTCCTCCGCTGCATCCATCGCCTGCCCCCTCCGGTGCCGCCGCCTCCTCCTGCTCCTCCGCTGCCTCCACCTCCTCCTCCTCCACCACCGCCTCAGCCTCCGCCTCCTCCTCCGCCTGCCGGAGCTCGAAAATTTTAAGGTATTATTCTTTTTAATGAAATTTTGGGTTCTACTTGCTAGAAATTTTTTTAATGAAAATTTGGGTTCAATTGATTTGCTTTGTGAACCAAACGGCCCCTTACTCATTTGCTTTGTGATCGATCACTTGGGAAAATAAGTATCAGCTCAAGTGGTTGGCATATTTTGATGTAATATTGTTTGCCTGCAAATTGCCCATACCTCAAGTTTGGTGGCGTACCCATGTCAACATGAAATATTTGTACAATCATAGTTCATAAACTTAACTGGGTCTTATATTATTTATCAGGGGGCTTTTGTGATGAAATATTTGTACAATCAAAGTTCATATACTTAGGGGGCGTTTGGTTCACCGGGTTGGACAATGTAATGTAATATTTGTACAATCAAAGTTCATATACGTGAGAGAAAAATATTTGTGTGGGTTCTACTTGCTCGAAAATTTATTTGAATGTTATTATCCCATCTTCATTCAAGTGAGAAATACTATGAATTTGTTTTTAGATTGTAGATATTTCATCATAAAGACTGATTATATGGAAGTATTCATGCAGTAATGGCTCGTTTTCAAGTGAAAGAAAGAAGTTGATTGCCATATGTACTCACTGGTTGCACATTTCCAATTTACTAAACTGGTTTTTTCAAGTTGTTGCTTCTACATCTATTATGTATGCTAGAAGAAAGTCTTTAGAGAGACATAAATATGCACTTAACTTCTTCAGAAATAGGGAGATAGTAAACGAGTTGGTTTATAGGAGTGAAACTCATTGTGTTGAACAATTAAGGATGAGTAGGCGTGCTTTTCATGTTCTGTGTGAAAAAGTTGAAAGAGATGGCGGTTTAAAGGCATCAAAGAATCTATTGGTGGATGAGCAAGTGGCAATATTTTTGCATATCATAGGACATGATATGAAGAATCAGAATATTAAATTTCATTTTAAGAGATCGGGTGAGACAGTTAGCAAGTATTTCAACAATGTTTTGAATTCTATCATACGCCTGCAAGAAGACTTGTTGAAAAAACCAGAACCAATTCCAGAAAACTGCAATGATGAGAGATGGAAATATTTTAAGGTATGAAGTATAACCTTGTAACATAATATGTAGCATCTTCTTAGAAAAATTGTATTTAACTACGCTGATTATCTTTTCTCTAAATATATAGGGATGTTTAGGGGCACTAGATGGGACACATGTTAGTATGAGAGTTCCTTTAGAAGATCAAGCTAAGTTTCGGAATCGGAGTGGGAAAGTTACAACAAATGTTTTGGGAGTTTGTTCTCAAGATTTGCAGTTTATTTATGTCTTGGCCGGTTGGGAAGGTCTGCTGCGGATGGTAGGGTGCTCCGTGATGCTATTAGTAGGAGAAATGGTTTAAAAGTTCCACATGGTAATTTACTTTTTAATTGTGAAGTACTTTTTTTCCTCCTTTTTCTAAAAAGGATTTTTAAAAATTATTATCTTATGTAGGTCACTATTACCTTGTGGATGCTGGATATACAAATTGTGAGGGATTTTTAGCTCCGTACCGAGGAACACGTTATCACCTTAATGAGTAGAGAGAAGGCCACCAACCCAATACTCCTAGAGAAGCCTTATGAGAAGGGAAGAGTAACATTAGTAGCAATGTCAAGCCTATTATGTTTGTAGCAGTTGGCTTATGCAGGGGATGAGGGATTAGCCATGTGTGTGTGTTGATGGTTTAGAAAGGCAGGGTCTTGCTTGGCTTTGCTGCTAATGTTATACATAGTAATAATGTCTCATTTCATGCATCCTGGATGAATCCTGCATCCTGAATCCTGCATCCAGTGCAACAAACCTGGATGAAACCTGGATGAATCCTGCAACAAACCATAGTAATAATGTCTCATTGCAGTAATATGGTATTTCTTCTTGAGTAGCAGTAATCTGGTATTTAAACATCTATTGCAGTAATAATGTCTCATTGCAACAAACCATAGTAATAATGTCTCATTCAATAAACTCCATTGCAGTAATCTGGTATTTAAACATCCAGAGAGTAATCTGGTATTTCTTCTTGAGTAGCAACCTTGATATTAAAATCTGGTATTTCTTCTTATTTTATTGTTGATTATTTTGATATTTTATTTTCAGAGTCATCCCGAGGCAAAAAAATTCAGAGACGCACCGGTCAAATACTATGATGAGTTGAGCATGATCTTTGGAAAAGATCGAGCCACTGGAAATCTTGCAGAGACTCCTGCGGATGTGGTTGAAGAGTTGGAGAATCAAGAGGTCGATGATACGATGGAGACTTCCCAAATTCCTGTCAACGCATCCTCAAATGATTCCCAACTCCCTCCTAATTCAGTTTTTGACTCTGACGTGACCTCAAGAAGGCAAAAGAGGAAGCGTGATGATGCGAACATCTTTGTTGAAGGGGTTCAGAGTGCAGCCCGTATCATTGCTAGTGAGATTCGGGAGTCCTCATGTCGTTTGAGTCGGGCTTTGGGAGAAGAGGATAATGAGAACAAAAAGATAATATATGATGAGCTGAAAAAGTTGTCTGGACTTACCATGGCAGAGAGGCACAGAGCACACTTCCTTATTGGTTGTGATTCTAGCAAAGTCAGCTTATTTTTTAGTGTTCCCGATGAAGAGAGAGAAATTTGGGTGAAAAGCCTTTTAGAGTTTGCGTAGGATTTGTGTTACATGATACAATGAGATATTATTTTGATCATTTGTTATATGATACCATATGAATGTTCTGGTTTATAACTATTTGAACTTTTGTCTAAGATGGAATGAAATTTATTTTATATCATTGTTATTTTTTCTACTTTCTTACGTGATATGATGTGATGTTTTATTTTATTTGGTTATCGGATATTTTTTTCTGAGATGGAATAGAGTTTATTGAATGTTCTAGTTTGTATGATACTATATGAATGTTATTATTATTATTATTATTATTTTACTTTTTACATGATACGATGTAATATTTTATTTTATTTGGTTACCGGATATTTTTTATTAATTATAAAGTAGTAAATTTGGCCAAAAAATATACATATAAATATTAAGGGTATATTTGTCAAAATAACACAAATAATTAATATTATTCGATTACATTACATGTTAAACCAAACACTTGAATGTAATTGGTATTACATTCCATGGTTTAATTACATGTTCCAACCAAACATGGTAATGTAATTGTAATTCCATTACATTACAAACCCAATTACATTACAAACCCAATTCCATTACGATTACGATTACATTACAGTGAACCAAACGTCCCCCTAGTTCCACCGTCGGCAGATCCTGACGTCGGCGACGGCGACGGCGACCGATCTTCTTCGTTCTCCGGCGATCCGCAACTTTCCTCAGGCGGCGTACACGGCGGTGCTCCGTTCGTCTCGAGCGGCGGCGCAGACTCTTTCAGCAGCAAGTCTTCGTCCACGGCGAGTTGATCGAGTCATTGTTCCTCACTTCCTCCTTTAATCTCGGCGACACCAACTCCGGCGTTCTCTCCGATCATCCATTGGTGAGTACTTTGAGTTCTCCTTCTTCATTTGTTCAATGCTTCTTCTCTCCTTCTTAATTTTCTCGATCCGATCGTGGGGGGATTAGCACTTTTGTTATTCTTAATCATGCATATGATGTATTCGGTGAATTGATCGATTCATAGCGGTACAGTTCTCATCGTTCAGAGTCAGTCCCGAGACCGATCGGTGCGTATCCAGAACGACGGGGATCGTGTCCAGTCACTTGACTGTGTTTGCATTCCAGATCGGGACAGCCGAACGTATTCTTGACTCACATCAAATTCTGGTGAGTTGTTGTTTCTTTGGGGATTGTTTCGGTTTTGCTTGATTTGATCGGGTCGATCGGTCGATCAAGTAAGGATCGATGGTTCCTTTCGATCTCGATTTCTCTTAAACACTTTCGTGATCGAACTTTCAAGTGATCAATTGTTTGAGTTTGATTTTGGGTATAATTAATTGGACTCTTATTTCAGTATTCTATTGTTTGAACGACAGGTGTTGGGCGTGATTCCTGAACCAAGTAGTGGTTCATATCTGGACACGTCAGGACCGTGTCCAATCTGTAGAGCCGTGTCTAAATTCTCGAGATTACATTTTCATTCCAGATCAGGCTTTACGCTCAGGTAACACTCTAGTCTTCTTAAATAATTGCTCGTAGTTGGGTTTAATGGGAGGTTTTGGGCCAGGGACTGTGGTCGGGACTGTGGCCGGGATGCAGGGAGTGGATTGATGTATCCAGCTTGTGTAGTGTTGGCCAGGCCAGGATCGAGGTTCAATAGGGTGGTTCGTGTTCAGTGTAGGGGTGTCTGATACCAGAGTCGTGTCCTATTGATCCACGCTGGTATCGGATTGATTGTAGTGGCACAACTTTGCTTCTGTGATTTCGATTTGGCTGTATATATATATTTTTTATGTTGGTTCTGTAAGTCTATTTGAGGTTGATTTTTCTTTTGAGTAAGTGTAGCATTAGCTTAAGTTTTGTGTAGTGTTCTGTGGACGCTGTCCTTGGTGTCGAGAGATTGACACTGGGTATGAGTTAGTATCTGAGTTGAACTTGGGATTGCAGGCATTGCGGGATGGGAGCTCGAACTTAGTATTATAGAGTTGGGTTTCTTCTGGCTTAGACTTGTTTAACTATTTATGTGAGTTTAAACTTGTATGATTTTAGTCCTGTGCAATGGTGGAATGAGAGCATGTAGTAATAACCAGTGGGAGTCTGGACAGTGCATAGGCAATGCTAAATTTGAATTTGAATGGTGTACTGAAGCAGGAGTTGGCTTCTATGAGAATTGTTTGGGCTTGAGTTTTTGTAGAAAATTTTCTGGGTTGTGTTTTTAAATTGCTGGGCCTTACTAGTGAATACGGCTTGATGGATTTTGAGTCACATGTGTATGTGATGGGTTGTGGGATTCCGCTAAGTGAGTTGCAGCTTTTTGATTTGGGTATTTTAGGGACTTTTGTCTATAATTTAGTGATCTGTCTTAAATTCTTAAATTATTTGACTAGTAGATGTTATTATCAATTTCGGTTAATTAGCGATCAATATTGGTAATATTCTCAAAAGAAATTAGTGAGGATGTTATGATTCTTGTAATTAGATAATTTTCTAATATAGTTATTACTTTACTTGAATAAATAAATGTACTAGGTAACCATATCTTAAATTTAAATTAGATTAATTATTATGATTCTGTATAACTATTTTGTGAAATATAGCTAACTAGAGTATGCATATAATTAGTAGTATTTAATTGGTATTATTGTTAGTAAAATTATTAGACTCAAATTGTTATCTAGATAGAAATATATTATTTTCATGCTAAATATATGTATATAGTTAAACTAGGATTATATTAAAAGCTAGCAAGTTTATGGATAGAAATGATTAAGTTAGCCAAACTGTTGTCTTAATTAGAACCTAACCAACTTATACCAAACGCTCTGGTAGACATTCAGACTTATGCTCTACTACTCTCGTGCAACCAAACTAAGGCAGGTACACCGACTCGAACCCTTTACTCTGTATTTCTGTCTTGCTTCATGTTCTCATATTGACACATTGTACACACGATTGTTCATCGTTCATCATTCATTGTTTATTGTTCAGTGTTCTTACTTGTACATTGGGGTGGGAAAATACTACAGATATGTGACCAATCCTATTTTAGCTAGGCATTGACTAATAGCTTAGGTCTCACATCGTGCACATGGGACTCTAAGCCGTACCATTATTCATGTGCTCTTGTTCATTATTTACCCAGCCGGTCACATACTCTGATAGTTATTTCATTTGCATGTTACACTGATAGTCTAGTTCATTGTTCAGGATCTGGTACTATAGTTCATCGTTATTCATGTACTAAGTTTCATATTTCTGTCTTGTATCATAGTTTATATTGTGATTCTTTTTATGCATTTTAGTTTACATTGTTTAGTGCTTCTTGTCGGAGTTGTACTTTGCTCTTTTCCTGACAGGATACGTTGCAGGTATGCTTGAGGATGTTGTTCCATCTTTATGGGCCAGAGCCTGAAGCCAGGATAGAGTCGTGCCTCGGGATAGATTTAGAATTTTCAGAGTTATAGTTAGATCTTTTCTTAGATTTGTTTAGAGAATTTTATCATGTATTGTATTGAGGATTTCAGGATTGTATAATTTTATTCATGTTACCGGATTTGTCTCCGGATGATATTGTACCAATAACTTGTGGATTGTGGTGATTCTGGCATGTGTATAGTAGCTGTGTTGTTTTATATATCTTGTATCTTAGAGTTTTCCTTAGAATTGTACAGCTTACTTCGTTGTGTCCATCGACGAAGGCTGGGCGTGTCCGACTCGTGTCCGATTATTCGGGAGCGGGTCGTGACATATTTTTAGTGGTGGCCCATGCAGGTCTGTCCTAATGGCACTTAGGCTATAAAGTGCTATTGGGGAACCTGTTAGACTAAGGAAAACTCATCACAGCATAGGATTCGTGGAAAATGGTTATAGTTATGGAATATAGAGATTGATTATACACAACATTTTCTAGGAGGTTTATTATTTTCCTAGGACTTAGCAATCAACGAGTTTCTTTCTATTTCAGGATGGTTACCACCAGGAAGATCGCAGATCAGCCCGGAGCTACAGGAGCTTTGGATCAGACCGCAGATGATGTACCAGTGGAGCAGCTTCCACCACCGCCTCCTCAGTTTTCTCTGCTGCCTCCGACGATGATGTTTGATGGCGCCCATGTGATGGCCATGTTCCAGCAGTTCCTGGAGGCACAGAACCATAAGGCTGTGCAGTTCCGCGCTATGGTTATGGATGCCCTCAGGCCCAAGAGCCGGCTCCACCGGTACCGGTAGCACCTACAGTGCCAGCAGCACCGAGATCGGGGACGGCCAGGGACTACCAGAATCTCTGTCCGATGGATTTTTGGGGCCATGAAGGGATAGTATATGCTGATGAGTGGTTGGAAAATGCTGAGAGGACACTGAAGATGGCACGGATCCCGGATGACTTGAAGGTGGAAGTTGCGAGCATGCGACTTTTTGACCTTGCCAGAGCTTGGTACCGGGAGGAGCCCCAGTTAGCTGAGCCTCAGGTATCTTGGACAGATTTCAAAACTCTGTTCAAGGAGAAATTTTTCCCCGATGTGGAGCGGGATGAGATTCGGATGCAGTTCGAGGCGTTGCAGCAGGGGACCATGACAGTGGCGGAGTACACGTCAGAGTTCACCAGACTCAACAGGTTCGCGGAGAACCTAGTCCGTGCACCAGAGGATAGGGCCTGGATGTTCAAGAAGGGCCTCACCAGAGAGCTGCGGTACGTAGTTGCGATCAGCCAGGCGACGACTTATTCGAACATTCTCAAGATTGCTCAAGCGGTGGAGAATGAGATGGACCCGAGGCCCAAGAGAGATAGGGACATCGGCAGCAGCAACAGCTATCAGACACCGACGAAGAGGACCCAGACTCAGATTCAGACGAGGCCATAGCAGCCAGCACAGCAGCATCGCCGTACAGCTAGAGTTCATGCAGATCCACCACAGAGGCAGCAGTTGGCAGTCACTTGCAACTACTGTCACCGCCCAGGACATCATTACGACGAATGTCGCAAGTGGCTGAGGCTTTGCTTGTTCTGCGGATCACCTGCTCACCAGGTTAGAGATTGTCCAGAAGCTGCTGAGGGACGAGCACGAGGAGCACCGGGACCCCATCAGGAGGACTTGTGAGACTCGTCTCACAGTATCGGTATTTATATACGGATATGTATTTTGCAGCGTATTTCGTATTTTCTTGGTTTCCGGAATACTTTAAATTTTTCCCAAAACTATAGGTTTTCTCCCTGATCGGCATACCACCGGTATACCGGTATATACCGACGGCATACCGTCCAGACATGTTTTCTACACTTTAGATATTTTCGGTTTCTGATATTTTCATAAATAGTGTTTCGGATATTTTCGTGAATAGTATTTAGATATTTTCGTGAATAGTGTTTAAGATATTTTCGTGAATAGTGTAGATGTACTCTATTATCCAATGGATAATTGGTTTTGTTTGAATGGCCATGATTGACCTAGACTTTCACATGGATCATGATCCAACGGCTAAGATTAATTCCCCCTTATATATATACCATTTTACTTTCTCTCTCCTCTCTCTTTTCATTCTCTTCACTCTCTCTTCATTTCTTCTTCCCTTCTCTTTCCTTGGATCTTGCCAAGAGCTTGGCCTTGAGGTCTAGAGTGTAGTTTCGTACCCCTCTTGGTGGTGGAGTAGAAGATTAGGATTGGAGCTTGACCTAGGCAAGTACATCTTGCCAAATTCTTGAACAATAGTAATCTATTGCCATTTTTGTTTTCCTTGATATTAAATGCTTAGAATTTTCCTAAACTTATTTTGTGAAATATGTTTTCCTGATGATTCTCGTATATGTGCATGTTTCCAAAAATTCGTTTAAGCAAGATTTGATTTTCTGTTAAAAGCCAATAGTGACTTAGTAGAAAACTTGGTATCAAGAGTGATAATAGAGTTATCATCATGGATCTTGGTCACATATACATATATGGGGTCCTTACCTAGCTAGTATACATGGATTTGAGTTTGGTGGCAATCTGGACTCGTTTAGGCGTTCTGAGAACCTCTGTTTTTGAGTATTTTGAGATATTGATCTATCCAATCTTTGAATTTTTGAAATCTAATAGTTCCATGTTGTAGGAAATTAAATTTCATGCGATTTTGACTTTTGAAAATCCGAATTTCGATTTAAAATGAAGTTTTTATGGCCGAAACAAGTTTTGAGTTTTCAAGAATCAACTTTCTGTGATCCGTCGAAAATCTGCGGAAATCCGTCGAAAAATCCGAACTTGCACCACTAAACTTGCTGTGACACTTCGGAAAATCCGTCGGTAATCTGCAGTAATCCGCCGAATGATCCAGTTAGGCTGTTTTTGTCTGTTTTTGCCCGTTTCTGTCCGTTTTTGTCCGCTTTTGATATTTTCTTCGACTGTAATGATTTATTAACATGATAAGATGATCTTGCTTAGTTAGGAAATGATTGTACACCCTATATAGACTTGATACTAGCATATATTCAATCATTTTATGAAATATACTTAGCTTTAATTATTCTTCTCTACATGCCATGTTATGTCTTTTGATAGATTCTTTCTTACAAGCTATGATAATTGTTGCCATGCCCTCTTTGCCTACTTGATAGTGACCTATCATGGTGCACTCTTGAACATGTCTTTTTCTTGCTTACATGATAGTGGCCTGTCATGGCGCACTCTTGATTCTAGTACATGTCTAGCTCCTTGATAGTGGCTCGTCGTAGCGCACTCTTGTCTTGATATTGTCATATCTTGTTGTGGCTTGTTGTAGTGCACAATCTTGCTTGTCTTGTCCAGTCTTGCATGTCTCATGTCTAGGATGGATTCTGCGGAATGCCACACCTAGAATCCAACAAGAAAATGTTAAGGACTAAACAACTAGCTTGATTACCTAGATCATTGGAGACTTTTCCGGTTACCTGTTGCCCCTTTGATCTTGGTCCTATATATATATATATACTTGGGATTTGGAGCTATCTGTCATGATGAGCACTCTTCCAGCACACCGTCGAGTGGGGCACCTCTTTAGGACACATGTATCTTACTGCAGTGTGTCTGCTATACTTCTTTTCTTTTTGGCTTGGATCATTCAGGTAGTAGCAGGCAGGTAACTGGACTTGGATTTCTCAAACTTGCATGTGTTAGTAATTAGGATTGTGGAAACCCTAGTTAGCTAAAGTATCAAGCCGTACTCATTACTTGGCCGTGATTGATGGATGGAGTCCACTCTTGTCTAGTCTAGTCTTGCTCCAGTTTATCGTATTGTAGTACTTAGCTTCCTGTCTTTTCTTATATGCTATTCTTCCTACTACATTCGGCTTCACCATATGCTCACATGTCCAGTTTATTCTATGTATTCACTTGCTATCCTACTTGCATGTTCCATTTTTCTTTCGTAAACATTGTGGTACCAATTTACTATTTTAGTCTCGTTTACTGCTTTTATCTTAGAGATGTTATGAATTGCATGCTGGTTTTAGTTCATAAGTTTGGCTTCCTTTGTGGTATTTGCTATTGGGGTTCTGACCCCACTGGTTTTGCATTGACCAGATCTAGTTGAGGAGCCCGAGGATCTTCCGGACCTTCCTCTCGATGGTGACCACCCGGAGCACTAGGGGACTTGAGTGGGCGTTCTTTCTCTTACCCACTCTTTTCTGTACATATTCTTTTGAGGCGTTTAGCCACCGAGCACGTGTTTAGCTCGTATTTTGGACTTGACATTTGGCCTACGGGCTTAGACATGATGTTATATTTCTAGACTGCAGCTAGAGCTGATCATGTATTACTTAGTCTTGCTAGTTCTTCATTTTATATTACTAGCTTCATGATCATCTATATATTATAGTTTGGGATGCTTTACTGTCTTATATATATGATGATCATATTCTTGTACCTTACTTCTTGTCTGAGACTGAGATATCTAGAATTATGTGACCTAGGATTGACTGTTGGTTTGTAGAAGTGACCCCCATCTATACAGCTTATACGTTATTTCGGAGTACTGGAGTACTTTGGTATACGTTGCTGGCCTGGTTCGTCCCTACTTACTAGTATTCTGGTTCTGGGACGAGACATAAGTTTTAGTGGTGACCCATGCAGGTCTGATTTATCAGATATATAGGGGTTGCTGGTAGTTATCTCAGTCATAAATTCTTCTCCATTGATATCCTCAATATTACTCTTTACCTCTGATCTTTGACCTGATATCTGCTTTGATCGTTGATCTTTCTTGTTCCCTCGACCTAATCCTTGTGTCTTTAAACTTTTAGGGGCACCGTTCCTGGTCCTTCTGATCGGCCTATGTGGGCTTTGCCGATGGCAGATCAACATCCCTTAGTTTTTCCAGTTCAGGAGGAGCATCCTCAGCATTCGGGAGCATAGTCTAGAGTGGACTGAAGGGCAGAGTCGCCAGTTCCTCCTGTTCAGCCAGTAGTACCAGTTCAGCCAGAGCATCCAGAGGGCGTTGTTCGAGTACTGGTGGATGTTCTGAGAGATCTCATGGCATCGCAGCAGCGTCAGAGTGATGTTCTCACCCATTCTGTCCAGACGGCTTTGGACAGAGGTGGTGCTTAGGTCTACAATTCTGCGAGCAGCTTCAGGCGTCTTCATCCCCCGTACTTCTATGGTACAGAGGATGCTATTGCGTCTGATGCATGGCTTCAGGATACTGAGGCCATTCTGGAGGCGGCAGGGATTCCGGATAGGAAGCGTATGGCAGTTGTCAGGTTGCAGCTCTTGGATTTGGCCCGCGACTGGTGGACGGCTCATGAGGTGTCTCTTAGGGCACCAGTAGCCTGGGTCGATTTTAGCGAGAGGTTTCATACTCGCTATTGTGATGCGGTGTCGCATTATGATCTGCAGCAGAGGTTCATTGGCTTGCGGCAGATGAGCAGGACCGTCGACGGCTATGCGGCAGAGTTTAGCAGGCTCAGTCGGTTTGCCCCTTCTTTAGTGGCGATCGAGTTGGATCGGGCGAGGAGATTCCAGCAGGGGCTTCATCTAGAGATCATACTGGCAGTTGAGCAGCATGAGTTCCAAACTTTTAATGCAGTGATGAGGGCGGCGAGGAGGCATGAGTACACCTCGCAGAGGATCGTTGATAGGGTCGGAGGTCAGAAGAGGCCTCACATTCAGAGGGGATCTTCTTCCCAGTCGTCAGCACCAGCTCCAGCAGTCCGAGCTTTGACGATTGGATCTCCGAGGGGGCCGGTTCCGGCGGCTTCCTTTCAGCAGTCGTCTCAGCCGCGTCCTCAGCAGCAGAGGCAGTCTTCCTCAGTTGCTTGTTCCCATTGCGGAAAGGGAGGGCATGTCTTATCAGAGTGCCGTAGGGCACAAGGCTTGTGCCTAGCCTATGGAGCACCGGACCACAGGATAGGGGCTTGTCCCAGGAGGAGTTCGGCTGGATCAGCATCCTTCCAGCTAGCAGTTCAGCAGTTTAGAGCACCAGTGCCGGTTCAGCAGCAGCAGGCCCACAGGCCATTACCGACGCAGTCTCAGCAGTTCCACCAGCAGAGGCCTCAGCAGTATGCTCAGGCTCAGGCTCAGTAGCAGAGGGGTCCAGCGACCAGAGTTCAGGGTCAGGCTTTCACGATTTCTATGGAGGAGGCGCTACCAGCAGGGGAGGTGGTCGCTGGTACCATTCTTGTTCACTCTCATTTAGCTTCAGCTTAATTTGATTCTGGTGCTTCGCATTCGTTTATATCTGCACGATTTGCGATACATATTGGTGTAGAGCCAGAATCTTTACCTGTAAGGATGAATATACTTACTGGTAACGGTCTAGTAGGAGTAGACCGAGTCTATGCCTCGTGTAGAGTCATAGTATGCGGGAGAGAGTTTTCCGCTAGGCTGATAGAGTTTTCTATGGTCGATTATGATGTCGTCCTAGGTATGGATTGGTTGAGTGCTCGACACGCTTCGATAGATTGCCATGCTGGCAAGGTTATCTTTCGTGTTCCGAATGAGGAGTTTTCATTCTCTAGAGGTGAGGTGGAGTCTTCACCAGCGGTTATGTGGATGGCAGTAGCCGAGGAGGTTCAGTTGCCGAGAGTAGTTTGTGAGTTTTCTGATGTGTTTCCCGAGGAGCTTCCGGGTATGCCTCCAGTTCGGGAGATTGAGTATTATAGTAGCAGGGCGCAGAGCAGAGTTGTGCATCCATGAGGATGGGACACTCCGATTTGGGAGTCGTCTTTGTGTGCCGAGTGGAGATATTCGACAAGAGATTATATCGGAGGCCTACAGTTCTCAGTATTCTGTTCATCCTGGAGGGATGAAGTTGTACCGAGATATTCGTCAGCATTTCTGGTGGAATGGTATGAAGAGGGAGATAGCTCGGTTTGTCTATCGATGCTTAGTTTGCCAGCAGGTCAAGGCTGAGCACCAGAGACCGGCCGAACTTCTTCAGCCTTTACCGATTCCGGAGTAAAAGTAGGATCATATTACTATGGACTTCGTGACTGGTCTTCCTAGAACCCCGACTGGTAGAGATGTCATTTGGGTTATAGTGGATCGACTCACGAAGGCTGCCCACTTCATACCTTTCAGAGTTGGTCAGTCTACAGAGCAGTTGGCCAACTTGTACATGAGGCAGATTATCAGATTGTATGGGGTGCCAGTTAGCATAGTCTCAGATCGGGATTCCAGATTCACTTCTCATTTCTGGCAGAGTCTTCAGCAGAGTCTGGGTACCCATTTGAGTTTCAGTTCAGCATACCATCCTCAGACAGATGGTCAGTCGGAGCGTACGATTCAGACCTTGGAGGATATGCTTCGATCATGCATTCTTGACTTCAGTGGTTCATGGGAGGATCACTTACATTTGGAGGAGTTCTCTTACAACAATAGCTTCCAGGCAAGCATTCAGATGGCTTCTTTCGAGGCTTTGTATGGTAGGAGATGTAGGTCACCCCTAGCTTGGGATGACATTGGAGAGAGGCAGATGCTTGGTCCAGAGATGATTGCTCAGTCAGTTGGAGTAGTCAGGTAGGTCAGAGAGCATCTCAGAGTAGGTCAGGATCGACAGCGTCATTGGGCAGATCAGCATCGACGCCATCTTGAGTTCTCTGTCGGCGACCACGTATTTCTTCGAATTTTGCCTACCCGTGGTGTCATCAGGTTTGGCGTACGAGAAAAGCTTTGCCCTAGATTTATTGGGTCGTTCGATGTTCTCGAGCGAGTAGGGGATGTATCTTATCGCCTTGCTCTTCCACCATCGTTATGTTAGGGTTATATACTAAAAGCATCACTTTTGTAGTAACCTTATTTCCTTAAATTTTGAATGAGAATTATATGGGCAAATGTTTGCATATTGTATTTGTTGCAAGTGTTAATGCAAATGTCTGATATTCTATATTGTAGATAATATGGTGTGTGGTGTCACACAGAAGATCATATTATCAGTTTCCTATGGAGTATATAAATAGTTCACAACCTAGATGGACTTGGACAATCTATTGGAAAGGTTGTAGTGTAATCTGGTATTAGTCTATCTTGACTATAGGTTTACACTAGTACACTTTGTGTATATTGAATAGGACCACTTGAGGTTGTTCTCTTTGTACTGACTACATAAGAGAACAAACACCTCTGTTACTATGGATGCTTGTGCTCTTAATCTGGATATAATAACGGACATGTATATACAGTGTGCATTACTTTGATTCATAAAAGAGTGAGATTCATTATGGATCAACAACCTCTATGAATTGGGTAATAACATTGTCTGTATGATGGGCTGTTGATTATAAATGGAATCCATGTCCCGATACATCGGGTTGATGATGTCCTCTTAAGGAGCTCATAAGGATTGTCATGTAAACCCTGCAGGTGGATTATATCCGACATGACAAATAAAGTTGAGCGGTACTACTTAAGGATAAAAGATGTCGAATCAATATAGTTGTCAGTAACTTAATTTGATCGACGAACATACGATATCTTAACATGGGGAGCCAAACGAGCATATAATAAAAGGAGCCCATAAACATAATTTGGGATTAGGGAGGTAGTACAACAATAGCTCATTAGTGGACCGAGCTATTGTTAATGGGCCTGGATTGTGTGTTCGGGCTGAACACGGGATATCCAGATCCGTTAGGAGGCCTAATCCTAATTTCTCCTCATGGTCCCTGCCGTAGCCTATATATATCCTCTATTCTCTGGCCGCCAGATTACTGATAAGAAATCTGAAATTTTCTCTAAATTCGTGATTCACGTAAGGAGAGAAAGAGAGGGCTGCCAAGGAGAAAAAAAGGTTGGGAGATCGTCGCCCACACGACGTCCAACTCGAGGAAGGAATACGTGCAGAAGATCTTGGGGTCGTCCGCTCGAGATTGCCAGGAGTTACTTATCTCCTTTCCGCCGCAGGTATAATTCGTGAACCCTAGTTTCCGCCTATGAAGGGTTAGAACACGTATTAGATCTGTTTATCTTTCTATCGATCAATACGCACACCAAAGGAAGGGTCCTGGGAATCTCCAGTTCCATCAATTGGTATCAGAGCCACTTTGGATCTACGTATTGATTGATACGTCCATATTGTCCAATAAAACCTGCGCTATTTAATAGTCGGTAGATGTAGATCTGTTCTAACTCGTTTTTGCAGGCATCTTAGATCCAACTATTATGGTCCAATACATATTTTTTTATTGTGTTGTTGAAACCACAGACATGTCGTGGATGTTGTTGTTGCTGTGGATGTAATTAAAATCATGAGGGTTGATCGTGCTTATTATTTTAATTTTTCAATCTAGATTATGTGTGAACTCCTTCGGGAGGCATAGGATTGATGTAATTTTAATTATTTTTGATCAATCGTGATGGCGGTGGTGGTTGTTTCTGACGCCGGACGAGATGCTGGTTTTAAGCAGCCCCGAACCCTGCGACCTGATCGGGCAGGTCGAACCCCGTATAGATCTGTGCAGCGCCAGATTTTGGATTCGGACAGTTGAGGACGGAGCAGCAAAGATGACCATAATAGTTGGATATTTTCTCTTATTTTTGTTATTTTTCTTTTTCTGATTATGCATGTTTATTATTGTGTGGTTGTTTTTTTTGAAAAACCAAGCCTACATTAATAATGGACAATATGGACATAATATCAACTAGTAGAAAAATTCTCATTGTTAAATAACTAAGTGGGAGAGGATTTTTATTTAGTATAAATCCTATGGTCTCCATTACTGGTTTGTAGGTGATATAATTATACTTGCGTGTTGGCTTTAGTGCTTTCCTCCATATCGAATGAGTATAATTATGGATTACCAGTACAAACTTTCTTAGGGATAATTGTAGAAAGTTACCTAGTATGTGTTCACTTCTCCATCTGAAGGAACTCACTACAAGGTAATGGACTTAGTATTAAGTAATGATATACACTTAGATACAAATAATGGTATCCTCCCCATCGGAGTCACTGCTATTATTTGTATGACCAGAGCAAGACCAGCATATTAATTTTATTTGTCATAAAGTTATATTGATATTATAGTAAAATTAATAAGAAAAATCTACTTGAACAAAGTTGAATTTGTATACGTCCACACTATCGTGGCATGCTAAATTCATGGTGTTCAAGGTGTTGGTGAATTTCTTATTATTGTTTTGAGGAAATCAATATTTAGTTAATTTAAAAAGTTTTTTTTGCCCTACATAATTTTATTTATGTGATTCTCAGGATTTCAAAAATGGGTTCTTTCAGTCCACTTATGGTGATTCTTAAAGAAAACAAACTTACTGGACCTAATTATATTGACTGAAAATGTAATTTGGACATTGTTCTGACTGCTGAAGAGTACAAATATGTACTTGTTGAGGAATGCCCACCTAAGCCTGATGCTAACTCTGATGAAGAGGTAAAAGAGGCTTATAAGAAGTAGAAAAAGACAGATGAGATGGCGCGGTGTTACATTCTGGCATCTATGTCAAATGTACTGCAACATTAGCATCAGGCCATGGCCACAGCTTATGACATGATGTATAACCTCAAGGAACACTTCGGACATCAGAGTAGAGCAGCTAGGCAGTTTGCTATGAAATATTTGATGAATACAAAAATGACTGAGGGTACACCAGTAAGGGATCATGTTCTCAAGATGATGGGTCATCTGAATGAGATGGAGATCCTTGGAGCTGAAATCGATGGAGAAACCCAGGTCGATATCATTCTTGGGACTCTGCCTAAAAGTTTTGACAATTTCTGCCTTAATTACAATATGAACAGAAGGTTGTATAGTTTGGCAGCACTTGCAAAAGAGCTACAGGATGCTGAATCTCTCTTTAGGCAGAGTGGTCGTATTTTTGTTTCTGAAAAGGCTTCTACTTCTAAGCCAAAAGGCGGTAAGAAGAAGAATAACATTCAAAAACAGGCAAACTCTGCAAAGAAGGGCATGGGACCTCAAGGTGCGGTGAAAAAGCCGAAAGGCAAATATTTCAAGTGCAAAGGGTCAGAACATTGGAAGACTGATTATCCACTTCTCAAACAAGGGAACAAAGAAGGTATATCTCATTTACTAGTAGTTGAAACATGTTTAGCGGTGTTATCTACCGGCACCTGGTGTGTAGATACAGGAGCCACTAATCATGTCTGCAATACATTGCAGGGGTTCCAGAAAACCAGACGGCTCAGTGATGGAGAGATATACTTGTTCATGGGTGATGCTACAAAAGTATCGGTCGTTGCATTAGGAGATGTTACTTTATCTTTTGGTAGAAATAAGTCTTTGACATTGAGAGATTGTCTTTATGCACCTTCACTTAGAAGGAATTTAGTTTCTGTTTCTATGTTAGTTAAGGATGGATATTCAGTTTATTTTAATGACAATATTGTTATTAGAAAGAATAAACATTTTATCTGTTCTGGTGCATTGGTTGATAATTTGTATGTCATTAATCCTATTTCGCCCACAATACAACTTATGGAAATAAATAATACGTCATCTAACTTAAATAAGAGAAAAGAACCTTCTTGTATGAACCAAACATATCTTTGGCACTTGCGATTAGGGCATATTAACCTAAGAAGGATTCAAAGACTGGTTGAAGATGGACCTTTGAGTTCATTGGAAGTGGAGGCACTACCAGTCTGTGAATCCTGTTTGGAAGGTAAAATGACCAAAAGGCCTTTTACGGCAAAGGGGTATAGGGCCAAAGATGTGTTGGAATTGGTTCATTCTGATTTGTGTGGACCCATGACTATCCAAGCTAGAGGTGGCTTTGAATATTTTGTCATATTTATTGACGATTATTCAAGGTATGGATACATTTATTTGATGTGCCGTAAGTCTGAGTGCTTTGAGAAATTCAAAGAGTACAAGGCTGAAACGAAAAAACGTCATGAAAAATGTATCAAGTCATTACGATCAGATCGTGATGGCGAGTACCTCTTTGGAGAGTTTAGGGATTATTTATCAGAGGCTAGGATTGCATCCCAATTGACTGTACCTGGAATGCCCCAACAAAATGGTGTAGCCGAAAGAAGGAATAGAACTCATATGGAGATGGTTAGATCAATGATGAGTTATTCGGATTTGCCAGATTTGTTTTGGGGATATGCCTTAGAGACTGCAGCTTATATTTTGAACTTGGTTCCTTCTAAGTCAGTACCTCTTACTCCCACAGAGCTGTGGATTGGGCGTAAGCCTAGTCTGAAACATGTTCGCATTTGGGGTAGTCCAGCACATGTACTGAATGGAAAAGCAGATAAGTTGGAATCTCGTATAGAAGTACGCTTGTTTGTAGGCTATCCAAGAGGAACGAAAGGAGGTTTATTTTATAGTCCTAAGGATCAGAAGGTCATTGTTAGCACCAATGCCCGATTCTTAGAGGAAGACTATGTGATGAACCATAAACCCACAAGTAGAGTTGTTCTAGAAGAACTGAGACGTGAGACACCAAGTACTTCAGTACCAACAGTACAAGGGGATGAACCACAAATAACTGCACAATGTGTCACAAATGTTACACCACAACCGATAGTGCTTCGTCGTAGTGGGAGGGTTGTGATACAACCTGATAGATATATGTTCTTAGGAGAGTCGTCAGACTTCGTTCCTGAGGAACAAGATTATGATTCCTGTACCTACAATGAAGCACTCCAAGATAAAGATGAAGAGTCTTGGCAAAAATCAATAATATCTGAAATAGAATCTATCGATTCTAATCAGGTCTGGGAGCTTGTAGAACCACCCGTTGGTGTAAAAGCCATTGGATGCAAGTGGGTCTATAAGAGAAAAAGAGGATCAGACGGTAAGGTTGAAACCTTTAAAGCTCGACTTGTAGCAAAAGGTTTTACTCAAAGAGAGGGTATCGATTATGAGGAAACCTTTTCTTCTGTAGCCATGCTTAAGTCTATTCGGATTCTTTTATCTATTGTAGCTCATCTCGATTATGAGATTTGGCAAATGGATGTCAAGACAGCTTTCCTTAATGGAAGTCTTGAGGAAGACATCTATATGAAGCAACCATACGGGTTCATTGAAAAGGGCCAGGAGCATCTTGTTTGTAAGCTCAAGAAGTCCATTTATGGACTTAAGCAAGCTTCCAGATCTTGGAACATATGTTTTGATCAGGTGATAAAATCCTATGGATTTGATCAATGTCAGGATGAATCATGTGTATACAGAAAGTGTGACGGAAACGTGGTGGTGTTCCTAGTACTTTATGTGGATGACATCTTGCTCATTGGAAACAATGTGAAGGTATTATCTGATGTAAGGGTATGGTTATCCAAACAGTTTGATATGAAGGACTTGGGAGAAGTAGGTCACATCCTTGGGATCAAAGTTCTACGAGATCGCAAGAAAAGGATGTTGGGCTTATCCCAAGCTTCCTATATCAATACTGTACTAACTCGTTTTAGTATGCAAAATTCTAAGAAAGATTTCTTACCTTTTAGACATGGAATTGCTCTATCAAAGGAGCAGTGTCCGAGGACACCTAAAGAGATAGAGAACATGAAGGCAGTTTCTTATGCTTCAGCAGTAGGAAGCTTAATGTATGCAATACTATGTACGAGACTAGACATCTGCTTTGTCGTAGGCATGGTCAGCAGATATCAGTCTAACCCAGGATAAGAGCACTGGACTGTCGTAAAGCATATTTTGAAGTACCTGAAAAGGACTAAAGAGTATATGCTAGTTTACCAGGCAGATAGTTTAGTTCCCTTGGGGTATACAGACTCAGATTTTCAGTCAGATAGGGATTTTAGGAAATCTACCTCAGGTTATGTGTTTACTTTGGAAGGTAGAGCCATTGTATGGAGGAGTATCAAGCAAAAATGTATTGCTGATTCCACCATGGAAGCCGAGTATTTGGCAGCCTCTGAGGCAGCCAAAGAAGCAGTTTGGCTCAGAAATTTTCTGTTGGACTTGGATGTGGTACCTAGTTTGCCTAAGTCTATTACACTTTATTGTGATAATAGTGGTGCAGTTGCAAACTCGAAGGAACCACGAGCCCATAAGACAGGCAAACACATTAAACGCAAGTACCACCTGATACGAGATTTCGTAAAGAAAGAAAAAGTTGCTGTGATCAAGATAGCATCAGCCGACAACCTAGCTGATCCCTTTACAAAGAGCTTACCAGCTAAGGCTTTTGACAGTCATGTTGAGGGAATGGGAGTCAGATGTGTAACAGCATGGCTTTAAGTATAAGTGGAAGATTTGTAACAGTATACTGAAAAGCAATGCTTTGAGTATAAGTGGGAGATTGTTAGGGTTATATACTAAAAGCATCACTTTTGTAGTAACCTTATTTCCTTAAATTTTGAATGAGAATCATATGGGCAAATGTTTGCATATTGTATTTGTTGCAAGTGTTAATGCAAATGTCTGATATTCTATATTATAGATAATATGGTGTGTGGTATCACACAGAAGATCATATTATCAGTTTCCTATGGAGTATATAAATAGTTCACAACCTAGATGGACTTGGACAATCTATTGGAAAGGTTGTAGTGTAATCTGGTATTAGTCTATCTTGACTATAGGTTTACACTAGTACACTTTGTGTGTATTGAACAGGACCACTTGAGGTTGTTCTCTTTGTACTGACTACATAAGAGAACAAACACCTCTGTTATTATGGATGCTTGTGCTCTTAATCCGGATATAATAACGGACATGTATATGCAGTGTGCATTACTTTAACTCATAAAAGAGTGAGATTCATTATGGATCAACAACCTCTATGAATTGGGTAATAATATTGTCTGTATGATGGGCTGTTGATTATAAATAGAATCCATGTCCCGATACATCGGGTTGATGATGTCCTCTTAAGGAGCTCATAAGGATTGTCATATAAACCCTGCATGTGGATTATATCCGACATGATAAATAAAGTTGAGCGGTACTACTTAAGGATAAAAGATGTCGAATCAATATAGTTGTCAGTAACTTAATTTGATCGACGGACATACGATATCTTAACATGGGGAGCCAAATGAGCATATAATAAAAGGAGCCCATAAACATAATTTAGGATTAGGGAGGTAGTACAACAATAGCTCATTAGTGGACCGAGCTATTGTTAATGGGCCTGGATTGTGTGTTCGGGCTGAACACGGAATATCCAGATCCGTTGGGAGGCCTAACCCTAATTTCTCCTCATGGTCCCTGCCGTAGCCTATATATATCCTCTATTCTCTGGCCGCCAGATTACTGATAAGAAATCTGAAATTTTCTCTAAATTCGTGATTCACGTAAGGAGAGAAAGAGAGGGCTGCCAAGGAGAAGAAAAGGTTGGGAGATCGTCGCCCACACGACGTCCAACTCGAGGAAGGAATACGTGCAGAAGATCTTGGGGTCGTCCGCTCGAGATTGCCAGGAGTTACTTGTCTCCTTTCCGCCGCAGGTATAATTCGTGAACCCTAGTTTCCGCCTATGAAGGGTTAGAACACGTATTAGATCTGTTTAGCTTTCTATCGATCAATACGCACACCAAAGGAAGGGTCCTGGGAATCCCCAGTTCCATCACGTTATGCGTGGTACATGACGTATTTCACGTATCTCAGCTATGTCGGTATGTTCCAGATCCGAACCATATCCTAGATCATTCCGAGCTGGTCGTTGGTACCGACCTATCGTATGAGGAGAGGCCCATCTCCATTTTGGACCGGAGGGAGAAGATTCTCAAGAACCAGACTATCTGATTAGTTCGTGTTTCCTGTGATCATCACTCACCGGGCGAGTCGACTTGGGAGCGCGAGGATGATATCCGAGCTCGTTACCCGTATCTGTTTGACTCGTGAGGTATACTTATTTCGTATATCTATGTTCTACCTTTTTTGTGATTGTAGGAATACATGATGTTGTTGTTTACGTATGTTTAAATTACTTTTACATTTCTTGTACATTACTCTAGTTGGATTCATGCTTTATGAGTTTTCCATCTTGATCCTGATAGCATGTTTTCTTGGATTTCTTGCTTACTTTTGATTACCTTGAGGAAATTCCGAGGACAAAATTTTTCTAAGGAGGGGAGAGTTGTGAGACTCGTCTCACAGTATCGGTATTTATATACGGATACGTATTTTGCAGCGTATTTCATATTTTTTTGGTTTCCGGAATGCTTTAAATTTTTTCCAAAACTATAGGTTTTCTCCTTGATCGGCATACCGGTATATACCGACGGCATACCGCCCGAACATATTTTTTACACTTTAGATATTTTCGGTTTCTGATATTTTCATGAATAGTGTTTCGAATATTTTCGTGAATAGTGTTTAGATATTTTCGTGAATAGTATTTAAGATATTTTTGTGAATAGTATAGATGCACTCTATTATCCAATGGATAATTGGTTTTATTTGAATGGCCATGATTGACCTAGACTTTCACATGGATCATGATCCAATGGCTAAGACTAATTCCCCCTTATATATATACCATTTCACTTTCTCTCTCCTCTCTCTTTTCATTCTCTTCAATCTCTCTTCATTTCTTCTTCCCTTCTCTTCCTTGGAGCTTTCCAAGAGCTTGGCCTTGAGGTCTAGAGTGTAGTTTTGTACCCCTCTTGGTGGTGGAGTAGAAGATTAGGCTTGAAGCTTGACCTAGGCAAGTACATCTTGCCAAATTCTTGAACAATAGTAATCTATTGTCATTTTTGTTTTCCTTGGTATTAAATGCTTAGAATTTTCCTAAACTCTTTTTGTGAAATATGTTTTTCTGATGATTCTCGTATATGTGCATGTTTCCAAAAATTCGTTTAAGCAAGATTTGATTTTCTGTTAAAACCCAATAGTGACTTAGATTTTGGGCTTTTTCTTGATCATTGCAACTATAGGTAAACCCTTCAAATTTTATTTTAATTCTATTTTCTTTGCATGGTAGCCTAGATCAAGGTGTCCCCTAGCTGTAGTGAAGGTTTGGTGTCTATTGCATTTGATTTCGTGTCCGTATCAGACACGTACCATAGCTAGTGTACAAGTGTTTGATGAAATACCTGTGAGAAGTTTTATTCTCTGTTTTTGAAATCTATTTGAATAGGAATGTTGCTTCTGATGTGTCTTGTGATTTCCCTAACTTTGGTTCGTGTTTTGGTGTCGTGTCCATACAAAGGCTTGGACACGCGTGCGCACACGGTTAGGGTTCCCCTGCTGTTCGACTTCGTGTGTGCTGTGAACACTGCACGAGAGCAGCTGCCACTTGGCAGTGAGGAGGGGACTGTGTCTGCGAACCAGTCCCCTAAGCCTCACGACCAATGGTGTCGTGTCGGTCACGCAGGGTCGCGTGCATGGGGAATGCACTGTCGCGTGTACGTGTGCGTTGGCCCTCTGATACGGATCTCGTATCTGTGATGGACACGATGGGGACACGTGGCAGGCTACCTAAGGTATAGCCCTATCCTAGGCGAACCCCCAGACACGAGCACGTGTCCTAGTTTGCATCGTGTCGTGTCCACGAATGCTGTGAACACGCGTACGATGCTGTGTCCAGTTTCAGTGTTCGTGTGTGTTTTTAGTATCTTGGACACGATTGTGTCCACTTGGTGGGACACATAGACCATGTTTGACACGTACACACTTGACACTTTGATTCCAACCCTTAATTCTGGATTACTGTTTAAATTTGACCTTCGAATTGGGTCTCCCAATTTTTCTGAAACACGGTTTATTGATTCGATTTTCTGAGATTTTAATTATGCTTTTTAAACTGATTGTTGATGTTTAAAGATCATGAATAGTTCATTACCATATCTGAGTGATTATATACATGATAGGTTTGATGTTAACAAAGGAATTAGGATTTCGAATGGGTTTCTGATGTGTTAACTGTTAGGACTGTTAATGTAGACTGTTTAACCTACTGTCAAATTGAACACTATCATTTCCTGAGAACATGTGCATTTATACTGTTACTAAAAATAGCTAATTCCTATTACACATACTGCATTACACACACACACAAAAATTACAAAACCTGAGAACACACTAACCTACCTACTGTTTTCCTGAAACATATTGACACACTCCCTACCTAAAACTGAGAATTGACATGTGAACACACATGTTAGTCACACACACACACACACACACACACACACACACACACACACACACACATTGCACTGATTTCACATTCATGTATCACACACACACACACATACTAACCTATCTACAAAACCTGAAACACAGGACACATTTTTTCTGTCACACTCTAGCCTAGGTTGTATATACACAACACTGTTTTCCTATTACACTAGTAGCTCACACACACACACTTGACACATTGACACACATAATGTTACACACATATTGATATATACACTATAGCCTGTGTCATGTATACACATGGTACCACTCACACAATATTGTATCACACATACACACATGCCCTTTTACCCTATCATACTATATAAAAAAATATATATATATTATCTATATGCTTGATAATAATAATGTGGTATATATATATGTATGCTATTTATATTAATTTAGTGTATATATAATGTGAGAAATATGTGTGATATAGACTATATATGGCATATAGCCTATGTGTTGGCATGAATACACATGTGGATTGGTGTTGGTAGACTGGTACGACTTTGTGATGATGTGTGCTTGCTAGAATAGGCTGGCTAGGCTTAGTGAGACTTGTTTGGGTTAGGCTTGACCTAGTTGACCTAGTTTGACTAGTGTAGTTGACTTTAGCCTAGATTGACCCCAAACATCATGTAGATGCATTGTAGCAGTCTATTTTACTATTTTAGACATGTAGTGACTTGTACTGTTTTATAGGAGCTAGACACCACTCCTCGGACAATATATTCTTTTCAGATATTCAGGATATCAGGCGAGTACATTCTCTGATCTTTCCATACTTGCTATGATCTATTTGCATGCTCTAGTTTACTTTACTTGATGCTGACACTTGTATCATGGATTAGTACTATATGGATCTTGTCATGCGATGTTATCCCCTTAGCAGATACATCGGGTATTTCATGTTCGTGTACTTTATCATAAGCATAGTGTACTCCTTGTATTCGTGACATTCGTGTACAAATCGTATACTCTCATATGCTCACATGATCTTCGTGTACATTCCTCATCGTGTGCAATTCCATAACTTGACTGGATCCTTGTGTATTGATTGGAGACGGGGGAGTAGAAGTGGTTATGTACTCAATCTTGTAGCTTACTCGTGTATAACCTCTGTAGATTACTCGTGTATAACTTTGTACCGTTTACATAACCATCTTATGCTCTAAATTACTTAGTCACTTACATTTCTTACCTATTATGCATGTATTTCCATTTATCAGATATTTCTTCTGTTTCTTCCAGCATTCCTGTATCTTACTCTATTGCTTGTCTTTTATATCATGCCATGCTATGAACTGTATTAGAGATATGTATTCGTTTCTGTCCTGACTGGACCTGTTGAAAATATTACAAAGGATGAGGATGAGGCGCTCTGTACCACATATTATGGGACTACCTTAGAGGATTGCTGTGATCTGGATCAGCAGCAGGACCCCTTAGCAGTGGATGACACACCACTAGTTTAGAGTAGTTTCAGTTGTACTTATTTACACTCTGGATCACTGTATTGAGATTTGGAATATTTTCTGGATTTGTGATAACTTAGACACTTAGACTTTTATCTATCTGTATCTCTGTGGATTTTATTTCATATCTATCTATCTTATCATTTTCTGTCTTAGATGTGATTGAGACTGTATTCTGCTATGTCACCTCCATTCGGAGTGCATATTGTAATGACTCGCTCCGCCCTAGCGGAACGTCGATTCAAACGGCAAGTACAATGACTCAAACGAGCCGTCGACTCAAAGAGTTGGCATCGACCCGATGAAGAATCGATGTAAGACTTACATTGGCCCATCGAAGATGAATCCAGACTTAGACTTTCAAATGCGCGCTCAGAATATCGCTCGGCCGATACGAACATCGCGAAGGTGGGTGTCTCCGATGAACCCATCTTTGCTTAGCATAGACACATAATAATACAAGCACTATTGCTAGAATCGCTAGGCGATAACACCGTGCATGCTAATAATTGACTCAACGCACCTAGCTAAGGGAATAATCTCATCTTGTATGCTTGTATAGAATATGGAAAAGAACTTGGAAAATATGCGAACTCTCGCACTGGACTCCACGCTCGTGCCAAGGCACAGCTTACATTTCAAGTTCCTTATGCGTTGAACAATGAAGCAATAAATGGATTGCAACAATAAAATAGAAAGACTATCGATATAGTCATTTCGAGTAGAGTATAGCAACATTGGAAGACTTCGGGACCGATGGGTCGCCAAGGCAACTCCCGCACAGGGAATTGTATAATATATGAATGAACGAATAAGTGAATGAATGAATCAACGAATGAATGAATGAATACGTGAATAAATCAATGAACAAATGAACAAGTGAAGGAAAGAAAAGAAAGAATGAATAAAAGATAAGAAAGAAAGGAATGGTTAGCGACAGGTATGATGGGGACATGCAATGGGGCTCGCTACCCGTGCTGCACGGACGCCGCCGCCAACCTGGTCGATAACGCATCATGGCTTAAAACAGTCTATGGCTCAAAGACAGCCGTTAAGTTAAAATGACAAGATAATATGAAATGGTCGTGGACAAAACTCGTACACGAGTGACGAAACGATTCCAAGGCAACGAACGACGATGTCGTAGCCGGCCTAGGCGGAATCATGGCTTACGGGCGGCCTGTATGTGGGCTCGGACACACAGGAGACGTAAGGCCGGGTATTTTAAAAGACTATCAAGGTGTACCATCCATCACACTATGATAGGTGAGAATGCCAAGGTGGAGTATTTCAAAAGACTATCAAGGTGAGAATACCTATGATAGGTAAGAATACCAAGGAGAACATGTCCAAAATGGCTTGGGATGCCAGCGACCGGTGCATATAGATTAAGTGGGCTTGCTGGTGGCAATCCACGTGCAAGTCCTTGTATTGAAACAAAGTAGTCTAAGTTAACTGAACAAAGCGCCTTCTGAACAGGTTTGAATATAACACACCAAATGATCGAGAGTACTTCGTACAAATGAGTTAGAAAATACGCCTATGACGCGCTAGAACCTGAGGCAGGGACACGCCCTTGACACTGAATATTTACACGAACTACGTTGAGTTGTTACATATGAATGATTGACTAAGTTGGTTTACTTTGGACAGGAAAGGCCGGACGGTAAGTATGGGTAGGTCGTGCATAGATTTCCATGCAACACATTGAAATCGATAACACGAGATAGGTTATGAAATATGCCATAAAACTGATCCTAAGGCAAGATTAGAAAGACAATGAATGATAGACGGTGCAAGTAAATAGAACGTATTTGGTAATGATAGCATTGTGGGCGAGCTAGTCTCTCCATCAGTGCATAACAATGTACTGATAACCCTACAGTTTGCTTGCAGGGTGCAGGAGACATCGTCGGGTGCAGAGCTTCCCTCGAACGTGCTAAGGTGCGGAGCTAACTCTGGAGACTTGGAGCATTGCAAGGAGCTGAAGCACCATATACAGGACATAATATATCGGAACATTGCCATGAATCATTCCATCTTGTAAGCCATTTGGCACATCTTTTATGTTTCAGAGAGAGAGAGCTTGAGCGACTTGTAATCTCGACCTAGCGTCGCTTGTAAACTTCTGGAATATCAATAAAGATTTTGAATCTGCTTCAACTTGTGTTCATTTACTCTCTGCTGCAAATGGAGACACTTTGTGCGACTCTGTGGCCTAGCTCGAATCGGCCGTTTTGGACTTAGCCTTGCACGAGAGCAACTTAGTCTCATGCGGTATCACGCCTTAGTGAGGACTATCATTTCTGCGGGAGCGGGGCGTGACAGATTGGTATCAGAGCACGGCTTTATGTCATTGGACTTTATTTTGATTCTCTCAGTTTTGAAAGCTCGTTTGGAAACAAAAGGAGTATACTCTCTCCCTCTCATTGTGCCTTGGGATGTTCAATACAATAAGTCTAATATTTTCAAAAGCTCGTACAAGTACTCGGTTGAACGGGATCGATAGGCGAAGGCCTTTATGCCAAACTATGACCGACTTGAGTTAGAATGAACCAATGCTAAAAGTTAGCAAACATAGTACATGCTTGAATAACCTTACGTTGACAATAACGAACGAGTACACAAGATCGGTCGATGGATATGCGATTGAGTTTTCTAGACTCAGTCGGTTTACTCTTACCTTGGTGGCAACTGAATTGGATCGAGCCCAGCAATTCCAGCAGGGGCTCCACCTAGAGATTATCATATCAGTGGAGCAGTTTGAGCACCAGACGTTTGATGCCGTCTTGCGAGCAACGAAGAGGCATGAGTATACTTCACGTAGGATTGTAGATAGAAGTGGAGGACGGAAGAGGTCTCATGGGCAGATGTCCCAGTCTTCAGCACCAGCCCCAGCAGCTAGGGCTTTGGCTATTAGAGCTCCTAGGAGGATGACCAAAGTTTCGTCAGTTCAGCACTTGACGCCGACGTATCCTCAGCAACAGAAGCAGAAACAGTCTTCCGTAATGGGCTGCACTCATTATGGGAAGCCAGGACATATAATATCAGAGTATCGCAGAGCACAGAGATTGTGCTTGGCTTATGGGGCACCAGATCACAAGATAGGGTCCTGTCCGAATAGAGCCAGTTCATCGTCATCAAACCTAACCAGTCCATCGGTTAGGGGTCCAGCACCAGTACAGCACCAGTACCAGCCTCCGAGGCCATTGCCGCCTCAGGCTCAGCAGTATGCCCAAGCTTAGATTTAGAACAGGCAGAGAGGTCACCAACAGAGGGGACCAGCACCAAGAGGGCAAGGTCAGGCTATGGCTTTGACCGTGGAGGAAGAGTTAGCCTGCATCTCGTGAAGTTCGTGGGAAGTTCACCTGCATCTCGTGGAGTTCTCCTACAACAACAGTTTCCATGCCAGTATCCAGATAGCACCCTTTGAAGCCTTGTACGGCAGGAAATACAGATCTCCTTTAGCTTGGAATGATATCGGTGAGAGGCAAATGCTTGGGCCAGAGATGGTAACGTAGACTATTGAGGTGGTCAGACAAGTTAGAGAACATCTTCGAGTTGCACAAGATCGCCAGCATCATTGGGCCGATTTCCTTCGACGTCCCTTGAATTTTCTATCGGCAACCACGTATTCCTTAGGATCTCGCCTACCTGTGGCGTCATTCGTTTTGGCGTACGTGGAAAGCTCAGTCCTAGGTATATAGTACCGTTTTATATTTTAGAGCGAGTAGGTGATGTGTCCTATCATCTCGCTCTTCTGTCGTCATTACGTGAGGTACATGATGTCTTCCACGTATTTCAATTACGATGGTATATCCCAGATCTGAGTCATGTCCTTGATCATTCGGAATTAGTTGTTGGTACCAACCTTTCGTATGAGGAGAGACCCGTATCCATATTGGACCGAAGAGAGAAGATACTCAAGAACAAGACTATCAAGTTAGTCCTTGTTGCTTGGGGTCATCACTCTTTGGATGAGTCAACGTGGGAGCGTGAGGATGATATCCGATCGCGATATCCTGACCTGCTTGACTCGTAATGTATAATGACTTCTTATGCCTTATGCCTTCAACTTCAGTGCTTGTATGAATGATTGCTTGATTGATTGCTTAGTTATAACTTTTCTGTGATTAGTATAGCTTTCTCGACATCTCTAGCCTCTTGATTAAATTCCAAGGACAGAATTCTTTTAAGGAGGGTAGAGTTGTCATCCCCGTTTTTCGTTATACGTATTTCTAGTATACGTATACGGAATCATGACACGTATTTTTATTTCTCCTGTCTTGCTAGCTAATTTTGGTTTAATCTTGATTAGGTCCGTCATGGCATATCTTGGTTTGACTTGGTTCATTTTAGTTTGGCTTAGTTTATTTTTCATGGTTCATCATATAAACCCCTACCTACCACTTTATAAACCCACCTACTTTTCTCTCTCCTCATTATTCCTCATAACTTCTTCTTCTCCATTAAAGCCTCTCCCCCTCCATAGGCAAGTGAAATCTTGCTTCCACTTGTAGACCCATTTTGATGGTTCAAATGGCTTCTTAGTATGATTCTAAACTACTTTAAACTTGAAGATTTTCATTTTGGTGCATAAATTTTTGTAGATCAAGGAAATTACCATTTTTGGATTTTTATAGTTTTGATCTATTTAACTTCTTCATTTGCATGTTTTGATGGTTCCATGTCGTAGAGAATTTTGTTCTACCCCATTTTGACCTATGGAAGTCCGAATTTGGACTCCGGACGGAGATTTGGCGGAGCTCGGAAGCTACGGTTTTCTTGCATTTTCTTCCCGGACTTGTCGGGAAGAAGAACAGTGCTGGGCGCATGAACTTGCCATGCGCCTATAGAATTTCCCCCACCCCTTTGGGTGCATAAGTATGCCTCCTTTGGTCGCATAAGTGTGTTCCTATGTGGGCGCATAGCCTTGTGTTGGCGTATAGATTTCTAAAGCATGTCACAGCACATTGTCTTTTCCTTGGCACTTGGCCAAGGGTCTTGCTCACCTTCTTTGGACGCATAGGCCACCCACCTTGGGCGCATAGGGGCTGCCCTAGTGGGCGCATATGGCTCCCTTTTGGGCGCATAGTGGCCAGGGCCGCCTTCCTTTGGGCATTTTGAGATCTTTTGGGTTTTGCACCTTTTTGGCCATATTATTTCATGACTTTTCCATGGGTTGCTCACACGATCACGACACAACTCGTGCGTGCCACAACTTGGTATGACACTACACGATACGACACGTGCGTGCCACGGCTAGGCATGATACGACTCGTGCAAGCCGCGGCGCGACTTGGCACGACTTAGCGCGATTTGGTTAGCCATGGCACGGTTTTCTATGTATGGCTAATATAAGAACGCGACACGAATTATGCGAGCCACGACAAGGCTTGGCACGACTTGGGATATGTTACCCTTCATGTAGGCGCATAGACCCCTGTGGGCGCATAGCCCTTGGACGCACGATATTTTTGGCATTTTTCCTTTTTATTGCTTTTCCTTCTTTTATGATGCAAGTTGCCTTGTCTTTTCGGCCTTATTGTACTTTACACTTTATGCCATGTTTTCTTTATTAAACGGTGGTCCGTTAGGGTGCACTCACGATTATATCTCTTCCTTACCTGCATATTAGCTTGTGTAATGATATGCGGCATAACCATGATATGTGAACACGATATGGTGATAGATATGTAATGAACCATGATGGCGGCCCGTCGTGGCGCGCTCCTAACAAGTAACAAGTATAAGTAACATGACATGATGGTGACCCATTGTGGTGCACCCCTGACAAGTAATCTTGACATGTAACCTTGAACGTTGTTGCGACGGCTAACTTGACATGCTAAGTAAATTCTCCTCTTAACACCGTGGGTGATTATATTGAATGTACTTGTATAAGCTACCAGTCTTATTTTGTATCATGGCTAGGACTTGTATCCCTGGTTACCACGGTCAGGGATTCATACTGAATCTGACTAGGTTAATGACTAGATTAATCAAGTAGTTCATATAGAGAGGTATTCCGGCTACAAGCAATCCCGTTATCTGGACGCCTTCTCTGATGGACTTGTAGCCTGCCGACGAGTAGGGCACATTTCCAGCTCTCTGTCATGTGGGGCACTTCCTAAAATGATTACTAAGCACACTGTCATGTATTGCACTCAAGTCACCTAACAAGTCATGATAACTCTTAGCATGAACCTTGCATCTGGATAACCTGGATAGTCTGCAGGGCTTGTGGCCATAGGGATACCTCATTGCATCTTGCTAGTAACTAGGCTTGTGATAACCCTAGTTAGTTTAAATATCAAGCCGTACTCTTGTTTGGCCGTGAATGTTGGATGGAGTCCCATCTTGTCTAGTCTTGCCTAGACCCAGTACATGGCTATCTCAGAACATGCTTGTGTATGCTTTACTTTATCGATAATTGGTTAGAGACTAAGCTCTGTTCAGGTGAAGGGTTACAACCCCGGTCCTTGTTTGGTTTACGGGTTGTAACTTGGTTACCGGAATAGTCCTTTAGCTCTCTTATCATTTATCACCCTGTTTTCTCTAACTCATGTCATTTTGTTATTTCATCTATAACCTTATATGCTAATTTGCTGGTTTTAGTTCTTAAGAGAAGCCTCCTTTGTGGCACTTGCTCTTATGGGTTCTGACCCAGCTGGTTTTGTATGGCCAGATTTTGGAGCAGCTTCTGAGGATCTTCCAGCCTTCCTGCCAGATGGTGACCACTAGAAGGAACCCTGGCAACGAGTGGGTTTTATTTTGCTCTCACACTCTATAGTAAAATTATTCTTTTGAGGCGTTTAGCCGCCGAGCAAGTGTTAGCTCGTATTGAATTTATATTCCTGTCTGCCTAATGGCTGTAACATGATTGACACATCCTAGGGTTGATCATGTATGACTTAAACTCTTGCTTGTCTTCACATTTTGTATGACTAGCTTCATGATCATCTGAATATATAATGTTTGGGATACCTTACCTTGTATGTCTGATGATCTACCATCTTGTTATATTTACTTGCTTGCTTGAGATTGAGACACTAGGCTTGTTCTTGACCCGAAGAGACTAATGGCTTGTAGTAAACCCTCATGCATCTAGACAGCCGTGACCGTATTGCGAGGTGGGATTCACTTCAATGTACGTAGCTGGTTGTGTCTGTCCTCCGCTCTCCAGTATTCTGGTTCTGGGGCGTGACAGCTCTTCCTCCCTCTCACTCACTCCTCCTCATTCCTCTATTCATTCCTTCATCCATCCATTCCATTCATTCAATTCAAAATCCATTCAATCCTCATTTCATTCACTCATGTGTTCATTCACGAATTCATATACCCATTCATTCATTCATTCATATTCTCAAATCTCTCATGAATCCATCTATTTATCTCATGAATCCATTCCTCTCACTCTCACAAACACAACACAACTCTCACCCTCTCACATCTACAGCAACCACTCACACAAGCACAATACAACCACATCTCACACTCTCAACCAAACACTCAACCACAACCTCCAACATGATAGATATGATTCCCCCGCTCTCTCTACACATATCAAACCACCACCACACATCCACAAACATATAAATATACATCAATATAGCTCAAAACAGTCCACTACCTATAATTACACTATTTAACACATAGATATATGTAAATATGACATGTGAGCCTAAAACATATGTCCAACCTTGTAGGGAACCCAATAAAAACTATGGGAAACCTATCTAACATGTCTAAACTACCCTCTAACTAATCTAAATCTGAAGTTAGAGCGCAAAAATGTCTATGGAGCATTCCTACAAATACTTGGTGGGCCACCCTCGGAATTTCTCCTTGGGTGCCACAAAACCATCATAACTTCCAAATGAGGACTCCAAAGTGTCTCAAAATCAAACCTAAGGATGGTACATACATGGGGGTGGTTCCTACGGGTTCAAAACTACCAAAATGCAATGTAAAGTTGAATTAGAGAGGGATTAGAGGGAGAGAAACCTATTGGGAGTTGATTCCCAATGAAAACTCCAAAAGACACGAAGTCGACACGGACTCTCCTCAAAGTTGGACACTCCTTCCTTGCTCCTTGCTCCAAAGTATAGCTAGCACCCTTTCCTTGGAAGATTAGGTGGAATGGATGGAGATTTGGAAGGTTTTGGAGATCAAAACTTGGAGGGAAGCTCTCAAGTTTTGGAGGAACCCTAAAATAGAGAAGAGGCTTCTTGAGAATGGAAAAATGAAATGGGAATCCCTTTCCATGTGGCCGGTCATGTCTTGGATAAGTTGAGCCTATTTGAAATGTCCTATTTGCCCCTCTTTGCATGCCTTTTAGCTAATAAATCAAATGGAAGAGGTTCGGGTCAAAAAGGTCAAGTTTAAGTCATTAATCTAACCATTCTAATCAAGTGGGATTAGTCTAATTACACTAACTTAATTAGTGGATTTGGTGGGCCATGTCTAACCAATCTTGGGATCCCGTCTAGAGTCTAAGCTACCCGGGTCACTAACACAAGTCGGAACGAAACGAAACTTAAACCCAACTAAACAAATCCCAAAAATACAATATAAAAATATAAAAATTCCCAAAATATTAAAATACAAAAAATGACCAAAATCATAATACATCAATTTAAATATTATTAAAATAATCTAAAATTCACCAATAAATTAATAACATGATTTAAACCTATTATTAAATAATCAATTTTACAAAAGTTCTAAATTAACCTTATTTTTTAAAACAGGCAGTTACACCGCCAGCCGCTTCATTTCGAACAATCAGCACAACGTCTCATCGGCGGCCTATGGCCCCCTGTGGCGGGTGCGTGTCGGAGATCCTCCAGCCCTCCCGGCTCAAGATCTATGCCCCGAGCTGCAGCTGGGTCCTCAGTGTCCTCTACAACCATCTTCGTACCCAGTCCCGATCTTCGAAGCACGGGGTCGAATAAGCTTTTGGTTCATCAAACTTACACAATAGCTCCAAGCTTGTTTGTGGGTTCGAATAAGCTTTTTCATTTTTGTTTGGATAAAAGCTCAGCCAAGGGTTCAATGTTCAAATAAACAAGCTAATGTTGAATTAAGCTGATGTCGCCTGCCTGATGCTGTCACCTCCCTATTTTGAGAATAGGTATTTGACCGTATTAAGTATTTTCATGATTTTAAGATTTTGTATTTGTTTACGATTTTTATTTTATTTTCTAGATCATTGTTGGCCTAGGTTGTTCAGGGATGAATCTTGGTTATATGTTGGAATTATTTTATTTTATTGTTGAGAAATTATTTTATTATGCATATTATTGTTCTTGTTAGTACTGTCGTTACTATCTTTGATATTATTATTATTATTATTATTATTATCTAACCTACCCCCACCCCCAAATATCTAACCTAACTCTCCTCTCTTTCGCTCACTCAGCCTCTCTCCCCCTCTCTCTCAACTCCCATCCCTCTCTCTCGCTCGATGTCTCCCTCCCCTTCGGCCACTCCTCCGCGGCCTACGGCCTCTCCGCCGGCGTCATCCCTGCGACCGCCACCATCACCCATTGTCGCCATCACCTCCCTCACCTCCACCGCCAACATCTCCGGTGCCACCGCCATGGCCGCCCCCTTCAGCCACCAGCGCTACCGCCATCACCACTTCCAGCGCTACCATCATCGTCCTCGTTGCCTCCGGCCACCTTCAGCGTTGCGCCGCCGTCTCCACCACTTCCCGCTGTCGCCACTTCCATCTCTCCCTCTCTCGCTGTTCCCGGCGCCCGCCACCACCGCGGCCGTCCTTGTCTCGGCCACCACCGCCAACTCCTATCTCTCTCTGTCTCCTCCCTTTGCCGTCGGGAGCCCCCGACCCGACTTGGCCGAGCTCTCCGACGGCCTCCGTCTCCTCCGCCATTCTTCTCCGACCAGCAGCGCCGCCCCGACCTGGCTCCTGCTGCTGACCACCCTCCCCCGTTAGTGGTCCGATCCGACCCGACCTGGCCGAGTCCCCCTCTGGTGAGCTCTGCCACCCTCCTCTCTTCCCACCTCGGGCTGTAAGCTCCTCGGGGAGCGAGCCCCTCGATCGGCGCACCTCGGGCAGCGTGCTGCCTCGAGCAGTGTGCTGCCTCGTGCTGTGTGTTACCTCGGGCAGTGCACCCTCGGTTGGTGTGCTTTCTCGTTCCCCATGTTTTTGGGATACGTGCACCTCGGTATACGTGTCAGTCCCATTTTTGTACACCTCGATCTACGTGCTGCCTTGGGCAGCGGTAAGCCTCGAACCCCGTGCTGCCTCGGGCACCGGGCCCCATTGGTTTGCGTGTTGCCTCGTTTCTCGTGTCTCGACCTTTGTGCCTTTCGATTTTTGTGCATGTACCGATTTGCGTGCCGTATCGATTTGCGTGTAATATTATATCTTGTGTTGCCTCGGTTTACGTACTCGCTCCGATTTGCGTGTCACATTGGTCTTTGTGCTGTCTCGATTTGTGTGTCGTATTGATTTGTGCGCTATCTTGATATTCGTGAGTTCCTCGATCTATGTGTACGTATCGGTTTACGTGCAAAGTGTCTCATATTCATCTCGATTCTCGTATACGTCTCAATATACATACACATCTCGATTTACGTGTCTATCTCGATCTGTGTGCCTCAATTTTTGTGCCAGATCCTTGTACTACTTGTGGGACCCGCACGGTATAGCCTCGTGCCATTCTTCGTGACTTTGTCATTATTTTATTATGTAATTCTAATGATTGTTTATTGTGTGTTCCGAGGACCTCGATTGGCGTGCAAGCTTGGATCATGATTGCCGAAGACTTGCTTACCTAGCCGAGCCCCCTAGGCAAGTATCCCTTGCTCATCGACGGCTCTTGCCCACTCTCCTGGATTTTATTGCATTTAATTAATTTGTACTTGTAAATTGTGTAACCATGATTAGTGTAGCCTAGTAGTAGAACTGCCATGATGATAACTTAGGATAGCTTGGTCCGATACCGGGATAGACCGTATCGGACAACTCGGATGGGTCATCCACACCTCCGAGGACACGAGCACGACTCACTTGTACGGATTGTCCCCGTATGCCCCGTGTCCGACTCACGGTCGGGTAACGGCTCTGGCTAACTATTCTGGTGGCTGTGATTGTGCTTGGGTTAGAACAATGGACATGTGTTGTGATGCGCCCTGCGAGACGATTTCTTGTTATATGTGTTGGCTTGGCACCCAGTACGCATTGTAGTACTGCTGGAGGCCGGGACTTAGTGGTCTCGGGTTCGATTGGTTTCCAGTACGCATCGTAGTGCTGCTGGGGGCCGAGACTTAGTGTTCTCGGCTATCGATTTGTTTTCAGTACGCATCGTAGTGCTACTGGTAGCTGAGACTTAGTATTCTCGACCTACGATTCTGTGATTCTGCGGCGGGTTGCGCCGAGTGGTTTTAGCCCCAATTTGTATGGTGCTCCCGTCCAGATTACAAAGAAGATTCTGCCAAATTTTTCCAGAATTCCCGATCGGGAATTTGGTTCAAAGGATTGGGCAGAACCATTCCTTTGGTTTGCTGGACTGGGCTCGTGCATGTTCACCTTGGCATAGTTTACCTGATCCTATTGCCTGCTAGGTAGACTCCCGACTAGATTAGTCGTCTAGCGTCTTGACCTGTCTTGTCCATCGAATAGCGTAAGGAGAGCGGTTCTACTCGGGAGACGGTCTGCAACCCTGGTCCTTATTTGGTTTAAGGGTTGTGGATCTGCTCCAGAGTGGTTCATGCAATCCTTGCCATTTTCCGACAACATTAATTAATAAACACTTGTAACCTGACCATTCATTCTAGGAGTTGTCCTAGTATAGTCAGATAGGGCTGACAGTTCTCTTATGTATCAGAATTGTGACATTGCAAATATTTAGATTACGTAGTATTTGAGGATTGATCTAGAATAATGTATCGGTAGACTCATTAGATTCCTGGAGTTGGATTATTGTGCAAATGTTTCGCGGAACGAGAAAGATACCGAGGATTTTGATATATGATTTTTACTCGACTTCCCAAGCGCCCAAAACCTGGTACCTTTGTGTATTCCAATAGTTGGAGAACCTGGTTTGATTGCTATGTCTTGATAGTTGAGGGGCTCATTTTCTAGTGGCTTGTGATCATTGACTTGGAGGATTCTAGTAAGCCAGAGGGCCTAGCATTGCTTATAGTGATTAGCTTGGTATTTGGTTATTGACCTTCCTGACATGATATTGATTCCATCGTAGAGGGGTGACTCTTGATAGATTAATCTGGTGGATAGACCGACTGGATGATTGGAGCTCTAGGCTCCCATATATGCTTGAGATGTTATTATAGTAGAGGTTCTGATCTTGTACTTGACCTGATATTCATGCTACGATATGGGCAGATGACTTCTTGTGACTGACAGATTTGTCCTTGTCCCAGACCTGACTACTTGTATCCGTACTATAAGTCCAGTTACCCTTTGAGGTACTGGCCCTGACCTTGAACTGTGGTGCCCCTTGTCTACTGGCACTTTGAGGTGCTACTTCCATGATTATATGGCATTGTGATGCCATCTTGATATTCTAGCTATATTATATGATTACCTGCACGGGTACCTTGGTAGTTGGCCTTTAATCTTAGCGTGGTCAGGATTGCTTGCTTGCTTGTTGCATAACACTAAGGATGAATCACAACTGGGACTACAGGTGCCGAGGTTGATTCTTACTTAGCATTTTTGTACTGAGGTACGACATCTAGAAGGGTGATTATGTGACCACGGCATGTGATCCCGGATAACTATATGGATATTCTAGGTAACTTAAACTAGTAGAAGCATTGGGGGGATACAGAATCCCGAGATCGTGCATTACCAGCCTTATCCCAGATATTAGTCATGACCTGCAGGCTGGCCGCCACGGATATTGCTGCCATTCATACTAGTGGATGGCAATATTCGGCTACTTTATGTACTATACATTATATACATGGCATGCTCGGCACGGTGGCCTTACGAGGGACCGGTGGCGACATGCATAGCCCGGTGGTCTTGCGAGGGACCAGCGCTCATCTATTCTTGATATACTTGGCCCCGTTAGCCCTGCTGGGATGACACGATCTGAGGATTCTTATATTGCATTGTTGGGGTAACCCAACCTCCACATAGAGAGCTTAGGCATTTTGAGTGGCCGCTTATTCTCCTAAATTGTATGGCTTGTTGCTTGCTAAACTGGCTGGCACGTAACGTTGTCCTGGTGCGGTAATTCATTCCCTTGTTCTTGTTTGATGTAGGGTTAGTTACTGTTCCGATGATAGACTACGAGTTCCAGTTGGCGATGCAAGCATTAGTGGATGTTAGGATGACTGTGATGATTGTTGGTTACATACATTTTAGTAGTTGGATTGCTGCCTTATATTCTGTAATCGTGCGTTGGTACCGTACGATCCTTTACCCTCATTACTGTTGTTCATACGTGTTATTCCTGTTATATATCATATCATGCTGGTTTTCTTTGCCCGTCCTTGAGCCTTCCTTTCTGGTACTTGCTACGGTTGGCCTGACCAACCCTGGATTGTTCCCAGATTGCCTGTGACCGACCTTGTAGATCTTCAAGACTCAACTTGGAGGATGTGCTTCAGTTCCCGACCATGCTAGGAACTATGGGAAGGTATACTCATCTACATTATTATCCTGTACTGTAGATTTTCTGATTATCATATGAGTATTTCCTGCTTTCTATATGATTCTCTCTCATGTTCAGTATTTTATTATGATTTACCCGTGCACATGATAACGAATTTAGGCCATAGACTGCTTGCATGCTAGGATACCCAACAAGATTGACAGTCGTCATCGCCGTATAGCGTATTCGTACCTTATACGATGTAGCTGGCCGACGTCCGTCCCCGTATTTCGGTACTACGACGTGACAAGGTTTTATTGGTGACCCATACAGGTCTCGTTTTGAGATATCGTTAGGTATCACGTGATTATTGATCTCAGTCCACAATTCCTTGGGATTCTAACTTGCTATACACTTGCCCTTCGCTCCCTTGATCTTGCAAACTGGTCCTTTTCTCTATTTGGACCTATCTTGCTTGGCCATGTCTTATTCGTTGTTATCTACCTCTGGTCCTTGTTTGATATATATGATCCTATAGTTGGTCATGTCGATCGTTTTATCCGAAGAGATGTTATCTTATCTCCATCATTTGGTTAATGATTATTTGTCTTGGGTTCTGTACTCTCTACCGGTGTTTCGCCTTGGTTGATTTCTTGTTATCCCTTTCGTGCGTTGACTTCATGTTGACTTAGTATCATTATCGCCCTCTTCAAGCGTTGGCTGGATTGCTGCGGAATGAAGATTTCATCTGGACTCTGAGATTGGATATTTTAACATTTGTTGAGTATCCGAGGGATATTCTCGTATCGATTCAGCTTCCTTGACTCCGGACAGTTCTGCACTCATGATTATCTGTTTCAGATATTATTTTGATTATAGATATACTTTATGTATATTATGTTTTGATATGGATTCTTGATTTGGAGTATTTTCTTATGGATATGGAGTATTTTCCTAGAAAAGCTATCTTGTGGTTATTATTGAAGATATTTTTGGATGTGTTTTACGATTCACCTGGATTTTGGATTTTGATTATTTTCTAGGACTCGTTATATTGTTAGGGATTTCATGATTTTAGTGAATTGGATATTTTGGTTATGGATTTGATTCGTTGTGGGTATTTGTCAAGAGTACCGGGTGACCCTAGTATACCTTGACGGTGTGGTAACGAAAGTTGCAGCCGCTCGATTATAGTGTCAAGGTGAATCTTTTGCAGCCATTCCGGGTGGCGCGGCAAGGAATGACCATGACACATTTTTGGATATTAAGAAACTACAGTCGTTGGCTCGAGACATATATCCTGTGTTTTATGATTTTATGCGAATTTTCATGCAGTATGGATTCCAGGTTTTGATATTGTTTTTGATATTTCGTACTTTGTTTCGATTTATGGGGCTACTTCGTGCATTTGAGATTTTGATTTTTGAGATTCCTTGATATTATGGATTTACCCAGAGAGTTAATTTGTGTAGCTAGACATTGTTTTTCTTGATGTTTTTATGACGAGATTTTTGTTAATTTTTTGATTGTATTACTTGATTTCTGTAAGGTGGGTAGAGTTTTCAAGCATATATATACGTACTAGCTTTGAAAACTCTATTTTAATAATTTTGAAATTTCGAGGACGAAATTTTTGTAAGGTGGGTAGGATGTCACCTCCCTATTTTGAGAATAGGTATTTGACCGTATTACGTATTTTCATGATTTTAAGATTTCGTATTTGTTTACGATTTTTATTTTATTTTCTAGATCATTGTTGGCCTAGGTTGTTCAGGGATGAATCTTGGTTATATGTTTGAATTATTTTATTTTATTGTTGAGAAATTATTTCATTATGCATATTATTGTTCTTGTTAGTACTGTTGTTACTATCTTTGATGATATTATTATTATTATTATTATTATTATTATTATTATTATTATTATTATTATTATTTAACCTACCCCAACCCCCAAATATCTAACCTAACTCTCCTCTCTCCCGCTCACACAACCTCTCTCCCCCTCTCTCTCAACTCCCATCCCTCTCTCTCGCTCGCTGTCTCCCTCCCCTTCGGCCACTCCTCCGCGGCCTCCGGCCTCTCCGCCGGCGTCATCCCTGCGACCGCCACCATCACCCATCGTCGCCATCGTCTCCCTCACCACCACCGCCTCCATCTCCGGCGCCACCGCTATGGCCGCCCCCTTCAGCCACCAGCGTCACCGCCATCACCACTTCCAGCGCCACCATCATCGTCCTCGTCGCCTCCGGCCACCCTCGGCGTCGCGCCGCCGTCTCCACCACTTCCCGCTGCCGCCACTTCCATCTCTCCCTCTCTCACTGTTTCCGGCGCCCGCCACCACCACGGCCACCCTTGTCTCGATCACCGTCGCCAACTCCCATCTCTCTCTGTCTCCTCCCTCTGCCGCCGGGAGCCCCCGACCCGACTTGGCCGAGCTCCCCGACGGCCTCCGTCTCCTCCGCCGTTCTTCTCCGGCCAGTAGCGCAGCCCCGACCTTGCTCCTGCTGCAGACCACCCTTCCCCGCTGGTGGTCCGACCCGACCCGACCTGGCCGAGTCCCCCTCTGGTGAGCTCTGCCACCCTCCTCTCTTCCCTCCTCGGGCTGTGAGCTCCTCGGGGAGCGAGCCCCTCGATCGGTGTGCCTCGGGCAGCGTGCTGCCTCGAGCTGTACGCTGCCTCATGTAGCGTGTCACCTCGGGCAGCGCACTCTCGGTTGGTGCGCTTCCTCGTTCCCCATATTTTTGGGACGCGTGCACCTCGGTGTACATGTCAGTCTAATTTTTGTGCACCTCGGTCTACGTGATGCCTTGGACAGCAGGACGCCTCGAGCCCCATGCTGCCTCGGGCACCGTGCCCCATTGGTTTACGTGTTGCCTCGTTTCTTGTGTCTCGTCCTTTATCCCTTTCGATTTTCGTGCACGCACCGATTTACGTGCCGTATCGATTTGCGTGTAATATTATATCTTGTGTTGCCTCGGTTTACGTGCTCGCTCCGATTTGCGTGTCGTATTGGTCTTTGTGCCGTCTCGATTTACATGTCGCATTGATTTGCGCGCTATTTTGATATTCGTGGTTTCCTCGATCTACGTGCACGTCTCGATTTATGTACACGTTACTCATGTTTATCTCGATTCCCGTGTACGTCTCGATATACGTGTACGTCTCGGTTTACGTGTCTATATCGATCTGCATGTCTCGGTTTCCGTGCCAGATCCCTGTACTACTTGCGGGACCCGTACGGTATAGCCTCGTGCCATTCTTCGTAATTTTGTCATTATTTTATTATGTAATTCTAATGATTGTTTATTGTGTGTTCCGAGGACCTCGATTGGCGTGCAAGCTTGGATCATGATTGCCGAAGACTTGCTTACCTAGCCGAGCCCCCTAGGCAAGTATCCCTTGCTCATCGACGGCTCTTGTCCTCTCTCCTGGATTTTATTGTATTTAATTAATTTGTACTTGTAAATTGTATAACCATGATTAGTGTAGCCTAGTAGTAGAACTGTCATGATGATAACTTAGGATAGCTTGGTCCGATACCGGGATAGACCGTATCGGACAACTCGGATGGGTCATCCACACCTCCGAGGACACGAGCATGACTCACTTGTACGGATTGTCCCCGTATGCCCCGTGTCCGACTCACGGTCGGGTAACGGCTCTGGCTAACTATTCTGGTGGCTGTGATTATGCTTGGGTTAGAACTATGGATATGTGCTGTGATGCGCCCAGCGAGGCGATTTCTTGTTATATGTGTTGGCGTGGCGTCCAGTACGCATTGTAGTGCTGCTGGAGGCCGGGACTTAGTGGTCTCGGGTTCGATTGGTTTCCAGTACGCATCGTAGTGCTGCTGGGGGCCAAGACTTAGTGTTCTCGGCTATCGATTTGTTTCCAGTACGCATCGTAGTGCTGCTGGTAGCTGAGACTTAGTGTTCTCGGCCTGCGATTCTGTGATTCTGCGGCGGGTTGCGTCGAGTGGTTTTAGCCCCAATTCGTAGGGTGCTCCCGTCCAGTTTACAAAGGAGATTCTGCCGAATTTTTCCAGAATTCCCGATCGGGAATTTGGTTCGAAGGATTGGGCAGAACTATTCCTTTGGTTTGCTGGACTGGGCTCGTGCATGTTCACCTTGGCATAGTTTACCTGATCCCTTTGCCTGCTAGGTAGACTCCCGACTAGATTAGTCGCCTAGCGTCTTGACCTGTCTTGTCCGTCGGATAGCGTAAGTGTAAACCCCTTGACCAATTTCCTTCATGTTAAAAATTTTATTCATTAATTAAATAATTAATATTTATTTAGTTATCATTCTTAAACTAGATATTTGTTTTACCTATAGACATGTGAATGTAAATATAGGTATTGCATATAGAGGATCTTTGCAATGGAAGATTATTCGTGGACCTTAAGGATATTTTTCTATTTAAATCAAAGATCAGGAGTAAACCAGGATCCTAAATCAATTCAAACACCTGCCACTGGTAGATTGGTATTAGACCCATATATGTGTATATGTACACATGTCTTATTAGAATAACCCCACTTTTTGCAAAAGACCAAAGTCTAAAGGGGGTTTGTGTAAGGTCCTTAATTTTTTAAATCAAATGTGCTGTTACCATTCAAAATCCCCTGCTGTGACCGAACCCCCCCTATATCCTGTGGGCTAGCCAAATCTAATCATATCCGATTTCCTTAGATTTAAATAAGAATCCCTGGCAGAAAAGGATTTTAAATCCCAAGGATAAACCTTATCAGATTCAGTGGAATCAAATCTCAGCAAATCTCTTTGTTATATATATACAATGTTGGAGATCCCCTGCCTTCTATTCGAGCACATAAGGGAAGAGAGAAAAGCGTGGGTTCAAATAAATCCGATCCTTTCTTCATCGACTACGAGACCTAGGCGCAGACTTTGTCACAGCAACAGGGGAGAGTTCGATACCAGGGGTAAGTCTCCATCTTTCTTTGTTTTCAGTTGATTAACTCTGATACATACTCGGGTATTCAATAGATGAGAGTTTCAGTGATTAATTCTGAATAATCGAGTATTCAATAGACGAGAGTATCTCTGATACATATTCGAGTATTCAGTATATGAGAGTATCAGTTGGTACTTCTGATACTTGTTCGAATATTCAATACACAAAGTCCATCCCGGAATCTTGAAATAGCCAAAACCGTATCGATGTTCTTCTTCCTAATAAAGATGCTGATACCAGGGGAAACCGAGTATCAGAAATTCCTGAATCCAAGAGGATCAAGGGGTGATGTTCATAGCCAAATTCTAAAACCTGGGAATATTATTGGTATCAGCCTGGAACTTCATAACAGAGTATTTTAAACCATCACCACTTCTCGTGTAACTTGGAAATCAAGTTAGACTCCTATCCCGAGCATTGGGCCTAGGAGAGAATTCATTTTGCCTACCATACGGTGTAATGAATGATTATATGTTTACAAACCTCACTAACGCAGGACTGGTGCATGCACTAGACATTCCTGAAGAAGCCTATTGTTCTGGAACTCTGGGACAGACACTAATAGGAAATCTGATATGGAATCCGCCAGCAAGTTCCTGAATAATTGTCTTGTGTATTTCGACTGATTCCAACTTCCTGTCAGGTTATCACAAGCTTCCACATCTGGCATATACTCATTGTTGTTTGATTTCCAATCCTAACTAACAGCAATACATGATTACCCTTTATAGCAGTCAACAATAATAGGAAACCTGATGTTCACATCTGGACCTATTACACCCCTAATAGACCCTCTATAACCTGAAGACCAAGGCCTTAGTAAATCTGAGATCAGTTTAGGATCCCATCTCACATCCTAAAACCCAAATAAACACCAGGGCTACCAAATGGTACATCCCAGTGTCCAGGTCATGTCTACATGGGGAGGAGACAGGTTGACAGGATAGTACTCCCAATCCCGGACTCCCATGGAGGATGAGTACACACAGGCTTCTAATGTGCCATGCATTCATCAGTGATATTAGGTTTTCTCCTGTGTATGTTTAGCAAGAATTAAATGAGGATGGGGCAAATTGAACTAGGTATTAGTTTGACCTATTACACCCATTTGGTATCCTGGACTTAACCCTGACATCTAGGTAGACTCCTTATGTCAGGTTCAAATCAACTTGTGAAAGTAGTTAAGCCTAGGAGTGTATCTAGTGTTCAGGATATGCAGATTTTTAAGTATTTCCAGTCTCTAAAAGCAGGGGCTGCCATCTTACTCAATCGACTGATGTGTGCATTGCATTAATCCTCTGCCCATTGCCTACCACTACATCAGCCAGGTTAGAGTACTGGAGAGGGAGACACCCTCGATTTTGTAACATGCTCATAGGCAAGTCTGTATTGTCCTACAACCATGGTGCACAGCAGATGTACCAACTGCCCAATCCTAATTCATGGAACGAGTTTGAATGTTCTCCTTTATGCACAGGTTAGGGCTTATTGGTCCAGTTTTGTAACAAGTGAATGTTCCTATATAGGATGAGTACTATGATGCTTATTATGTTGGTTGAGATGGAGGGCTTACCTTAACTTAGTTGTCCTCTTAGTAGGAATTGTAAAACCTGGGAATATAGTGTATATAGGTGATGTGTAGCCCACATCATATATGATGTCAGTTCTAATTGATACTATGACCTTTCAAAACTTGGTGTTCTGACCTTGCCCTGGTACAGTTCAGTTATATTGAGTGTCAAAATACTGTTTGGTTTGTTATATAGCCTTGCACTCATGGTATCAGGGAATAGTGGATTGCCGTATTTGTTTGCTGACCAATGTCCCTCCTACCAGCTCACGGAGGTGGAAGTGGCATTAGATTAGCAATAATGCTAGGAGAAGTCCAGTTATCTTCACCATATGGGTCTTGGTTATAGGCTATAGATTATAGGCCCTGTGACTATTTACTAGGGATTATCCCCAAGTCTACTAAGATGACCATAATACAGAAACATTCTAATCTAAATGATAAGCTTATTTTGCACCTTTAAACAATGTATTGATCATATCAAACCATCTAAATAGGTTCATTGGATTTGACTCAGTGCATCGACCCGTACCAGCAGCTCAGGACCTAAGGCAAGTATACCTTGCCTTCCTCTACAGTTTTACTTACATGTATTTCCTTTCATTTTTCAGTCGTTTGATTATTTATGGACATGTGCTTTTCGCGTTATTTTCTGTGGAGTTGTTTTCATTTCATATAACCATGTTCATGTTGGCCTTGTATTTTACATTTGAGTTGTTCTCGTCAGTATCTTGCTTGAGTCGCATTATAGAACGAGTGCGTGTAGTGAACTGCCATAGCCTTGATTATCGTTTTACACAACCAGAGAGTCCACACACGGGACGAGGGTTGTTTGGTGCACCAGAGAGTCCACACTCGGGACGAGGATGTTTGTCGTGATCAAATGGCACCAGAGAGTCCACACACGGGATGAGGGTTGACCATTTACACCAGAGAGTCCACACACGGGACGAGGGTGTCTTGCCGTGAGCTAGCCAGAGAGTCCACACACGGGACGAGGGTTAGTGCTTAGTTCAAACCCGTGAGTCTGCACTCGGGACGAGGGTTTGGTTTCTTTCATTGATCTCGTGTATTCGTTCATCCGACAGTTCATGTATGCGTAGTGTTCTAGTATTCGTGTTTCGTGTTAGTGTTCGTGGTCATTGGTCTTGTTCTTGTTCTTTCTTGTTTATTTCTTGCACATGATAAAACTGTTAGATAGGCATGTATATTATGTATCTTGCTATGTCCTCTGAGGACCTAATGATCTCCTCAGGTTAGCCGAGTTTGAGTCAGGAGCAGACGAGTGGATTGAGTTAGCTTCAGATCACGGTGCTTTGTAGTTGAGGTTACTTGGTTAGCAGGTTGTACTCAGTTGGTTCGTTTCTTGTATTTCTCTATTTATCCGTCTACTGGTAGTGGATTTGTGTCCATCGGACGTGACATTAATTTTGGGATACATTCAGTTTATATTCATTATTGCTTAGTTTAATGGATATTCACTGATCTTATTTGTGTCTTGATTATTCTGTAGATGAGATATAGATTTCCCGTGATTCTAGATTGTCGTGACTTGTGAGTATAGACAGCGTTCTACCGCCGACACTGCGGCGTAGGCTGGACTTGGACACGATTCGTATCCGAAAAGCGGGTGCGGGTCGTGACAAGTTTTTTGGTGGCCCATGCAGGTCAACGTTAATCACTTCGGTTACGTCACTGTGCCGTCGTGAGCCTGCGAATAGGATTAGACACTTAGGATCTCATCCACATGTCTTGACTCCTTATTTGAATTATATCCTTGATTTTATTGAATCCTTGACTTGCATCTTGCTTGGAAATCTCTTCAACGGCTAAATTGTTTACTCTTGTTACAGTTAAGATGAACTCTCAAGACAGGAACAACGCTGCATTGAACACTCCACTGGCTACATGAGGCTTTTTCATATACATGACCCCGCCAACACAAGGAGGCCAGCTCACTCACATGGGAAATCAGCCGCAGCTCTCGAGATTCAACAGAGGCGATATTCTACCACCACCACAATTTCCTCTGTAGACTCCACCACCAGTACCCAGTCTGCCACTAGCATCTGTCCTACCGCCAGGAGTTCCACGTCCAGCACTAGTCATGCACCCAGCACCAGTAATGCATCCAGCATTTGCCATGCACCCACCACCGACAATGTATCCAGCCCCGACGATGTATCCAGCACATGTTCTGCCTCCGCCACCAGCACTGGACAATGTCACACTCCTTGGGATCATCTAGCAGCAGGCCAACATGTTTCGCGACACATTGAGAGAGTTTCTTCAGATTCGAGATGCTCCGCGACAGCGCCCGGGGAATCCTAAGCACTTCATGGACTTTAGGCCCATGCCGTTCCATGGGACAGAGGGGATCGTCTACGCTGATGAATGGCTGGAGAACATGGAGAGGTATCTGAAGATGGCCCGAGTTCCAGAAGATTTGAAGATTGAGTCAGTCAGTGGATAGCTTTTCGATATCGCACGGACATGGTAACAAGGCGAGCCCCGATTTTCTGCTTCAGACATGACTTGGGAGGAGTTCAAGCGACTGTACAAGAGGAAGTTCTACCCATACATAGCGCGAGAGGCATTGATTAGACAGTTCGAGCACCTAGAGCAGGGCAACCGCACCGTCGACGAGTACACATCGGAGTTTTCTCGCCTCAGCCGCTTCGCGGAGAACTTGGTCAGCACCCCTGAAGACAAGGCGTGACGATTCCGGAAGGGACTATCCCACGAGATTCGTCTAGCTATTGCCACCAGTCGAGCCGCCACTTACGAGAAGATTCTAGCAGTCGTCCAAGCTGTAGAAGAAGAACTGAGTCACAAGCCGAAGAGGAATCGAGACGCATTCGGAGGAGGCAACAACCAATCGACACCAGCGAAACGCCCCAACATTTCCGAAAAGACCTCAGCACAGCCGCATTATCAGCAACCACGAGCAGCCTCACAACAAGTCCAAGACACTCCCACCTGCCAGTACTGTAAGAAAAGAGGCCACGTCCAAGAAAACTGCCGAAGATGGTTAGGATTGTGCTACACTTGTGGATCCAACCAGCACTTATCTCGAGACTGCCCGAAGAAGAACGCGATAGCACTGCCAGTACCAGCCGCACAAGGGGGACAAGTCTATGCCATGAACACGGTAGACACGACAACAACACAGGGAGCAGCTGGCGAGAACTTTCAGTAGAGTTGGCAGTATCATAGATAGGCCATATTAGATTTGATTTATGAACAATTAAAATTCTCTTATCGCAGCTTGTTCTAGACTATTTACTCTAGTAGATCACAGCTCCTTAAATTTCGAGGACGAAATTTATCTAAGGGGGGTAGACTTGTAAACCCCTTGACCAATTTCCTTCATGTTAAAAATTTTATTCATTAATTAAATAATTAATATTTATTTAGTTATCATTCTTAAACTAGACATTTGTTTTACCTATAGACATGTGAATGTAAATATAGGTATTGCATATAGAGGATCTTTGCAATGGAAGATTATTCATGGACCTTAAGGATATTTTTCCAATTTAAATCACAGATCAGGAGTAAACCAGGATCCTAAATCAATTTAAATTAAATCACAGATCAGGAGTAAACCAGGATCCTAAATCAATTTAAACACCTTCCACTGGTAGATAGGTATTAGACCCATATATGTGTATATGTACACATGTCTTATTAGAATAACCCCACTTTTTGCAAAAGACCAAAGTCTAAAGGGGGTTTGTGTAAGGTCCTTAATTTTTTAAATCAAATGTGCTGTTACCATTCAAAATCCCCTGCTGTGACCGAACCCCCCCCCCCAATATCCTGTGGGCTAGCCAAATCTAATCATATCCGATTTCCTTAGATTTAAATAAGAATCCCTGGCAGAAAAGGATTTTAAATCCCAAGGATAAACCTTATCGGATTCAATGGAATCAAATCTCAGCAAATCTCTTTGTTATATATATACAATGTTGGAGATCCCGTGTCTTCTATTCGAGCACATAAGGGAAGAGAGAAAAGCTTGGGTTCAAATAAATTCGATCCTTTCTTCATCGACTACGAGACCTAGGCGCAGACTTTGTCACAGCAACAGGGGAGAGTTCGATACCAGGGGTAAGTCTCCATCTTTTTTTGTTTTCAGTTGATTAACTCTGATACATACTCGGGTATTCAATAGATGAGAGTTTCAGTGATTAATTCTGAATAATTGAGTATTCAATAGACGAGAGTATCTCTGATACATATTCGAGTATTCAGTAGATGAGAGTATCAGTTGGTACTTCTGATACTTGTTCGAATATTCAATACACAAAGTCCATCTCGGAATCTTGAAATAGCCAAAACTGTATCGATGTTCTTCTTCCTAATAAAGATGCTGATACCAGGGGAAACCGAGTATCAGAAATTCCTGAATCCAAGAGGATCAAGGGGTGATGTTCATAGCCAAATTCCAAAACCTGGGAATATTATTGGTATCAGCCTGGAACTTCATAACAGAGTATTTTAAACCATCACCACTTCTCGTGTAACTTGGAAATCAAGTTAGACTCCTATCCCGAGCATTGGGCCTAGGGAAGAATTCATTTTGCCTACCATACAGTGTAATGAATGATTATATGTTTACAAACCTCACTAACGCAGGACTGGTGCATACACTAGACATTCCTGAAGAAGCCTATTATTCTGGAACTCTGGGACAGACACTAATAGGAAATCTGATATGGAATCCGCCAGCAAGTTCATGAATAATTGTCTTGTGTATTTCGACTGATTCCAACTTCCTGTCAGGTTATCACAAGCTTCCACATCTGGCATATACTCATTGTTGTTTGATTTCCAATCCTACCTAACAGCAATACAGGATTACCCTTTATAGCAGTCAACAATAATAGGAAACCTGATGTTCACATCTGGACCTATTACACCCCTAATAGACCCTCTATAACCTGAAGACCAAGGCCTTAGTAAATCTGAGATCAGTTTAGGATCCCATCTCACATCCTGAAACCAAAATAAACACCAGGGCTACTAAATGGTACATCCCAGTGTCCAGGTCATGTCTACATGGGGAGGAGACAGGTTGACAGGGTAGTACTCCCAATCCCAGGACTCCCATGGAGGATGAGTACACACAGGCTTCTAATGTGCCATGCATTCATCAGTGATATCAGGATTTCTCCTGTGTATGTTTAGCAAGAATTAAATGAGGATGGGGCAAATTGAACTAGGTATTAGTTTGACCTATTACACCCATTTGGTATCCTGGACTTAACCCTGACATCTAGGTAGACTCCTTGTGTCAGGTTCAAATCAACTTGTGAGAGTAGTTAAGCCTAAGAGTGTATCTAGTGTTCAGGATATGCAGATTTTTAAGTATTTCCAGTCTCTAAAAGCAGGGGCTGCCATCTTACTCAATCGACTGATACATGTGTGCATTGCATTAATCCTCTTGCCTGCTAGGTAAACTCCCGACTAGATTAGTCGCCTAGCGTCTTGACCTGTCTTGTCCGTCGAATAGCGTAAGGAGAGCGGTTCTACTCGGGAGACGGTCTGCAACCCTGGTCCTTATTTGGTTTAAGGGTTGTGGATCTGCTCCAGAGTGGTTCATGCAATCCTTGCCATTTTCCGACAGCATTAATTAATAAACACTTGTAACCTGACCATTCATTCTAGGAGTTGTCCTAGTATAGCTAGATAGGGCTGACAGTTGTCTTATGTATCAGAATTGTGACATTGGGAATATTTAGATTGTGTAGTATTTGAGGATTGATCTAGAATAATGTATCGGTAGACTCATTGGATTCCTGGAGTTGGATTATTATGCGAATGTTTCGCGGAACGAGAAAGATACCGAGAATTTTGATATATGATTTTTACTCGACTTCCCAAGCGCCCAAAACCTGGTACCTTTGTGTATTCCGATAGTTGGGGAACCTGGTTTGATTGCCATGTCTTGGTAGTTGAGGGGCTCGTTTTCTAGTGGCTTGTGATCATTGACTTGGAGGATTCTAGTGAGCCAGAGGGCCTAGCATTGCTTATAGTGATTAGCTTGGTATTTGGTTATTGACCTTCCTGACATGATATTGATTCCATCGTAGAGGGGTGACTCTTGATAGATTGATCTGGTGGATAGATCGACTGGATGATTGGAGCTCTAGGCTCCCATATATGCTTGAGATGTTATTATAGTAGAGGTTCTGATCTTGTACTTGACCTGATATTCATGCTACGATATGGGCAGATAACTTCTTGTGACTGACAGATTTGTTCATATCCCAGACCTGACTACTTGTATCCGTGTTATAAGTCCAGTTACCCTTTGAGGTACAGGCCCTGACCTTGCACTGCGGTGCCCCTTATCTACTGGCACTTTAAGGTGCTACTTCCATGATTAGATGGCATTGCGATGCCATCTTGATATTCTAGCTATATTATATGATTACCTGCACGGGTACCTTGGTAGTTGGCCTTTAGTCTTAGCGTGGTCAGGATTGCTTGCTTGCTTGTTGCATAACACTAACGATGAATCATAACTGGGACTACAGGTGCCGAGGTTGATTCTTACTTAGCGTTCCCGTACTGAGGTACGACATCTAGGAGGGTGATCATGTGACCATGGCATGTGATCCCAGATAACTATATGGATAATCTAGGTAACTTAAACTGGTAGAAGCATTGGAGGGAACGGAATCCCGAGATCGTGCATTACCAGCCTTATCCCAGATATTAGTCATGACCTGCAGGCTGGCCGCCACGGATATTGCTACCATTCGTACTAGTGGATGGCAATATCCGGCAACTTTATGTACTATACATTATATACATGGCATGCTCGGCACGGTGGCCTTACGAGGGACCGGTGGTGACATGCATAGCCCGGTGGTCTTGCGAGGGACCGGCGCTCATCTAGTCTTGATATACTTGGCCCCGCTAGCCCTGCTGGGACGACACGATATGAGGATTCCTACATTGCATTGTTGGGGTAACCCAACCTCCACATAGAGAGCCGTAGGAATTTTGAGTGGCCGCTTATTCTCCTAAATTGTATGGCTTGTTGCTTGCTAAGCTGGCTGGCACGTAACGCTGTCCCGGTACGGTAATTCATTCCCTTGTTCTTGTTTGATGTAGGGGTGAGTTACTGTTCCGATGACAGACTACGAGTTCCAGTTGGCGATGCAAGCATTAGTGGATGTTAGGATCACTGTAATGATTGTTGGTTACTTGCATTTTAGTAGTTGGATTGCTGCCTTATATTCTGTAATCGTGCGTTGGTACCGCATGATCCTTTACCCTCATTACTGTTGTTCATACGTGTTATTCCTGTTATATATCATATCATGCTGGTTTTCTTCGCCCGTCCTTGAGCCTTCCTTTCTGGTACTTGCTACGGTTGGCCTGACCAACCCTGGATTGTTCCCAGATTGCATTTGAACGACCCTGTGGATCTTCCAGACTCGACTTGGAGGATGTGCTTCAGTTCCCGACCATGCTAGGAACTGTAGGAAGGTATACTCATCTACATTATTATTTTGTACTGTAGATTTTCTGATTATCATATGAGTATTTCCTGCTTTCCATATGATTCTCTCTCCTGTTCAGTATTTTATTGTGATTTGCCTGTGGACATGAGATCGGATTTAGGCCATAGACTGCTTGCATGCTAGGATACCTAACAAGATTGACAGCTGTCATCGCCGTATAGCATATTCGTACCTTATACGGTATAGCTGGCCGACGTTCGTCTCCGTATTTCGGTACTGGGGCATGGCAGATGCAAACAACTAAACATTTATCGACCAGAAAAAAGAAAAATTCCAAACATAAGTCTATTAAAAGGTTAACCACCACCACCTACCGCCATAGGTATACACATACCAAAAAAGTCTATAAAAAATATATAAATGAACATGTTTAGCTTAATTTTGACAAGTTTGCTTACACATATGATAGGACAGTGCTATATGGATTGCATAAGCAGAATGCACAATTGGCCTGTGGCCACGTGTCCACCACGGATTGGAAGGAGGCTACATGCATTTTTTTGGACGTGGGTCCCATGATTGTATGGAAAAGAGTTTTGGGCAAACGAGGTGGTGGCAGGTCGGCTGCGGATTGCTTGGGTCAAACCCCCCTTCCCCCTTCAATTTAGATTATTTATAAGGGCACATCAAAAGTTGATCAGGCTAGCCAAGATTGGGGCAAGTCCAGGTTTGAGAGAAAATTACTCAGGACGTCCCATTTTTTTACTTATTGGGCTGTCCCAACCCCACATGCCCTTCAAAACCTAAATTTTGAGCTTCATTTCAAAATTTTACTCTCTTCCAAAATCCTAGCTTTCTTCTTCTTCTCCACAATTTTCATTTTCACCATCTCCATCAAAATCTTAGTTTTCTTATCATCATCATCATCATCATCATCATCATCTTCTTTTTTCTCCACCATTTCCATCCTCACAATCTCCATCAAAATCTTAGTTTCCTTCTCATTTCCAATTTCGATGGCACCAAAAAATTTATCACAAACAATGTATAAACCCTAATACTTCTTTCCTCACAAAGAATGCATAAAAATAAACCCTAAAATATATATATTTCACTCCATTATCAAGATGAAAATAAACCCTAACATATGTTTTTTATTCGGCAATTTTGACTTTAGGACTACCAGGAATTGTGACAGTCCTAAAATGGACTTGCTGTACAGCAAGTCCCTTTCGGGACTGCCATAATTCCTGGCAGTCCTCAATACTTCTAGGACTGTCGGCAATTGTGGCAGTCCTGTTGTACAGCAAGTCCATTTCAGGACTGTTACAATTTCTGCCAGTTCTCAATACTTTTAGGAATGTCAGAAATTGTGACAGTCCTATTGTACAGCAAGTCCATTTCAGAACTGTCATAATTTTTGGCAGTCCTCAATACTTCTAGGACTGTTAGAAATTGTGGCATTCCTGATATTGACCCATTTCTTCTACTACTGGGATTTCATCCATAATTTTTTCTACAACTAGGGTTTCATCCATAATTTTTTCTATTAATGAAGAAAAATTGGTTAATATATTAATAGCTTTGATAGATTTGATAACCCAATTTTTTCTACAACTAGAGTTTCATCCATAATGCCCAAACAAGAAAAAAGAAAATAAACTAGGGTTTGGAGAAAGAGATCTGAGAAATTGGAAGAGAGCAAAAAATAAATAAATTAGGGTTTGGAAAAGGAGATCTTGTTCTTGTTCTTCTTGTTCTTCTTTTCTTCTTGTGAGAAACTTCATTTTCTTGTGAGGAAGGAGAAGAGAGCAAAAAAATAAAAAGTTAATTTATATACTAACATTTGGACTAGCTCTGAGTAATTTTTTCAATTTGATTAGAAATTTTGCACCATTGTTTTGTCAAGATGATGCATGGTCCAAGTATTAGTATATATGTATGCATGAAAAATAAATTATTTGATTGTGGATGATATTTATATAGTTAATTTACTACCTAGTCCCCCCATAATGTGAACTTACATTATGCTAAAAAAGTCATGAGTTTTTCTTAAAATGTGTCCAAGGTGTGAGATGGGTCGGGCATTACGTAACCCGATCAGGGTTCAGTCCGGTCAAATTCAGTCTGGACCGGCCCGGATCCGGTCAATATATCGATCCAGCCCAGCCCAATAGTATAGCGGGTCTGGGCTGGATTTCCACTTTAGGTCCATAGGCTCAGCCCGGCTCAGCCTGTATTTTCTATCGGGTGCGGGCCGGGTTTGCTTTTTTAGGCTCGCTCGACCCGATCCAACTATGAGTTCGGTAAAATTCGGTATTCATATCTAAAAAAAAAAAATTTGAGCTAGAGGTTATATGAACCCAAGACGTCCTATATGCTTACTAACTTCTTCAACTAACCACTAAACCAACTTATTTGCGTGTTAGAAGGACATATAAAGATATTATAAATGCAAAACTTTTCTATTTATTTTTTTAAATTGTACAACCCATAGGTTGACCCTGGCCGATCCCGGTCCGGTCCCAGCCTGGCTCGAAGTTATCCGGGTCTGGGTCTGGGTCTGGACCGAGTTTAGAGTTTGTATTAAAATATCTGGCCTGGGCTGACCCGGCTCTCTTCTGATCTAAGTCCTGTCCGGCCCAAATTGGGTCAAACTCGATCAACACCGAATTCGGCCAGCCCAGTCCGGCCCACCTCACACCATGAAATGTGTGTAAGAGTTTGATTAACTTGCTTGAAAGATGAATTTACATTGTTCATTGGTGACCTACAATTTTAGATATAGACATTCAATTCTGAATCTCTGACACAGAGATGGGTTGGATAAGGTTTCAAGATTTATAGATGAACATATCGGGACATTTAATTATTATCCCTCTAAAATTAGGGGTTCTTAGGAAGCTATGTAACTTGGAGAAGCCAAATTAAAAGTCCAAGTAACCCACCCAATGAACTAGTAATGTGTCAAGGAGCAAACCAAACTTAGATAGGCCCTGGAGGCTGGGGGTGACCGTCTATTCTGACCACTTGGGCCACATGCATCTCTCTTAACCACTAGGCTAGAGGTCATCTGCATATATATATATATATATATATATTTTTATATATATATATATATATATATATATATATATATATATATATATATATATATATATATATAATTTTATCATATCTGCAAGATAGGAATTAGATGCAGGACCAGGCTACACATTCCACTCGATGGAGACAAAAAGTTTATAACATGAACTAGAAATAAAGACAAAAAAAAGATATTATATATTTAGCATTGTATACAAAAAGAACTCTTGTTTGCTAAAATTTTACAATAATTTTCACAACCCATCCAACTCCTCTTTGCACGGTTTCATGTTTTGGCAGTGTTGGCGGATCTTTTCATTTTCGATAGCATCGATCAAACACATCTTTTTCAATATATGTAACAAAGCAGTCGTTCATCCATTGATCTCCCCTCCAGTTCCATAGTCGATTTTTAACAATCTTCATTCTGAAAATGCTCTTTCAACCGAAGCGGTTGAGATGGGCAGAAGCATAACTAATTTTTCAAGCAAGTATATACCAATGGATATGCAACATTCTTTTTTGTTTCAACAAATTTTATCATAATGACGCATTATCACATTGTTGTTGATTCTAACTTCCGAAAATTCATCACTACTTCGCATATCAAGTATATAAGTCTCTAATTGATTTAAGTGCCATAATCCAACATTCAGAAAATTCTAATGGATAAATTTAGCAAAAAAATAAGTTTGTCCTTATCAAAAGCAGAGAAAATGTCATTGGATCTAAATATGCCATACAAATAAGTAGCTTCGTGTTTACCTTATTAAACCTATCGTTGAGCTCTAGAAGTTGCATGTCTATCACTACATAAATAAGCCAGTATGATAACGAAGTAGATCGATGTTTTATTGAGAATAGTTGTGACTGCCCTCACACTACGTATATATCATCCATATTTGGAATAACGATATGATTCTCTCTCTTTGTCATAAAAGGAAGAAACTTTAGTTAATAACTTTTCTTATCCATCTATCCCTCATCAATTGTAACCTTTGTTTGGATAAATTAACCAAGGACATCTCATTTACGATGTCTTGATCTTTTCTATGTAATTAATGCCAGTCAGCAATAGCTCACTTGTAATTCGTATACACTTTTCATTAAGTGCACAATAAACACAAATTCAAAAGTTTAAATTGCATCTAACAAAGCAAGCCTCACCCTTTTGCTCTGAAATAGTACCAGTGAAACAATCTCAAGCACATAAATAATAGAGGAGAACATAACAACCAAGGATATCAAGGTGCCATAATACGAACCTCATCGAGTATCACCCACCCTTTTAAGACTTATACACACATTCTTGATTCAAACCATACCCACTACAAATTTCAGCAAGTTCTGAATGGTTCTATGACCTTGCTACTTTGCGCTTCTCTTAAAGTATCTCGACGCTTGCAAGAACATCAAACAACATTCACCAAATTATTGATAGTATTTAAAAAAAATAATTTGATTATGATCTTTTGCAATCGCTATACGTGCTAATTGAAGTTGATGGACAAAGCAATAGACAGATTTAAAGTATATGGATTTTCATTCAAAATAACAATCTTGAGACCATTAAATTCCCCTCTCATATGCTAGCGCCAGCATACCCTTTGTCCATGTAAATTTTACAAGCTTACTCCATGTTTTGATAACAATGAATCAATAGGCTTTTTTAGAGATGAGGAAGCCGTGTTGGGAACATGGACAATGACAATAAATCATTAGTTCAATGATTAATCCTTTTTATCCACATAACGTAGTAGAATCTGTTGGAAATTCTTCAAGAAGACTTCGATTTAAATCTGCAATAAAAAGAAAATAATTAAATTGTTACTGGCCTCCGGGGAAGTCGTGCACGTAGCACTGCCCTAAGAGTTAGCTCGGGTCTATGTGCAGACTGAATCTGAACGCCCCTAGTGGTAAAATCCCCGCTTCACCAGAATCTTCTTGCCGCATACGACTTGGAGAGAGCGACCTCGACTTAGCTCCGTCCAGAGCAACGAAGAACAACAGCAGTAGTACGAAGGAGACGAGAATTTTTTAGAGTGCGAGAAAATAGTTTCTGTGTACTAAGGAGAAGAAAGAAATGATGTATATATAGGCTGGTGAAAAAGGTTGCCAATGGGTAGGAAAATAATGACCATTAAAATTGGACGTTACAAATATATACAGCAGCACAAGGTTCATTGAACCTGGATGGAATTTAAAAATCAACCGTTACAAAAATAAATGAGTGGTAACGGTCAGAAAAAGAAAGAAGTAAAAAAAATTCTTTAGGGTCTCAGCCCGAACCCAAAGTGGAAATTGAATCGGCATTCGGCGTCCGCAGGTGTGGGCACGTACCCGCACCCGTTACGCACGCCGAACCGAACCGAGCCGGGCCGAGCGGCGGCGGCGGCGCGCGCGTGTGGCCCATGGAGCTCCCACACACAACTTTTAGTGAAGCAAAAGGATAGAAAGTAATATATGCACAGTGAATGAGAACTCACTAGCCGATGTGGGACTAAAGCTAACTTGAGCTTTTGCAGCAGCTTGCTCCAAGGAGCAGCAGCTAACAATCCCCCCTAAAAGGTCAAGTTCAAAGATAATATAAAGAAGAAGAATAAGATAATTTCTGGGCAGTTGTATACTATGCATAAATGAGATGGACTACAGCCTTGAATCTCACGTAGTGACTATTGTCTTTGTCTGAAGAAGAGCTTGATGGACTACGCCTTGAATCAGTCTTCTTGAACCAGGTTCAGACTATAGCACACATAGTACACTAGAGGTACTTGGGTCTATCGGGTGGCGCGTTTGGTTGGCCATGCGCACTTTTACACATTCATGAGAGTTGTCTAGGATCGTCCTGTCCTATAGTTGCGGCCCTCACGACCTCTCATATAGGTAAGTCCTTAAAGGTTGGTGATCGGAATCAACCCTGCATATCATGCTTGGACTTATTAAGAGTTTAAACTCAACCTATCCATATCACAAAAGGAACACTGTCACCATAGGGATGGGGTATGAATGTACACATGTACAGCCTCCTGGGCTTTTATTTTAAAGAGAATTTAATCTCAGGTCAGTGTTCCATAATAGTCACCTAGTCCAGCTTGTTTCTACCCATTGAATCGGCTTCTTGGGATCTCCAGTCAGACTCGGTTGGGTTGCCACTGCTGGTGACTATACTATGGGCTTAACCCCATCCCCCTCGATGATTCTAGGATCAATGTCCTAGACAGACCCTTCGTCAAGTGGTCTGCAAAGTTCTTTTCTGACTTTATATAGTCAAGAACCACATATTTGCCCAATAGGCTCTTTATTGACTTGAAGCGCAGCTGCAGGTGCCTATTCATCTTAGCATTCACAGAATCATGCTTTAGTAGTTCTATAACAGATTTATTATCACAGTTAATAGAAATTGCAAGAATAGGATGAACAGAAATAGGTATATGCATAATAAGATTTCTCAGCCATTCGGCTTCTGTACATGTAGTATCCAAAGCTATCATTTCAGAGTCCATTGTACTTCTGGTTATGATAGTTTGTTTACATGATCCCCAGGAGATTGCAGCTCCTGCTAGGGTAAAAACATATCCAGTAGTGGATTTCACATCATGTGAATCAGTTACCCAATTTGCATCGGAGTAACCTTCTATGATATCAGGGTGTCTAGTATAATAAAGTTTATAATCTAGAGTACCCTTAAGATATCTAAATACTCTGTCCAATGCAGTCCAATGCGACTGATTTGGGTTACTAGTATATCTACTTAGTCTCCCAATAGCAAATGCAATATCAAGTCTGGTCCTATTTGTTATGTACATAAGGGACCCAATCATTTGTGAATATCTATGTTGTTCTATAGGTAATCCTTCATTCTTCTTGAGAACAACATTGCTATCATAAAGGGTAAGGGCAGGTTTCTTGTCAAAATACTCAAACTTCTTTAGTATTTTCTCAATTGAATGTGCTAAGGATAGAGTATATCCCTCATTGCATTTGGACACTTGCATTCCTAAGATCAGATTTGCCTCACCTAGGTCTTTCATATCAAACTGGTTAGATAAATAATTCTTAGTGTTATTTATCAGTTCCAGTGAAGATCCTAAAATAAGGATATCATCAACATACAAGCATAAGATAACACAACTTTTATTTGTATTTTTGGAATACAAACATTTGTCATATTCATTTGGTACAAAACCAAATTCTATAATGACTTTGTCAAATTTGTTGTGCCATTGCTTGGGAGCTTGCTTTAGGCCATAAAAAGATTTTACTAATCTACAAACCTTCTTTTCTTGACCTTTAGCAATAAAACCTTCAGGTTGCTCCATATAAATCTCTTCTTCTAAATCTCCATTTAGAAATACTGTCTTTACATCCATTTGATGGATCAGCATATCATGAATGGATGCTAAAGCTAGAAGGGTTCTGATAGAAGATATTCTAGTTACAGGAGAGTAGGTATCAAAATAATCTAATCCTTTCTTCTGGGTAAAACCTTTGGCCACTAATCTAGCCTTATATTTTTCTATGGTACCATCAGCTCTAAGTTTTTTCTTAAAGATCCACTTACAACCTATTGGTTTGCTGCCTAAAGGAAGGTCTGCTAAAAAACAAGTATTGTTCTCCATGATGGAGTTGTACTCATTGTTAATAGCTTCTTCCCAGAAAGGGGCATCAGGAGAGGATATGGCTTCTTTATAAGTTGAGGGATCACCCTCTATCAGAAATGTGAAGAATCCTTCTCCTAAGTTCTTTTCAATCCTTTCTCTTTTACTCCTTCTAGGTTCTATGACTTGTTCAGATTGAGAATTAGGCATTTGGTCATGAGAACTAGTAGACGGAGTAAGAGAAGGGTTAGAGGAAGATGAAGGATTTCTATCCTTGAAGGGAAAGACGTTCTCAAAGTAAACTGCATCTCTAGCTTTAATGATTGTGTTATTAGATATTTCATTTACTTCAGAATGGGTTACAAGAAATCTATTGGCATTACTATCTAGGGCATATCCTATGAATACAACATCTACAGTCTTAGGTCCTATCTTCCTCTTTTTGGGTTCAGGAATTCCTACTTTAGCTAGACATCCCCAAACTTTAAGATAGTTGATCCTAGGAGTCCGACCTTTCCATAACTCATATGGGGTTTTATCATTAGTCTTACTGGGTATCCTATTAAGAATATAACAGGCTGACAATAAGGCTTCTCCCCAAAGATTATCAGGGGCACCTGAGCTGAGAAGCATGGCATTGACCATATCTAAAAGAGTACGATTCTTCATTTCAGCAACTCCATTGGATTGTGGTGAATAAGGAGCAGTTACCTCATGATTAATTCTTCCTTTCAGTTACCTAAATGAGAGATCCACTAACAAGATTTCTCCTGACAGGCGGCACATGAAGCACATCATGGAGAGGTAGAATTTTTCCTGATGTCATCTTCAGATCTATTCTTCCTCTTCCCACAACTTGTGCCGTTGAGCCATCTCCTAGAGTCACGCCTCCTCCACCTGATTCCTGATAGGTTGAAAAACAGGAGCGATCAAATGAAACGTGAACATTAGCTCCAGAATCCAACCACCAATCATCAGAATGGAAAGACAGGTTTACTACAGGTTGGAAGCTTACAGAACTAAAGGAGCTGGAAGACCCATTCAGAATCATGTTAGCCTCTGCCTTGCCTTTTCCCTTGAAGGAATTCTGGATAGGTTCTTTCTTCCTTTGGAAGCAATTGATGGCTGTATGGTTGGTTCTACAACACACAAAACAAAATCTTCTTTGATCCTGAGTCTGACCAAAGTTTCTAGGTTTTTGGGGTTGAGGGTTTTGGTGGTGATGGTTTTGGTGATGATGATTTTTGGGAGGAGGTTTAAAACTCTGCTTCTTTTTTAAGGAGGTTTTCTTGGATTTGAGATGGTTGTTTGACTTAGGTTTTTCATGGCTTTCTACAAGGTTTACCTTAGCTGTGGCATTTGACCTAACTTTGGCCTTGGATCTATATTTCTCTTCTGTTCTAATTCTCTGTAGAGCTTGAGAGTGTGTAATAGATCCTTGTAGATGTAGAAGGTCCTTTGCCACTTTAGACCAGGAAGGAGGAAGTTTATCTATCAAGCACCCTATTTTGTGCTCAGTAGAAAAGACGGTTCCCTTGGCTTGAAGCTGCCTAAGGTGTTCTTGGAACTCATGGATTTGGTCATTGATAGGTTTGTTATCTACCATGACATATTAGTTGAATGTGGTAGAATTGAATCTATCAATTCCAGCATCATCACAAAATTGATAGGTTTGTTAGACCTAAGGTGGTAAGCCAAAATTTCATCTGGCTTTGCCACCTCTTGAAGTAGGTGCCATTGAATTTTGCAGGTTTTGTAGAGAAAGTCTCTTCCTTGGAAGTCATGTTCCTAAGGTCTGGAAAAATTATATTTACTCAATAAGATAGTTTTAAGCTAAAATTAACAATTAAAATAATTTTAGTAATAAACCTTTTAATTTTTAGTTTTTCAAGTTTTGATGAGGTTGGGTTAGCTGTAGGGGCAGGATCCCAGCAAGCGGAGGTTCACTAGGAACTCTTAAGTACCGGCGCTTAGACGATATTTCGCCTTGTTGACAGAAGGGCCCTTTCGGCTTGTTCCCAAACAAATCTTAACTTTAGAACTTAAAACTAAAGAATTTTTTTACTAAATTAATTAATTGTTTGATTTGGCCTAAATTAAAATATTGAGTAAAATGAAAGGTAGTATTGACAAAAATATTACGAACACAATTATATTTGTTTTAGAGATGAGGAAGCCGTGTTGGAAACATGGACAATGACAAGAAATCATTAGTTCAATGATTAATCCTTTTTATCCACATAACGTAGTAAAATCTGTTGGAAATTCTTCAAGAAAACTTCGATTTAAATCTGAAATAAAAAGAAAATAATTAAATTGTTACCGACCTCCGGGGAAGTCGTGCACGTAGCACTGCCCTAAGAGTTAGCTCGGGTCTATGTGCAGACTGAATCCGAACACCCCTAGTGGTAAAATCCCCGCTTCACCGGAATCTCCTTGCCGCACACGGCTTGGAGAGAGCGACCCCGACTTAGCTCCGCCCAGAGCAACGAAGAACAACAGCAGTAGTACGAAGGAGATGAGAATTTTTGAGAGAGCGAGAAAATAGTTTCTGTGTACTAAGGAGAAGAAAGAAATGATGTATATATAGGCTGGTGAAAAAGGTTGCCAACGGGTAGGAAAATAATGACCATTAAAATTGGACGTTACAAATATATACAGCAGCATAAGGTTCATTGAACCTGGATGGAATTTTAAAATCAACCGTTACAAAAATAAATGAGTGGTAACGGTCAGAAAAAGAAAGAAGTAAAAAAAAATTCTTTAGGGTCTCAGCCCAAACCCAAAGTGGAAATTGAATCGGCATTCGGCGTCCGCAGGTGTGGGCACGTATCCGCACCCGTTACGCCGAACCGAACCGAGCCGAGCCGAGCCGGGCCGGGCGGCGGCGGCGGCGCGCGCGTGTGGCCCATGGAGCTCCCACACACAACTTTTAATGAAGCAAAAGGATAGAAAGTAATATATGCACAGTGAATGAGAACTCACTGGCCGATGTGGGACTAAAGCTAACTTGAGCTTTTGCAGCAGCTTGCTCCAAGGAGCAGCAGCTAACAGAATCACCATTTTCTCTTTAATGGACACATCCTGAGACTCATCAACCATAACAAAGAAGAAATCATCTCTAAGGTCCTCAATCAATGTCTTGGCAGTTTCAACTGCATCAACATAAACAATATTTATTTGAATATTATGAGATGTCACTATTAAACTTTAATTTGGGGACATTCTTCAACACAACCATATAAATATCAACATTGTGATCAACAAAAAATTTGAGAAGTTTAAGAAAATCCCCTTGATTTGATGACTTATTAGATTCTTCATGGCCACAAAAAGCTAGTCTATGAGGTATCAAATATCTAACGAAATCAACTAAGGTCGTTAAACTAGGGGCCCGTTTGGTTTGCAGGATTGGACAACGTAATGTAATTGACATTACGTTGTCAATCTAACTCGGGTGTTTGGTTGGACCAAAAAAATTAGATGTAATGTAATCGCGATTACAAGTTTGATTACATTACATCAGTTTCTTCTAAACTCAATTACATCATAAAACCTATGTAATCGCAATTACATTACAACTTAAGCGGAAGGTTGGTATGCTATAATTTGGTCTTTTTGTTCGTTTTTGGTCATTTTTGTTGTTTTTGTTTGTTTTTGGTCATTTTTGTTCGGTTTTGGTCGTTTTTGTTCGTTTTTTGTCATTTTTGTTCATTTTTGGTCATTTTATGTTGTTTTTGTTTGTTTTTTGTCGTTTTTGGTCGTTTTTGTTCGTTTTTTGTCCTTTTTTGTTGTTTTTGTTCATTTTTTGTTATTTTTGTTCGTTTTTGGTTGTTTTTGTTTGTTTTTTTTGTTCGTTTTTGTCTCTTTTTTTTGTCCGTTTTTTGTCGTTTTTGTTTGTTTTTTGTCGGTTTTTGTTGTTTTTGTCCGTTTTTTTGTCGTTTTTGTTCGTTTTTTTGTCATTTTTGTTCGTTTTTCGTTGTTATTGTTTGTTTTTTTGTCGTTTTTGTCATTCTTTTTTGGTGTTTTTGGTCCTTTTTTGTTCGTTTTTTGTCGTTTTTGTTCGTTTTTTGTATTTTTTGTTCGTTTTTTTCTCATTTTGACCAGTTTTTGTCGTTTTGTCCTTTTTTTGTTCGTTTTTTGTCGTTTTTGTTCGTTTTTTGTCATTTTTGTTCGTTTTTGGTTGTTTTTGTTTTTTTGTCGTTTTTGTCCTTTTTTTTGTTTTTTGTCCGTTTTTTGTCGTTTTTGTTCTTTTTGTCATTTTTGTTCGTTTTTTCGTTGTTTTTGTTTGTTTTTTTGTCGTTTTTGTCATTTTTTTTGTTGTTTTTGGTCCCTTTTTGTTCGTTTTTTGTCGTTTTTGTTCGTTTTTTTGTAATTTTTGTTCATTTTTTTTCATTTTGACCGATTTTTGTCGTTTTTGTCCTTTTTTGTTCGTTCTTTGTCGTTTTTGTTCGTTTTTTGTCATTTTTGTTCGTTTTTGGTTTTTTTTGTCTTTTTTGTCCTTTTTTGTTTTTTTGTCCGTTTTTTGTCGTTTTTGTTCGTTTTTTGTCATTTTTGTTCGTTTTCGTTGTTTTGTTTTTTTTTTGTCGTTTTTGTCCTTTTTTGTTGTTTTTGGTCTTTTTGTTCGTTTTTTTGTAATTTTTTTCGGTTTTTGTCATTTCGTTCGGTTTTTTGTCGTTTTTGTCCTTTTTTTTGTTCATTTTTTGTCGTTTTTGTTCATTTTTGTCATTTTTGTTCGTTTTTGTTTGTTAATTTTTTTGTCGTTTTTGTCCTTTTTTTGTTGTTTTTGTCCTTTTTTTGTCGTTTTTGTTCATTTTTTGTCATTTTTGTTCGTTTTTGGTTGTTTTTGTTTGTTTTTTGTCGTTTTTGGTTGTTTTTGTTGTTTTTTTGTCGTTTTTGTCTTTTTTTTTGTTTTTTTGCCCTTTTTTGTCGTTTTTGTTCATTTTTTGCCTTTTTTTTTTTATCGTTTTTGGTCAATTTTTTTTACGTTTTTTATCGTTTTTTGTCGATTTTGCACATTTTTTGCCATTTCTGCATGTTATTTATCTATTTTTGTCGATCTTGTACGTTTTTGACCATTTTTCACGTTTTTATCATCTTCTATCTTTTTGGTCGATTTTGCATGTTTTTTGTCGCTTTTTTTTTTATTTATCTTTTTTTGCTTTTTTTGGAGTCTTTTTTCACTTTTTTTTTGGTCGTTTATGCTCGTTTTTTTTCTTTTTGTTTGTTGTTTTTGTCGTTTTTGTTCCATTTTTTGTCATTTTTGGATTTATTTTGCAAGTTTTTTAATCTTTTTGTCGTTTTTTGCTCGTTTTAATTCGCTCTTGTTTTTGGTCTTTTTTCGTATTTTCGTTTTTTGTCATTTCTGTTCCTTTTTATCGTTTTTTTAATTTTTTTGCTCTTTTTTTATCGTTTTTTGTCATTTTTTTCTTTTTTTGTCGTTTTTGTTCATTTTTTGTCCTTTTTTTTTTGTTTTGGTTATTTTTCGTCCTTTTTTTCCTTTCATTTATTGTTGTTTTTTTTGTCAATTTTTTTGTTTTTAGTCATTTTTTTAATTATTATTGGTCACTTTTTATGGTTTTCACATTTTGATCTTTTTTTTGTCGTTTTTCTTTTTTATCGCTTTTTCATTTTTGGTTTTTTTTCCTTCTGTTTTGTTCGTTTGTCATTTTTGGTATTTTTTATTTTTTGTCTTTTTTTTTGTTTTTGGTCTTTTTTTTAGCAGAAAACAAACCATTTTCCCCCTTTTTTATTATTTATTTTTAATTTTTTTTTCTTTTTTCTTTTTTCTTTTTAAATTTTTGAAATTTTGTATTGATCAACTTTTTAAATTTTATGTTGTATTTTAAAACAAATATTAAATTAAAAATTCAATTACATTACATGGTAAACCAAACACATGAATGCAATTAACATTACATTACATGGTTTGATTACATGTTTCAACCAAACATAGTAATGTAATTGTAATTCCATTACATTACAAACTCAGTTACATTACAAATCCAATTCCATTACGATTACGATTACATTACAATGAACCAAACGCAACCTAGTTCCTTTCATTTTTGTTTCGATTGACAAAGAAGCCTTCAATGTATTGCTTTTAGTTCATCAAACTTGCACGCTAGCTCCAAGCTAGTTTGTGTGGTTCCAAATTCCAATGAGCCTTTTTTTTGTGTGGATAAAGCTCAGTCAAGGGTTCAACGTTGTGTGGATAAAGCTCAGTCAAGGGTTCAACGTTCAAATTAACAAGCTACTGTTGAATTAAGCTGATGTTGCCCGCCTGATGCAAACATTTATCGACCACAAAAAAACTATCCAAACATAAGTCTACTAAAAGGTTAAGAAACATGAAATATTAGTTACAATATATATTTTGTTGATGTCTCCAATTTAGATTTTGTTTTTGTTTTTTTTAGGTACACTCGGGCCATGGTTAACCGTCACAAACACCACCCACCTCCATAGAGGTACCCATACCAAAAAAAAGTACATAAAAATATAAGTAATGTTATTCGCACCTCCAAATTGTCCCTCCAATACATTTCTTCTTATGTGACAGCTAACGTGACATGTTAAATAATATTATGTGTCATCTGATATGGTCGATGACATAACAAATTTTAACCCAAAAAGTCAATTACCCAATTTTGTCCATGTTAATATTAATGTTAATTTAATGTTAATATTAATATTAACTAATATTCATATTAATTAATGTTAATATTAATGTTAATGTTGATTTTAATATTAATGTTAATATTAATATTATTGTTAATGTTAACGGTAATATTAATTTTAACGTTAATATTAACATTAATTTAGTTTTAGTTTTAATTTTAATTTTAATTTTAAATTTTAATTTTAAATTTAAATTTTAAAATTTGTCACGTCAACATGCCACGTCAGCTGCCACGTAGGGAGGGACGGTTTGAAAGTACAATTTGGAGGGACAAATAGCATTATTCTAAAAATATATAAATAAATAGGTTTAGCTTAATTCTGACAAGTTTGCTTACATATATTGGACAGTGCTATATGGATCGCACAAGCGGCCCGCATAATTGGTTGTGGCCATGGGCAGAATCAACTTCAAGCAAGGGCTTGGGTGGGCTCCAGTCCACCAAAAAAAAATATATATCTTTTATTTTTCTCTTATGATTTTTTGGAAAAAAAAATATATAAATTAGTATACATCTAACCCAGCCTAGCATACTCTAGTCCACCCTAACTTAATTTTCTGGTTCCGTCAGTGCCTGTGGCCATGTGTCTACCGCGAATTGGAAGGAGGCTACATTTTTCTGAAAGTGGGTCTCATGATTGCATGGGGGAAAGTTTTGGGCGAACATACTACATACACTTTGTAAGAAATAAACACAAGACTGAATATGAAAGATGTATGTATTTTTTTTCATAAACACGAAAATGTTTATTTAGCAAAGTAATAAATCACAATCGACAATCTTAAGAATTGTATGAGTTTATGGATGGGATGACACCCGACCATGCTGCAGCCACGGTCTTTATTGGCCATGCCAGTGAATGATGTTACATAGCCCCTACTTTTATTTTTATTTAGCCTCTAACAAAGTCGCATAAATAAACAAAATACGCATGCATGCAAAATATAAATAGCTAGGATGGAAGAACCCTAACGCCCTGACCAAGATTTAGATATTCATACTTTCTTCCTCGGAACCAAACGAACGCGCAGCGGGTTCTTCATGACCACAGTGAACTCCAACTTCTCCGTCAGATCGACAACTTCCCCTTCCACTTGCTTCCACTCGAACTCCTTCACCATATTCGCCATGAAGAACTGCAGGTGCAGCATGGCGAGCTCCATCCCCGGACAAATCCTCCTCCCCGCTCCGAACGGCATCATCTTGATCTCCCTGCTCCCTGTCATGTCCACAACTTCCTCGTGCTCGCGGCCGAAGAACCTCTCCGGCTTGAACTCTTCGGCTCCTCCCACACCGTCTCGTCCCAACCCATGTCCGCGACCAAGAAGTTCACCGGCACGTTCTTCGGTATGACGTAGCCTTCGAACTCCATGTCCACCTTCAACGCGTGCGGCAGCACGAAGTGCACGGGCGGGTGCCGCCGCAGGCTTTCCAGCACCACTGCCCTTAGATAGGGCATCCTCTGCAGTTCCTCTTTATGAGGAATTGGAGCCACATGAATCATTTTATGAGGAATCATTTTATGAGGAAGAAGACAAAACAAGAAATGAGGAAGCAAACTTTGCCTCCAATCCCGTAAGAAAATATCTTCATCTCCGACCGCGACATGGCGCACAAAGTCCTTGAGTTCCTTGCGTTCATTCCTGCCTTCTCGAAGTTGATTTATCGGAGCCGGTGGAAGTGGGCTGTCGACACCGCACGGAAGCTGGAGGTGCTCTGTAGCCCTCTTCTAGAAGCCCGCAGAAACTACAAGAAGAACGGCGGAGAGAACCAGGAAATTAGGTCTTACGTAGATTCCCTCCTCGAGCTGAAACTCCCGGGGAAGGACAGAGGCCTAACCGACAGCGAGATCATGACGCTCACTGGGGAGATCATGACCGCTGGCACCGACACCACGTCGGCGTCGCTGCAGTGGACCATGGCGAATCTCGTGAGGAACCAAGAGGTGCAGAAGAAGCTGTACGAGGAGATCGAGAGCGTATCTAGAGGCGAGTCCGTGGAAGAAGAGGAACTGCAGAGGATGCCCTATCTAAGGGCAGTGGTGCTGGAAAGCCTGCGGCGGCACCCACCCGTGCACTTCGTGCTGCCGCACGCGTTGAAGGAGGACATGGAGTTCGAAGGCTACGTCATACCGGAGAACGTGCCGGTGAACTTCTTGGTCGCGGACTTGGGTTGGGACGAGACCGTGTGGGAGGAGCCGAAGGAGTTCAAGCCGGAGAGGTTCTTCGGCCGTGAGCACGAGGAAGTTGTGGACATGACAGGGAGCAGGGAGATCAAGATGATGCCGTTCGGAGCGGGGAGGAGGATTTGTCCGGGGATGGAGCTCGCCATGCTGCACCTGCAGTTCTTCGTGGCGAATATGGTGAAGGAGTTCGAGTGGAAGCAAGTGGAAGGGGAAGATGTCGATCTGACGGAGAAGTTGGAGTTCACTGTGGTCATGAAGAATCCGCTGCGCGTTCGTTTGGTTCCGAGGAAGAAAGTATGAATATCTTGGTCAGGACGTTAGGGTTCTACAATGCGAGCTATTTATATTTTGCATGCATGCGTACGTACTTTGTGTTGGTGTTTTTGCCTTTGGACTAGAAAAGATAGTCCCATATCGGCTACACCAAATGGTGAGTATCTCAATATAATGCATTGCTTGTGTTGAGGTGTGCACATGAGGTGTAGTGGGGCACAAGTTTGTGCCATGTGGAAGTATTTTCCTATAAGGAAAAAGGATTAAATCCAACAAGGATGCAAGTTAATTTTTGTTCTCCAGGATGTCTCCAGGATGTCTCGTGCATGCACGGGAGTGTTCGGGGGGTAGGCGTGGACTGGCACACTTCTATGTTGATTGTGGGATGATCTAAAATATCAAACTCTATTTTTGAGTATTGGTATTTTAGTCCCACATCGGATAGGAGAAGAGGCGAAGTCTCAACTCCATTCTATAAATAGAGCCTCTTGGCCTCCTTTGAAAGATGCACCAAGAAGAGAGTGAAGGGAGTCTGTAAAGTCCAGGAAGCCCGTTCAAGTCTCAAATATTGACTTACGAGCGTTCCAGAAGTTCTTCGTGAACTTGCTGGTTCCTGGAAGCTGTTCGTGCTCGTGTGGGGCGAATAAAGTTTTGAGCAACGGTGGTTCATTCACCCCAGCATCTCATTCTCGCCTGTCATCGCTGCTGTTGCCTTTCACAGTAACTTCTTTTTAGAAGCTCTACTGCCGATAGTCGCTTGCACAAAAGTCTCTTTAGATTTTTTGTGTATTACGTAGAATCTTTTTAGATCCTCGTAATTCAGAATCCTCCAGGATCTCTGTTGCACATCTTCTTTAAGGTGTTGCATTTGAAACGTTGTCTTTACAATTGTTTCGGTTTCAGAATTTTCCATCAAAAATTATGCCTCGGCACTAACAATCTCAAAGTTGATCACGTGCTGTCAGAAGAAGAACCGATCGTTCCAACCACTGGATCTGCTGCGGCTGTGGCCGCTGCTACAACCAAGCAAGCGAAGTGGAAGAGAGAAAACAGTATATGTAAACTACTGATACTCAATTCCACGGAAGACTCTCTGGCAGAGTCCTACTGCAAGAAGACATCTGCCAAAGAGATATGGGACTCCTTGGGAAAGCTCTATGAAGATGACGAGAACCTGTCCAAGATCTTCATGGTAGAAAAATACCATAAGTGGACCTTCGAAGACGAGAAGTCGATGCTGCCCCAAGTGAAGGAGTTTCTGAAGTTGTGTCAGAAACTAGAAGACGAGAACATGCCCCTCGTCGACAAGTTTGTCGTTGGAGGGATCGTCGTGAAACTTCCTACATGATGGAGCAACTTCTATGCAAGGATGCATCGAAGGAAGATGGAAATTAGCTTGGAAGATTTCTTGCAAGAGATCCATGTTGAGGACGAGATGCGCTCTCAACAGAAGATGGATACTCTGTCCAAGCAACTGGCGAAGGCAAATCTGGTCCAAACCAGAGAATACCAGGGGAAGCAGGCTGCTTCTCATCGCAAAAAGAAGGACTTCACGAATCTGAAAGTGAAGGGTCCTGCTTTCAAGCAGCAGAAGTCCAAGTCCCATGTGACTTGCTTCAATTGTGGCAAGAAGGGCCACTACAAATCCGAATGCAAGTCCAAGCCCAAAGAATAAGGTGAGCCTAGTAAGGTTTCTATGATTACTAATCTAGTTGCCATGATAGCACAGGTTGTAATTGTGGGGACTGACTTGGACTGGTGGATAGACACTGGTGCGACCTGCCATGTCTGTTCAGACAAGGACTGGTTCGTCTCTTATGAGCCAACTTCAGAGAAGGTCATAATGGCAAACCAGGCACAAGCTGAAGTACTGGGGATCGGGACGGTGGAGCTAAAACTCACATCGAGGAACACTCTGACGCTTCAAGATGTGAAGCATGTTCCAGTAATTGCTAAGAACCTGATCTCTGGAAGTCTGCTCTGCAACGCAGGCTTGAGGATGGACATCAATGCTGGCCAGTTGGTGATGTCCAAGAAGGGTACATTCTTCGGGAAAGCTTTTCAAACTGAAGGAATGTACAAGATTCAGCTTGTTGTAACCTAGCATGATAATATAAATACAATCACTTTTTCTGATTATTCTCTTGAGTTGTGGCATAATAGGCTAGGACATGTTCATTGTAAAAGGATTTACAGAATGTCTAGTCTAGGACTTATCTCCAAGTGTAGGGGTAAGGTAGAGAAATGCGAAGTATGTGCTCAGACGAAGATCACAAGGAAACCCTTTCACAGGGTCCATCGAAGCACAGATCTTCTGGAGTTGGTTCACTCAGATATCTGTGACTTCAAACAATTCTCTACAAAGGCCGGGATGAAGTATTTCATTACTTTCATCGATGACTTCTCAAAGTATGCTTTCGTCTACTTGCTCAAGTCTAAAGACGAAGCATTCGAGAAGTTCAAGGAGTTCAGGGCCGAGGCTGAGCGGCAAACTGGACAACAACTCAAGAGGTTAAGGAGTGATCGAGGCGGGGAGTATCGGTCTCATGAATTCTTATCATTATGCAAAGAGCATGGAATCATCAATGAGACAACGGCTCCGTACTCTCCTCAATCCAACGGAGTAGCAGAAAGAAAGAACAGAACGTTGACAGAGATGATGAACTCCATGCTGTTGACTGCGGGTCTTCCAAAGTGCTACTGGGAAGAAGCTGCACTAACGGCAACGTTCATTCTGAACAGAGTGCCATATGCAACTTCCGACATAACTCCTCATGAACTCTGGTTCAAAGTCAGACCTAACTTGAATGTCATTCGAGTGTGGGGGTGTCTGGCTTATGTGAAGCTCCCGGATCTAAAGATTCAGAAGCTGGGGACAAGGACTACGAAGGCGATCTTCTTGGGGTATGCCGAGAAGAGTGATGCTCGGAGATTCCTTGATATCGAGTCAAACCATATCATCGAATCTCGCGATGCTGAATACTTTGAAGACAAGTTTGCAAAACACAAGAATATTGTTCTCGCGTGTAGTGTCCCGTCCCGCAAAGTCAAACGGAGGAATCGAAACGCCGACGGCGTTGGAACTTAGCCTTGCAACGGCTGCTCGAAGGCCCACTCGTCCGAGGCGACTCCTCGCACAGGTGGGGTAGTTTCGGTGAACTTGCCTCATCTTAGCCTTCACATAATAACTCGCAATGTTTTCAACTTGCACTGGTAGGCTAATCTAAAAGCTACGCACCAACATAGCTAAGGAAATAATTCCGTTGGGTCGGAATATCTTAGAACATGGAAAATGGTCCCACGGTCAACATAGAAGTCGGCTCAGCGTGCTTTCAAATGACACTCGATCCTTCGTTCCCATGGCTTGGGAGAAGGATGTTGGCTCAAGTTGCTAAGTTGCCCCGACACTCGAAATGGCCTAAGTCTTAGGCGTCGCCGCATGAATGCTTAACAAAGCGTACACGGTCCTGTCCCGCAAGGCTTGGTCTAGCCTTCGTACGTCCCGTAAGTTAAGTCGTCTCGCACGGCTCGTTGGCTTAAGTCTAGGCACCCGAAAAGTTGGTTGTCCAAGTCGACCCCGTGCCTAGCACGTTCCCTCGATGCGAAGCTCGGTGTAGCCTGTGCTCGTCGAGTCGTTGCCCGAATAAGTTAGACAAGAGTTGTGCTGGGCTATCGAAGCCATTTCTAGCACTGTCCCGCTCTAGCTGCGGTTGTCAAGTCGCGTAGTCCCTTGAGAACAAGACCCGTCACGTAAAGTTTATGACTTGAGCGTTAGCGTCGCCTAGAGAATCGGGTCTGTCTAAGGCACGAGCTACGGTCGATTTAGTGAAAGCTTGCCACGAACAAAGGAAGTCCACGTGACTTGTTGTCGCCGAGATCGGTCCCGCTACTTGGGAGTCTCGCTAAGTCTTGATAAGTCTTGATAGAAAGAAGGAAAACATGGTCATGAATAAGGAATGACTTGGTAGATCGAGTTGCATGGTCATTGGACAACTTGTCGACAAGGTGTAGTTTCCTCGAGCGGTTGCCTAGGCCAAGGGACCGTTTCGGCCCGGGAGGAACGAGGCGGCTCACGGTAGGATGCTGGATAACCGCATGGAAGATACAAAGCGCCTCCGGGCTAGCTACTCGTGAGGGACGAGCCGAGATCTCGAGCCGAGTCTATGATAGCTTGACATTGCTAGTGACCACTCATGTAGATGCATCGATAGAATAGTGGCACACCGCATGTTTGCCTTTGGATAGCGTCAAGTACTAGCACGACGTCAGTCGAATCATGAGTCAGTCTAGCATGACATGTATCAAGTTAGCAAGATGCGTGCTTCGACACAAAGCATGGCTTTCGCGTATCAAATATTGGCTTTCGCGTATTGGCTTTCGCGTAGCAGCATTGTTGGCTAAGTCAGGGAGTCGTTAGGCACGACCTAATCTTGAAGCACGGACAAGTCTAGACAAAGTCTAAGGGCACGACCTGCACGAGCCGTCCCGTTGTCGTCTTTGGCATTTGAATCATGGCACGAGGATTGGTCTAGAGGCGCTTGAGTTCAAGTTAAGGTCTTGGCATGGCCGAGTTCGTGTAAGTTGCTCCTCGGCATAGCAAACTCTTGAATATGTCTAAGTCGCGAATAGAATGTGGCACGACTCTGCCGTCCTGAGTTGAAGTTCGGTCAAGTACCTAAGCGATGAGACACTGCCTCGATCGAAATATACGGTATTGTAGCATGACCCTGTCGTTGCACGTCGAGTTGGTTAGACGTCAAGTCTTAAAAATGATCCTAAGGCAAGACTAGAAAGACAATCGAAAGGGTTTAAGCTGCACATAGTAAATGAACGTGTCGGTTATGTATGGGTGGGCGAGAAGCTCACTCCACCAGTACAGTTGAGTACTGACACCCACACAGTGTTCATGTGCAGGAACAGGTAGAAGCTCGTGGCGCGGAGCTCGCTTGGATGCGTCGAGGCACGGAGTTCCTTGGCAATTCGAAGCGTGCGGCCGTGTTGACTGAAGACTTATACAGGACATAATATATGGACATCGCCTTCCGAAGCTTCCGCTGGATTCAAGCATTGTATCGAGAGACGAGAGAGAGCAGAGTGAATTGTAAAATGAGAGAAAAGTGAGCACGAGAGACTTGTAATTTGGCCTTGCGTCCTCAAATGTAATCTTGTATTCAATATCAATAAAGAGCTTCTTTTGAATGGCTTGTGTTCATGTGTGCTTGTTCTTAAATTTCCGCTGCATGTTTCAATGTTTCTGCTTGGGACTTCTGTGCGACGACCCCGTCGTCGCCGATGTAATCGGCCATTATGGAACTGCTTTAGACGAGCGCAATCTAGGCTCATGCAGCATCACGCCTTAGCGAGGACGATCGCTCCTACGGGAGCGGGGCGTGACATAAATGGTATCAGAGCACGGCTTTACGTCCTTGGACTTCACGTTGAAATTTTCAGTTTTGAAAGCTCGTCGTTGGAAAATAAGTATGCGCTCTCTCTCGATTGTCCCTCGACATGTCCATACAATAAGTCTAAATATTTTCAAAAGCTCGTACATGCGTTCGCTCGAACGCATCGATAGGCCGTTGCCGGACTCATTGGTAGGCCTTTGAGCCGAACGATGTTAAACATGACTCGATAGAGAACACAGGCTAAGTTAACATGTCGTATGCGTGCCTAACTAGTCATGCGTTGACCCTAACAAATGTGCATGCAAACTCGAATATAGTCCGTACGGGATAGCCATACGCACGGCCTTTTGGCTAAGTTGCGTCGCGTATCGCGCACCTCGACTTTTGGTGCAAACGAGTTGCGAGCGATATCAAGTACCGCTCGATCGGGAGCGAAGCTGCACTTAGAATGTCTATCGATAGGAACGCTACCGAGTTAACGCTTAGGCGTACACGGAGGATTGACTTGGATTTCGAGGAAATAGCGCGAACAACTTAGTACGTCGATACGACGTAAGCGATTACGCTAGGGATTCGTCGAACGAATCCGAAGGATGTCTTAGCGAATGACGCGAACGTGATTGTAGGCTAGATCGGATGGCTCGAATCCGAGTGGTGTATGGATTTTCTTGGAAATCATTCGAGCAAGATTGAGGATTACGAGTAACGGCGAGTATGTCGGTGAGGCGATGCGATCGCGCAAAGCCTTAGAACGCGTCACGCTCAGTTGATCGTGACTTCGTGTGTCCCGAATGAGATGTCGTTCGGACAACTTGCGAATAGGCAACGCGAGTTAGAAAATGATTCGAAACGACGAATAAAAAGTGAATGTCTTGATCGAGGATTGCACGTACGATTTTGGATTGATTCAATGAAATGTGACTTGAATTTTGAACAACGATCTTGAAACGAGCTTAAGGAAGAGCGACTGAACTTGATCTTGAATATCGAGGAATGGTGGTATATCCAGTTCGGACAATAGCATCAGTCGTACGACTCGAAATTGGTTGGAAAGGAAGATCGTCAGGTTACGCATATCGTCGATGGTATTGAGGCGTATCAAGGATCGATATGCGATAACTCGGGGGTACTCTGACTCGGCAAATGACGATCGTGCAAATGTCATTATTCCGATGGATGCTATACTTGGGATATTGAAAGGTATCGAGGAAAAGATAAACTTGGCTCGAGAATTTTCTAGTTGAACGAATGACGAACGGACTATCGAATTGAAATCTTGACTTGGATGAAATGAAATGGTTGGATTTGCTTCGTCGATAACCACAACTTCGATAATTCTTGTCTTATGCGAGCGTAACTCCAGCCTCGCACATGCGTCGCGCCGATTTGAGACGATCACTCCGCGTGAGCGCTGGTATGGTGATTCGTATAGCGGGAGTGATTGAACTTGGATGGCGCGGCAATCTGATTGCTTCGACTTGTGGTTTGACGCGGAGGTACCTCGAGAATGAATTTGGGTGCTTGAAGGATAGAACTTGAGGATTGAGTAGGTCCAATCCGCGTATCGAGAAAGAGTTAGTCTAAACTCAAACAAGAGTTACGCCCCGATAAGAATGATTATTCCGCGGGAGCGTTGTATGGTGATTCATGAACCGCAGTAGATAATCGGACTCGTATGAGATTGGGGTGCAACGTATTGTCGAGCTAGATGACCTCGTGGTCGAATGCACGAATTGGTTAGAGTTGGTGATTTGAATGGATTCGAATACGCACAACGAATGCATTGATACGAATAGGTGATCGTGCTCGATGTTTAGAAATCTGAGTGATGCGAGCTTGGGTAGAAAATCCTATAAAATCGACTTTGGTTTGACCCTAGGATTGGGGTCAGTGTTGGCATTATGGTTGGGGAACTATGATTCCAATCCTGACATTGACTTAGCCTCGAAAAGATTGGCCTAGTGGTTAGGCGAAACGCCCCTATTGTAGAGTTATCAATCGAAGAATTGATCTTGATGATTGGTTTGAATGGATAGCATGAATCATGAACATAGGAAACCCTGCTCACGAGACTCGGCTGACATGCATATATTTCAGGGACGCCTGGGTATGTGCATGAGGCGACTCGAGTGAGAATGACAAAATTCTCTATCATGCGGCTTGGCTGAATGCATGTATTTTGGGGACGCTTGAAATGCGTGCACGATCCAGCCAAGTGATACAATGAATTCAAGCAAGACTTGAAAGATGGGAGTGTGTCGAGATCTTGAAATCATGTTAACAAAAAGAATGATAATAGTGCGAGCGTGGCTCGGACTCAAGGAAACGCGTAGGCGTATCTCGCTCGACTGTTATAGTCCCGTGTCTAGGCTCGATTAAGTCTTGGCCATGGAAATGGTAGGATGGCTTGCCTTCAGGAAAGTCTCGAGGACGAGACTTGTTCTGAGTGGGGTATGTTGTAGTGCCCCGTCCCGCAAAGTCAAACGGAGGAATCGAAACGCCGACGGTGTTGGAACTTAGCCTTGCAACGACTGCTCGAAGGCCCGCTCGTCCGAGGCGACTCCTCGTACAGGTGGGGTAGTTTCGATGAACTTGCCTCATCTTAGCCTTCACATAATAACTCGCAATGTTTTCAACTTGCACTGGTAGGCTAATCTAAAAGCTACGCACCAACATAGCTAAGGGAATAATTCCGTCGGGTCGGAATATCTTAGAACATGGAAAATGGTCCCACGGTCAACATAGAAGTCGGCTCAGCGTGCTTTCAAATGACACTCGATCCTCCGTTCCCATGGCTTGGGAGAAGGATGTTGGCTCAAGTTGCTAAGTTGCCCCGACACTCGAAATGGCCTAAGTCTTAGGCGTCGCCGCATGAATGCTTAACAAAGCGTACACGGTCCTGTCCCGCAAGGCTTGGTCTAGCCTTCGTACGTCCTGCAAGTTAAGTCGTCTCGCACGGCTTGTTGGCTTAAGTCTAGGCACCCAAAAATTTGGTTGTCCAAGTCGACCCCGTGCCTAGCACGTTCCCTCGATGCGAAGATCGGCGTAGCCTTTGCTCGTCGAGTCGTTGCCCGAATAAGTTAGACAAGAGTTGTGCTGGGCTATCGAAGCCATTTCTAGCACTGTTCCGCTCTAGCTGCGGTTGTCAAGTCGCGTAGTCCCTTGAGAACAAGATCCGTCGTGTAAAGTTTATGACTTGAGCGTTAGCGTCGCCTAGAGAATCGGGTCTGTCTAAGGCACGAGCTACGGTCGATTTAGTAAAAGCTTGCCACGAACAAAGGAAGTCCACGCGACTTGTTATCGCCGAGATCGGTCCCGCTACTTGGGAGTCTCGCTAAGTCTTGATAAGTCTTGATAGAAAGAAGGAAAACATGGTCATAAATAAGGAAGGACTTGGTAGATCGAGTTGCATGGCCATTGGACAACTTATCGACAAGGTGTAGTTTCCTCGAGCGGTTGCCTAGGCCAAGGGACCGTTTCGGCCTGGAAGGAACGAGGCGGCTCACGGTAGGATGCTGGATAACCGCATGGGAGATACAAAGCGCCTCCAGGCTAGCTACCCGTGAGGGACGAGCCGAGATCTCGAGCCGAGTCTATGATAGCTTGACATTGCTAGTGACCACTCATGTAGATGCGTCGGCAGAATAGCGGCACACCGCATGTTTGCCTTTGGATAGCGTCAAGTACTAGCACGGCGTCGGTCGAATCATGAGTCAGTCTGGCATGACATGTATCAAGTTAGCAAGATGCGTGCTTCGACACAAAGCATGGCTTTCGCGTATCAAATATTGGCATTCGCGTATTGGCTTTCGCGTAGCAGCATTGTTGGCTAAGTCAGGGAGTCGTTAGGCACGACCTAATCTTGAAGCACGGACAAGTCTAGACAAAGTCTAAGGGCACGACCTGCACGAGCCGTCCCGTTGTCGTCTTTGGCAATTGAATCATGGCACGCGGATTGGTCTAGAGGCGCTTGAGTTCAAGTTAAGGTCTTGGCACGGCCGAGTTTGCGTAAGTTGCTCCTCGGCATAGCAAACTCTTGAATATGTCTAAGTCACGAATAGAATGTGGCATGACTCTGCCGTCCCAAGTTGAAGTTCGGTCAAGTACCTAAGCGATGAGGCACTGCCTCGATCGAAATACACGGTATTGTAGCATGAGCCTGTCGTTGTACGTCGAGTTGGTTAGACGTCAAGTCTTAAAACTGATCCTAAGGCAAGACTAGAAAGACAATCGAACGGGTTTAAGCTGGACATAGTAAATGAACGTGTCGGTTATGTATGGGTGGGCGAGAAGCTCACTCCACTAGTACAGTTGAGTACTGACACCCACACAGTGTTCATGTGCAGGCACAGGTAGAAGCTCGTGGCGCGGAGCTCGCTTGGATGCGTCGAGGCACGGAGTTCCTTGACGATTCGAAACGTGCGGCCGTGTTGACTGAAGACTTATACAGGACATAATGTATGGACATCGCCTTTCGAAGCTTCCGCTGGATTCAAGCATTGTATCGAGAGACGAGAGAGAGCAGAGTAAATTGTAAAATGAGAGAAAAGTGAGCACGAGAGACTTGTAATTGGCCTTGCGTCCTCAAATGTAATCTTGTATTCAATATCAATAAAGAGCTTCTTTTGAATGGCTTGTGTTCATGTGTGCTTGTTCTTAAATTTCCGCGGCATGTTTCAATGTTTCTGCTTGGGACTTCTGTGCGACGACCCCGTCGCCGCCGATGTAATCGGCCATTATGGAACTGCCTTGGATGAGCGCAATCTAGGCTCGTGCGGCATCACGCCTTAGCGAGGACGATCGCTCCTACGGGAGCGGGGCGTGACATAAATGGTATCAGAGCACGGCTTTACGTCCTTGGACTTCACGTCGAAATTCTCAGTTTTGAAAGCTCGTCGTTGGAAAATAAGTATGCGCTCTCTCTCGATTGTCCCTCGGCATGTCCATACAATAAGTCTAAATATTTTCAAAACCTCGTACATGCGTTCACTCGAACGTATCGATAGGCCGTTGCCGGACTCATTGGTAGGCCTTTGTGCTGAACGATGTTAAACATGACTCGATAGAGAACACAGGCTAAGTTAACATGTCGCATGCGTGCCTAACTAGTCATGCGTTGACCCTAACAAATGTGCGTGCAAACTCGAATATAGTTCGCACGGGATAGCCATGCGCACGGCCTTTTGGCTAAGTTGCGTCGCGTATCGCGTACCTCGACTTTTGGTACAAACGAGTTGCGAGCGATATCAAGTACCGCTCGATCGGGAGCGAAGCTGCACTTAGAATGTCTATCGATAGGAACGCTACCGAGTTAACGCTTAGGCGTACATGGAGGATTGACTTGGATTTCGAGGAAATAGCGCGAACAACTTAGTACGTCGATACGACGTAAGCGATTATGCTAGGGATTCGTCGAACGAATCCGAAGGATGTCTTAGCGAATGACGCGAACGTGATTGTAGGCTAGATCGGATGGCTCGAATCCGAGTGGTGTATAGATTTTCTTGGAAATCATTCGAGCAAGATTGAGGATTACGAGTAACGGCGAGTATGTCGGTGAGGCGATGCGATCGCGCAAAGCCTTAGAACGCGTCACGCTCAGTTGATCGTGACTTCGTGTGTCCCGAATGAGATGTCGTTCGGACAACTTGCGAATAGGCAACGCGAGTTAGAAAATGATTCGAAACGACGAATAAAAAGTGAATGTCTTGATCGAGGATTGCACGTACGATTTTGGATTGATTCAAATGAAATGTGACTTGAATTTTGAACAACGATCTTGAAACGAGCTTAAGGAAGAGCGACTGAACTTGATCTTGAATATCAAGGAATGGTGGTATATCCAGTTCGGACAATAGCATCAGTCGCATGACTCGAAATTGGTTGGAAAGGAAGATCGTCAGGTTACGCATATCGTCGATGGTATTGAGGCGTATCAAGGATCGATATGCGATAACTCGGGGGTACTCTGACTCGGCAAATGACGATCGTGCAAATGTTATTGTTCCGATGGATGCTATACTTGGGATATTGAAAGGTATCGAGGAAAATATAAACTTGGCTCGAGGATTTTCTAGTTGAACGAATGACGAACGGACTATCGAATTGAAATCTTGACTTGGATGAAATGAAATGGTTGGATTTGCTTCGTCGATAACCACAACTTCGACAATTCTTGTCTTATACGAGCGCAACTCCAGCCTCGCACATGCGTCGCGCCGATTTGAGACGATCACTCCGCGTGAGCGCTGGTATGGTGATTCGTACAGCGGGAGTGATTGAACTTGGATGGCGCGGCAATCTGATTGCTTCGACTTGTGGTTGACACGGAGGTAACTCGAGAATGAATTTGGGTGCTTGAAGGATAGAACTTGAGGATTGAGTAGGTCCAATCCGCGTATCGAGAATTAGTTAGTCTAAACTCAAACAAGAGTTACGCTCCGATGAGAATGATTATTCCGCGGGAGCGTTGTATGGTGATTCATGAACCGCCGTGGATAATCGGACTCGCGAGATTGGGGCGCAACGTATTGTCGAGCTAGATGACCTCGTGATCGAATGCACGAATTGGTTAGAGTTGGTGATTTGAATGGATTCGAATATGCGCAACGAATGCATTGATACGAATAGGTGATCGTGCTCGATGTTTAGAAATCTGAGTGACGCGAGCTTGGGTAGAAAATCCTATACTACCGACTTTGGTTTGACCCTAGGATTGGGGTCAGTGTTGGCATTATTGTTGGGGAACTATGACTCCAATCCTGACATTGACTTAGCCTCGAAAAGATTGGCCTAGTGGTTAGGCGAAACGCCCTTGCAGAGTTATCAATCGAAGAATTGATCTTGAGGATTGGTTTGAATGGATAGCATGAATCACGAACGTAGGAAACCCTGCTCACGAGACTCGGCTGCATGCATATATTTCAGGGACGCCTGGGTATGTGCACGAGGCGACTCGAGTGAGAATGACAAAATTCTTTATCATGCGGCTTGGCTGAATGCATGTATTTTGGGGACGCTTGGAATGCGTGTACGATCCAGCCAAGTGATACAAAATGGGAGTCTGTCGAGATCTTAAAATCATGTTAACGAAAAGAATGATAAGTGCGAGCGTGGCTCGGACTCAAGGAAACGTAGGCGTATCTCGCTCGACTGTTATAGTCCCGTGTCTAGGCTCGATTAAGTCTGGCCATGGAAATGGTAGGATGGCTTGCCTTCAGGAAAGTCTCGAGGACGAGACTTGTTCTGAGTGGTGTATGTTGTAGTGCCCCGTCCCGCAAAGTCAAACGGAGGAATCGAAACGCCGACGACGTTGGAACTTAGCCTTGCAACGGCTGCTCGAAGGCCCGCTCGTCCGAGGCGACTCCTCGCACAGGTGGGGTAGTTTCGGTGAACTTGCCTCATCTTAGCCTTCACATAATAACTCGCAATATTTTTAACTTGCACTGGTAGGCTAATCTAAAAGCTACGCACCAACATAGCTAAGGGAATAATTCCGTCGGGTCGGAATATCTTAGAACATGGAAAATGGTCCCACGGTCAACATAGAAGTTGGCTCAGCGTGCTTTCAAATGACACTCGATCCTTTGTCCCATGGCTTGGGAGAAGGATGTTGGCTCAAGTTGCTAAGTTGCCCCGACACTCGAAATGGCCTAAGTCTTAGAAGTCGCCGCATGAATGCTTAACAAAGCGTACACGGTCCTGTCCCGCAAGGCTTGGTCTAGCCTTCGCACGTCCCGCAAGTTAAGTCATCTCGCACGGCTCGTTGGCTTAAGTCTAGGCACCCGAAAAGTTGGTTGTCCAAGTCGACCCCGTGCCTAGCACGTTCCCTCGATGCGAAGCTCGGCGTAGCCTTTGCTCGTCGAGTCGTTGCCCGAATAAGTTAGACAAGAGTTGTGCTGGGCTATCGAAGCCATTTCTAGTACTGTCCTGCTCTAGCTACGGTTGTCAAGTCGCGTAGTCCCTTGAGAACAAGACCCGTCGTGTAAAGTTTATGACTTGAGCGTTAGCGTCACCTAGAGAATCGGGTCTGTCTAAGGCACGAGCTACGGTCGATTTAGTGAAAGCTTGCCACGAACAAAGGAAGTCCACGCGACTTGTTGTCGCCGAGATCGGTTCCGCTACTTGGGAGTCTCGCTAAGTCTTGATAAGTCTTGACAGAAAGAAGGAAAACATGGTCATGAATAAGGAAGGACTTGGTAGATCGAGTTGCATGGTCATTGGACAACTTGTCGACAAGGTGTAGTTTCCTCGAGCGGTTGTCTAGGCCAAGGGACCGTTTCGGCCCGGGAGGAACGAGGCGGCTCACGGTAGGATGCTGGATAACCGCATGGGAGATACAAAGCGCCTCCGGCTAGCTACCCGTGAGGGATGAGCCGAGATCTCGAGCCGAGTCTATGATAGCTTGACATTGCTAGTGACCACTCATGTAGATGCGTCGGCAGAATAGCGGCACACCGCATGTTTGCCTTTGGATAGCGTCAAGTACTAGCACGGCGTCGGTCGAATCATGAGTCAGTCTAGCATGACATGTATCAAGTTAGCAAGATGCGTGCTTCGACACAAAGCATGGCTTTCGCGTATCAAATATTGGCATTCGCGTATTGGCTTTCGCATAGCAGCATTGTTGGCTAAGTCAGGGAGTCGTTAGGCACGACCTAATCTTGAAGCACGGACAAGTCTAGACAAAGTCTAAGGGCACGACCTAACGAGCCGTCCCGTTGTCGTCTTTGGCATTTGAATCATGGCACGAGGATTGGTCTAGAGGCACTTGAGTTCAAGTTAAGGTCTTGGCACGGCCGAGTTTGCGTAAGTTGCTCCTCGGCATAGCAAACTCTTGAATATGTCTAAGTCGCGAATAGAATGTGGCACAACTCTGCCGTCCCGAGTTGAAGTTCGGTCAAGTACCTAAGCGATGAGGCACTGCCTCGATCGAAATACACGGTATTATAGCATGACCCTGTCGTTGCACGTCGAGTTGGTTAGACGTCAAGTCTTAAAACTGATCCTAAGGCAAGACTAGAAAGACAATCGAAAGGGTTTAAGTTGCACATAGTAAATGAACGTGTCGGTTATGTATGGGTGGGCGAGAAGCTCACTCCACCAGTACAGTTGAGTACTAACACCCACACAGTGTTCATATGCAGGCACAGGTAGAAGCTCGTGGCGCGGAGCTCGCTTGGATGCGTCGAGGCACGGAGTTCCTTGGCGATTCGAAGCGTGCGGCCGTGTTGACTGAAGACTTATACAGGACATAATGTATGGACATCGCCTTCCGAAGCTTCCGCTGGATTCAAGCATTGTATCGAGAGACGAGAGAGCAGAGTGAATTTAAAATGAGAGAAAAGTGAGCACGAGAGACTTGTAATTTGGCCTTGCGCCCTCAAATGTAATCTTGTATCAATATCAATAAAGAGCTTCTTTTGAATGGCTTATGTTCATGTGTGCTTGTTCTTAAATTTCTGCTGCATGTTTCAATGTTTCTGCTTGGGACTTCTGTGCGACGACCCCGTCGCGCCGATGTAATCGGCCATTATGGAACTGCCTTGCACGAGCACAATCTAGGCTCGTGCGGTATCACGCCTTAGCGAGGACGATCGCTCCTACGGGAGCGGGGCGTGACATCGCGGATCTTTCAGAGAATGACGAGGGTACAAAGCAGACAGAAGTCTTTAATGAACCAGTAGTCCAAGATGAAGCTGTCGTCAAGGAGACACCAGCTGAACCAGAACTCGTTGAGCCGTCAACTAAGCGAACGAAGAGGCCGAAAGACTTCGGAGATGACTTTGTCATCTATCATGTGGAAGCAGATCCGTTACCTATGATGAGACGATGAAGACCAGAGATGCTGTATTCTGGAAGGAGGCGATAGACAACGAGATTGACTCAATCACCTCCAACAACACATGGGTATTGGTTGACCTGCCAGAAGGAGCAAGATCCATCGGATGCAAATGGATCTTCAAGAAGAAGATGAAAGCAGATGGAACCATTGACAAGTTCTAGGCCAGGCTAGTGGCCAAGGGGTTTGATCAGAAGCAGGGAATCGACTACTTTGACACTTATGCTCCAGTAGCTCGGATGACAACCATCAGATTGTTAATTGCTCTAGCAGCAATACACATGCTGGTGATACATCAGATGGATATGAAAACGGTATTCCTTAATAGCGAGCTGACCGAAGAGATCTACATGTAACAACCAGAAGGTTTTGTCGTCAGAGGTCTGGAAGACAAAGTCTGCAAGTTGATGAAGTCTCTGTATGGTTTGAAACAAGCTCCCAAATGTGGCATGAGAAGTTTGACAAGGTGATAAGGTCAAATGGCTACAGGGTCAGTGAAACAGACAAGTGTCTATACGAAGTTTGCTGACGGAAGAGGAGTAATCGTTTGTCTTTACGTGGACGACATGCTAATCCTAGGTACGGATTTAAGCTGCGTCACAGAGACAAAGAAATTCCTCTCGACCAAGTTCAGTATGAAGGACTTGGGGGATGCCGACGTAATCTTGGGGCTCAAGATCATCCGGACAGGCACTGGAATAGCGCTGTCACAATCTCATTATATTGAGAAGATGCTCACTCGCTACGGGTATCAAGATCTTCCCATAATTGATACACCGTACCGGAGTGATCAGAAGCTGGAGCCTAATTCGAGGGAAAGCGTCAGGCAGTTGGAGTACGCTAGCGTCATCGAAGCTTGATGTACGCTACTACTGCCATAAGGCCTGACATAGCTTTTGTCGTGGGAATGCTGAGTCGGTTCACTAGCAATCCAGGCGTTGAGCACTGGAAAGCTGTGAAGCGTGTTATGAGATGTCTCAAGAAAACTCAGACATATGCACTTTTCTACAGCGGAGATCCGTCAGTAGTGGAAGGCTTCAGTGATGCTAGCTGGTGTTCAGATATGGAGAGCGAGTATTCCACAGGTGGATTCGTATTCGCCATGGGCGGAGCTGCTATATCGTGGAAGTCGAAGAAGCAGACTATGTTATCTCGCTCCTCCATGGAATCTGAATTCTTTGCATTGGATGCTGCTGCAGATGAAGCAGAGTGACTTTGGGAGCTCATGTATAATCTTCCGGTGGTTGGGGCTCAGATACCGGCAATACCGATATACTGTGACAACCAGGCGGCAGCAGCAGTGGCATCAAATGAACTCTTCAACGGAAAGAAGAGAACGGTGCGGTTGAAGCACAGAGCAGTACACGATCTTATCAAGAGAGGTGTTATTGCAGTGATTGATGTTCGAAGTCAGAGAACCTGGCGGATCCGTTCACCAAGGGCCTCAAGCGCCAGCTGGTCGATGACACAGCTTGTAAAATGGGTTTGAAGGCATTCTGATAGTGTGTCTTTGTAATCCTACCATAAAGTTTTATGCTATTAGTTCAAAGAGAAATCTATTAGGCATCTAACTTTTGGTTCAAAGAAGGATCACTGATTGGGAAACTATCAGGTAACAGTGGGTACTTGTTCTCTGGAACATGGAAGGGATACGGACCCATAACCACTGTTGTCTACTATGTATTTTCTGCGGAAAAAATAGATCCTGTGGAAGGTTGGCTTAAACGCCTTAATGAGTTCTCTGGCAGAGTGAATGCCTGGTGTGCTTTACAGGAAGCACGGTAGAGCAGCACTACAAGGAGTGAAACTCCATGCTACAGTGGGGTGACTCCACCATGAGGTTTCAGGTAGGGGTAATGCCTCGGCTTTGCAAGCCAAGTCATAGCGGCATAGCACCGCAAATAGGCAGGTAGCCTAATGCTGTATGACGTAATTAAAGAGTTGTAGACAGCACTACAAAGGGGAAGATGGCCCCATGTTACAGTGGCACGACACCACGATGAGGTACCCAAGTAGGGGTAAAGTCTCGGCATTGCAAGCCATGTCGTTGCGGCGTAACACCGCAAGGAAGCCTTAGGCTTCATGCTGGGTTTTGGCACTACAAAGAGGCTTGTGACCTCATGCTACAGTAGTATGACACTACGATGAGATTCCCAGGTAGGGGTAATGCCTCGGCTTCAGGCCATGTCATAGCGGCGTAGCACCGCAAGGAAGCGCAAGGCTTCATGCCATATCTCTTTAATAAAGAACTCACCTATAGTGTATGGAAAGAGATATCAGGCCGTCTCTTGAGGGTAAACTTGTAGACGCCCAAAATTATACACTGAAACCAGGCTGGCACAGGGCCTTCAATGTGCAGCCAGAAGCACAGTTGATGTCATTATGTGAGTAGGAAGAATTGCAGTTATGGTGCAGAATTCAAGGCTTAGTCCATTCTTGTATCATGCTGTTATTTAACCTATGCGGGAAGATTCAAGTCGTAGCGACATCTCTCCTAATGCATGATGGACAGTCACCGTGGGGAACGCTCAACCCATATATTGAGATATGTGGGCGATTGTTGGTGTTTTTGCCTTTGGTCTAGAAAATAGTCCCATATCGGCTACACCAAATGGTGAGTATCTCAATATAATGCATTGCTTGTGTTGAGGTGTGCACATGAGGTGTAGTGGGGCACAAGTTTGTGCCATGTGGAAGTATTTTCCTAGAAGGAAAAAGGATTAAATCCAACAAGGATGCAAGTTAATTTTTGTTGTGCGGACTCGGACTCGGACACGGACTCCAGGATGTCTCGTGCATGCACGGGAGTGTTCGGGGGGTAGGCGTGGACTGGCACACTTCTATGCTGATTGTGGGATGATCTAAAATATCAAACTCTATTTTTGAGTATTGGTATTTTAGTCCCACATCGGATAGGAGAAGAGGTGAAGTCTCAACTCCATTCTATAAATAGAGCCCCTTGGCCTCCTTTGAAAGATGCACCAAGAAGAGTTAAGGGAGTCTGTAAAGTCCAGGAAGCCCGTTCAAGTCTCAAATATTGACTTACGAGCGTTCAGAAGTTCTTCGTGAACTTGCTGGTTCCTGGAAGCTGTTCGTGCTCGTGTGGGGCGAATAAAGCTTTGAGCAACGGTGGTTCATTCACCCCAGCATCTCATTCTCGCCTATCATCGCTGCTATTGCCTTTCACAGTAACTTCTTTTTAGAAGCTCTACTGCCGATAGTCGCTTGCACAAAAGTCTCTTTAGATGTTTTGTGTATTACATAGAATTTTTTAGATCCTCGTAATTCAGAATCCTCCAGGATCTCTGTTGCACATCTTCTTTAAGGTGTTGCATTTGCAACGTTGTCTTTACAATTGTTTCAGTTTCAGAATTTTTCATCGAAAATTGTGTCTCGGCACTAACACTTTGTTTATTCATGCGACTTCGTTAGAGGCTAAATAAAAATCAAAATAAAAGTAGGGGCTATGTAACACCATTCACTCACTGGGATGGCCAATAAAGACCGTGGCTGCAGCATGGTCGGTGTCACCCCATGCATAAGCTCATACAATTCTTAAGATTATCGATTGTGATTTATTACTTTGCTAAATAAATATTTTCGTGTTATGAAAAAAAAAACATACATCTTTCATATTCAGTCTTGGGGTAAAGTGCATTTAAACCCTCCTTAGAGTTGCCTCGTTCGCAAAATAAGACCTTTTAGAAAACTTATGCAGTTTGCACCTCCCGCAAACCCTGTTTTGAGCAGAATACCCCTTTCCGTCAAAATAACGTCAGGAGTAGCCGTTAGCACCCAAATTTAGGAGAGAGAATTATTCTACTCCCAAAATACCCCTCCATTTGACCGTTGGGGACAACAGCCTATTCCATTCCTTCTCTATATATAGGATAGTGGAAACTTGGGGAAACTTGTTTGAAATATTACACTTAAAACACACACTTTCCATTTTCTATATATTAATCCGGTAGGCTGTAGGGAAAATAACGTTTTATTTTTTTTATTCCTTTTTATTTTACTTATTTGCTATCATTTAATGTGTTGAAATTTTTTCTTACCTACAGATCTCCAATCCAACTGCAAATTATGGCCAGTAGCTCCAATCTTCATTCTCAAGACGTCCAAATAGGAATTACGGAAGAACAATTTGTTGCTATTGTGGATTAATTAGTCCACTGAAGACTTTATGGACACCAACCAATCCTGGAAGAAGATTTTAAGGGTGTGCAAATTTTTCAATAAATTCTTGTGGTTTTCTACTATGGGAGGATGAGAAACTTTCAGAACACTATCAAATTATAATGTAGAATTTAATGAAAGAAGTAAAGGAGCATCGAGGCCAAGGTTTACAGCCTATTCCAAGAGGATCGACAGAGACGGTGGCAGCAACTGAACCCAGACCATGCTTCAACATACATATGTTGCAATTTATTTTAGGATTTTTTGACATGTTTAGTACTATTTAAGTTATTCGTTTAAGAAATACGGATGTGATGAATGTTGCAGTTGCAATTCAAGTATTGTACCCAGATCATATTTGACATGTTTTGTATCAAGATTTACAATTAAAGTTTCCAATCCAAGCAACATTTGGAAATTGCCAATGTAAACTGCAGTGAGCTGCAAATGAACTACAGTGAGCTGCAAATGAACTGCAATATTTGGAAATCAAAATCAAATGTTCATCAACACATAAAAATGAATTGCCAATGAGCTGCAAATGAACTGCCATCAAAATCAAGTTGCCAATGGAACACACTACTGCCATCAAAATCAAAATCAAATGTTCATCAACATATCAACCCTTTAAACAGACATCAAAATCAAATATTAACCAATGTAACTGCAACAATATAAACTGGTTCATCAACATATAAACTTTCTTCAATATAAACTGGCAATATTCACTATAAACTGGTTCATCAACATATAAACTTTCTTCAATATAAACTGGCAATATTCACCAATGTAACTGCAACAATATAAACTGGCAATATTCACCAATGTTCATTCAACATATAAACTGGCAATATTCACCAATGTAACTGCAACAATATAAACTGGCAATGTTCATCCATTCATTTCACAATATAAACTTTCTTCAACAATCTAAACTGGCAATGTTCATCCATTCATTTCATCCAGCACAATATAAACTTTCTTCAACAACATTTCATCCATTTGTACAAGAACATGTGAGACAACTACTTAAACACATTACATCCATTCATTTCATTCATTTCTTAAGAGTTCAAAAGCTGCACATCCAAAAGTGCCTCCTACAGCAACATTCAGCATGCTTGTATACTGCAGGAAAAAAGGAAGAATAGTTAGGGATAGTGCTGAAATGAAGAAGTGTTATGAACATGTGTAGCATGACAAACCTTGGTAGGGACAGCAGCAAGACCAAAATAATAGTGCCTCGTACAGCAACATTCAGCATGACAAAATGATAAACTTGGTAGGGACAGTGGCTCAGATGAGTTAGTGAGTAAAGGATAACAGGTCACCAAAATGATAAAGACCCCACATCAACATTTAGCATGACAAAATGAGGTAGGGACAACATCATGCTCCCCACAGTCAGAGCACCATACTTAAACAGGTAGGGACAACATCATGCTCCCCACAGACAGAGCACCCCACTTAAACAGGTAGGGACAACATCATGCTCCCCACAGACAGAGCCCCAAAATGATAAAGACCCCACAAACAGAGCATAAAGGGTCCCAATTAATCATTGCCACATATATCCATATACTCACATAACTCGAATTCTTCATTGCCACATTTCAAATAGGGTCACCAAAATGATAAGGACCCTGTCCTTGTCTACAACCTATGGGAGACAAATGTATAGACAAACAAAAATTAAAATGAGTGACTCAACAAGCTTCCCCAGTACATAAAATTTGATAAGACAAGGGGTTGGAAACTTTTCAAAAAATCTCAATATATTATTGTCACCCAATATCTGAGTCTTACTTCCATCTACAGGATCAAAATAATAAATTTCACATGGAGCCTGGACCCCAGCAGATGCACATAACCCATCAAGATCAAACCAGCACATCTCATCTCTGTCCACACATTTTTTCAGTTCTAATGCCATACCCCCCACATATTGGTTATCAACACTAAAATCTTCTCCCACAAACATATTAACAACATACTTCGTATCCATTAATCCCTCTGCACACACACACAGGCAACAACATATATAAGATAACTAACAGACAAATAGACAAACATATAGACAAACATATAGACAAACAGACAATATAAACAAATAGACAACATATAGACAACATAGAGACAAACATATAGAAAACAGACAAATAGACAAACAACTAATTAATGTAGAAACAAAAATGTATAGACAAACAGAAAGTCAACTAATTTAATATAAATTTAACTATTTTAATATAAATTAAACAATGTATAGACAAAGAGAGGGACAACAGACAACTACTTTAATATAAATTCATCTAATTTAATCCTACCTACATACAAGGATCATATACTACAAACAACACCACATATCATGCATGGAAGCTGACATTTTTCTCAAAAAATTACTAAATTTAACAACTCATATAGTACAGACAGACATGATTCATGCATTTTTCTCAAAAAATTACGAAATTTAACAACTCATATAGTACAAACAGACATCATGCATGCAATTTCCTCAACAAATTCAGAAATTTAACAACTCATACACTACATAAAGACATCATTCATGCATTTCTTCTAAAAAATTTCAAAAATTTAACAAATATACTACAGACAGACATCATGCATAAATTTTTCTCAACAAATACAGAAATTTAACAAGTCATACACTATATACAGACATCATTCGTGCATTTTTTCTCAAAATTTTCAGAGAAAGTGTAGTAAAATTCTGATAACTAGGGTTTTAGAAAGTACCAGTACGAGAATACCCTAATAAGCCGAAATTACTGGAAGAAGCTCCACTCCGATCTCGAGTCCGACCTGCACTCCGACCTCCACTCCGATCGACCAACAGCAGCGAGAGAGACTTGAGAATGAAACGTCGGTTAGCGGCTTCGATTTAGGGTTTGCAAATCGATTTAGGGTTTGCAAACAGATTTAGGGTTTGCGAAGAGATTTAGGGTTTGGGAAGAGATTTAGGGTTTGGAACGGGGGAGAAAGAGTTGAGAACGGGAGAGAGCGAGACGGGAGAGAGAGAGAGAGAGAGTTGAGAATGAAACGTCGGTCTACTCCTTTGGTTATATCGCAGGGGTAGTTGGGTCATTTCACCCAAGAGTTAACAACGGTTAACAGAAAAGTGGGATTAGGGGGTGTTTTAAGCATTTTTGTCTCTTTCTGGGTTTTCTAAATCAGGAAGTCTTTATTTGCCATTTCGTGACATCTAAGGGGGGTTTAAATGCACTTTACCCTTCAATCTTGTGTTTATTTCTTACAAAGTGTATGTAGTATGTTCGCCCAAAACTTTTTCCCATGCAATCATGAGACCCACTTTCACAAAATGTAGCCTCCTTCCAATTCGCGGTAGACACATGGCCACAAGCAAGGATGGAACCAGAAAATTAAATTAGGGTGGACGAGAGTATGCAAGGGTGGATTAGATGTATATTAATTTATATGATTTTTTTTTACAAAAAATTATAAGAGAAAAATAACAGATAATATATTTTTTTTGGTGGGCAGGAGCCCACCCCAGCCCTTGCTTGATTCTGTCCATGGCCACAACCAATTATGCGGGCCGCTTGTGCGATCCATATAGCACTGTCCAATATATGTAAGCAAACTTGTCAAAATTAAGCTAAACCTATTTTTTTTATATTTTTTTTAGAATAATGCTATTTGTCCCTCCAAATTGTACTTTCAAACCGTCTCTCCTTACACGACAGCTGACGTGGCATGTTGACGTGACAGTTGACGTAGCAAATTTTAAAATAAAAATAAAAATTAACATTAACATAAAATTAAAATTAAAATTAATGTTAACATTAACATTAAAATTAATATTACCGTTAAAATTAACAATAATATTAATATTATAATCAACATTAACATTAATATTAACATTAATTAATATTAATATTAGTTAATATTAATATTAATATTAACATTAAATTAACATGGACAAAATTGAGTAATTAACTTTTTGGGTTAAAATTTATCATGTCATCGGCCATGTCAGGTGACACATAATATTATTTAACATGCCACGTTAGCTGCCACATAAGGAGGGATGTATTGGAGGGACAATTTGGAGGTGCGAATAGTATTATTCATATTTTTATGTACTTTTTTTGGTATGTGTACCTCTATGGAGGTGAGTGGTGTTGGTGACGGTTAGCCATGGACCGAGTGTACCTAAAAAAATTAAAAAAATCTACATTGGAGACATCAACAAAATATATAGAAAAATGTTTTATGTACTTTCAAAATGTACATCTTTTATGTTCCTTCGTCACGTGGCCCTCTTCTATTGGTTCATTTTTCCAACTTCAGTCTAAATAAGAGTAGTAGTGTACAAGTAGTATAGTGTCTTCTTAATTTATGGTGTTATGGCCAGGAAAAAAAAGTCATAACATCACAAGATAATACTCCTGAACCCAGTTATCATAAGAATGATCGCTTTTTCAGTATGATAAGTCTTTTTTTGGCACTGGCGGTAATGAAGAGAATAGCGTATCACAACCACTCAAAGTAAATTTTTTTCCGTCAACTTAATTGAAGTAATACGGAAAGCATCGATTACAACCTCGACAAGCCAAAGAAACAACCTGAGAAATGAAGAACCGTCAACAGACGACATCGTTGGCATCCGAAAAAGACTTTTCGGGTCCGCTTGGATTGAGGGTTAAGAGGGTTAAGTGAGGGAGAGTTAAGTGAGGAAAAAAAAATTATGTTTGATATAAGGGTGGAGTTTAGGAGGGAGGGTTATATAAAGCTAAGTGGGGATTTTTCTCATCATCTTTTGTCTATTTTTTAACCCCCAATTCGGAGGGGTAACGAGAAGAATCGAGGGATTTATTTAAAAAGTCATAAATACACCTTATTTATTCTATAAAATATCATCATTTTTTTTCCAACATGTTGCTCCGTACCTTCCCAATTTATGAAAATATTTTGACAAGTTCTAATAAAAATTTCAATCAAATTTATTTTATGACATATGTAATAAGACTATTTTGGTACTATATATTTTTATGAGTTTTTTTTACTTACCCCCCCCCCCCCCCCCCCCCCCCCCCCCCGCCCCCACTTTTTTTATCCCATTTTACGGTGCATCCCACAGTTTTGCATACATGTACAGTACCCCCCCACTTTGGACGAAATTCGTCAAAAATATATTTTTTTGGACCAAAATGCCCTTGTCTCCTTCCTCTTTCCTCTCACCCCCCTCCCCCTCCCCCCCTCCACCGCAGCTACCGCCCTCGCTCTCCCCCTCCCCGCCACCGCCACCGCCACCGCCTCCGCTCCCCCCTCTCCGCCTCCGTCGTGCTGCTTCCACCGCCGTCGCAGCCGTCGCTGCTGCCGGAGGCGGTGGCGGGGAGGGGGGAAGCACACGGCGGAGGCGGGGAGCGCAGTGCGAAGGCGGGGAGGGGAGGAGCAGCGGCGGTGGCGCGCGGGGGGGGGGGGGGGATGAGAGGAAAGAGGAAGGAGACAAGGGCATTTTTGTTCAAAAAAATATCTTTTGACGGATTCCGTCCAAAGTGGGGGGTCTTAGTATTTGAGATGCCAAGTGGTATCTTGAGGGTGTCTAGATAACTAAGGTTAGGGGCTAAGGTATTGGTATAGGGATACCAATATGACTAAGATATATGATATCTTGGTAGGTAATGGTCATGAATATGATACTTAGCCTAGAATTGACCCCGTTTGACCAAAGTTGACTATTTTGACTGAAAGTCAACTTCAAGTCAACATTGGACCTAGAATTGACTAAGACTTAACCAGAGTTGACTAGTTGACCAAAAGTCAACTGTAAGTCAACCTTTGACCTAGTTTGTCCTAGTGTGACCTAGTGACTTAGTTTGACTGAGCTTGACCTAGATTTGTATATCATACCCTAGAAATCATGCCAAACACTATTAAACCCTAATTAACTCATGATATCTTATCTTTAGGTCTGTGGCATCACTCTGAGCATCTATTCTCACTGACAGCTCAGGACCGCAGGCGAGTACATTCACTGATAGTTTTTATTGTCTTAATATCTGCTATATCTGATTCAGTTGTAGTGTTTTACTTGATTTCCGACACGATGGTTCACAGACTAGTATACATCGGATCCTGTCATGAGATGTTATTCCTGGACTTTCCTGGTATATGGGTGCGTTGTTCGATCTTGTTTCCTGTACTCGTATAGACACCGATTTGGGTGTGGACTGGCACCCTGCTTTTGAATTTCGTGTCATGACGTGTCATGTCCGAATCCATTATACTACTCGGGGATGGTAAGTTATTAGAGGTTATGTGATCAATATCCCTCATGTAACTATTATTGTGCTTGTTTCACCCTCACCGCACGTGGGGTGTAGCGAGATCTTATATTTCTTGTGCTCGCTATTCCAAGTTGGCTGGCTTGACCCTTCTTGTGTATTTCTTGTGATAGTCAGACCAAATGGAATAGCCTGATCATGTATCCCAAGCCGATCACATAATGCTCTAATATCTCAAGGCACCGTTTATATTTACATTATACATTAGATATTCATGTACTGTTCTATATTCCTGTATTTCATACCTTGACATGATATCCAGTTTCACATATCCTGTTCATATTCCAGTCTTGATATTTTATCTTGTATTTTATTATAATTGTCTCTTATAGAATTTGTCAATTCACATGTAACTACTGTTAGCATTTCACTACTAGAATAACTCAATTTAGCGACATAATTAGCGACGCTAGACAAAAACGTCGCTAAATTTTAATAAATTAGCGACGTAATATCAGGACGTCACAAGACGTCACTACAGCGACGTTTGGCGACGTATGGCGACTACGTTTTTTATTAAAAAATGTACGTCACGGATATGTCGGTGAACGTCGCTAATATCCTAATATTAGCGACGCTTACCGACGTACTGACTAAGACGTCGTTAATATCAGTAAAGTTAGCGACGCTTAGCGACGTCTTTAACCGACGTCGCTAAGTTTTTACTATAACGATTCAGAATTTTCTTTTCCCCCATTCTCGACCCATCTCTCTCTCTCTCTCAAATTTCATTTCGAAATTAAGTTCTCCTCCGCCGCCTCTTCCGTGGTCGTGAGCGCCTCTGCCCCTCCGCCTGCCCTCTCCTCCGTCCCTCTTCCGTCGTCGAGAGCCGTCCCCTCCTCTGCCGTCCCCCTCCTCTGAAGGTAAACCCTAACCCTAGCTTTTCTCTTTTCGGTACAGCTTAGGTACGATAATATGTTGCTTGTGCTATCTGGCTGTGGAGAGTTCAGATTCAGTGATGAAAATTGATTATGAAGGTTTTTTTTCATATAGGATGCTTAATTATGATTTTGAAACTCTTAGGTTTTGTTATTTTAGTTGATTAAAACAATATTAAGCAGTTCTCTAGATGCCGGATCAGATTTTGCAAAGTTTACTAGAGGCTAACTAAGCTGCGAGAGTTGCAATGAAGAATGAAGGATTTTGGAATAATTTTTTTTTGGAGTAATCTAATCTACATATTGGCTTCCCTTTATTTGGACATCATCCTTCCCCATTAATCGAAGGAGCAAACACACCCACACTCCGACCCACTCAACCCTAGTACTTAGTTCTTTATGTTGGGGACTAGTACCAACAAACTTTACTTGCCCAAGAATCAAGATGCCTTCACGGAACGGAAAGGAAAGGAAAGGAAATCAATTCCTTGGTGGTTCTTTTCCTTTGAAAAATTATAATTTTCATCATTTTTTTCTTCTGGTGTTTGAACGGAAGGTGAATACTTAAAGGTGGAAAAGTGAATCCTTGCTTGGATGGATGGAACCAATTTTCCTCCTAATTTTCTTTCCATTGGGAATCACTATCCTTTCCTCGTCAATTCCTTTGACACCAAAACATAGCAAATTAATGACTTTTCTTTCCCAAACTCCATGATTATGCGAACCAAACGAGGCCTTAGGCAAGAAATTACTTTTATCTTCCAATTAAATCCAAATGATGGACCAACTGTTGGAAATCAAGCATAGGAAATAAATTACTTGTTGTCTTCCAATTATATTAGAGGGATCAAGGAGGATTGGGATCCTGTAATGCTAATGTTTTATAATATCATACAGATAGGGAGAATGTATGAGATGTTGGGAATATCTCGTGGTCAATATCTCACATAGATATGAGAATATCTTATGCATTATTCCATATTTGTTTGACATTACGATGCATTATGAGATATTGACAACTTTTTGATTTTGTCCTGAGACACACTTGACTGTCATATACATACCACACACATGTTAGTTTGTTCACTGATTTCCTACACACACAGTATTGTATCACTCACTCACTCACCCTAGCTACAACACTATGTACATGCCACATTGACACACACACTAAGAACTGAAAACTGTTTCCTGTTTTCACCCACACACACACATTTCAATCCAATGTAAATACACAACACATGTATCCCTCCCTCTATCCCTCTATATGTAATATATATGTTAATGGCCTATATGTAAATATATATATTATTTATATTCTTGAATATAATAAGTGGTATATATTTGTATGATATTTATATTAAATTAAGTATATATATATATAATGTGTGATATAGACTATATGTATGGCATATAGCCTATGTGAGTAATAGTGAAGAAGTGTCAATGAGTGAAATGTCACCAATAATCTTAGTTTTCTCTAAACTGTCACTTCTACCGACCTCTATCTAAATTGCGCACCATATCTAAACTGCCTTAACATTCATTCAATGACTGCAATGTGCATGTATCTATCTTACAGAATTATCCTCAATTGGATATGGATATGACTTACTACTTACGGAATCGTCCTTAAGCGTCTAGCCGGTTTCGGAGACTCCTCGTCATTGCTGCCATTCTCTTTACCGGACACCTCCATCTTAGGCACTTCGAAGCCGTCGCCACCGACGACCGAGTCCACTACCAAAATAAGTCATATCAGCGACGCAATTAGCGATGCTTAATCAAAACGTCGCTAAAATTGTGTAACTTAGCGACGTAAAAAGTTTACGTCGCAATACGTCACTGTTAGCGACTATCAGCGACATATTGCGGCTACATTTTGTATAACAAAAATTTTCGTCGTAGAAAAGTCGGTGGACGTCGCTATGATTTCATTATCAGCGACGATTAGCGACGTCACATGTAAGACGTCGCTAATATAGCGACGTTTTACTCTGACGTCGCTAATTTATTTCTAATATACCGATCAGGTTTTCCTTTCCCCCCCATTCTCACTCAAAAATTTTCCAAAAATATTTCATTCCCCCCCACAAGCCGACGACCCCCTGTGCTACTTCGCCGCCCCCCTCCTCCTCCTCCACCGCTCCTCCGCCTCCACCGAGCTCCTCATCCTACTCCTCCTTTTCCAACCGCTCGCCTCCATCACCGACCGCCCTCCTCCTTCTTTTCCTCCATTGCTGCGTGCTCCTCGACTCCTCTCCGGGCTACTCCTCCACCGACCCCCTCCTCCTCAACCGCCTACACGCGTCGACCTCCTCCTCCTCTCGGCCATCCCCTTCCTTGGTCACCCCCAAAATCAGGTAAACCATAACCATTTCTCTACTAGCCATTTGACATGGACACGACACAGACACGAACACATACACTGACACGACACAAACTTAATTCTGACAGAAAATAAAGATTTGATGTAAAACAAATAAGTAAAAATTCTAACTAGTAAAAAAATTATTGGAAAATCGAGATCATTATTAAATAAAGTTATATGGTTTTACATTGTTTGGTGTCATTATTAAAAAAATTACAAGTATGAGTATTAGCTATAGCTATATATTTAGTGATGAGTATTAGCTATAGCTAAAAAAAATTACAAGTATGAGTATTGTTTGGTGTCATTGTTTGGTGTCATTATTCCTGTAAGTATTCGCTATAGTTATATATATAGTGATGATCGGGATATGCATCTATGTAACATATAGTTATAGTATGAGTATCATTGATATAAAAATGGTGTAAGGGTAACCCCATAGGTATAGCCTATAGCAATGCATGCATTTATAGTAAATAGATAATTATAGGACTACATAGTATAACATCATGGATAGACAACCATGGGTACCATATCCTGTATGCATATAGGGTATGGATTAAGAGGGTATGTCCATTAATGTTGGGTTATACCTTAGGTAAGTGCCTCTAATAGAGTATCCTAGTATCCTTGGTATAGGATATTAAGGGTGTTAAGGTTTTAGGCATAGGCTAAATATAAATATGGGTAAAGGGCATAGTGTGGTATCATGATATGGTACCATAAAGGTATACTTAATATGGGTAATCTAGAGAGTAATGCATATGTGTAGCATATGGTATGGCATGGTATAGGACATTAGAGAGTAAGTAAAGGGTAGATGGCTAAGGTAATTCCAAATAGTAGATATCTATAAATATAAATCAGATAGAAACGTTTAACACATCGAATATCCTAGTATCCTTGTAATAGAGTATCATAGTATCCTTGTATCCTTGTTGTTTGTATCCTAGTATCCTAGTATCCTCTAATAGAGTATCCTAGTATCCTTGTTATTTGTATACTTGTCTGACATGTTTCTCGTTATCACACATCTGTCTATTTTTATATTTTTACTTGTTCTCCCTATCACATATATTGTTCCTTATTTATCTGTTCTTCTATTTTGTACCTTGTCCCTTATAAATTGTTCATCAAGTGTCACATTAGAATTTACTGTTTCATAGCACTTGTCAACTAAGTTGGTGCTTGAGCTTACTCATGTTATTTGTATACTTGTCTGACGTCGCATAATGACGTCACAGCCTACAACCCCCTAAGTGCACAGTGGCTCAATCCTGCTATAGGTTTCAGCCGAGCCTAGTAGATGCATGTCCTGCATCCTCACTTGAGTCACAACCTGTACCCCCTCTATTTTGCTTACATTACTGATACTCTCGTGTATCAGAGATGTATATCCTACCCTTAGCTTAGACATTAGTCAATTCTTTACCTATGTTTCAGTTCAGTTATGTAACTAATGGATAGGCTAATGAACAATCCCTTTCTGAGTTTGGCCATTGCTAGTATCAGATGTTATGGTGACACTTGGTATCGGTGGTTAGATGTTGTTCAGTCCTAACTTGCTTTAGTAGTGTTTTGGCTCTATCCCAACTTCATTATGTTTCAATCCATTTTATATTAGGCACCCTAGATGGTAGCACTCGACTGATACCCTAAAAACTTCAGTATCAGAGCCTTGAATGTTGGCATCTGATGGATTAACTTTACATTGTCCTTCATTCCCTGTACTATCAGACTAGATGTGGTTCTGTCCCTATGTTGATTGGGATCATGAGCATACATTCAATCTTTCCTAGATTGTCCTGACCATTTTAAAGTAATGACTTTACTTGATGTTGTTCTATCCAATACACTTTTGGATCTAAATCCTTAATATATGTTGTTCAGTCATTTAGTTAGTATATGGGCTAATGTACAAATCTTTAGTTACTTACCTGTTCACATTGTGTACTGATCAATTTTTTGTACCAGTTATACTTCTCATTACCTTTAGTTCAGATTGGTATGTGAGCACCCTGAATTTCGGGTTGATTTATTTTATTTTATTTTATTTTCTGATTGTTTAGTTTCATTAAATAATTTATTCTGTTATTTTTCCTTAAGTGTGCTTTTCCGTGCCTTTGATATTAGGAGTGTCAGGGATGTTCAACTCTGGAAATCTTCTTCACGAGTTTTGGAGTGGACATGATTACCTTCATGACGGTATATGGTGTCCCACTCAAACTTGTTCCCTTGTGCTCTTTTTGCTTCGCAAAACTTCTGGTCGAATTAGACCATTTGATCATTAATTATTTTTCCCACTCTTTTCCTTGATCATTATTAGCACGTTACCGTGACATTTAAATTGGGAGCGCAAGACCAGTCAGTTTCTTGAAACCAACTTCTCATTGATGATCTACTCGAGACGCTCGTCACCCATGACCTTTGTGTCCCACTCAAACACGCCATCTTGTGCTCCATTTGCTTTGCACAACTTTCCTGACACGTGACCCGATTTTATTTTACCCCACGGTGTCACATTCACTTTCCAACTTGATTTGTGGGTCCCCTGTCGACCAAAACCTGTCAGCCCCAACTATGGACATGGCCCACTTTGAGCCTACTATCCGTATGCCACTTGTATCCCATTTATTGGAATTTCCATGTGTTACTTATTTATCCATGATCATCGACGTCTAATTTTAATTCGATTTTTGCACAATGTCTGATTTTGACCCAATCCGGCTCCACCGAGTCCAGCCCAGCTCCATGTTACTCTCCATAATAACACCCTCATATTTTCTTGTCCAAAAATATCAAGTACCCTTCTACCTATTTTTCTATATTTATTGGAATTTTTCCGTTGAATTAAATCTCTATAGGAATGACCAATTTTTTCCCATTTAATTCCTAGCCATTGATTTCCTCAATTAATCCTAACCCTCTATTCCCTCACTTTCACTCACAGCAAGTGTGGCCGGCTCTAACTCCCACAATTCTTTTCTCTCTCTCTCCCTCTCATTCATTAATTATTATAACTTATCTATTTCTCTCTCTCCTTCTATTAAATTCCTACAACACTTCAACACAACACCAGCAACCAACTCCTCACCATGCCCCGACCTCTCCTCCCATGGCAAACCCGACCACCTCACCCCCCCTGGTTGGCCCAGCCTCACCGTGGCTTCACCGCCGACCACTCCACAACCGAGCTCCTCCTTCTTCCCTCTCCTCCTCCATCTCCTCCACCACCATGAAACCGCCGCCACCACTTCACCATTCCAGCCATCCACCTCTACCGCGCCACCTTAGCTCGCCACCACCTTCACCTTAGCCGCCCTGCCTCGTCGGGCTAGGGCGCAACCTCCCCGTGCCGCACAGCGGCCAGCAGCAGTTGCTGTACCGCGCACAGGCGCGCATGTGCGCCCTCGTACGGGCCGCCGTCGTGCGCCGCCGCACCGCCGCACGGCCGCCGTGGCCACCCTGGACATGTGCCCCACTCCGGCGAGCAGTCCCCTGACGGCCACCGTCCTTCGGGACGCGCCGTCGAGACGATTCGTGCGTTTTGTACGTCGTCCCGTCGTGACGAGCTCGGGAACGAGGTTGGAATCGCGTTTTGTCGCAGCAACTTCGCGCATGTTTTTCCGGAAATCCGACCGTTGGATCGGTAATTTCTTTACTCCGTCACGATCTCGGTATATCCACCTTTACTCATGTTAATTTTCGTCCGTTGATTTTATCGTTTGATGCCTCAAAACCGTCCACCAAGTTGACCGTTTAAATTGTATTAAATTTGGACAGTTTCGCGGGGCCAACTTCGTCAGCTTGTATCTCCTCCACCGTAGCTCCGTTTGGTATGCTACCAGTTCCTGTGCGAAGCTGGTATAACCCTCTTGCTACCCCTCCAGTTTCGTTTCATTGTGAGCTTGTTTGATTGGTTGTATTCGACGCCAAAGTTGGCCGTCCGAATTCGTAATTTCTAACTTATAAAATTCTATTTTTGTACACGGGACTCCAGATTTCATTTCTGACACCACCATTAGACTCGTGGTATCGTTCTGGCATGTTTTCATATAAAATTTGTTAGATTTGGAGAACATGGGCCCTGGCACATTTTTCGGTGCAAAGTGGGTCCCATATTCTGGGTCAACGAGACTTTTTGACGCCGGCTCATCGGAATCCAATTCCAAATATACCGTTGAGTTCGCATCGTCATTTTGGACTCGTTGACATATAATTTGCTAGGTTTTGGTGGACATTGGATCCGGCACGTATTTCGGTGCAAGTCGGATACCAATATCCGGGTCAACGGGTCATTTTGAGATCGGCTCATCGGAATCCAATTTCGGATATACCGTTGAGTTCGTATCGTCATTCTGGACTCGTTGACATGTAGTTTGCTGAGTTTTGAGAACCGGCACGCATTTCTGTGCAACTCGAAATTTCAAGTTCTGGTCAACGGACCAAATTGAGATCGGGTCAACGGAATCCAATTCTGGAGATACCGTTGGGTTCGTATCGTCATTCTGGTTTCGTGGACAGATAATTTGTTATATTTTATAGACTTGTTTTCTTGCAAGTATTTTGGTACAAAACAGCTCCGACACGGACACCGTTTTGACCCGAAATTACCCTTTTGCCCTTGTGTCCAAATTGGACCGATGGGTAGGCTATTCTAGCTAATTTGACTATTCTGGATACGTTGGTGATGTTTATTTTATCGTCCGACAATGTTTGTTGATAATTTCTCTGAGTTTAAATTTTTTTATAATTTATTAATAATTAATTCTTATTTCGGGATTAGTACAACGAAACTGAGCTCAGCCAATTCCAGTGAACTCACATCGCTGAAATTGATAAGATGGACACATGGAACATTATAATAAGATTATTAACTTTACCGTTAATCATCTTATCTCGATTTGCGCGTCGTAAGTTTTGACGTACGAATAACGAAGTACACCTTATATCTTTAATAATTAGACTAGAATTAACCATGTTGACCAGAGTTGACCAGTTGACCCAAAGTCAACTGTGAGCCAACACTTGACCTAGTTTGACTAGATTACTGACCGGAGTTGACCTAGAGTTGTTTTGACTTAGAAGAACCTAGGATAAAATAGATTGCTTGTAGAGATTTATTTATTACAACTTGAACACCTTGTAACCTGTGTTGCTTTAAATAGGACTCTGTAGCTTCAGTCGGACCCCCTATACTTATCAGCTGTTCAGGTTATCAGGCGAGTACATTCTCTGATCATTTTATATCATGCTTAGAATTATATTCCTGCTTTAGATTACCTTACTTGATGCTGTCACGACATTATCACGGATTAGTACTATATGGATCTCTTCATGCGATGTTATCCCCCTCGGAAGCATCGGGTACATTGTGTCATGTACGTTTCACTTTCATCATGTACTCCTGTGCTTTCATTATACATGTACACTCCTGTGAATCTTGTACTCTCATATTCACGGAGCCCTCATGTATACTATCATGTGCACCCTTTCATGGGCCCCCATGTGATATCATGTACAATAACATAACCTGTTTAGACCCTTGTGTATTGATTGGGGAAACGGGGGAGTGCTAGTAGTCATGTGAACAATTCCATTGTAGTGTAGATCATGTGCAAACTCTTTAGTGTAGATCATGTGCAAATCTGTCCTGTTCACATGTGCTATTATGTACTCTATATCACTAGCCACTGTTAGTTCTCTATTTATAGTAGATATTTCTATTACAGTTCTCTCTCTATTTACATACTGTATTTCTTCAGATCATGTATCTTACTTTACTGCATGATTATATTTTCTAACCTGCTATGATTTGTTGAGATGTATTGTGCTCGCTCCTGTCCTGACTGGACCTGTTGATAAATTTTACAGATAGCCTGGGATTGCCTGCTAGCCTAGAGGAGACACAGTAGAGGTTGTTTAGATAGTTATTTCATTTTGTCTGGAGTTGTATTTACTTTGTGGATTACTGTATTTGAGTTTTGAGATGTATTTCTGGTTTTATGTATCTTAGACACTTAGACTTCTATCTCCTATATCTCTTTCGGATTTCATGTTTTATCTATCTTTATCATGCTCTACCTTAGATGTGATTGAGACTGTATCTGCTATGTTACCTCCATTCGGAGAGTATAAACTGCTTAGCATTATATGTTAAATGTTGTGACCTAGGACAACATTCTATCGCCGACACTGCGGCGTAGGCTGGGTGTCGTTACGTTCTCGTACCCTAACAGTGGGTGCGGGTCGTGACATGGTATGTATGATATCCTCAAAATGTCCGATTCAACTTTGTGTCATTCGATTTAGATATCCAGACACCTACACTAGAGGTACCATAACACATGAACTATTTTCTATCAGGGTAACATACTAGACTTATCTCAATATAACAATATTAGTCCCTATATGATAAAGAGGATAGATACATTCATATGCATGTGTTTCAACGATGTGCTTGTATCTATCTTACAGAATTATCCTCAAATGGATATGGAGCTAAATTACTATCTGCGAAATCGTTCGTGGATGTACAACCGTCATCCTGATGACATGTGCGGTGTGCGGGATGAATTCATAGAGGGTGTACACCAGTTCCTGCAGTTTGCCAAGGCGTTCCCTCAGTACATGGACGGTACCAAAATTAAGTGTCTGTGTGTGAGATGTCGCAACTTGAAATATCATCCAGAAGTGGATGTCACGTATCATTTATACTCGAAGGATTTCACGCCGAATTACTATCAGTGGAGCCAGCACGAAGAACTTGTGTCTTTAGCATCGGAGTACGAGCCGTATGTGGATGTCCACAACAACGCTCCTTACGACGATGGGTTGGTGAACATAGTTTTCGACGCGGCCGGACCTAGTTTCGATCCGGATGATCATGATGCACCTGAGGAGGCACCGAACCCCGATGCTATACAGTTCATGGAGTTGCTGGAGAATGAAAGGACTCCATTATATCCTGGTTGTGAGGATCATTCACCGTTGGAGGTGGTTACAAGATTGTTGAGCATCAAGTCCGATTTTAACATGTCGCAAGATTGCTACAACCGTCTTGTGGAGTTGCTTATAGAAATATTGTCTGAGGGTGCGAAGTTGCCTAAAGACTTCTACCGGTCTAAGAGGATGGTTAGATCGCTCTGGATGAGATACGAAAAAATCGATGCCTGTCGCAACGGGTGCATGTTGTACTACAAAGACGAAAGGATGAAGACGCTTGCAGATTTTGTGGTGTCGATCGCTACAAGGCATGTGGTAGAAAAAAGTCTGTCGGTGCCAGAAAGCCTACCTCTTCGATGCACTACTTGCCGTTGACACCACGGTTGTAGCGGTTGTTTATGGTGAAGAAAACTGCAGAAAATATGAGTTGGCATAAGCGGGAACATACCGAAGGAGTGTTGGATCACCCATCTGATGGAGAAGCATGGAAGCATTTTGATCGAGAGTATCCAGATTTTGCTTCTAATCCGCGTAATGTCAGATTGGGTCTCTACTCCGACGGTTTTACCCCATTCGGACTTTCGGGAGCCCAGTATTCGTATTGGCCTGTGATCGTCACCCCGTACAATCTATCGCCTTGGATGTGCATGAAGACTCCGTATATGTTTCTCGCCGTTATTATCCCAGGTCCGAACAATCTGAAAAGGAACATCGATGTGTATTTATAGCCGTTGATTGATGAGTTGAATCAGCTGCGGGAAGTAGGTTCCAACACGTACGATGTATCTAGAAAACAAAATTTCCAGATGCGGGCAGCACTTATGTGGACCATCAATGACTTTTCGACCTATGGAATGTTATCTGGATGGAGCATGCATGGTCGTCTTTCATGTCCGTATTGCATGGACAGCACTAAGGCTTTCCGTTTGAAACACGGAGGCAAACCGTACTTCTTCGATTGTTATCGATAATTCCTGCCGAAAGATCATCAGTACCGGAGGAACAGGAATGCTTTTCGTGCTGGCGTTGTAGAGAAGGCTAATCTTCCGCTAAGGTGGCCCGGATACACGATATGGGAAGAGGTAAAAGATTTACCAAGAGTTGTTGAGCAGCCTGCTACGGACTACAAGTGTGACGGATTTGGTCGCACTCATAACTGGACGAAGAGGAGTATATTATGGTATCTTCCATATTGGAGCACCAATCTGATTAGACATAACCTTGATGTCATGCATATCGAGAAGAATGTGTTTGACAACATAATTAATACTGTAATGGACGTAAAAGGGAAGACGAAAGACAATCCAAAAGCTAGATTGGACTTGGAAGAAATATGTAGACGTCCTGCATTGCATTTGATAGAGGACGGGAATGGGAAGTTGAAGCAGCCTAAGGCAATTTTCTCACTGGAGAATGAGGATAAAGTGAGGCTTTGTAGGTGGATTCAAAGTCTGAAATTTCCAGATGGGTATGTTTCGAACTTGAGAAGATGCGTCGACCTCAAGGAGAACAAATTGACAGGTATGAAGAGCCATGATTGTCACGTATTCATGGAGCGGTTAGTTCCGATTATATTTCGGGAATTCTTACCACAGACAGTTTGGGATCCATTGACGGAGCTTAGCATATTCTTCAGGGACCTTTGTTCTAAGAAATTGCTCGTTGATCATCTAGAAAAGCAAGAGAAGGACATTGCGGTAACACTGTGCAAGCTAGAGAGGGTGTTCCCTCCTGGATTCTTCGACTCTATAGAGCATTTGTCGATTCATCTTTCCTACGAGGCACGTGTTGGTGGACCCTCGAATATCGATGGATGTACCCGTTCGAGCGACATTTGAATCACCTAAAAAGAAAGGTGAAAAATAAGGCTCGGGTCGAGGGTTCTATTTGTGAAGCCTATATTCTCGAGGAGATTACAAATTTCTGCTCCTCCTATTTCAAACCTCATGTTGCTACAAATAGAACGAGGGCTCCGAGAAACGACGACGGATATCAAGAATTTAATGATGGAATACTGAAAGTATTCAATGCGTCCGGAAAGCCTTCGGAGAAAATAAAGAAGAGATATTTGAATGACGAAGAGCTAAAGGCTGCTCAGTTGTATGTATTACTCAATTGCGACGAAGATGAAGTGGAGAAGCTAGAGGGGTAAGTAACTCAGGATGATGAGTTTACGTCATCTCAATGTAATAGTATAAGCTAATATTATTGTACTAATCGACGGTTGTTTCGTTGTTTTCCAGCACATATAATGATAAGTTGAGGCTGGTTAGACTCTACCTAAAAGACGAAGCATTAGAACAAGAAATGAGACGTCATTTTCCTTCTTGGTTGAGCGAATATGTAAGTAGCTCGGTAATTACTGGCCTCTTCTAATGCAACTGCGCAATAAATAACTTATTATCGCTTCTTTGATATTCAGGTCGATCATCTAATTTCACCCGAGATTGAATTAATTAGAACTCTTGCCAAGGGACCAATTACTTTTGTTAAAATATGGCCAAGTTACTGTGTCAATGGCTTTCGATTCAAGTCGACAAATGCTCCGATCAGAGAACTTCCTGGATCTTGGTTCCACGAAAAACAGTTGTTTGCGTATCAAGTCTTCGAACTACAAAGACGTCGATCCAGGAAATGATTTCTTTGGCATCTTGCGAGAGATTGTGGAGTTGTCATATAATAATGGCAGAGAACCTGCAAAGATCGTGTTGTCCAAGTGTGAATGGTTCGATCCGATTAAAAATCAAGGTTGGAAAATTGACAAACATGGTCTTGTGGATATAAACTACAAGCGTAGATATCAAGGCTATGAATCGTTTGTCCTAGCAACTCAGGCTCAGCTCGTGTACTTCATAGCTTATCCGAAACGGGGAGCAACGAAGTCTGACTGGTGGGCAGTATGCAAGACTAAAGCTAGAAATACTTTTGATATTGACGAAAAAGCTTACCAGGAGGACGAGCTACCTTTTGTAACCAATATTGTCGATGTGGACTCCACGAAAGTTACGCAATGAAGGCTCGTGATCGTGATCGTGCCGGAAAGCCGATCCAGGGTTAGATTACCCCTGATCAGTGGAATGCAATGAAGGCTCGATTCGACGAGCCAAGGTACAAGGAGAAGTCAGAGAAGGCCAAGGCGGCTAGGCAACATGCCTCAAAGTGGTACGGTGGGTCAATTCCGATGATGGAACATTTCCGTCGTCTGGTATGTCTTTCTCTTTTAGAAATATTATTTTAATGTAAAACCGATAAATTATTACTAAGATAATATATTTAATTACAGGTTAGGAAGGTCGATAATGCTGACATGGTGACCGTCTTCCTGGCCACCCATCGTCGCGGCGGTGACCTTATTGATGAGAGGGCCGAGCAATCCTATGTAAGTATTACAATACGTTATCTTAATTTAATACTTCGTGTCAATTTTAATATAACTTAGTAAATATGATGCAAATAAATATTCATGTAGTTAGTAATAATAAGTACATTAATTAGAAATTAGAAATTAGAAATTATAGAGTACTATCCATACTTTCTAGGCCGAGTATCAGAGGCTGCGGGAACGGGCGACATCTAGTGCACCTGATGTAGGAGAGGTCGGTACTTTCTCGCAGCCCACTCAAGCTCTGTCGGCGGACGAGCTATGGATGGCCGCCGCTGGTGGACTCCGTAGGGGTACGTACTACGGTACGGGATACTATGGTTCCCTAGTTGCGACCCAGTCCTCTAGGGCATCTCCTGCTAGTGTGCATGGTCCACAGCCGTCCCAGGAGTCTGCCCGAGTCCAACAGATGATGGAGTCTCTCCGTGACGACCTGCTACGACGGATCGAGGAGCAGTCTCAGCACCCTATGGATGATCCTGCGCTACTAGCACGATTGGATGCACTCGACCGCGGCATTATGGACCTCAGGGAGACGACTGAGAGGACAGAGCGCACCGTTGGAGGGTTAGAGCGTACGGTGATGGAGCTGCAGACAGGACAGGTAACCATGGCCGAGAGGCTGAGATTGGTGCAGGATTCGATGGTCCAGAGCAGTGATAGAATGTTATCTATCATGGATTCATACCCCCAGCGACTTACAGTGTTGGCGCGTGATGGTCTTCCGGGTGCGCCTTCATCGTCGTCGACTCCGCCGCCTCTACCGCCTTCTTCTTCGACACCGACTCCACCGACGTCACTGTCTGCTCCATCGATATCGATTTCACTTGAGGAGTATGAGTTGTTCTTATCCCTTCGTCGCGGCGGTGCCCCTCCTGTACCAGATCCCTAGTAGTCCTAGTTAGGACTGTTTGTTTGTTACTTGGATCTCTATTATTTGTGTAGACTTGGATGTTTAGATCCTATTCTATTTGTTGGTTGTGTGTAGACTTGGATCTCTTTTATTTGTTTGTTGGTTTGTTTGGATCCTATTATTTGTGTAGACATGGATATTTGGATCCTATTATTTGTGTAGACTTGGATATTTGGATCATATTCTATTATTTGTTGGCTGTTTGGATCTCTATTATTTGTGTAGACTTGGATGTTTGATTCCTGTTTGGATCCTATTCTATAGTGAGGGAAAACAATGTGTGTGTGCTTGTGTGTCATTCACATGGGTGTGTGTCTATATTTGTGTCATTCATATGGGTTTTTGTATTGGTGGTTATCTTTTTAAACTGCAGGGAGAAAAGGATATTCTGTATTTTTTTGCAGATTTAGCGACGTTTTTCGACGTTTATCGACGTCCACCGACGTACACTTGCGTCGGTAAACGTCGGTACATCTGCAAAATTTTCCAGTTTACCGACGTCCTTATACGTCAGAGAACGTCGGTAAATGTCGGTGAACGTCGGTAATCATCCCAGGAATTATCGACTTTTACTGCCATTTTAAACGACGGTAAACGTCGGTAAATTCCCAGGATTTTACCGATGTTTAGCGACTTTGAACACGTCGCTAAACCACCGACGACACGACGACAGTCGTCGGTAAATTCCTAGGTTTTTACCGACGCGTAGCGACGTTATACACGTCGCTAATCCACCGACGACACGACGGTAGACGTCGGTAATATACCGACGTATATATACGTCGGTACACGTCGGTACTAGCGACGTTTGGCGATGTTTTGAAGATCAGCGACTTACATTTCCGCGACAAGCCCAAAACGTCGGTAATTTCGTCGCTAAATATTTTTGGCGAAGAAATTTGTCGTTTTAGCGACGTCTTTAGGCGTCGCTAAAACGACTTATTCTGGTAGTGGTCGCTGTCCTTGGTATGAGCTTCTTGATTCTCGGCAGAGGCTTTACGGCTGAGAAAGACCCTCGACCCTTGAATATTAATGTTCAAGCGGGAGTACCCGGAGCCCAGCTTCCAGGGGCCGAGGGTCTCTCTCAGCAGCAATGCCTCCGTCGAGAATCAAGAAGCTCATACCAAGGACATCGACTCGGTCGTCGGTGGCGGCGGCTTCGATGTGCCGAATATGGAGGTGTCCGGTGAAAAGAATGGCAGCAATGACAAGGAGTCTCCGAAACCGGCTAGACGCTTGAGGACGACCGCTAGACGCTTGAGGACGAGGAGTCTCCGACCCTCATCCCTCGGCAATGATGATTCGATAACCTATCACTATATCTTATATAGTAGTAGATGATGTCTTAGTATTACATTATGTAAGTTTATCTTGATTCTGTTATATCCTTCAGATACTAGATACGATAAGAACATATACTACACCATATGTACAGAACATAGATGATTCACACTAATGTATGCTAGAATAAATTTTGGGTTGTGTTATGAGCCATCCGTTCTCACACTTAAAACACATAGGAATTAGTAGTGTGAGAGCGCCGGAGCGAGTGAGAGCGCCGGAGGGGGAGGAGAAAGAGTGAGAGAGTAAAATGGTACGACATGGTGAAGTAGTACTGTATTTTGGCTCCAGCTCCAGCTCCATTTGCATTAATATACGATATGACATGGTGATCAGGACATAGTCCCGGTAGCCATTCGACTGGCGAAGCAGAAACTATGTAGCCGTAGATAAAGTTGACTGTCATCCGACCCTCATCCCTCGGCAATGATGATACGACAACCTATCACTATATCTTATATAGTAGTAGATGATGTCTTAGTATTACATTATGTGAGTTCATCTTGATTCTGTTACGTTCGTCAGATACTAGATACGATAAGAACATATACTACACCATATGTACAGAACATAGATGATTTACACTAATGTATGCTAAAATGAATCTTGGGTTGTGTTCTGAGCCATCCGTTCTCGCACTTGGCAAAAATCGAATTTTTTATACTTTATCTGCTTTCGAAAATGCACTCAAATTATATGATGGTTCCTTTAGTTAGCTTGCTTATGTTACAATTATATTATTTGTGACTATCGATCTTACCAGATGGCACCCATGACCCGAGGAGCGGCACGTCGTTTGAGGAAAATAGTGAATGCTGAGGTGGCTCCTCCTACAGTTAAGGAGGAAGTGGCACCGGTTGCTAGTGAGACTGGGAGTTCTATTAATCCAGCACCGGTAGCTAGTGAGACCGGGAGGTCTATTCATGCAATACTTGCAAGGGACGACATCTCTCCTCACGCCAAAGATCTCGCTTTTTCGAGGTGGTTGCGTGATCGTATCACTGAACGTTTGCGTGAGCTGCGTGGTTCTCATTAGCTATTAGTACTTATTTGTATTGGACTATTTGTATTGGGTTGTTTTTGTATTAAACTATTTGTATTGGACTACATATATGAATTAGTACTGTGTCAATCTCTGGATTGTATTGGACTACGACATGGTGATCAGGACATAGTCCCTGCAGCCATTCGACTGGCAAGGCAGAAACTATGTAGCCGTAGATAAAGTTGACTGTCCTCCGACCCTCATCCCTCGGCAATGATGATACGACAACCTATCACTATATCTTATATAGTAGTAGATGATATTTTAGTATTACATTATGTGAGTTCATCTTGATTCTGTTACGTTCTTCAGATACTAGATACGATAAGAACATATACTACACCATATGTACAGAACATAGATGATTCACACTAATGTTTGCTAGAATGAATTTTGGATTGTGTTCTGAGCCATCCGTTCTGATCAAGCATCTTCCTTCTCCTCTCCTCCACCATGGCTCTGGACCCATCTGCTCCTCCCTACTTTTTTCTTCTTATTTGACTCTCTCAGCCACATATGATATCCACCTCAAGTGTAGAGTCGGGGGTGAAGAAGTGGGCAGGAAAAGGAGGGGGAAGCAGCACAGCCGGCGGCATGACCCGGAGGAAGTACAGATATTTTCTTCAACATCTGTAGGAGAACTATAAGGATATATCTTTTCACAACATGTCACCGTGTCAAAGACCCTTAATGTGAATATCATGTTACCGCGGTGTCGGAAGACTAACATGTCATAATTTTTTAAGCCGTGTGTTTTGACATAATCCTTCCAACTCTTTCCTCCTATGTAGTAATCTTGCATTATTACATAGCAGGAAAGAGTTGGAAGGATTATGTCAAAACACACGGCTTAGAAAATTAAGACATGTTAGTCTTTCGACACCGCGGTAACATGGTTGTCACATTAAGGGTCTTTGACAAGGTGATATGTTATGAAAAGATATATCCTTATAGTTCTCCTACGGATGTTGAAGAAAACGTCTGTACTTCCTCCGGGTCATACCGTCGGCTGTGCTGCTTCCTCCTCCTCTTTCTGCCAAATTTTTCTCTCCCGACTATACACTTGAGGTGGATATCATATGTGGCTGAGAGAGTCAAATAAGAAGAAGTGAAGTAGGAAGAAGCAGATGGGTTCAGAGCCATGGTGGAGGAGAGGAGAAGGAAGATGCTTGATCAGAACTTGAGGTGGAAAAGTTGTGACGTTGATAGCGTGAGAGAGGGAGAGGGTGAATGGAGGGAGGGAAGTGGCTGCATGCCTTTGGCTCACTCGAGCGGTATTTGTCCTCTGACCCTCATCCCTCGGCAATGATGATACGACAACCTATCACTATATCTTATATAGTAGTAGATGATGTCTTAGTATTACATTATGTGAGTTCATCTTGATTCTGTTACATTCTTCAGATACTAGATACGATAAGAACATATACTACACCATATGTACAGAACATAGATGATTTACACTAATGTATGCTAGAATGAATTTTGGGTTGTGTTCTGAGCTATTCGTTCCCATACTTGGCAATTAAGCCATTCGACTGGCGAGGCAGAAACTATGTAGCCATAGATAAAGTTGACTGTCCTCTGACCCTCATCCCTCGGCAATGATGATACGACAACCTATCACTATATCTTATATAGTAGTAGATGATGTCTTAGTATTACATTATGTGAGTTCATCTTGATTCTGTTATATCCTTCAGATACTAGATACGATAAGAACATATACTACACCATATGTACAGAACATAAATGATTCACACTAATGTATGCTAGAATAAATTTTGGGTTGTGTTCTGAGCCATTCGTTCCCATACTTGGCAATTAAGCATGTGAAATAGAACTGATTATGTTTAGTTTGTCTTACGATACAGATTTTTACATCCAAATTGAAATGGATCGTTACTTCGTTGATCGTACATGGATGTACTAGCGGATCAACCTCCTGGACCGTAGGTACTTATAAGTATTGACCGTATCGGATTAGTATCGATATATCGTTTTGGTATGGGCCGTATCGGTTGGTATTGGTCTTAGCGAATTGGTATCGTCCTATCCGATATGTATCGGCCGTATAGCTAGGATTCATATTGGTCTTATCGATTTGGTATCGGTCATATCCGATAGGTATCGGCCGTGTTGGATTATTATATACCATTTCGGATTAGTATCGTCGAAAAGTAGTCGACAATGCTTTGTATTGTGAAGTCGAAATAACGTCGATATTCCGTCGCTTGACGACTACGTAGCGACGGACTGTTATTAGCGACGAGCTGATTATCGACGGATTTTTTTGGCCAAGATCCGTCAGTGATCGTTCGCTAATAAAAATTTCTGTCTGACGGGCGACGGATCTGGCCGTCGCTAAATCGGCAAATTTTGGTAGTGATTGTTGTAGACTTGGTTATAGGGACTGAAACATGTGTACAGTGAGAACTAGACATTGTATGATTGTTATAGACTTGGTTATAGGGACTGAAACCTGTGTACAGTGAGAAATGGACATTCTGTGATTGTTTGGATCCTATTCTACAGTGAGAAATGGTTATCTTTTTAAACTGCAGGGAGAAATGGACATTCTGTATTTTATTTTTTTATTTTTTTTGCAGATTTAGCGACGTTTACCGACGTTTACCGATGTCCACCGACGTACGTTTGCGTCGGTAAACGTCGGTAAATCTGCAATATTTTCCAGGGTACCGACGTTTACCGACGTCCTTATACGTCGGAGAACGTCGGTAAATGTCGGTGCACGTCGGTAATTATCCTAGGAATTCCCAGGATTTTACCGTCGTGTAGCGACTTTGAACACGTCACTAAACCACCGACGACACGAAGGTAATCGTTGGTAAAGTTACTGACGCGTAGCGATGTCAAACACGTCGCTAATACACCGACACCACGATGGTAGACGTTGGTAATATACCAACGTATATATACGTCGGCAAACGTCGGTACTTGCGACGTTTGGCGACGTTTTGAAGATCAGCGACTTACATTTCCGCGACCAGCCCAAAACGTCGGTAATTTCGTCGCTAAATATTTTAGTGACAAAAATTGTCGTTTTAGCGACGTTTTCGGCTCGTCGCTAAATATTTCTGTGATTGTTTTGATCCTATTCTACAGTGAGAAATGGTTATCTTTTTAAACTGCAGGGAGAAATGGACATTCTGTATTTTATTTTTTATTTTTTTGCAGATTTAGCGACGTTTACCGACGTTTACCGATGTCCACCGACGTACGTTTGCGTCGGTAAACGTCGGTAAATCTGCAATATTTTCCAGGGTACCGACATTTACCGACGTCCTTATACGTCGGAGAATGTCGGTAAATGTCGGTGCACGTCGGTAATTATCCTAGGAATTCCCAGGATTTTACCGTCGTGTAGCGACTTTGAACACGTCACTAAACCACCGACGACACGAAGGTAATCGTTGGTAAAGTTACTGACGCGTAGCGATGTCAAACACGTCGCTAATACACCGACACCACGATGGTAGACGTCGGTAATATACCAACGTATATATACGTCGGCAAACGTCGGTACTTGCGACGTTTGGCGACGTTTTGAAGATCAGCGACTTACATTTCCGCGACCAGCCCAAAACGTCGGTAATTTCGTCGCTAAATATTTTAGCGACAAAAATTGTCGTTTTAGCGACGTTTTCGGCTCGTCGCTAAATATTTCTGTGATTGTTTTGATCCTATTCTACAGTGAGAAATGGTTATCTTTTTAAACTGCAGGGAGAAATGGACATTCTGTATTTTATTTTTTTATTTTTTTGTAGATTTAGCGACATTTACTGACGTTTACCGACATCCACCGACGTACGTTTGCGTCGGTAAACGTCGGTAAATCTGCAATATTTTCCAGGGTACCGACGTTTACCGACGTCCTTATACGTCGGAGAACGTCGGTAAACGTCGGTGCACGTCGGTAATCATCCTAGGAATTCCCAGGATTTTATCGACGTGTAGCGACTTTGAACACGTCACTAAACCACCGACGACACGACGGTAATCGTCGGCAAAGTTACCGACGCATAGCGATGTCAAACACGTCGCTGATACATCGACACTACGACGGTAGACGTCGGTAATATACCAACGTATATATACGTCGGTAAACGTCGGTACTTGCGACGTTTGGCGACGTTTTGAAGACCAGCGACTTACATTTCCGTGACCAGCCCAAAATGTCGATAATTTAGTCGCTAAATATTTTTAGCGACAAAAATTATCGTTTTAGCGACGTCTTTAGGCGTAGCTAAAACGACTTATTCTGGTAGTGTTTGTACTTGCTCATTATCCTGACAGGATAACCCAATTAATATTTACAGCTGATTTAGAGGCCGACTGGTCGACCTTTTATGGGTATGGCCCAGACGAAGATTTTGACCAGGAGTTACCCTTGATGCCAGTAGAGGATTTTCCTCCTGTTTAGGCCTGTTAGATAGGTTTGACTGTACTGCGTTCCAGCTTATTACTTCGGGTTGTAGTATATATATTTTTGGAATTGTATAATGTTTTAAACTCTGAACTCCTGGTTGTGACTATGTGATTTATATCTATTTTCAGCTTTCCTATTTTTCATCATATCTTTATCACATCGTGCTTATCTCCCCTATATGTCATGTGATTGAGTTATATATATTCCTCTGAACGGAGATGACAGGTTTACATATATTGTTGATGTTAGAATTTATAGACGACCTATACAGCGTTCTACCGTTGACACTGTGGCGTAGGCTGTACGTACCCACGTGCTCTTGTCCCTAAACAGGGTGCGGGTCATGACAGGGGGTACTGTATATTTTTGCAAAACTATGGAGTGCACCATGAAATATGGTAAATCAAGTGGGGAGTAAGTCAAAATTTCTCTATTTTTATTAATCCTCCACTCACTCATAACCTTCAATCCAAGCAAGAGTTATTAAACACCCCTACTTAGCTCTCCCTCCAATTCAAATATGGTTCTATGTATTGACTCTACTCCCCCAAATTTAACCTCACTTAACTTTGCTTTATTTTTTTTCCCTCAATCCAAGCAGACCCTTATGCGGGGATGCATATCACGCCCCGATCCGGGAAATCGCTCGTCCTCGCTAGATTTCACCCGAATCATCGGCCTCGCTGGGGCGTGATGTCGCACAAGCCTGGAGTTGCGCTCGTGCAAGACAAGATAACAGGTTCACATAGTATTTATCTCGAATTGATAACATAAGCAGCAGAAGGAAACAGAATATACAATAAGAATCACTTTTTTTAATAATGAACTGAAGGTTAGAAAGGCTTGGACAGCCCTACTGAATATGCCAACTGGCTACAACACTCATGATCTCTCTAGTTCACAAAGGATTATATCGTTCCATACATTATGCCTCTTTATAGCCAACAAGTAGTCTTCGGCCGAACATCTCCATGTTGCAAGTCCGAACGCCAATGCGGTAGCTCCTCTTGAAACGCTAAGGATTCCATGCCTCGGCGCATCCAAGCCAAGCTCCACCCCGAGCCGAACATAACCTGAACCTGCACACAAACTAGTGGGGGATTAGTGCTTTCATCCTCGCTGCACTGATCAAGACTAACTCGCACCCAACCAACACTAAGTATATTTAGTGAAACGTGTATCTTAATTTGGTGATCTTTCTATTTAGCCTTTAGAAATTAGTTTCATGGCAATATTCAAGCATAACAACTTAATATAGATGTATCCAATATCGTGTTCCTGTAGTAGATACAGTTAGACATAATTTGAACATAAACATAGTGATCGTGCTCATCTCCGTCCTATTTTGCCTAGCCTGCAATGGTTAGAACTTTGCATAAGCAAACATATAATTCACGCATCCAACCAATCATAAATTTAGACATATGCATAAGGGTGGCAGGCCCTGCGCCTGTACCCAACTCTAATCTCAGCCTACCGGCCCTATCTATATGAAGGTCACGGTGTTTCGCATCGTAATGGACTTGGCATCCTTATGTGTAAGCCTATGATCGCTCCAATATGGGTTGCTAGCCCAGTATCCGAAGGATCCCAAACTTACTGATATCATAGCTTATCACATCACTGGTCGATCGCAACCCGTCCTAATGATGTTCACCATAAATACCATACATAATTTCCTCCTAGGCCGAACGATCCCGGTGCCCCGGACGTAACCGTTCGAGAGAAGCCGTACCCGTACACGGGACATCTGAGTCCATTTACCATGTAATACGTGCCATAGAAAACAAGTCATATCGTTCCAACCAATCTCGTGTCCCATAAACGTAATTCCTCATTTCTATCTCAAGTTCCGTCGGCATTATGCCCCAATACATCCGTATTGATGCACGACGCCCAATGACTTAGACTTCTCGTACTTATACTCAATGCGTTCCATTCCTAAGTTATTCACATAATAGCAGTTCCATAGTTACTTAGTCCTTTCGTAGCTTCCGTGAACGAGGGCACGCTTAACGCCATAATCAGTATTCTAGGCCTAGTGTTCACTGTTCTCGGAGTCGTGCACGTGGTGCACATCTCGATATTGTCTTCTAATGTTCTACCACCACCGCCCTACCGCGACCCGTACACTTGATGTTCGTCGCTTCAATTGTTCAATGTTCTATTTTAAGGTTCGACACTTACTAAGACCTTTAACCGTTCGAGCCATGCTCGCTAACTTGATAGTAAGTTACGCATACAAGGATATATTTTATTAGACGTGAAGGAATAGAAAGAGAGAGTCAAGAACCCGCCCACCTTAAGTCGATACGCCTTATCGTTTCGTCGAACTAAAGCGGCTCGATTCCATAACTTGCTTGCATGGATAACTCTCCTGACTTAGCCATTCCGTTGAACTATTTGACTGATTCGGCCTACCGTGCCCATGCCACGATCCGTTGCAAGACGACGATTTGGTTTCGCGAACACTTTACTGAATAAGGCAAAATGTCGATCTCTTATCGTCCAGCGTAAAAGCATAGCCTGCACACCAGATCAACTAAAATCAGCACTTGCTCAAATGGGACTTATCCTTTGCATCGATTCGATTCATAGATTCCAATCGACTCAAAGCTTTCCTTCGGCCAACGTAACTCTTGCATCAATTCGAATCGATACTTCATTAGGTCAATGCAACTCTTAAAGTCAACGACTTATCGTAGTGCACCGTAAGGAGCGGGGCATTACATAATATACCACTCAAAACAAGGTTCGTCCTCGAACCGAAATCAACACTTAAACCAGGTGTATCGCTAGGTCGTTTCACGATCTCGTGCCACTATTGTTTGAATCATACAACTTAGTTTGGATCATACACATATTTTAGGCGTTCCACCAATATATGTATTTTAGCCAAGCTCAGTTGTAGGATATCAGAACAAGGTTAATATGCTCAACTTAAATCCTCAATCACCAATCATTCCGTACTCGACTTAGTCAAATCTTAGCGCATATTCTCAAAATACTTCTCGTATGCATTATCCCATATCACGTGATCCTCTTCCAAACCTTTCTGCATATAACTTAACTCAGGACTGTTACATCGATCCCATAAGTTTTTCGCTTGCCACCTAACACTCTCATTGCATTAAGTCATTGCGCATCCGATCGCAACAATCCTTCGTACGCCTATTCATCACATCGTTTTCTATCTCTCACACAACTCAAGTCTTTCATCTAATCATTCATAACATTTGGCCTTAACGACATGGACTAAGTCCAACATGTCCAAATTCCTTTGCCGACCAATTGCACTAAGTCTCGCACACAACTATCCAAATATGATTCATATTCTCTCGCTCTATCCACACATTACATCTGGGGCTACCCCCGCTAGGTAACTTATCCAGACATCGTGCTTAATCTCTCCCGACATAAAAGGTCAATTTGAGTCTACGATGCTCAAAGGCAACAATCTTTCCGACCCAAGGTCTCTTATGATACGTCCATCTCCTATTCTCGATCGAATAGGAATTCCTTACCCAATTTTCGAATCAATGCCAACCGATTCGTTTCGTAACATAGATCGTGTGCTAAACACACATAGCCTAACCGTTACTCAAACCGATCTACGACACAACTCTTAGGGTCATTCTACTATTCATCACTCTCGCGCGTTGCAGGATTCTTGCAATCGCCTTACCGCATCACTATGCTAAGTACGTTCCTAAATATTTATTTAATCATCGACCAACCAAGTCTATTTACGTACTAATCCGATCGATCATAAATTTCCTTTTCTGACCATATCATTCTAGTCGAAGGCTACTCGCTAACTTACGAAACACGATACTCATTCGCTTAGACTTATCCTCAACATGCACTCCATTATCCTTCATCCTCGACGGAATTTATTATGTGACTTCATTGGGTCATCCTATGGACTTCAACATTCACTTGATTTGGTGGTCAAGACTTCTAGGGTCATCTGCCCCGAAACTACGTTCGATAATTGAAGATCATCAACGAGGGACAGCTGCTACGAACCATGCTATATCCTATCGCGGAGCCCAATCAATTATTGACAATTCATATGAGACTTCACCCAATCCGACATAATTTACCAATCCATAATTTATCTACCCCCGTGCAATAATGCGTCGTTACTACTCGAATCACTCATGCACTATCGTTAACACTATCAAAACCGAGCAACATTTGTTCGCCTTGGGTACGAGTCTATCTACTCACGGTCAATATCTGACACACTCTAGGCTTATCGCACAATCCTCAAATTCACCTTCGCATCAAACCATAAGTCGAAGCATACAAATTGCTACATCCTAATTTTTCGAGTCTGATCATTCCTGCGACATGAATCACCATGTCCGTGCTCACGCGGAACGATCACCCTAAAACCGACGTGACGCAGGTGCGAGGCTGGTGCTGCGCTCGCACAAGACAAGAACGTCAACGTAGTGGTTATCCACGAAGCAATCCAGACACTTTCGTTTTTATCCAAGTAATATCCATCCACTCTCAAATTCTCCGAAGCATTCCTATCATTGTCATCCAAACTGATGCCAACTTACAAGTTTGCCTACTTAAACTCGACTTAACGACCAACTCGACTCGTTACTATCGCATCCGCGATTTTCTAATCTCACTCGTTGCGACTCGCGCAGCAATTTATTCTCGATACTTAAGGTCATTACTCAATCTCGTTCAATATATCGCTATCCATCCGCATAGCCATACAACATGTATCATGCCATGTCGACTCGTTGCACTGATGCAACGAATGATTCACGACTTGCTGCACTCCGTGCAACCAACAATATATAACCATTCGCATAGCCACATAACACGTACCGCCGCATATATCGACTCGTTGCACTTCGTGCAACCAACAACACGTATCTCTTCGCACTTCGTACGACCAACAATACGTATCTCTTTGCACTTCTAGCAACCAACATCACCATATTCGTTGCACTTCATGCAACCAACGACTCGCAACTTTATTGCACTTCGGGAACCAACATTTCATAATTCGTTGCACTTCGTGCAACCAACATTCTCCGATGGCACTCGGAGATAGCGTGATAGTCACGACATACTTGTGGCAGACGTACGCACTTAATATAGACTTATTGTATGGAACATCCAATGTAGCATCGAGCAGATCCATGAGCCATGCGGTTGCGAAAACAACTTAGAGTCAACTGATTTCGATAGCGAAGCAACTGAGGCTTAAAGAGATTCGTTCACGGTCCAGAGGATGGAACCGCTCTGATACCAACTTGTCACGCCCCGATCCGAAAAATCGCTCGTCCTCGCTTGATTTCACCCGAATCATCGTCCTCGCTGGGATGTGATGCCGCACGAGCTTGAAGTTGTGCTCGTGCAAGGCAAGATAATAGGTTCACATAGTATTTATCTCAAATTGATAACATAAGCAGCGGAAGAAAACAAAATATAAAATAAGAATCTCTTTTATTAATAATGAACTGAAGATTACAAAGGCTTGAACAGCCCAACTGAATATGCCAACTGGCTACAACGCTCATGATCTCTCTAGCTCACAAAGGATTACATCGTTCCATATATTATGCCTCTTTATAGCCAACAAGTAGTCTTCGGCCGAACATCTCCATGTTGCAAGTCCGAACGCCAATACGGTTGCTCCTCTTGAAACGCTAAGGATTCCATGCCTCGGCGCATCCAAGCCAAGCTCCACCCCGAGCCGAACATAACCTGAACCTGCACAGAAACTAGTGGGGGATTATTGCTTTCGTCCTCGCTGCACTGATCAAGACCCACTCGCACCCAACCAACACTAAGTATATTTAGTGAAACATGCATATTAATTTGGTGATCTTTCTACTTAGCCCTTAGGATTAGTTTCATGGCAATATTCAAGCATAACAACTTAATATAGATGTGTCCAACATCGTGTTCCTACAGTAGATACAGTTAGACATAATATGAACATAAACATAGTGATCGTGCTCATCTCCGTCCTATTTTGCCTAGCCTGCAATGGTTAGGACTTTGCATAAACAAACATACAATTCATGCAACCAACCAATCATAAACTTAGACATATGCATAAGGGTGGCAGGCCCTGCGCCTGCACCCAACTCTAATCTCAGCCCACCGACCCTATCTATATGAAGGTCACGGTATTTCGTACCGTAATGGACTTGGCATCCTTATGTGTAAGCCTATGATCGCTCCAATACGGGTTGCTAGCCCAGTATCCGAAGGATCTCAAACTTACTGATATCATAGCTTATCACATTACTGGTCGGTCTCAACCCGTCCTAATGATGTGCACCATAAATACCATACGTAATTCTCTCCTAGGCCGAACGGTCCCGGTGCCCCGATCGTAACCGTTCGAGGGAAGCCGCATCCGTGCACGGGCCATCCGAGTCCATTGACCATGTAATATGTGCCATAGCAAGCAAGTCATATCGTTCCAACCAATCTCGTGTCCCATAAACGTAATCCCTCCTTTCTATCTCAAGTTCCGTCGACATTATGTTCCAACACATCCGTATTGATGTACGACGCCCAACGACTTAGACTTCTCGTACTTATACTCAACGCGTTCCATTCCTAAGTTATTTGCATAATAGCAGTTCCGTAGTTACTTAGTCCTTTCGTAGCTTCCGTGCACGAGGGCACGCTTAACGCCATAATCAGTGTTCTAGGCCTAGTGTTCAATGTTCTCGGAGTCGTACACGTGGTGCACATCTCGATATTGTCTTTTAATGTTCTACCACTACCGCCCTTCCGTGACCCATACACTAGATGCACGTCGCTTCAATTGTTCAATGTTCTATCTTAAGGTTCGACACTTACTAAGACCTTTAACCGTTCGAGCCACGCTCACTAACTTGATAGTAACTTACGCATACAAGGATATATTTTATTAGATGTGAAGGAATAGGGAGAGAGAGTCAATAACTCGTCCACCTTAAGCCGATACGCCTTGTCGTTTCGCCGAGCTGAAGCGGCTCGATTCCATAACTTACTTGCACGGCTAACTCTCCTGACATAGCCATTCCGTTGAACTATTTGACTGATTCGGCCTACCGTGCCCATGTAGTGCCCCGTCCCGCTCAGTCAATCAGAGGAATCGAAACGCCGACGACGTTCCGACTTAGCCTTACAACGGCGACTCGAAGACATCTCGGTCAAGGCGACCGCTTGCTCAGGTGGGGTATTTTCGGTGAACTTGCCTCATCTTTGCCTTCACATAATAAAACGCATGTCTTCAACTTGCACAATAGGCTCGATAATAAAAGAGACGAATCCACATAGCTAAGGAAATAATCCCGACGGGTCGAAATGTGTTAGAACATGGAAAACGTCCCACGGTCGACTTAGAGTTGGTGCACGGCGTGCTTTAAAAATGATACTCGGTCCTTCGTTCCGTGGCTTGGGAGATAGAAAGTTGGTCTTCGACACGAAGTTATGAAATAGCCTAAGTCATAGGCATCGCCTGCGTGAATGCTTGTTAAAGCATGCACGTCCCCGTCGAATTGTCCCGACACTTGAGTTGGCCTAAGTCATAGGCGTTGCCCGCGTAAATGCTCGACAAAGCATGCACGTTTCCATAATGCAAGGCTTGGCATAGCCTTTGCTCGTCCCTTGAGTCAAGTTATAGGCTCGATTAAGTTAGGCAAAGTTACGCCGATCGACCTAAGTCATTTCTAGTGCTGTCCCGCTCTTTCTGCGGTTGTCAAGTTAAACAGTCCCACGATCCCAAGGCCCGTCATACGAAGTATGACTTGGGCGATAGCATCGCGTAGATCGGAAGTCGGTTTGAGACACGATGGCACGGTCCTAGAGTTTTAAGGCACGAGCCACGGTTGATTCATTGAGTTTGGAAAGTGTTGCAAATAGTTGTTCTTGAGTTGAGTAAAATGATAGGGCAAGAAAGAAGAATGCTCGCGACTACGGGTCGTCGAGGCAAGATCTCAGAGGTTATATGTATTGAACTAGGCCTTGAAAGAGATGATAACACTAGAGGTGGAACGACTGTGTGAGACGTCAGTTGAGTCGAGTCTTGCATGGTCATGGACAACTTGTCGACAAGGTAGATTTTCCTCGAACGGTAGCCCGACGGAAGCTGACCGGTTCTTGAGAAGCAGCATTAGCACGTGCTGGATGACCGCATAAGTTAGCGCAGAGGCTTGCCAGCGGGGCTAGCTACCCACCTGGCAAGGGCGGCCGCCTAACAAGCTAAAGGAGTCCAGGATGGCTCTGGGAGTCAGAGACCAAATCATATAGATGAGTCGGCATGGCGGCAATCCGTGTGTGTGCCTTTGGATTGAGTTGAGTTGTTGAATGTGTGTACAGTTGGAATACAATATTTGGTCCTAAGGGTGGCTAAAACATAGGCGACGTGCTTCGGTACGAGATGTGGCGTCGAGTCTAATGTTGTCAGCATATAAGTTGCATAGTTTGGCTGTGAGTTGTCCTGAGTCTAAGTCAGGAAAGGCCGCAAGGCAAAGTTGGTCGAGTGACACTTAACCCACAAGTCTTGACTGGGTCAGTTGATGATTTAGTAGCAAAAGGGCTGCGAGGCACGGCACAAAGGATTTGTAGCACGGTCGCACGGGAATGGAGCCTCATCGTGTAGTCGCGTCTCTGATTTTGGCCGAAAGGCAAGCATGACTTGATAGGTTAACGTTGTTTGAGTCGACATTGTTGTTGCAAGCACGGGATGGTCTAAAGACACAAATAGATAATGCGTCGGTCATAAAACTGATCCTAATGCAAGAGTAGAAAGACAATCAAAAGGGGACTAAGTTACACAAAGTAAAGTAAACGTGTTGGTTTTGTATGGGTGGGCGAGGAGCTCATTCCACCAGTACAGTTGAGTACTGACACCCACATAGTTTACATGTGCAGGCACAGGTAGAAGCTCGTGGCGCGGAGCTCGCTTAGATGCATCAAGGCACGGAGTTCCTTGGCGATTCGAAGTGTACGGTCGCATGGAGAAAAAGACTTATACGGGACATAATGTATGGACATCGCCTTCCGAAGCTTCCGCTGGATCGACAAATCTATTTGAGAGATGAGAGAGAGCTGAGTGACTTGTAATGTGAGAAGAGTGAGCTTGAGTGATTGTAAACTTGGCCTTGCGCCCCAAATGTAACCTTTGTTTCAATATCAATAAAAGAGTATTTTGGAAGGACTTGTATTTTGCTTCAAATTCCGCTGCTATTATTCAATGTCTCTGCATGGGATTTCTGTGCAACGACCCCATCGCAGCCGCTGAGATCGGCCGTTATGGAACCCGCCTTGCACGAGCGCAATTTAGGCTCGTGCGGCATCACACCTTAGCGAGGACGATCGCTCCTACGGGAGCGGGGCGTGACAGCCCATGCCACGATCCGTTGCAAGGCGACGATTTGGTTTCGCGGACACTTTACTAAATAAGGTAAATTATCGATCTCTTATCGTCCAGCATAAAAGCATAGCCTGTACACCAGATCAACTAAAATTAGCACTTGCTCAAATGGGACTTATCCTTTACATCGATTCGATTCATAGATTTCAATCGACTCAATGCTTTTCTTCGGCCAATGTAACTCTTGTATCGATTCGCATCGATACTTCATTAGGTTAACGCAACCCTTAGAGTCAATGACTCATCGTAATGCACCGTGCGGAGCGGGGCATTACAATGCATGCCATGAAAAGAACTATATTAGCAATCTATTACTAGATCTATCTAAGTTTCACGCATAAAAATGTTCATCTTTAGAACAATTCAGAGGATGGAAGATAGAAGACGAAGCCTTGGTCAAAACCAAATTGTCAGATTGACGTCGAGGAGGAGGAATAAACGAAAGATGGTGGGTGATGGTGAAGAAGAGTGTGATGGAGAAGAAATCTTCAAATTTCCACAATAGCTCTGGTACCATATAAGAATTCAAAACTATTAAGAAGAAGAAGAAGAATAAATCTTGTTGATTGTTCTATTTCATAATAGATTCATCAAGCCTTATTTACCGAAAAAGATTGAGTTGGGAAGCAAGCCAAATCAAAATAGAAAACAAATCACAAACAAATCTACCCCTGCAATTAAAAAAATAAATCCATAATTTGGGAAAGAAATTGAAAAAACAATCTATCTTTAATGGATGTAATTCTCATGTAACATTTATGTATCTTCTCTTAAATAGACGTAATATTCTCTACGCACAAGATTACATTTTATTTTCTTAGTCATATTGTAAAACTAAAAAAAATTCAGAGGTAATTTTATTAAAATACTCATGAGTTCCGGTACGTTCTACTTTGCAGCTATCGGGATTCAGAACCGAGAAGAACCGAAAAACTGAAGCTAAAGATCCAAGCGACTGATCGGTACAGAGAGCTCAACTTGGAGGGAGAGTAATTCTATGACATCGAATATCCGGTGGCGGCAATTAAAACTATCCCTGAAATACAACAAATTTTGGTGATCTGTGACACCATGCAGTCGATGACAAATTCAGTGACAGAATTGTTGTAGTTGTTGCTTATGGAGCAACCTACATGTGATTCAACAAAGTTTTTTTTTTTAGTTCCACATTGGAAAGAAGAAACCATTCTCCTATGTATATATTGCTTTACCCTACATAGTGGGCAAGTGGATTTTGTGGAAGTTTGTCTTCATCTTATCCAATCCGCGAGCAAATGCGCAATTTAATGCATGGAGGGGATTGGACTATGAGGTATATAGGTCAATTTCTAATTTAATTTTAATTTTTATATTTGAGTTGTTATGTTAGGTTGGCTTGGCTAGTCTTTCACGAACATATTCTCACGTAATCTCGTTACCGAAATTCGTGGGAGACAATTAATCTGGACACATGAATTTCGTGGGAGACAATCATAGATCGGTGATCCAGAAATCTGTTTAAAATAGAAACAAATTATCTATTCAAAAGTCCCGTGGGAGGAGCCCGCCAGAGGCCCCCCTTTCCCGCACCATCGAATCGGGGGGACCGCTTGGAAACCCTGTGCGCGGCCACTCGATCCAACGGTCGAGGACGACAAAGCTCCCGTGAGACTCCCTGGACGGACTCCCGAGATGTTGAATTATTATTTTCGTGACCTTATATATATATATATATCACGAACGGACCCTCGAGATATTGAATTATTACTTTCGTGACCTTTTATATATATATATATATATATATATATATATATATATATATATATATATATATATATATTTATATATATATATATATATATATATATATATATATATAAAATTATTTTCGTGACAAAAATTCTTATCCTCTATGACGCAAACACTAGCGGATCCAGGATGATAGTTAACTGGAGGCACAATTATCAAGGAGCTTAGAAACAATCCTTTCAATTTTTTTTTTGAAGTGAAATAATACACTAAAAAAAAGGTTGTTCACTGGGGCCCGTATATATATATATATATATATATATATATATATATATATATATATATATATATATATATATATATATATATATATATATATATATATATATATATTTTTGTTCACTGGGGCCCCGTATATATATATATATATATATATATATATATATATATATATATATATATATATATATATATAATTATTTTCGTGACATATATATATATATATATATATATATATATATATATATATATATATATATTGTGACATATATATATATATATATATATATATATATATATATATATATATATATATATATATATATATATATATATATATATATATATATATATATATATATATATATATATTTTTTTTTTTTTTTTTTTAAAAATATATATATATATATATATATATATATATATATATATATATATATATATATATATATATATATATATATATATAAAATTATTTTTGTGACATAAATTCTTATCCTCTATGATGCAAACACTAGCGGATCCAGGATGATAGTTAACTGGAGGCACAATTATCAAGGAGCTTAGAAACAATCCTTTCAATTTTTTTTTGAAGTGAAATAATACACTAAAAAAAAGGTTGTTCACTGGGGCCCCGCCCCCATGTCTCTCATATGGATCCGCCAATGGATGTAAATAACAAAATCTTACCATTACGTCAGACGATGTCCCATCAATCATGCTTTAGTTTTGTTCCTGCTGAGGGCTTGTTTGGTAAAATAGATTTGGTTTTGGATTTAGAAATTTAAAATTCAAATCCAAATCCAAATCCAAATCATGGATTTCCACATCCAAATCCAAATCAAAATCCAACTTCTACCAAACATAGAATTTGGTAATCTAGAATTATGATTAACAATTATGATAATAAAATATATTTAAAAAAATATTAATTAATTAATTAACTAATTAATTAATTAATTATAGTTATAGTTATAATTAATAATTAAATTATTATTATAATTATAAAAATAGTTATGATTAACAAATTATTAATTAAGATTAAAATGATGATTATATGCTGATAATAAATTATTAATTAAAATTTTAATAATATATTAAATATTAAATAATAAATTATTAATATCGATAAAAATTATGATTAATATATTATTAATTAAGATTACAAAAAATAGTAACTAATAATTTATAATTAAGATTATAATTAAGAAAAATAAATTATTAATTAATATTATAACTAATTATAAATTATTAATTAAAATTATAGTTATTATAAATAAATTATTATAGTTATGATAAATAAATTACTATAATCAAGATTATAATTATAATTAATAAATTATTAATTAAGATTATAATAAGACTATGATTATAATTAAAGATTGTCACGACCCGATCCCAAATTATTGGGTCGAATCGGATCATGCCCAGCCTGCACCGTTGTGAGACGGCGGCAGTAAGCTGTTCTATATGCAAGTATTCACAACAACATCTATACATTTGTCACAACTTGAATATGTGAAAATTTAAAACTTTTTATTCAACAATTGAAAAATACAACTGGAAATGGAAAAACTGAAATAAAGTACTGAATTCAAATTAACAAACTCCAAAACAATAAAACTAGAAAACTGAAAAGCAACTAGCTAGGCGGGCCGCTCATCGGTCTCAGGTTCTGCGTCCTCCAAGGGGACTCTGACAACACCACAGGATACAATACCGGGTCATAGTAGCTATTGTACAATAGCTCAACATCCTCAATGTCACCTAAAAATGTGGGTCTCCAGTCAGGATGGAGCAAGTACGAATATGTATCTCACATTTCAAATAATAATAGAAAAGTACAGGCTAAACAGTTGAAACAATATTTTCCAGCAATTTAACAATTTTAAACAATGTGATTTGAATGTGTAATCTTCTATGACCGTCTTGGATTGTATAATAGCGTCCTAGCGACACGATACAGCTTATCTTCATGTGTAAGAGGGGTAAGCTCGCACAATCATGCAATATGGGGGTGTTTTGCCATTAAAATTCTTTGATTGCAAATTTTAATACAAACAGAACAATGTTACAATATAGGACTTAGATGTAGTCCTAGGAGTACACTTTTGTTTAATCTGGGTTCCTTGTGCCAATGGAGTGAGTGGTAATGCGTTGACTCCGTTGACGATCTGACGACGGTTATCGGTTCTCTGAAGGTCTGGATTGCTCTGGGTGCTGGAGCTTGTTGAGAGGAGGAAGACGTTGAGTGTCTGTATCTGCCTCTCTGGTGGTGCGAAGTCTCTGTCTGTTCGCTGTGGAGGTTGATATGTATGCCCGTAGATTGGTCCGTGTGTATTGTAACACCCAGTTTTCTGAAATTGGGGTATTTTTGAAAATTTATTATTTTTATTATTTATTAGTGGTATTTTAGTCATGGTATGATTTTCTGGTGATTTTAGTTAGGTTAAACCAATTCCTAAGTCATGACTTGTGACTTTGTGATTTTACTAATAAACTCTAGTGTAAACCCTAGCTATTCCTTAACCTAGAGACTAACCATGATCATGTGAGCTTAGCCATAGGCTTAGAACATCAAATTAGGGCTTTTTGGCCTAAAGGGTATTTTGGTAATTTTCTAGGATTTATTTGGAATTATTTGAAATTATGTGTTTTTATTAATAATTAATTATTGATTAGTGTTATGTTAGTCCCTAAGCTAGTTTAGCCTAATCTAGGGGTTAGTCACTAACCTAGAAGACTAAGTGTAGATATTTACTTTATGTGTAAATATCTAGGTTGATAAATATCTAGATATTTAACTTTCTAGGATATTTTAGAAACCTAGAATATCTAACCCTAGTCAAAGCCTTAGAGACTAAGTTTTGCAAGGTGGAAGGGGACCCTATAGCCTACCCCTACCCCCCCCATGGCAGCCAAGAACACCCCCCCCCCCTATATATGTACACCCCTTCACAAAAAGGTCCCATTTTCATTACACTAAAACCTTGATTTTTCCCTCAACTTCACACCTCCATAACTTCACCATTAGTGATCCTATTGACCTCAAATCTTTTGCATTGGAACCCTAACATACCAAGGGAGCTAGGGGAGACTAGAAGTTGGAGTTTTTGAGGTTTTGGACATCACAAAGTTGAAGTGAAGCCCCCCCCTCTACATTGGATTTCTTGATTTCTAGCACATAGAGGTATTTTCATTTTTATCTATGTAATGTAGTGATTTTTCTTCATAAATGCATGCATGTAGGTCTACCCTAACTGTAGGACAAGTTTGGTGAAAACTAGGATCGATTTGGTGTCCGTATTGGACACGTATCCTATTTCAATTTCATGTTAATACACTGATTTTGCTCACTGTTTCAGTACATGTAAACTCGCTGATTTTCAAATGTTTTTGATCAAAACCCTAGCCTACCTAACCCTAAACCTAACCCTAAAACACTGAGCACAAATTGGGTTGTGTCGTGTCCAAAATCTGGACACGAAGCTCTCAGTTTCACACACTGGACACAGTGCACAGTACACTGAAATGTGCCCTGCTACCACTGTGTCAGTTCTCCTTGGACACGCCACGTGGACACGCCAAAATTGGCATAGAGCACGGGGCACTGACTGACAGGTCATCCCCAAAGTTTGGGATGACCTCGTGTCGTGTCGGACACGGAATCGTCCCCGCAAGGGACGTGCACTGCACTGTACAGCCGTAAAAACGGCTCTGACACGGGTCTCGTGTCCCATGTACACGAGTCGTGGACACGTGTCAGGGTGACACATGTGTAGAGGAACCTAGGGCGAACCCCAGGACACGAGCACGAGATGTGTCGTGTCCTGTGTCGCGTACACGAGACGCGTGCATCACTGCACGACGCGGTCTGGAACCACGTATTTCCCTCTCTGATACGCGTGTCGTGTCCCCTCTACACGACACGTGGACACAGTGCAGGGTGCTGGACACGTGCACGAACCCTAGACTCACCTACTGACACGATCACGAGATGTGTATCGCTTTGTGTCGTGTCCTAGACTCGCCTACATGTGTGCACGACGTGTAGTATCTGTTAGTGTATGTGTTTTACCCGATTGGGTTTAGGAGTTGGTGGACACGCCGTGTCGTGTCATGGCCATGTGTCAGGCTAGTAGGAACCTAGAGGAACCTAGGGGCTACCATTACCAACCACTAGTATCGAGCCTTAGCTCGATTTTGGATGTGAAATTGGGTTTACCCAATTTCGAGTAAACAGTCCAGTTTTCCAGTTTTGGAATTGTTTCCAGTTTTTGTATTTTGAATTTCAAACCTATTTTTGATATGTTTTACATATGTATTGGTATATTATCAGTGTATGTATATATAGTATATATGTATGTGTGAGTGTGGGTGAATTTTGGGGGTATTTGGTAGCGTACATAGGGAGTTGTGTAGGTATATACATATATATGTATATGTGGACTGTGTGTGTGTGAGTTTGGGGCTGGGATTCCTGTCTCAGGAACCTGAGACACCCCCCCCCCTACTGTTCTGTCCATCCCTTTCTCTCTTCACTCTCTCTCCCTGTCTCTCTCTCTCTTTCCCTCTCTCTATATCTATATATATATTGTATATATGTATTAGGTAATATACATATACATTTTGTATGTATATATATATATATGTTATAGATATATATTAGTGTATATATATGTTTATATATATATGTGGGGTTATGGGTATATTACATAGTGACCCTTTATATATAGGTTATATATATATATATTTGTATAGATTCTATTGTAGGTATAAACCTATGAACCCTATGACCATTGACCTAGGTTACTAGCCTATGGCTATAGAGTTAGCCTATGGCCCATGACCCATGAGTCTAGACTTGACCTTAGGCCTATTGGGCCTAGTTTGACTACAAGTTTGACCATGGTTGACCAAAGTCAACTATAGGTCAAACCTTAACCAAATTGACCTAGAAATAGTTTGGATGGACTCTAAATGACTTGGTGACCTAAGTTTGACTAAACCCTAGACTATTGACTAGTTGGCTTAGACTTTGACCTATATAAGGGTATTATTTATGACTTGGTTATATAGATAGCCCTATGTAGAGTGAAGATATGTATGCGGTTAAGTAGGATACTTAGAGTTGAGTCTTGATTGAGTTAGACTATGGTTTAGCTTGATTATAAGATTAAGTTTGGTGTTGTACTATATATATTTATATGTGATTTGGTTACACCTTAGCTTTGTAGAATGGTATCTTAGGTATCCTAAGACAGGTTAGCCTATAGTTAGTTAAGTAACCTTATAGAGTTTGACTTAAATAGTTGACCCCTGGCTTAATTACCTGACTGACTAGTCTTTGTTTGACCAATACCTTAGTTGGTCTAAGTTTGACTTAGACTTGACCCAGATTGATCATGTTGACTAGTAATTGACTAGTTTGATTAGAGTGTTGACCAGGAGTTGACTTTAACCTAGATTTGACTAATCTTGACTTGTTTGACCTTGTTTAACCTTGTATGACTTAGTTTAACTTCTTGTGACCTAGTATGATTTGATTTGACTTAGTTTGACTGTAGAGTTGACCAAGTTTGACTTTGACCTAGATTGGCTTAGAATTTATATAGATTGCATTGTAGATTTCATTTACCTTCGTTTTGGACATGTCATAACTGTATTACTCTATTTTAGGACATTGTGACCCTGGTACAGACATCTGATATTACACTACTCTTTCCAGAGTGTCAGGCGAGTACATTCTCTGATAGTTCTTTCATTACTTGTCATTTACTGTATTTCAGTTCTAGTTAGCTATATGTGATTCTCTGTACAAACACGATTGGTATTGCTGGACCCATTACATGCGACACTCATTTATTCATGTCTGGCCTCTATATCTGGAATCACTACTGGCATCACCCTACTGGAACCATTTCTGGAATCATTTCTGGAATCATTGGCTGGACTCATACTGGTTGTAGTGTTGGATTATGGATTCATTTGTGGGCGGGGAAATACTTGAGTAGACATGTGAACATACCTAAAATCTGGAACCACCTCCCTTGGAACTATTCTGGAATGCTAGCCATCCCACACTTGGCCGAGTGTGCGATGTGCCTGATTACCCCTAGCCGTTTACATGTTGATCTCAGTATTTTAAAACACACTGTTAGAGTATAGGCTGGACTTACCCTGGAATCATGGATCACTTCTGGACTCATTTTACTGGACTCATTTTACTGGACTCATCTTGTACTGGAATCATCTAGTATTGGATTATATGGACTGGACTCACACTGGGATTACCTTTTATACTGTCTGGACTTATACCATGTTATTCTAGTTCAGCTAGTTTACTACAGTCTTCTTTGCCATGATTTCTTCTCTTGTTAGTTACTTTACTTTCCTTGTACCCTCACTGTTTCTCTACATCTTTACCTGTATAAAACTGTCATGCTCATCTGTATAACTGTCTAAAAACTGCTTTATAGTCTTTGTCATTTACTTGGGATTTCTAGATGAGATGTGCTCGTTCCTGTCCTGATTGGACCTGTTGAAAATATTACAGATGATACTCCTGACGACACATGCCCTTCTTACCATGGACCTGGCGAGGGATTAGCTACCTTTGGCTCCGACTCCCAGGAGTGATTCAGGAGTTTAGCTAGTAGACTTACTTAGCTTTCATGTTTTGAGCCTGTTTGTATTAAACTTGAGATATCGAGTTGTATTAGAGTTTGTTTGAGATATTGTTGTTATTATTTTAGTAGTTTAAATTTTTGTTGTTGTTAGTTGGTATCTAGATTTCTGTGTTATCTTATCGTGCTTAGACTGTGATTGAGTATATCATATCTTTTACTTGTCTTCCTTTCGGAGTTGAGATCTTGGCAAGTACATTATATACACTGCATAAGATTAGTTAGCAACCTAGGACAGCGTTCTACCGCCGACACTGCGGCGTAGGCTGGACGTACCCACTTCTCGTGCCCCTACCCAGGGTGCGGGTCGTGACACGTTTTAGTGGTGGCCCATGCAGGTCTCGAGTATATGTAGTGGTATTCGAACTAGAGTATCACTACAGCCTGTGATAGGATTTGATAATAGGCTTAGAGAGAGTATACTCAATCACTGTTAGGATTTCATGAGAGATTTCGGGACGACCCTTGAGAATCTTATTTTGAACTTCGATATTGAAAACCCTTTTCCTCTTGTTTTAATTCACCCTCACTCCTTGATGTTTAAGGGGTCTTGGACTATTTAACCTTATTCATCATTACCTCCCTTATATTTTGACCTTCTTTACTGCTAATTTAGCCTTAGTTTTGCAAGCTTATATTTTATCGAGCTTGATCACGACATATTTTATTGGGGGCTAGTACCCACTAACATATTGTCTAATCAGGGCCGGTGCATGATGGTCTGATCAACCTATTGCACTTTGGTTCGCTTTCATATATTATTCTACATGGATGGAGCCACTTGCAGGTTCTGTTCTTTCAAATCCATTCTCATCTTGTTGTGTGATTCCATTAGTACATATCAGGATATGCTTGTGATATGCTAGATAGCATAGTTACCCTTTTTGAGACTGTAGAATCGTGACTAGTAGGCCTATGATTGCATGTTATCTTTGACTTTGATTGACTGGGGGTGCGACCTAGAAGGAGTACGACCATCTTAATTTCGAGGACGAAATTCTTCTAAGGTGGGTAGACTTGTAACACCCAGTTTTCTGAAATTGGGGTATTTTTGAAAATTTATTATTTTTATTATTTATTAGTGGTATTTTAGTCATGGTATGATTTTCTGGTGATTTTAGTTAGGTTAAACCAATTCCTAAGTCATGACTTGTGACTTTGTGATTTTACTAATAAACTCTAGTGTAAACCCTAGCTATTCCTTAACCTAGAGACTAACCATGATCATGTGAGCTTAGCCATAGGCTTAGAACATCAAATTAGGGCTTTTTGGCCTAAAGGGTATTTTGGTAATTTTCTAGGATTTATTTGGAATTATTTGAAATTATGTGTTTTTATTAATAATTAATTATTGATTAGTGTTATGTTAGTCCCTAAGCTAGTTTAGCCTAATCTAGGGGTTAGTCACTAACCTAGAAGACTAAGTGTAGATATTTACTTTATGTGTAAATATCTAGGTTGATAAATATCTAGATATTTAACTTTCTAGGATATTTTAGAAACCTAGAATATCTAACCCTAGTCAAAGCCTTAGAGACTAAGTTTTGCAAGGTGGAAGGGGACCCTATAGCACCCCTACCCCCCCCATGGCAGCCAAGAACACCCCCCCCCCCCTATATATGTACACCCCTTCACAAAAAGGTCCCATTTTCATTACACTAAAACCTTGATTTTTCCCTCAACTTCACACCTCCATAACTTCACCATTAGTGATCCTATTGACCTCAAATCTTTTGCATTGGAACCCTAACATACCAAGGGAGCTAGGGAAGACTAGAAGTTGGAGTTTTTGAGGTTTTGGACATCACAAAGTTGAAGTGAAGCCCCCCCCTCTACATTGGATTTCTTGATTTCTAGCACATAGAGGTATTTTCATTTTTATCTATGTAATGTAGTGATTTTTCTTCATAAATGCATGCATGTAGGTCTACCCTAACTGTAGGACAAGTTTGGTGAAAACTAGGATCGATTTGGTGTCCGTATTGGACACGTATCCTATTTCAATTTCATGTTAATACACTGATTTTGCTCACTGTTTCAGTACATGTAAACTCGCTGATTTTCAAATGTTTTTGATCAAAACCCTAGCCTACCTAACCCTAAACCTAACCCTAAAACACTGAGCACAAATTGGGTTGTGTCGTGTCCAAAATCTGGACACGAAGCTCTCAGTTTCACACACTGGACACAGTGCACAGTACACTGAAATGTGCCCTGCTACCACTGTGTCAGTTCTCCTTGGACACGCCACGTGGACACGCCAAAATTGGCATAGAGCACGGGGCACTGACTGACAGGTCATCCCCAAAGTTTGGGATGACCTCGTGTCGTGTCGGACACGGAATCGTCCCCGCAAGGGACGTGCACTGCACTGTACAGCCGTAAAAACGGCTCTGACACGGGTCTCGTGTCCCATGTACACGAGTCGTGGACACGTGTCAGGGTGACACATGTGTAGAGGAACCTAGGGCGAACCCCAGGACACGAGCACGAGATGTGTCGTGTCCTGTGTCGCGTACACGAGACGCGTGCATCACTGCACGACGCGGTCTGGAACCACGTATTTCCCTCTCTGATACGCGTGTCGTGTCCCCTCTACACGACACGTGGACACAGTGCAGGGTGCTGGACACGTGCACGAACCCTAGACTCACCTACTGACACGATCACGAGATGTGTATCGCTTTGTGTCGTGTCCTAGACTCGCCTACATGTGTGCACGACGTGTAGTATCTGTTAGTGTATGTGTTTTACCCGATTGGGTTTAGGAGTTGGTGGACACGCCGTGTCGTGTCATGGCCATGTGTCAGGCTAGTAGGAACCTAGAGGAACCTAGGGGCTACCATTACCAACCACTAGTATCGAGCCTTAGCTCGATTTTGGATGTAAAATTGGGTTTACCCAATTTCGAGTAAACAGTCCAGTTTTCCAGTTTTGGAATTGTTTCCAGTTTTTGTATTTTGAATTTCAAACCTATTTTGATATGTTTTACATATGTATTGGTATATTATCAGTGTATGTATATATAGTATATATGTATGTGTGAGTGTGGGTGAATTTTGGGGGTATTTGGTAGCGTACATAGGGAGTTGTGTAGGTATATACATATATATGTATATGTGGACTGTGTGTGTGTGAGTTTGGGGCTGGGATTCCTGTCTCAGGAACCTGAGACACCCCCCCCCTACTGTTCTGTCCATCCCTTTCTCTCTTCACTCTCTCTCCCTGTCTCTCTCTCTCTTTCCCTCTCTCTATATCTATATATATATTGTATATATGTATTAGGTAATATACATATACATTTTGTATGTATATATATATATATGTTATAGATATATATTAGTGTATATATATGTTTATATATATATGTGGGGTTATGGGTATATTACATAGTGACCCTTTATATATAGGTTATATATATATATTTGTATAGATTCTATTGTAGGTATAAACCTATGAACCCTATGACCATTGACCTAGGTTACTAGCCTATGGCTATAGAGTTAGCCTATGGCCCATGACCCATGAGTCTAGACTTGACCTTAGGCCTATTGGGCCTAGTTTGACTACAAGTTTGACCATGGTTGACCAAAGTCAACTATAGGTCAAACCTTAACCAAATTGACCTAGAAATAGTTTGGATGGACTCTAAATGACTTGGTGACCTAAGTTTGACTAAACCCTAGACTATTGACTAGTTGGCTTAGACTTTGACCTATATAAGGGTATTATTTATGACTTGGTTATATAGATAGCCCTATGTAGAGTGAAGATATGTATGCGGTTAAGTAGGATACTTAGAGTTGAGTCTTGATTGAGTTAGACTATGGTTTAGCTTGATTATAAGATTAAGTTTGGTGTTGTACTATATATATTTATATGTGATTTGGTTACACCTTAGCTTTGTAGAATGGTATCTTAGGTATCCTAAGACAGGTTAGCCTATAGTTAGTTAAGTAACCTTATAGAGTTTGACTTAAATAGTTGACCCCTGGCTTAATTACCTGACTGACTAGTCTTTGTTTGACCAATACCTTAGTTGGTCTAAGTTTGACTTAGACTTGACCCAGATTGATCATGTTGACTAGTAATTGACTAGTTTGATTAGAGTGTTGACCAGGAGTTGACTTTAACCTAGATTTGACTAATCTTGACTTGTTTGACCTTGTTTAACCTTGTATGACTTAGTTTAACTTCTTGTGACCTAGTATGATTTGATTTGACTTAGTTTGACTGTAGAGTTGACCAAGTTTGACTTTGACCTAGATTGGCTTAGAATTTATATAGATTGCATTGTAGATTTCATTTACCTTCGTTTTGGACATGTCATAACTGTATTACTCTATTTTAGGACATTGTGACCCTGGTACAGACATCTGATATTACACTACTCTTTCCAGAGTGTCAGGCGAGTACATTCTCTGATAGTTCTTTCATTACTTGTCATTTACTGTATTTCAGTTCTAGTTAGCTATATGTGATTCTCTGTACAAACACGATTGGTATTGCTGGACCCATTACATGCGACACTCATTTATTCATGTCTGGCCTCTATATCTGGAATCACTACTGGCATCACCCTACTGGAACCATTTCTGGAATCATTTCTGGAATCATTGGCTGGACTCATACTGGTTGTAGTGTTGGATTATGGATTCATTTGTGGGCGGGGAAATACTTGAGTAGACATGTGAACATACCTAAAATCTGGAACCACCTCCCTTGGAACTATTCTGGAATGCTAGCCATCCCACACTTGGCCGAGTGTGCGATGTGCCTGATTACCCCTAGCCGTTTACATGTTGATCTCAGTATTTTAAAACACACTGTTAGAGTATAGGCTGGACTTACCCTGGAATCATGGATCACTTCTGGACTCATTTTACTGGACTCATTTTACTGGACTCATCTTGTACTGGAATCATCTAGTATTGGATTATATGGACTGGACTCACACTGGGATTACCTTTTATACTGTCTGGACTTATACCATGTTATTCTAGTTCAGCTAGTTTACTACAGTCTTCTTTGCCATGATTTCTTCTCTTGTTAGTTACTTTACTTTCCTTGTACCCTCACTGTTTCTCTACATCTTTACCTGTATAAAACTGTCATGCTCATCTGTATAACTGTCTAAAAACTGCTTTATAGTCTTTGTCATTTACTTGGGATTTCTAGATGAGATGTGCTCGTTCCTGTCCTGATTGGACCTGTTGAAAATATTACAGATGATACTCCTGACGACACATGCCCTTCTTACCATGGACCTGGCGAGGGATTAGCTACCTTTGGCTCCGACTCCCAGGAGTGATTCAGGAGTTTAGCTAGTAGACTTACTTAGCTTTCATGTTTTGAGCCTGTTTGTATTAAACTTGAGATATCGAGTTGTATTAGAGTTTGTTTGAGATATTGTTGTTATTATTTTAGTAGTTTAAATTTTTGTTGTTGTTAGTTGGTATCTAGATTTCTGTGTTATCTTATCGTGCTTAGACTGTGATTGAGTATATCATATCTTTTACTTGTCTTCCTTTCGGAGTTGAGATCTTGGCAAGTACATTATATACACTGCATAAGATTAGTTAGCAACCTAGGACAGCGTTCTACCGCCGACACTGCGGCGTAGGCTGGACGTACCCACTTCTCGTGCCCCTACCCAGGGTGCGGGTCGTGACATGTATCCACAAGAAGGAAATGATCCCTCTATTTATAGTTTTGTAGGCTGGCTGCTCGTGCGCGCATATGTAGGATACGCCTGTACGCAGGGATGCCACGTGTTGATTGCTGATGGAGGCGCATGGATGATGCGCCCTGATCGAGGGGGTTGACTTCTTCATGTTGCTGTTGTGAACCGGCACGTAGCGGAGAAGAAGATTTTTTCTGTTGCTGAGATCTTGGATGAGTCGAGTCAAAGGACACATGTCGTCGACCCATGGCTCAGAGATCTCAGATTTGGTGGAGAGGAATGATCTGGTAGGATGCGACTAGGATTGGGCGCATGAGGAGACTTTGGTTCGTAACCTTTAGGAGTCATGAACCATTCTGGGCGCATGGCTTTTGAGGCGCATGCAGAGCTTCAGTAGTGACTTTACTCATGTCTTTTGGGATCAGGGGGAAGTCTGGGGCGCATGGCTTTTGAGGCGCATGCAGAGTTGTGACAGTGACTTTCCTTCTGTCTTTAGGGATCAGTAAAAAGTTTGAGGCGCACAGCTTTTGAGGCGTATGCACGTTTGGGCGCATGGCTGCGGAGGCGCATGCGAGCTGGTTGGGTGGCCACGTGGCAGTAGCCGTCGGAGAGGAGTAATAATGATGCTGACGTTGGCGATGCTTCGTCTTCTGAAAAAAGCTGCCGACTGCTCAGACTTTGGGAGAAGTGCTGCCAACTCTATCAGTTCAGCATTTAATGTTCGTGACATTCGATGGACAGCTGAGTGGGCGCGTCGGTTGGCGGTCCACTAGGCATATGGGGACGCATGGGGGCGCATCCCTATGATGCTCTTGGTACTGAAGGGCGCTTGATACTGAGGGGCGCATCTGGGTGATGTGCTATCTGGCCGGCGCATCTGATACGTTTTTAATGATGCGGCTGTTACGTTTTTCGAGTGCTTTAAATAGCCGTTTGGCTGAATTCGATGCGTCCGGTTCATCCATTTAATGCAAATTCATTGCACGGAATTCGGAGAGCCATCCACTTGGCGCGTAGGTTTGATTTGCCCGGCCTATAAATAGTGGCATGGAGAGACGGTTTGCTTCTCGTTCTCTCATGTACTTCCAACATGAACTTGTTTACTCGGATGCATTCTGTTGACGAAATGCTCCCAAGGGTGAAGATGCGACGCCATGTCTTCGTTGATGCACATGAAGGTGACTGTTACATCCAAAAGACGGAGTCGAGGGCTTCCGAGGCAGGCGGAAGGTGCCTGTTGCATCCAAAGATAGGGATGCTCGGGCCTCGTTTTCGTTATTCCGGAAGAGCCGTAGATCGGAATGGCGGGTGCTAGGCTCTTTCTTCCTTCAAAGTGGGCGTTGCCCATTCTGGTTGTGTTGAAAGCGGCTCCTTTAGCCGCAGTTTCGATCACGGTCTTCCTTCGCCTTTGGAGGCTCTTTCGAAGCCTCCCCTGGCCACAGATTTGCGGTGCTCTTCTCTTTCTTGGTTCCAGCCAGAGGGTTAAATGCTTCATTAGTCGAAGCACTTATCAGGTGAGCCTGGCTGGAAGAGCGGCACATAACTGGGCTGCTGAAGGGATGCACATAACTGGGGATGCACATAACTGAGCTGCTGAAAGGATGCGCCCTGCTGGATGCGCATGGCGGGATGCGCCTGGTTGAAGGCGCATGCTGGCTGCTGCGCCTGACTGAAGGCGCATGGTGGTTGCTGGTTGTAGACTTAGGGTCTTTTTCTTGTAGAAATTATCCTTTGTACCACCTTTTCTAGACATGTAATAGACTTTTATATGTAATAAAAAGTCCTCTTTCAAATGTCCATATTTGTTGGTTTTGCTGTGCGCATGTAGTGTCTGGCGCATAGGATTTCTGACTCTGAAATTCCATGCTTCTACAAGACCCCCTTCAAAGTTTTCAAAACTTTTAGATAAGTTTTGGAATACTTTGAATAAGAAGCATGGTGGTCAAGGCGCATGACTGTTGGAGCGCATGACTGTTCGGACGCATGCCTGTTCGGGCGCATGCCTGTTCGGACGCAAGCTCCTCTCAGTAAATACAAATGATAACGTCTCGGTAACTGAAAAGATTAATGATGATCTTTTGGTCTTATTTGCTGTTATCTTTTCACAGGACCTGAGGCGACGGCTGAGGTCACCCTTCATCGGTTCACGCGTACGACCGTGCCTATAAATAGGCATACGATGGAGAGAAAGAGAGTTCTTCTTTCCTCTGCCTTTGCTTTCTTTAGAGTTCTTCTTCAAAAACCCTAACTTTTTTTCTCTCAAAGAAATGGCTTCCAAGACTCCTCGCGGCGGTGCTGGCAAGGGAAAGGAGCCGATGGAGTATGCCGAGGGGGATGCCCCTATCACCATTGTGACTCCGGCCGACGTTCGCCCTGCTGTGACGGGTGGGTGTCGTCTTCGGATGACGCTGCTCCAGAGTTGCAAGAGCCTGTTGCGGGGGCAACAGAGATGGTTGGAACAGAGGAGAGGGTTGATTTCCCTCCTTGTTATGATGAGGGGAGGTCGACTGCATCATTGCCGAGCCCTACCCCAGACTCAGCGGCGGAAGCTGAGGTGGCTACCAATCAGGAGGTAGTGACAGATCCTGTCCCTGTAGAGGGATTTGATGAAGAGACTCATCTGATAATCCCGACTCCTGGGGTGGGTCAGGAGACAAGTGTTGTTCTCTCCGTTCTACCAGGGGAGGTATTGGCTGTTGATAGCGCGTTGGGGACTGGAGAGGTGGTCGCTGACATCGGTGGTACTTCCAAGTTTGGGAAGGGTAAGGGTGTGATGGAACCCTCTGTTGCTCCTTTCACTTGGGGTACTATCTCGACACCTGTGCCGGCTCCTTCTGCTCCCTTGGCTCCTCGGGCTAGTAGTCCAGCCCTTGTTGATGAAGAGCCTATTGATGCTGAGGTTCAAGCCTCGCAGGTCGAGGTTGGCGGGTCTTCTTGTGGTCCGCCAACTGGGGTAGCTCCTCTAACTCCTGTCATGACACCACAGGTGTTGGCGGACGCAGATGAATATGTGAGATTCATCGTTGAGGCAGTGTACAAAATACTGCAGAGGGGGGTATCGGCAGTGATGGACGCCAAGGGGAGCTTTGCGATGGCAAGAACTCTCGCATTGCCTCATATCAACTTGATCCGTGTTCACCCGGGCCACGAGCATATGGCCGACATTCTGGAAGCCACGGTGGCTGAGTTGGACCAGCGGCTTTCTGAATTAGGGCGCATCCAGCGGAATGACCTCTCCGTCCTGATAGATGCGGAGAAGGAGAAGTTGCTCGCCGAGACTGTGTCTTCCTACTAGGCCACTGTGAGTGTCTGGGAATGCAAAGTATCTGAGATTGAAGCTGCAGTGGAGCAGTTATCTCAGTCTACACGGAAGACAGAGGAGACGCGAGCTGTGCTGGACGCAAATATCGCGGAGATTGACGCGCAGATGCGCCGCCTTGAGGATCAGCGGGCCCGACTCCTATTGGACGCTGAACGTGTCCAGGCTGAACACGTAGCATTCAAGAAGGAGGAAGCATCTTTCACTCTGCGAGCTCTTATCCTGGCTCAGCAGAGACAGCAGCTTGATGAGAAGCACGAGAATGAAACTTCTACTGAGGCTGTCGAAGCGATGCGTCAGGAAGCTGAACGTCGAGTCTTGGCGACTGTGGAGACTCGGGCGGCAGACTTGAAACGCCAAATTGCAGAGCTTTCCACCAACCCTGCGGATATTTAGGGCTTGTAGTCTCTGCTTTTTGTATTTTTGCAACTCATGCTGGGGATAGTGTAATCCTTTACTCTCCTTTTTAGAAATAATAAAGAAGTACACTATTTTCTGCGATGTGTTCATTTTTGCTTGTCATGAACTTTGATGATTTGTGTGGACCTATTATCTTTTGCGTACCTTGGTTTCAGATACAGATAATAAGTTTGAAGGACCCAATGTATTTGCTCAGAGGTAATGTGGATGTGGCAAATATGGGGTTCAAATGATAGAATCTTCCTACTCAGAGGTGTTGTGAACGTGGTAGGAATGACCCTGGGAGATGCACGGAACTACTCAGAGGTAATGTGGATGTGGAAGTTCTGTGATCGATGTACGGCAACGCGGGGGTTGTCTGTACGGGATGTTTACTCAGAGGTAATGTGGACGTGGTAAACATGAAGGACAGCGTAGTCTTACGGGGTGTAAGATTCCGCCTTGTAGGGTGTAGGGGGACAACTCAGAGGTGATGTAGACGTGGTTGTTCTTCTACTGGAGGATGCTACGGAACAACTGGGTTCAGGAAGCGTATGATTTTGTGGAATGGAAGTACATGTCTGAAAAGATGTCAAGAGTAGTACTTCTTTAGGAACTTGCCGTTGATGGGCATCATGAACAAGTCCCCATTGGGTTTGGCGAGACGGTAAGCACCGTTTGAGTATAACGTCTCGATGATGAAAGGTCCTTCCCATTTGGGCTCGAACTTTCCTGGTGTTTTGTGAGTCAACACCATCGGCCTCCTGACTGCCAGAACCAGGTCGCCAACTTGGAAAGTCCTCTGCTTGACCTTCTTGTTGAAAGCCTGTGATATACGGGCTTGGTAGAGTTCGATGCATTGTTGAGCTAGGAGACGCTTTTCGTCAAGTGCCTCCAGTTCCCGCAGACGACGACGTTGATTGTCTTCTTCTGTGAGTTGGTTTGTGATTGCTACGCGGAGTGAGGGTATCTGAATCTCAAGAGGCAGTACCGCTTCGCTTCCGTAGACCAAGGAGAATGGTGTGTTGCCTGTCGGCGTCCGTATCGTTGTGTGGTAGGCCCAAAGGCATTCGCCGAGCTTTTCGTCCCAGTCGTGTCTATTAGATGACACGACCTTTTTGAGTAGCCTGACGATAGTTTTGTTAAATGCCTCGGCCAATCCGTTTGCTGCCGGATTGTAGGCGGTTGATGCCACGTTTTGAATGCGATTCTTGTCACAAAATCGACTGAAGACATGGCTGATGAACTGAGGACCATTATCGTGGATGATCCTCCGGGGTACCCCAAAATGGTAGATGACGTGGTGCTTGATGAAGCTGATCACCCTGGAGCTTTTCACTTCTGCCAGAGGAACTGCTTCTGCCCATTTGGAGAAGTAGTCGGTGATTGCTAGGATGAAGCGGTGTCCTCTCGATGAAGGAGGGGTGATCGGTCCCACAATATCAATTCCCCAAGCTTCGAAGGGCCAGGAGGCGACTGTAGGATGTAGTGGTTCGGACGGTGTATGAATGAAGTCTGCGTGAAGCTGGCACGCATGGCACTTCTTAGCATATTCAACAGTGTCAGCGGCCATAGTTGGCCAGTAATAGCCCATACGTCGCAGTCGATCCTGCAACTTAGGACCGGGCTGATGGGCCCCACAGGTTCCATCATGAGCTTCTCGAAGGGCTTCGGCTGCTTCTTCGTTAGACAAACATCGAAGGAGAAGTCCATCATAGGAGCGTCGATACAGCATTTTAGTAGCCGTATCGTAGTAGAATCGAAGAGAGCGTCTCCTGACTGAGACAGCTTCTTTCGGGTCCTCCGGAAGAATTCCGTAGACAGCGAAGTCGATGAACCGGAATCTCCAGTCCCGGACGTTAACACCGGCACCCGCTGACGTGGCGTGGGCCACTTGTCAGCGCAGGTTGTTTTTAGGGCAGACCAAGTCTCGACCCACTACCGTGACGTAGTGTTGAGTTCCGAGGGGTGCCGCCAAAGAGGCTGCGAGGCCAACCAGAGCATCGGCCTCTAGATTTTGTAGACGAGGTACGTGTTCGATAAAGAACCCAGTGAGGGTTGAAATGATGTTCAATGCAACTTCATGGTAGGGGATCAGATCTTCATGGCGAACCTCGTATTGCCCTCTGATCTGATTTACGACGAGCTTTGAGTCGCCGTGGGCTTCCAGATGTTTTACCCCCAGCTGTTGTGCTAGCTGGAGTCCCATAATGAGCGCATTGTACTCGGCCACGTTGTTGGTGAAGAACAGATGGCAACTCTAGAGGGGGGTGAATAGAGTATATAGAGATAATATCCAAAAAAAATTCAACTCTATCACAAATAAAACCAATCAGAGTAAGTACGGAAAATAAAGAGAGAATCAAGAGAGCATACGCAAACACAGCCGATTTTAACCTGGTTTCTCTCGTGGAGGACTAGTCCAGGCCTGAGAACTCTAGCTCAGGATTAAATCCACTATTTGTGAAATAGTAGTTTACAACCCGTGTCTTTTCTTCAGAAGAGCACGTCAACTTCTTACAGAGGATCGTAGTGGCGATTTGCTTGGAATTGTCCAAGCGACTTCTTCAACTCTTGCACAAGAATCCTAACTGAGAGATGCTGAGCACTCGAGACTTAGGAGACTTGTGGCTAGTAGATGGGAAGGGTATGGCTTTTCTGAGCTTTAAGAAAGAAGAGAGGAGAAGATTGGATGATTTGAAATGAGAAAATTCATAGCCTATTTATAGTGTTTTTGTAGGCAAAATTCGGCCAGAATTCGGGTAGAAAATTTCAAATATTTGGCCGTTGGACAACTAGCAACCAGCTAACCCTAAAATCAAGGGTGCTGATTTTTAGGGGACAGAGTTCGGCCCGAACTCTGTCTCCAGAGCACAGAGCTGGTCTAAGTGGCCAGTGGGTATTTTTCTGGATGGTCGAGTTTGAGGATAATTGGGTAGACTATAGGTCAAGTCTCAAGAGCTCAGCATGACACAGTTTACAATCAGTCTAGACTCAAAGAAAGTGTAAAAATACAGACTCATATATAACTGAACTGTAAAGACTGAGCTGTCTTCTGACTTGAGCTTGATGTAGACGTCGTGTGTCGTATTGAATTATTACAATTATTATTTAGTCAATGTTATCAATATTTGGTTGACTGTGATTTTGTGTCAACAATCTCCCCCATATTGATAATTGACAAAATAATAAATGTATATTCAATATTCATACCTGGACACTGAAATGACAAAAGCAAAGCTCCCCCATAGTTGGTGCCGAGCTAAACAAGATAGCTCCCCCGTAAACAATGCGTTGAACCTGTTGGCCTGATAGAGAAATTTTTCCAAAAGCACCAAAAGCACATACAATACACAGAATATACATATCTCTCCCCCTTTTGGCATTTAGCAATATAATATGAAGCAAATAATAATGGACAAACACACCAAAAAGAGAAGAAATAGCATATGAACTAACATAATGAGCATATAATAATATAACTACTAGAAACATAAGAGTCACAACTCATAGCTAGAGTCACCAAACCATAAAAAGTGTACCAAGTACATAAATCCAACTAAACAACTGAAAAGTACTAGAAAGCATAAAAATAAACTACGATCAGCAGCAGCATCATCAAGTAGAAGCCATCTCCATCATGGAGCACGAGAAGGCCCAGTAGAGTCGGAGCGCCTGGGGTCCATAAAAGCAGCACCTGGATCCAGGTAACGCATGACCCAAGGATCGTCAATACGATATCCCTCACGACCGGGATCTCGCTCCATGGGAATGGGCATAGAAGGATGACGGGACATGGAATACCGAATATCATGCAGCGAGTTGCTGAGTGCACTCATCTGCAGGGTAGTACGGTAGTCCATCTGAGCCCAGCGATCATCCTCTAAGTCGAAACGATCTCGGAGCATGGTCTGGATGGAGTCAAGGGTAGCAGGAGGAAGAGGCACATCCTGTCCAAGTGGAGGGGCGTCGGGCTCCTCATCATCAGAATGCTCAGAAGTGGCAGGAGAGGCTACGACTGCCTGAAGTCGTCGTGCCTTAGAAAGGAATGCAGGAGCAGGCAAGAAAGGACAGTCATGAATAGGAATAATGAACGCACGAAAAACCATAGGAAGATACAAAGGATAAACCAGGGCTCGTGGTTTCTTCCTACAGTTTATCATCCAGTCCATCATGGAACGTGAAAGATTGAAAGGAATGCGATAGTGAAGATGATACAATGCTGAGATCTCAAAATATGTGACTTTATCGGTTGAGCCGGCTTTTGGCAGAATAGTGTTGAAAATAATTCGATGAAGTTCATAGAAATAAGGGTTGAGGTGTTTGGCCATAAGCTTGCGAGGGCAAATGTTAAGGGCACATAGTTCCTCCTTGAAGCTCTCAAGGGAAGTTTCACCAACAAATTGGAATTGGCGAGCTTCCACAAGCTTATCCCAAGTATCGAGATCTTGAAGTTCAAGATACTCGGCCAAATCAGAATCATCAAAAGCAATATCAATACCGGCAACCCGGGAATAGATGTGAGTCACTTCATGAGTCAAGTTGCAATAGAACATTTGTATGGCGCTACGATAAATAACAAAATTTGAAGCAACTAACTCATTTAAGCAAAGATCTTGAAACATGGATTCATATTGAGAAAAGATGGTAAAATTAATAGGATGTCCTCCGAATACCGGACGAGTCCGAAAGTCGCTAAACCACTCGTTGGATGCGTCTAGCGATACAAATAATCGGTCGTCATACGTATTAGGGTCATGGGGACGAGGTGGGTTGAACAACGGATGAGGGGGTTGTTGTTGTTCAATGGTTTGCTCAATGGGAGGAGGAGGATTCGAAGAGGAAGCACCCTCGGTTCGAGTCCTCTTCCCACGATTGGGCAAGCGAGGAGCCATTTCACAAAATAAAGAAATTGAAATAGAGAAGAAGAAGGAGTTATACCTCAAATCAACAATGAACAGTGAAAGAGAATGAGAAAATAGCCCTTCTTCTTGATTTTGGTGAGCAAAGGAGCACTATAGAGAGAAATCTAGGGTTAGGGTTTGAGAAATATAGTTGAGGAGAAGAAGAAAAGGTGGTAAGAAAGAGAGAGAGGGAGGAAAACCCGAATATAAGGGGAGGGTTTTCTTTGGTCGGAGTGAATCTGGACCGTAGGATCGCATTTGATCAAACGGTTGAAACCTGTCCCGATTCTGGAACAGGGGGGACCGAATTCGGCCCGAACTCTGGTAAGGGCAGAGTTCGGCCCGAATTCTGGGTCTGTGTCCCAGAACTAAAATCAGGCTGGAAAGAAAAAATTGGTTAAGTATGGGAAATCAGGATAAGTTATAAAGATAACGAATTCAATAAACCAGATAGTACAAGTAGGAGAATAGCAGTATGAAATTGAAAAGTAGCATGTCAGCAGATTATGAATCTAAATGTACCGTATAATAAACAAGGAAATATATCTTGATTCAATAATTTGAATCTGCCATGGGTTAGCTGCAGGGGCCGGATCCCAGCTAGCGGTAGTCCTAAGGACTAGTGCACCGTGTCGCTTAGGCTTTTACGCCTTGTTGTCAGAAGGACCCTTTCGGCTTGTACCCATAGCAAGTTTATTTTAAGAGAATCTCAATATAATCGATATTTACGCAGGTGTATTTTAATTTATGACAGCTTCATCTAAAATTCCAAGTTCACGACAAAGGAAACTGAAGCGCTCTTTGGATAATGGCTTAGTAAAGAAGTCTGCTAGCTGATGATCGGTGTCAATAAATTCTAAGTTAATAGTACCATTTTGCTGATGATCACGCAAAAAGTGGTATCGAATCTCAATGTGCTTCGTGCGTGAGTGACAAATAGGGTTCTTAGTAAGATTTATTGCACTAGTGTTGTCACAAAAGATAGGAATATGCATGAAAGATAAATTATGGTCTTCAAGGGTTTGCTTCATCCACAGAATCTGTGCAACAACGCCCAGCTGCTATGTATTCAGCTTCTGTTCTGGATAGTGCGACAGAATTCTGTTTCTTGCTAAACCAAGAGACTAAAGCTTTTTCTAATAAATGGTACGTACCGCTCGTACTTTTACGGTCGACCTTGCATCCAGCAAAATCAGCATCAGAGTAACCAATAAGGTCAAATGATGTTGACTTGGGATACCATAGGCCTACTGTAACCGTACCCTTAAGGTATCTAAAGATACGCTTAACTGCGGTCATGTACGATTCCTTAGGATTTGCTTGATATCTAGCACACAGGCAAACTTTAAACATTATATCAGGGCGACTAGCAGTAAGATAAAGTAGACTGCCTATCATACCTCGATACTTACGTTGATCTACGGGTTTGTCGCTCTCATCTGGTTCCAGTTTGGTTGAAGTAGCCATAGGAGTGCTGATTGGTTTGACATTATCAAGTTCGAATTTCTTCAGCATGTCCTTTGTATACTTCGACTGACAGATGAAGGTTCCATTTATCATTTGTTTGACTTGCAGCCCAAGAAAGTAGTTGAGCTCCCCCATCATGCTCATCTCAAACTCGGTCTGCATACACTTGGCAAAATCTTGACAAAGGGTTTCATCAGTAGAACCAAAAATAATATCATCTACATATATCTGAACTAAAAGAATAGCGTCCTTCAAAGACTTTATGAAAAGTGTAGTATCAATTTTCCCTTTTGAAAAACCTTTCTCAAGCAAGAAGTTGCTTAGCCGTTCATACCAAGCTCTAGGGGCTTGTTTGAGGCCGTACAGCGCTTTCTTTAGCTTGAATACGTGGTCGGAAAATTTGTGATTTTCAAAGCCAGGGGGTTGTTTTACATAAACATCCTCCTTAATAAAACCATTCAAGAAAGCACTTTTAACATCCATTTGAAATAATTTGAAATTTTGAAAATTTGCAAATGCACAAAGCATCCGAATGGATTCTAGTCTAGCAACAGGAGCATACGTCTCATCGTAGTCGATACCTTCCTCTTGGTTGTATCCTTGAGCTACTAGACGAGCTTTGTTGCGCGTGACTGAACCATCTTCATTTACTTTGTTTCTAAAAACCCATTTAGTACCAATGATCGAGTGATCAGCCGGTCTAGGAACTAGTTCCCATACTTGGCTCCTCTCGAATTGGTTGAGTTCTTCTTGCATAGCAGAAATCCAAAATTCATCATTAAAAGCTTCAGAGATGTTTTTAGGCTCAATTTGTGAAATGAAGGCAGAGCTAGCAATAGAGTCTCTTAATGATGATCTAGTGGTTACTCCACGTGAAACCTCACCTATTACCAAATTTTCTGGATGTGAAGGCTTGAAAGAGAATTTCTTAGGCAAGCTTTCCAGAGAATTTATTTCGGTTGTGGTGTTCATTGGAGTAGACGTTGATGGCTCAACATCATCATCAAGAGTAGCTGCTGCACTGTTATCTTTGTCAAAAGTCACATTTGTAGACTCTTCCACAATTAATGAGCGTTTGTTAAAAACTCTATATCCCTTACTCTTGGCAGCATAGCCAAGGAAAATACCATCGTCAGCTTTGACATCAAATTTGCCTAAGTTGTCTTTGGTGTTAAGGATAAAGCATCTACATCCAAAAACTTTAAAATAAGAAACATTGGGGGTTCTCCCAAACCAAAGCTCATAGGGTGTTTTCTTCGTAATGGGACGAATAAGCATCCTATTCAAAATGTGGCATGCTGTACTGACAGCTTCTGTCCAAAAGTATTTCGGAAGTAAAAATTTATTCAACATGACTCTAGCCATATCGCCAAGAGTCCTATTCTTCCGCTCCACAACACCATTTTGTTGAGGAGTTCTTGGACAAGAAAACTCATGATCAAAACCATTAGAATCACAAAATCTTTCAAAATCAGAATTTTCGAATTCGCCTCCATGATCACTTCGGATTCGAGTAATCATGTAGCCTTTTTCGTTTTGAACTTTCTTAACAAAAATCTTAAAAACTGAAATAGCATCACTTTTATTTGCAAGAAAGAAAACCCAAGTAAATCTTGAAAAATTATCAACAATAACAAAGGCATAGAGTTTTCCGCCAAGACTGGCTACTCTACTAGGCCCAAATAAATCCATATGAAGTAGTTGCAAAGGTCTAGAAGTGCTTATAGAGTTTATGGAATGAAAAGATGACTTGGTTGCCTTGTTCAACTCACATTCGGCACATACGGTATCCTTTTTGAATGTGATATCGGGCAAGCCTCTAACTAGCTTCTTGGTTGATAGCCTGGATATATTATCCATATTGGCATGACCAAGACGCTGGTGCCATAGTAGCCGTTCATCTTTATGAGCATATAAACATCTACATGCATTGTTAGTATTTCCAGACAAATAGAAAGTATAAATATTATCCTCTCTTACCCCTTCAAAAACGATGTCTCCCGTTGACCTATCATAGATAAGGCATTTGTTTTGTCCAAAGTTAATATCATATCTATGGTCAGCAAGATGACTAATGCTGAGCAGGTTATGCTTTAACTCGGTCACTAGGCAGACATCCTTTATTACGGGAGAGGGAGGATAACCAATATTACCATTACCTATAATATAACCTTTGAGGTTGTTGCCGAAGGATACATATCCTTCTCTCTTCATCGATAGTGATGCAAAAAGATTTGCGTCTCCTGTCATATGCCGCGAGCATCCACTATCGAGAATCCACTTACTTTTAGTTGAGGAGGGAAGGTCCACCTACATCAAGAGTAGATGTGACCTTTGGTACCCAATTTCTCGAGGGTCCTGAAAAGTTAGTTTTTGGAAACCATGCACATATTTTCTTATCAACTAATCATCTAATTCTATATTGTGGTGATATGTGTCCATGCAAACCACAATAAGTACATGTAGCATTCCTATTTACATTAGGAGCATGCTGATAAAGTCTATAAGCAGTGTAATGAGCAGAAGTATGATGATTAGCATGGTGATAATGATTATGCATAGAGTGTTGTGGAGTGGCATGGTGATATTGTCTATATGGAGCATGGTGATGTTGTCTATATGGAGCATGGTGATGTTGTCTATATTGCATGACACTGTGATGTTGATTGTGTCTTTGTGCAGCATGATGATTGTATCTATGATAATTATTTCTACGTTTATGTGGTTTGTGTCCTTCGTGAAATTGTGTGTATATGAAAGCATGATTATGTGTTGTAGATGGATGATATGAATGACTAGCATAAGAAGTGTTATGCTTTGTGGGTGTCTCATGAAAAGATCTAGTTTGAGGTTGAGCAACCTGTTTACCCAATTTAGTCTCTAATCTCTTGGAGACAGCCTGCAGATCAGTAACCTTAGCATTTAAACCATAAATCTTAGTCATAGAAATCTTGTGTCTACTCTTTTCTTCAGCAAGCAACGTGTTGAGTGTTGTGATTTCTTGTGTCTGTTGCTCAATACGTGTTTCAGCATCATGAAGGCTTAGTTTAAGCTTCGATACTTTATCAGTGACTTCCGTGGGTGAAGTGTCTCTAATGTTATCAAGCAATAGAGAAAGTCTTTGAATCTCGTCTTCATGACTTTTGATTTTGTCCTTGGCATGTTTGTATTTACCAACGATCTTTTTATGATCATCGAGTAAATCAGTGAAAGCATCGCCAAGTTCATCAAAAGAGAAGTCGTCAAGAGTTTCGTTTGATACCTTATCGGATGTTGCCATTAGGCACACATTAGCCGTATCTTGAGGAGAGTCCTTTTCTTCCTCGGAGTCACTAGCTTCGCTTTCATGCCAAATGCTTGTGTTGGCATATTTCTTTGATGAAGTCTTCTTGTATGGTTTTTCATAGCGGTTGCTCTTCTTCAAGAATGGACAGTCTTGTCGGACGTGTCCAGTCTTTTTGCAACCATAGCAAGTTGGCTCTTCTTCACCATCTTCTTGTGGTTCCTTCTTCCTTCGATTGAAGCGAAGGAATTTCTTGAAGTTGTGGACCATAAGGGCTTGATCATCTTCTGAGTCATCATCATCTGTCTCTTCGGGTTCAACCCTTCGCCGGTGAGCTTTGAGTGCGATCTCCTTAGCCTTAGGAGCAGGCTCTTCGAAGTCCTTGAGGTCAAGCTCATGAGTCATTAGCTTACCCATCAAGGTCTCCATTGACATGGTTGTGAGATCGTTTTCTTCTATGATGGCTGTCACCTTAGGGTTCCAGATCTTTGGTAGCCCCCTAAGTAGCTTGCGAATCTTCTCGTGATTTGAGTATTGCTTACCGAGCGAAGACAGAGGGTTGATGATGTCGAGGAATCTTGTGAACATTTGCGTGATTGTCTCATTTGGTTTCATCTTGAAAGCCTCGTATTTTTGTGTGAGACGGCTTATCTTTGATTCCTTGACTTGGGTAGTTCCTTCATGCGTCACTTCTAGAAGTCTCCATACTTCATGAGATGTGGTGCATGTCGATACCCTGTTGAACTCATTCCTGTCTATAGCACAGAATAAAGCATTAATAGCTCTCGTATCTAGACTTGTCTGTTTCTTCTCCTCGTCAGAATATTTGTCATGTGATTTCTCAACAAGATCACCTTTGACAACTATCCTGGCGAGCTTTTTGTAACCGTCAGTGACGACAGTCCACAGGTCAAAGTCTAGAGACTTGAGATAAAAACTCATCCTTGTTTTCCAATATGTGTAGTTGGTTCCATCAAATAGGAGAGGCCTATGAGTGGACTGCCCTTCACCATGATTGGAAATCAAGGATTGTGTGGTTGCCATGGATCAGCTCTAGGATGTAAATCCTTGTAAAGAGAACAGAGCTCTGATACCAATTGAAGAACATATGGCAACTCTAGAGGGGGGTGAATAGAGTATATAGAGATAATATCCAAAAAAAATTCAACTCTATCACAAATAAAACCAATCAGAGTAAGTAAGGAAAATAAAGAGAGAATCAAGAGAGCATACGCAGACACAGCCAATTTTAACCTGGTTTCTCTCGTGGAGGACTAGTCCAGGCCTGAGAACTCTAGCTCAGGATTAAATCCACTATTTATAAAATAGTAGTTTACAACCCGTACCTTTTCTTCAGAAGAGTACGTCAACTTCTTACAGAGGATCGCAGTGGCGATTTGCTTAGAATTGTCCAAGCGACTTCTTCAACTCTTGCACAAGAATCCTAACTGAGAGATGCTGAGCACTCGAGACTTAGGAGACTTGTGGCTAGTAGATGGGAAGGGTATGGCTTTTCTGAGCTTTAAGAAAGAAGAGAGGAGAAGATTGGATTATTTGAAATGAGAAAATTCATGGCCTATTTATAGTGTTTTTGTAGGCAGAATTCGGCCGGAATTCGGGTAAGAAATTTCAAATATTTGGCCGTTGGACAACTAGCAACCAGCTAACCCTAAAATCAAGGGTGCTGATTTTTAGGGGACAGAGTTCGGCCCGAACTCTGTGTGGAGGCAGAGTTCGGCCCGAACTCCGTCTCCAGAGCACAGAGCTGGTCTAAGTGGCCAGTGGGTATTTTTCTGGATGGTGGAGTTTGAGGATAATTGGGTAGACTATAGGTCAAGTCTCAAGAGCTCAGCATGACACAGTTTATAATCAGTCTAGACTCAAAGAAAGTATAAAAATACAGACTCATATATAACTGAACTGTAAAGACTGAGCTGTCTTCTGACTTGAGCTTGATGTAGACGTCATGTGTCGTATTGAATTATTACAATTATTATTTAGTCAATGTTATCAATATTTGGTTAACTGTGACTTTGTGTCAACAGTTGGAGCACGGCTTCGAAAGGGAGTAAGCACGCTGGATGACCAGCTGATAGGGGGAGACTAGTACCACCCCCACTCCTGCGATGATTTGGCATTTGGGGCCTGTTCTTGAAGCGCCATCGAAAAACATCCGCCAGACGGAGCCTTCTTCGGTGACATTTGATTCTTAGACCTCATCCGGGATGTCTTTATAGAGTCTTGAGGACTCCGGGATGGGGTGTGCAGCTAAGAAGTCGGCCAGAGCTTGACCCTTAACAGCCTTCTGTAGAACGAACACCATGTTGTATGGCGTTAGCAAGATCGTCCATGTGGCTAGCCGGGAGTTCAGTGATCCTGGCTTCGTCATGAAGACCCTGAGCGGATTGACTCGGGAAATGACGTGAATTATCTGGCCCGAGACATAATGACTAGTCTTTTGGATGGCAAATACCAGAGCCAAGCACTCCTTTTTAACGGGGTTGTACCGATGTTCGGCCCCGATCAGGGTTCGGCTGAGGTAGTAGATTGCTTGCTCATAGCCTGTGTCGCTGTTCTGAGCTAGTAGGGCGCCGAGGGAATGATCCATGGCACGGACGTAGAGCAGGAATGGTTTGCCAGCGACGGGTGCCACCAGAACTGGAGGGCTCGTCAGGTAGGCTTTGATGTCGTCGAAAGCCTTTTGGCATTCCTCTGTCCAGACGTAAGAGACTCCCTTCTTTATGAGCTGGGTGAAGGATTGACATTTGCCGGAAAGGTTTGCTATGAACCTCCGGATGTACGCCAGACGTCCCTGTAGGCCTCGAAGTTCTCGAAGATTCTTCGGAGGGTCCATATCAAGAATTGCTTTGGTCTACTCCGGATCGACATGAATGCCTTTCGTCGTAATGATGAAGCCCAAGAACTTTTAGCTCGAAACCCCATGGAAGGATTTAGCGGGGTTCATCTTGAGTTGATGCGCCCACATGAGGTCGAAGACTGTCTTGAGGTCTTGCAGGTGATCTCCTTTGAGGCGGCTCTTGACTGCGATGTCGTCGACATAGCATTCGACTGTCTTGCGAAGGTGCTGACAAAAAATGGTGCTCATAGTTGTTTGCCATGAAATATAAAAGAACAGAACAATTATCGGAGGACCGAACTTTTACTTCATGTTACAAACTCGCTTGTACAAAGAAAGCCTAGGGACGAAAACCTAGGTACAGCAGTCCAAGTACAATTATTATTTTTGATTCTGGGGGGTGACGATAGAGGCTCGGGAAAGCGACGGCCGCTCTGCCTTACTCCTTGGACGATCGGTATGCAGTCTTGGCTCCTTATGAAAAGATGGTTGGCGTTGACGAAGAAATGCTCTTCTTGCTCCTTTGTTGCTCTTCAGGCTTCTCTCTCTCTCTCTGTGGATTCTTTTCTCTGACTATTGGGGAGTCCCTCTATATATGCGTATTTTTCTCTCTGAAATTGTATATCTTTTTCTCTTCGATCTTGTATATATTTTTTACAAGGGAATGGTACCTTGCTATTTATAATAGTAGGATGTGATCATTAGGGTTGCCAATGATTAGCTCTTGAAGATGGCGGCGGCCTGTGGATTGGTCAATCTAGGCCATTCATCTTGATTATAATAAATCTGGGCTATTAGGTGTAGATTACACCAAATCCCATGAGCAATTAATGCTGATTGGAATAAATCTTCCTTATACTGATCTTCTGATATCTGCGAATAAATTAGATCTATTCTTCTGCCATGTGTCCCAGATTTATTGGGATTTGACCCAATCTTTAATGGTAACAAATCTGAGGAATTTAATCGGCTTAGGACACGTATCCTAGGATCTGCTGGGGGGATCTGGACCGCATGACTAGTGAGCTGCATATGTATGTGAGCTGCATATGAATATGAGCCGCATATGGTTAAGCCCACGTGTCAGGGCTGCGTGGGCAGTGGCCCTCCCTTGAGCCTTCTAATCACAGAGGAGTAATCCTTGTGGGCCGCATAGGTATATATCCGCCTGGGCCGCATAGACATGATCTTCTTGAACCGCATGAGACGTCCTCGTTCGAGCCGTATGAAACTTTCATGGCCTGAGCCGCATAGGATGGATTCACTCTGAGCCGCATAGGAAGTCCTTTGTTCGAGCCGCATGAGGCTTCTATAGTCTGAGCCGCATAGGATTTATTCTAAGCCGCATGAGAAGCGAGCCGCATACGAATGCCCACGTGGCAAGGCCATGTGGCATTTTTTGTGGCTCTCAGGGAATTTGTGTCAATGATTTCTTTCCTCTTCCCTAGAGATTCATTATTATGACAGCGTCATAATTACCTGCTTTTGTGTCAGGGCTGTCAACTTTTCAGAGGGGTCAGCCGTCGTAGCAATTAATGCAGCATGGGTCGGGGGGAGAGCACTATCAGGCCACGTGTCCTCTGAGCCGCATGAAATGCCTTGAGCCGCATAGCCCCCTATGCCGCATGATTCCATGAGCCGCATGGATCTTTCCTGGCCGCATGAATCATTTCCTTTAGTATTTTCCATGCTTCTACAGGACACCCTTCAAAGTTTTCAATTTGTAAAATTGAAATACTTTGAATAAGAAGCATGGCCTGGTTCCTCTAGCCGTACATGGAATTCTGTCCGCATGGATATCTTGGCCGCAGGGGACTTTCGAGCCGCATGGCCATTCGAACCGCATATACCCTTTGTCACGTCATTATGTCATGCGTGTAGATCTTTTTGGGACAGGATCCCAAGAGCTCAGTCTTTAAATGGCTGGTTTGGCTCGATAGCCGAAGAGTCGCTCGCGTTTGCACGAGGCATCGGTCCATAGTTTTCTGTCTATAAATAGAAGGGCATTTAGACAGTCTTCTCTCTTAGGCTCTTTTTGACTCAGATTTTTGTCGTGTTTTCTTTCTCTGATCATCAGACAACAATGGCACCCAGGGCTTCTAAGGATGTGAAGAAGGCTGTGGCGAGGAGTAAGAAATCGGCTTCGCCCTGTCGCGCCCCCCGTTCGTCTTGACGTTCATATTGCCATCGAAGGTAAGGATTACGTAGTCGATTTGAAACCCTAACAGAGCCTACTTTACTGCATACTCCAGACTTTGACGTGAACTTCTCAAACTACACGGTCCGTATACTCGTCCCATGACTGAGCCGCATGAGGATATGCCCCCTGTCTGAGCCGCATGAGACCTGTCTAAAACGAGCCGCATAACCATTTTTTGACTGTTTTCATTTTCTCCATCTTTGGTTCTTGCAGTATCTCCACCAAATGCTGAGACTGCGGCGTCAGAGGAGCCGCAGCCTCCTGTCATCAGCCAGGGATCTTCCTTTGTTAAGGAGAAAGTGAAGAAAGAAGAACCTGCGCCTGAGGGGGACGGCAGCCCTCCAAATATCGAAACTGCTGAGGGTGGCAGCACTGGGAACTCTATTTCTCCTATTCCGGACGAGGATACTCTTCACTTGCATCCTTCATATGTGAGATGGTTGAGGGAATGGTATATGCGCTCCTGTAATTAGGATGTAGGGGCTTCTCGTGGATGTCTGTCTGTAGTCTTTGTTTTGTTTTGCCTTTCTTCTTGTCTTTATGAAGAACTCTTTTGACCTGCTTGCAATCGTGTGGATGTAACCAATTTCTGAATGAATGGAATATATATTTGCTTCACTCTTTTGCTTTGTAATAATCCTCTTATTGGGACATTTTGCGTGGACCCATTGTCCCTAACGTACCCTGGTTTTGAATACGGACAACAAGTTTTAAAAAAAAGGAACCAATCATACTAACTCAGAGGTACTGAGGACATGGTGAGCATGAGGGTTTCTTTGACGGGAGGTACATGGAATAACTCAGAGGTAATGAGGACATAGAAATTCTATGTAGAGGGGTGATTTGTTTGTGGCGGAAGTGGAACGGCTCAGAGGTATGAGGACATGGTCGTCTTGGAAATTTGTGGACCCGTTACCTTTGTTGTGTACTGGGAGTGCAGGTATTAGATCATGAGGGAGGATCTCTTGTAGGAAGAAAGTTCAGCGGTATGATTATACATGACTTTCTTTCAAAAGAGTGACCGGAATGTAAGTTCAGGGGTACCGATGGGCACATAACTCGACAATCCATGAATGTTGGAATCAAAGTGTAAGTTCAGAGGTACCAGCAGGTACATGACTTAGGAATTTGGGATATCTTTGTGGAAGAAGGGTATGAGTTCAGCGGTACACGCGGGTACATGACTAGAAAATCTGGAATATTGTGCGTACGAGCTCAGCGGTACCAGCGGGTACGTGACTCGAGAATCTGGAGAATGGTGAGTGTGAGTTCAGCGGTACCAGCGGATACGTGACTCAATGATCTGGCAAACTATGAGGGTGAGTTCAGTGGTATCAGCGGATACATGACTCAATAATCTGGAAATTTATGGAGCGAGTTCAGTGGTACCAGCGGGTACGTGACTCGAGGATCTGGAGAATATTGTTTAAACATAGTATTTCTTCAGGAACTTGCCGTTGACGGGCAACATGAGCAAATCTCCATTCTGCTTGGCGAGACGGTAAGCACCGTTGGAGAACACGACCTCGATGACAAATGGACCTTCCCATTTTGGCTGGAACTTGCCGGCGGTCTTGTGGGTCATGACCATCGGCCTCCGGACTGCCAGAACAAGATCACCCACTTGGAATGTTCTGATTTTGACCTTCTTGTTGAAGGCTCCTGAAATACGTGCTTGGTATAGCTCGATCCTTTGCTGAGCTAGGAGGTATTTTTCATCTAAGGCCTCTAATTCTTGCAGTCGACGTCGGTAGTTATCATCCGTTGTCAATTGATAAGTGAGGGCGATACGGAGTGAGGGTATTTGAGTCTCTAATAGGAGAACTGCCTCACTCCCGTACACTAGGGAGAATGGCGTATTTCCGGTGGCTGTTTGAATTATGGTGCGATAAGCCCATAAGCATTCGCCGAGCTTCTCGTTCCAGTCGCGCTTGTTGGAGGAGACGAACTTCTTGAGGAGTTTGATGATTGTTTTGTTGAACGCCTCTGCTAACCCGTTTGCCGTCGGGTTGTACGGCGTCGAAGCGATATTCTGAATACGGTGTTTATCGTAAAACCGATAGAATGCGTGGCTTGCAAACTGCGGACCATTATCATGGATGATTCTTCGGGGCAGTCCAAAGCGGTAGATGACGTGATGCTTAAGGAAGCTGATCACGTTTGAAGTCTTGACTTCTGCGAGTGGGACAGCTTCCGCCCATTTGGAGAAGTAATCAGTGATCGCGAGTATGAAGCGATGTCCTCTGGAGGAAGGTGGGGTGATTGTACCAATGATGTCCATTCCCCATGCTTCGAATGGCCAGGATGCCACCGTCGGATGTAGAAATTTGGATGGTTGGTGAATGAAGTCCGCGTGGACTTGGCAGGCTTTGCATTTTCTAGCATATTCTATCGCATCTGCCACCATCGTGGGCCAATAGTAGCCCATTCGTCGAAGGCGGTCCTGTAATTTTGGGCCAGGCTGGTGGGTACCGCAGACACCGTCATGAGCTTGTCGTACTGCTTCTTTGGCTTCTGCGTTTGACAGACACCGAAGTAATAATCCGTCATAGGAACAACGATACAGCATCTTCGTCTCTATATCGTAGAAGAATCTGAGAGAACGCCTTCTGATGGAAGTGGCTTCCTTTGGGTTCTCGGGCAGGATGTCGTAGACGACGAAGTTGATGAACAGTTGTCTCCAATCTGGGGCATCATTGATCGTCTGTGCGGAATAACTTGCCACGAATTGCACATTATTTTTGGGACAGACCAGTTCATGGCCTATCACTTCCACTGATTGGCGATCATAATTCAGAACTGCTAGGGAAGCGGCAAGACCAGCTAGGGCATCGGCTTCAATATTTCGGAGTCTGGGGACGTGCTCGATGAAGAACCCCTCAAATGACGAGATGATATCGATCGCTATTTGGTGATAAGGGATCATGTCTTCGTGGCGGACTTCGTACGAGCCCCGGATCTGATTGACGATTAGTTGGGAATCGCCGTATGCTTCAAGGTATTCTACCCCTAGTTCTCTTGCAATTTGGAGGCCAATGGCCAGAGCGTTATACTCGGCCACATTGTTAGAGCAGGATTCTGTGAGGGAATAGGCGCGGTTGATCACCAATCCGGTAGGGGAGACTAGCACTACCCCGACTCCGACGACTATGTTGTCTTTAGGTCCGGTCCTCGAAGCACCGTCGAAGTACATTTGCCATATAGCCTCGTGAGAGGTTGTATGCGAGTCGACGATCTCGTCTGGAATCTCTTTGTATATCCTGGAGGACTCCGAGCCCGGATGGGCTGCTAAGAAGTCTGCCAGGGCTTGACCTTTGACTGCCTTTTCTGGGACGAAGATCATATGATAAGGGGACAGCAATATTGCCCATGTAGCGAGGCGAGAGCTGAGTGCCCCTGGTTTAGTCATGAGGACTCTGAGAGGGTTGACCCGTGAGATCACATGTATCGTTTGTCCGGTGATATAGTGTCGCATTTTCTGAATGGCGAACACCAAGGCGAGGCATTCCTTCTCTACAGCGGTATATCGGTGCTCGGGTCCAACCATCATTCGACTGAGGTAGTATATGGCTTGTTCGTGGCCTGCATCGTTGTTTTGTGCCAACATGGCACCGAGGGAGTGTTCCATTGCTCGTACATAGAGCAGGAATGGTTTTCCAGGGACTGGGGCTACTAAGACCGGAGGATTTGACAAATATTCTTTGATGCTGTCGAAAGCACGCTGGCTTTCCTCGTCCCATACGAATGAGACTCCTTTCTTCATGAGGTGCATGAATGGTCGGCATCGCCCGGAGAGGTTGGAAATGAACCTTCTGATGTAAGCTAGCCTTCCTTGAAGGCCTCTGAGTTCGCGGAGATTTCTCGGGGGACCCATCTCCATGATTGCTTTCGTCTTCTCAGGATCTACATAGATACCCTTTGCAGTGATGATGAAGCCTAAGAACTTCCCGCTGGATACGCCCAGAAAGGACTTCGTGGGGTTCATCTTCAAATTGTGCGTTCGTATTAGATCGAATACCGTCCTTAGATCCTGCAGATGGTCTCCCTTGCTACGGCTTTTAACGGCTATATCGTCAACGTAGCACTCCACCGTCTTGCGTAAGTGGTCTCTAAAGATGATGCTCATGGCTCTTTGATATGTGGCGCCAACATTCTTTAAGCCGAAAGGCATGACTGTGTAGCAGTACGTGCCGATTGGTGTTCGGAATGATGTATGCTTTTCGTCGTCAGGAGACATTTTGATTTGGTTGTACCCCGAGAAGCCATCCATGAATGACATGCGTTCGAAGCCGCAAGTATTGTCGATCATGATGTCTGTGATAGGAAGGGGGAATTCATCTTTGGGGCACGCCTCGTTCAGGTTGCAGAAGTCGATACAGATTCGAATCTTTCCATCCTTTTTGAGGACGGGTACTATGTTGGTGACCCAGTCTGGATGTTGCTCTTCATGAATGAAGCCGCTGGCTATCAGTTTGTTGACCTCGACTTCGATCGCGTCTATGATGCCCGGGCGGAAGCGTTGCTGTTGCTGCTTGACTGGCTTTGTATCTGGCCGTATATTGATTTTGTGAAGAGCGATGTCAGGATTTAATCCTGGTATGTCTTCATAGCTCCAGGCGAACACATCAATATCCTCTCTGACAAGTTCTAACCGCGACTCCCGTTCTTCGTCAGTTAGGCTTTTACTGATGAAAATCGGTTTTGAAGAAGATTCGCTGCCGAGATCCACTTGTATGACCTCATCTTCAGTAGGAGGTTCTCTCAGTTCGAACCGATTTTCCCATTGTGCGTCCAATTGTTGGGCCCATGGCTCAAGCTCGAGGATTTCGGGGATGTCTTCGTCTTCCTCGTAAGCGTCGGCGAATGCCATGTTGACTGACATGACTTGTCTGAATACATCTCCGATGCTGGTATCTGAGTCGAAAGTTGGTGATCCGGTTGAATGTGACTGCCAGTCGCATTCTTCGTCTGAACTTTCAGGGGTCGTAGTAGGCGTTATATACCCTAACCCGCATCGAGTTTTGTTATAGTTGTTCCTTGGTTTGCCCGCCGGGGCTGGCGACTTCAAAGGTAATCGTCGCCCAGTGCCGTAGTTCAATCCTGGCGTCATCTCTAGATCATACCCCTGTTTCTGCATGAGATATTTGGATTGAGGGCTATAGAGATACAGAGGCAGTCTCGCAGCATCTGACCCGAGGTCGACTTCTTCTATGGCGAGGGGATGCGGGTTGTTCGTCCGGCCGAAGATGATCGGATGGTCTCCTCCCTCGAATATTCGGTAAGCGTCTTCTACTGGAGTAAGCTGGATTGCGGTGTACACATTTGTCACCTGTGTGTGTAAGTGAGCGCCTATACCGTGTTCCTTAGCATACATTGTACATAGCTTATTGAGCTCGGTGTAGTTCAAAGATAACCCTTTATTGAAGAAGTAAGGTATCTTTTCTAGAGGGATTACATCATCAGCGGAGGGAACATCAGTGTGGGCAGCCACATACTTGGCTAGCTCCGGTTCCTCTTCAGCTACCTCCTGTGCGAACGAAGATTGAGAGGACGACCTGGAAAGCTTGATTGTCAGTGGTTCGGTTGATGGAGCAGAGCGTGGAGTTGTTGACAGACTAGCGACCCCCAGTTTGGCATTTGATGTGGGGCGAGGAGTGGCTGGTTCGCTAGAAGTGTTAGACCTTGCATCGGGGTGACGACCCTTCCTGGGAAGGCGTATCGTCATGGGCCTATCCGAGGGGTTGAGCTTCCCTGCTTGTGGTTGGCTGACTCTTGGTAGCCTGATTGTCAGTGGCTCAGTTGTGGGTCTCGGCACTTGGCCGGACCTTGGCAGCCGGATTATCATTTGCTCCTCCTACGCTGAGAGGCTGATTGCGTCCTTCCGCAGAGTGGCGGTAAGGGGTGCAGACTTGCCCGGTTTGCGAGCTTGGAGGTGGATCGTCAGGGGTCCTTCTGATCCCATGGCTGTTTCGGTATAAGTTTGTGCGTCTCCTTCCTCAAGGTGCCTCTTCGACTTTTCGTATAAGCAGGAATTCGAGTAGTAAGATTCGACCCCTTTGAAGGGATCGATATCAGCAAATTCTGTCTTCATGAAGCCGTATTTGTCGACATATTTGAAGCACTGGTGTAGCGTGGAAGGCACGATCATGTAATCGTGTATCCATGGGCGCCCCAAGAGGATGTTATAAGAAGTGTCTGCATCTATGACGTAGCAGGTGACTTCGGATTGGAGGTCGCCAATTTGACACTTCAGACGAATCTTCCCAATAGGGTAGCTCCTGCCCGAATTGAAACCGCTGATGGCGGTGCTTGTAGGTGTCAGGCGATGTATTGGGATACGGAGATGATGTAGCAGACCCTTCGGGATGATGCTTATGGAAGAGCCAGGGTCAATGTACATCCGATCCACCTTCACGTCGCCGATGTATCCCGTGTAGTATAGCGGGCGATCATGTAAGTTGGTTTTGATGAACATGTCCTGCGGAGTGAAGACGATATTGGGCATCGCTTCCGTGTAGGCGCTGTCTTGGAGATCTACAGGTGAGTCCTCCCCGGTAAGGTTGGATTGAGCCATATAAGCATCAGCATTTTGGAGTGCTTCGCTCAATGCAATACGAACGTCCTTGGAGAGCCTTAGGAGTTCGTATAGTGACAATTTGGCCAGGGTGTTAGCCAATTGCGCTAAGATGTCAAAGTTATAGGGCCTCTCTAGCCCTTGGGCTGCGTCCTTTCGAAGGGATTTGTCGAAGCGAGTCTCCTTCGGCCTAGGCTTGTCGGTCGTCGAAGGCTGAGCCGGTTCCGGAGCATCAGTTGTAGTAGGTTGATGATTTTCAGCTGGGCTGTCAACCACAGGTTGGGATTGCGCTCCGGACCGCATGACGACGGCTGTAGCTTCTTCGTTGTCTGCTGAGATTGTGTGGCAGGTCCTGATTTTTCCACTTTTCTTTTTGTTGGTAGGAGATGGTGTGGGCCGAGTTACTTCTGACACCAAGTATGGATGGACCCACATGATCTCCCCTCGTGAGGTGGTGAGAGGTACCAGACCAGCCGCCTGATCTCGGGGAGGTGGAAGATTGGTAATTTCCATTGTCGCCAGAGGGACGGGGATCACCCCGTCTTGAGTCTCCGTCGGAGGGAAGTTGCCGAATTATACGGACACCATATTGGCTGCTACGGTTACCTCTTCGAAGTCGATGGCCAGAGCGTTCGAATCGATGAGGCTTTGGATGTATCGTTTTAGTTGGTAGCAGTCATGTGTAGCATGGTATACATAACGGTGGTAATGGCAGAACTTTGGGTTCTCCAAATCAGCTGGCCGAGGCTCCCGCCTTGGTGGAGGAAGCTGAATTCTATCTCCTTGTATGAGCATGTCCAAGATAGGCTTGACGTGGCCGTCTTCGAAAGAGTAAGTGATCTAAGGCCATTGTTTGTCTGCTGGTTGTGACTCGGGCTCCTGGGCCGTGTCGGCCACCATAGCCTGCTTTCCCTTGCTGTCCCAATTGTTGGAGGGGTAACCCCCATTATCGTTGTTGGGACGCTTGCCCTTGTTTTCTCCTTCTGAGATGTGCAATCCCAGTTGGCGAGCCTTCTTCAGTCGTTCTTCGGCACTTGTGGCGCTGATGATGAACGCCTTCCAATCTTTGAATTGACTTTCGCCCATCCAGAGACTGATCGTTGGAAGCAGTCTCTTTTGGCAAATTTCAATCAAAGAGGAATCTGGATTTTCGGAAGGCATCTTCATGGCGGTCTGGCGGAACCGTTCGATGTAGTTCCTTGTCAACTCCTTCTCCCCTTGGACGACGTCCATGAGAGTGGACATAGTGACGTCCTGTCCTACTTCGTAGAATCGTTCCAAGAACAGGCGCTTGAAGCCGGCGAAGGAGTGGATGCAGTTGTCCGGTAGATTGCGGTACCAATCGAAGGCGACTCCTTCCAATGCCCCGATGAATAACCGTGTGACGATCGCATCATCATGGGGCAGATGGTCGATGGTGACCTCAAAGTAAGTGATGTACCGACTTGCAGAGGTTTTGCCATCATACGGGTTGATATTGAATGGCTTATATCTTGGTGAGAATGGAACATCCCTCCATTCAGCAGGGTATGGTTGCCGTATTCTGAGATCTTGAGCATTTTCTCGGGCATGGAACATGGCTCGGAGCTCCTGGACCTCTCTCCTTACTTCTCGGGTCTCATCTGTCGCGGTAGCGGCTGCTATTTCGGGAGGATTATTGCCCGGGTTTGGTGCCGCTGAGTTCGAATCCACATTGATCGCAGGGCCCGTTCTTGTTTGACCGGGCGTTCCTCCTTGTAGAGTTGGCAAGGCCGCTTTAATTTCGTCTACAGACTTGACTAGAGCAAGTAGTATGGCTTCGAGATTGTCGATGCGTTGGCGATCATTGGAACCACCTTGATTGCTGTCCGTCATGAAAACCGTCCTTACATGCGGAGTGATGGAAGGAACGGTGGAGGATGTGCCCACCAAGTCGTACCCATGCACCGAGAAGTCATCGGGATAGGTGGGAATGTTCTCTTCGGGCTCGGAGGGAACGGTATCCCCAGCTTCAGAGCTTGCTTCGTCTTGAGAGTTACGGATGTCCTCGGGGACATCAGCGTCTGTTGTCCCTGATGGGAGAGTTGTTTATTCGGGCTCGGCTCCTTGAAACATCGGATTGTTGCGGATGTTCGGAGGAGTGCCACCCCCAGTTCCCACAACCCCCAGCGATGGGGATGATGAATTTTCCATCGCGGTAGATTTCGTCTTTGAACGGGTGTGTTAGAATACACCGGTAGAGGACAACCGTTTAGAAGACAGTTTCTTAGCTGTAGTAGTTGATATCTTGGGACTGAAGATGCTTGTCTTTTTCCCTCTCCCTTCGGCGGGGACCTTCTGAGCGGAATTGCAGGAGACAACAGGAGGTGCCTCATCTTCTGAGTTCGGGTGTTGAAGCCTGTGGAAGACGGATGGACGATCTTCCGTCACTGCCGCGTTGTTGCAGCAGCAATTGACGATGATTTGGGTGCAGCGATGTCCAAGCGAGGATTCTTTGCACGTCGACGCTCCTTCTCTTTCCTTGTGTTTGTGGAGGATCACCTCCCGCAGGTCAGAGGAACCACTCTGTCTGTTTGCCGTCGGGGGCTGGACTCGAGCGGTTGTATACAACTTCGCATCCGAGGCCCGTGTGATAGTCAACGGGACGTCCCGATAGTCAGAGGTTGGGACAGCTGACTGGGCTCGATGAGCCCGCGCTGCCCTAGACTTCCTCCTTTTAGCACTTGTGGGTGCGTAATAGGAGGAGTCCAAGTTGGGTACCACAGAGTCTGGCTTATCATCCAGAGAATCATCTGGGTCGGGACCGCATGAGAGACGGTCGAAGACTGATCGAGAGAAGCGTGAAACGGACGCTATGCGGCTAGAGTTTGGTACCGTGCAGGCTGTCGGCATGCGGTTGTCTTCTGCCGTCGGACGAATTGTTTTTGAGCGGCTAGGAGTCACGACCGTGCAGGATGGCCGCATGCGGTTGGCAATTATGGCCGCATGGGTTTTCTGCAAGCGATTGACTCCCAAGGCCGTATGTGTCTCATCCATGTGATTGGCGACTGCAGTCGCATAAGTCATGCGGCTGACAGATTTGGCCGCATGAGTTTTCTCCATGCGGCTGGCGGATGTAGCCGCATGAGCTTTCTCCCTGTGGCTAATACCCTTATGCGGCTCGGATCTCATAGAGTTTCTCTTTGTCCCTGCAAGTCCAGTATCATAGTATTTTCTTCTGCCGGACTTGGGGACAGCAGAGTTGTCTACGGTCTGAAGTGGGGCCGCAGGAGAGTCCTTCTCACCGTCTTGAGCAACAGAGGATATCCCATCGAGGGCTTGGGGAGGAGCAAATGATTTTGGCCTCCACTCTTTGCGAGCCTTCGTGCTGCGGGTGCGTTTCTGGACCGGGCCAGCGCTTTCTTCAGAAAGCATCTCTTCAAACGCCTGTCGGTCGAAGCGGACGACCAACTTTTGTTGAGTGGAGCCAAGCTTGGCTGCATCCGATTGCATCACCAACTCCTCAGCCGTGGAGAAGTTAGTCCCCAGCAGAGTCGCCATCGTGTTTGCCATGAAATATAAAAGAACAGAACAATTATCGGAGGACCGAACTTTTACTTCACGTTACAAACTCGCTTGTACAAAGAAAGCCTAGGGACGAAAACCTAGGTACAGCAGTCTAAGTACAATTGTTTATTTTTGATTCTGGGGGGTGACGATAGAGGCTCGGGAAAGCGACGGCCGCTCTGCCTTACTCCTTGGACGATCGGGATGCAGTCTTGGCGCCTTGTGAAAAGATGGTTGGCGTTGACGAAAAAATGCTCTTCTTGCTCCTCTGTTGCTCTTCAGGCTTCTCTCTCTCTCTGTGGATTCTTTTCTCTGACTATTGGGGAGTCCCTCTGTATATGCATATTTTTCCCTCTGAAATTGTATATCTTTTTCTCTTCGATCTTGTATATATTTTTTACAAGGGAATGGCACCTTGCTATTTATAATAGTGGGATGTGATCATTAGGGTTGCCAATGATTAGCTCTTGGAGATGGTGGCGGCCTGTGGATTGGTCAATCTAGGCCATTCATCTTGATTATGATAAATCTGGGCTATTAGGTGTAGATTACACCAAATCCCATGAGCAATTAATGTTGATTGGAATAAATCTTCCTTATACTGATCTTCTGATATCTGCGAATAAATTAGATCTATTCTTCTGCCACGTGTCCCAGATTTATTGGGATTTGACCCAATCTTTAATGGTAGCAAATCTGAGGAATTTAATCGGCTTAGGACACGTGTCCTAGGATCTGCTGGGGGGATCTGGACCGCATGACTAGTGAGCCGCATATGTATGTGAGCCGCATATGAATGTGAGCCGCATATGGTTAAGCCCACGTGTCAGGGCTGCGTGGGCAGTGGCCCTCCCTTGAGCCTTCTAATCACAGAGGAGTAATCCTTGTGGGCCGCATAGGTATATATCCGCCTGGGCCGCATAGACATGATCTTCTTGAACCGCATGAGACATCCTCGTTCGAGCCGCATGAGACTTTCATGGCCTGAGCCGTATAGGATGGATTCACTCTGAGCCGCATAGGAAGTCCTTTGTTCGAGCCGCATGAGGCTTCTATAGTATGAGCCGCATAGGATTTATTCTGAGCCGCATGAGAAGCGAGCCGCATACGAATGCCCACGTGGCAAGGCCACGTGGCATTTTTTGTGGCTCTCAGGGAATTTGTGTCAGAGATTTCTTTCCTCTTTCCTAGAGATTCATCATTATGACAGCGTCATAATTACCTGCTTTTGTGTCAGGGCTGTCAACTTTTCAGAGGGGTCAGCCGTCGTAGCAATTAATGCAGCATGGGTCGGAGGGGAGCACTATCAGGCCACGGGTCCTCTGAGCCGCATAAAATGCCTTGAGCCACATAGCCCCCTATGCCGCATGATTCCATGAGCCGCATGAGTCCTCTGAGCCGCATGGATCTTTCCTGGCCGCATGAATCATTTTTTTTAGTATTTTCCATGCTTCTACAATAGTACGTTTGTATGTCGCACCAGCACTCTTCAAGCCGAAGGGCATCACTGTGTAGCAGAAAACGCCCTTTGGAGTCCTGAATGACGTATGTTTTCCGTCATCGGGGAATATCTTGATCTGGTTGTAGCCCGAATACCCGTCCATGAAAGATATACGCTCGAAGCCACACGTGTTGTCGATCATCACGTCGGTGATTGGAAGCGGGAATTCGTCCTTCGGGCAAGCAGAGTTGAGGTATCTGAAGTCGATACAGACTCGTATCTTCCTATTCTTCTTGGTGACGGGGACGACGTTGGCTACCCAGTCTGGGTATTGCTCTTCACGGATGAAGCCGCTAGTCAAGAGTTTGTCTACCTCCTGATCAATGGCGTTCATGATGTCCGGACGGAAGCGCCGCTGTTGTTGCTTGATAGGCTTGGCATCAGGCAAGATGTTCAACCTATGCATCGCAATCTGGGGATCAAGTCCCGGCATATCTTCGTAGCTCCAGACGAAGACGTCGATATATTCTTTAGCCAGCTGGATTAAAGATTCTCGGTCTTCTCCTTTGAGGCTTTTGCTGACGAAGATGCGTTTGGAAGAAGATCCATCCCCAAGGTCGATCTGCTCGACTTCGTCTTCGGTGGGAGGTTCACGTAATTCAAAATGAGACTCCTTTTGTTGTCCCAGGCGTTGAGCCCAGGGTTCTTCTTCGAAGAATTTCGGCACTTGGTCTTCGCCTTTTTCTTCTTGAGATTGTACAGATGTCATGTTGGCTGACAGCACTCTCTTGAAGACAGATCCGATACTGGTATCGGAATCCCACGTTGATGCTTCAGATGAGTGAGAATGTTCAACTTCCTCTGCGTCTGAACTCTCTGGAGTTGACGGTGGCGTGACATAGCCTACCCCCCGTCGAGTTTTGTTGTAGTAGTCCTGCGGCTTTCCTTTAGGTGTTGGAAGCCGGAGAGGGAGACGTCGACCTTTGCCGTAGTTCAGGCCTTTGTCGCTTTTTAGGTCGTAACCCATCTTTTGGATGAGGTACTTTGCCTTGTCCGTGTACCGATAGAGTTGCATTCTTCCGGTATCTGGTTCTGGCTCGAGTGGCGGGAGGTCTTCATGACGCTCAACCCTGCCGAAGATGATGGATTCTTCGTCTCGACTCTGTGGTGGGACTATGTAACAGACCCCTTGGGACGGGACTACTCGATTTACATGGTGAACGGTCGTTATTTGTGTTTGCAACGACCGTAGAGCGTTATCTAAAGACACTCTATTATTGATGAAATGCGAGATTTTATCCCGTGGGATTATATTGTCGAGGGAGGGGGCATCTACATCGGCCGAGATATATTCCCTCATCTCTTCATCTGTAAGTACTGTTGTAGGATCGGGAGGGTCCACCACAGCGTTGATCTGGGAGACGGAAAGGACTACATGAGCCTTCTCCAGCGGCTGGGATGGCGGCGGCTTGCCCTTAAGACGCACCTTCAGAGGTGCCTCTGTTGTGCCTCCGGTGCCTGGCGCCTTCCCCTGTAGTTTTGCCACAAGGGAAGCCGATGTTTGAGGCAGCTTTCCCTTGAGCCGTATCTTCAGGGGAGCTTCAGGAGCAGCTGGTGCTTTCCCGGATAGCTTAATGCTCATGGGGGGCAACTTCTGAGGCGGTTTGCCTTTGAGTCGGATCTTCAAAGGAGCATCAGGAGTGACCTCAGGCTCCATGTCCGGCTCTGCTGCTGTTTCTGCTTCGTTATCAGCATCATTGGCCTCCTCCTCGTCAGGTGACTTGTATAAGTCGGCAACGATAAAGTAGGCTTCAATCCCTTTGAAGGGGTCGATGTCCGCGAACTCCGTACGGATGACGTTGTTGGTGGACACGTACTTCATACATTGGTGGAGCGTGGATGGCACACCATGTACTCGTGCAGCCATGGGCGACCCAACAGAATATTGTAGTTGACTTCAGCATCCACGACATAAAAAGTGACCTCGGTTCTGAGGTTACCGATGTGGCACTTTAATCGTATTTTGCCCAGTGGTTCGCTTTTGCTGGCGTTGAAACCACTAATTGTCGTGTTGGAGGGCGCCAGTCGGTACATTGGGATCACCAGTGTTGAGAGCAGCGTCTTCGGGATGATGCTGAGGGAAGACCCCGGATCGATCTGAATCCGCTTCACCTTGACTGAACCGATGTACCCTGTGTAATACAGCGGCCTGTTGTGTCGATTGTGTTTGAGCAACATGTCCTGTTGGGTGAAGGTTATATTGGGAATAACCTCCTCCGTACAGAGACAGTGCTTGCACACAATCGGGAGATCTTTCCGCTGCTTGACCTGACTGAGAAAGGATTCAGCATCCTTCAGAGCTTCGCAGAGAGCTTCTCGGGAGTCTTTGGAAAGACGGAGGAGCTCGAACAGAGATAGGCGGGCAGGAGTACTGGCGAGTTGCGCCAGTATGTCAAAGTTGTGGGGCTTGGCTAGCCCCGAAGCATTCTCTTTTCGCAGAGGCCTATCGAAGCGGGCCTCTATCTGCTTCTATTTATTGGCTGTTGAGGGCTTAGACGGGCTCTCGTCCTGGACAGCAGGGACGGTGCCAGGAGACACCACCTCGACGGCAGCTTCGTCGGGTTGGACGTTCTGTTGTGAATGCGTCTGCACAGGAAGTGCCTCTTCCGCTGAAGAAGAGACCATGCGGCAAGACTTGATCTTCCTGTCTTTGGATTTGGAGGTAGGGCGTACCTCCGGTTGAGTCACCTCGGAGACGACGCCATTGTCACGGATTGGTGGTAAGTTAACCACCTCCATTGTCGCCTTAGGGATGGGGACGACGCCATCCTGTGTTGTAGTCGGCGGCAGGGTGCCAAACTGGAGTGACACCACGTTGGCTGACACCGTCTTCTCTTCGTAGTCGACGGAGATTACATCCGCATTGATCATGCGCTGGATGTAATTTTTGAGGACATAGCAGTCCTTGGTTGGGTGTCCGACAAACCGATGGTAGTGACAGTACCTCGGGTTGTCCACTTTTCCAACCTCATCGGGACGCTTAGGGTCCGAAAGCTTGATCTTGTCACCCTGCTTCAGTATCTCAAAGAGTTGCAGGGTGTCCTCATCGTTGAACGAATGAACCTCCTTCGGTCTTGGTGCAAGTGGAGGTTTCTGAGCAGGTGCTGATGCACCTTTTGAGGCATTGACAGTCAATGCCTGCTTTCCCTTTGGCTCTCGTACGGGGTTGTTGGTTGCAGGCCGTTTTCCTTTGTCCTCGAAGGCAGGGAAACTGACTCCTAGAAGACGAGCGTTGGCTGCCTTCTTTTCTGCGGCTTCTGCTTCAATGATCAAGGAGCTCCAGTCGGGAGGAGGAGTAGAGTTGAGCCAGAGCTTGACTGCAGGCAGCATGTTCATGCTGCAGGAGGAGAGAAGAACATGTTCTGGCATGCCCGGGGGCACTCTGAAGCAGGCCTGTCGGAAACGTTCAATGCACACTCGAACTGTTTCCTTCTCCTTCTGGCGTATCTCTATAAGGGACGCCATTGTCATGTCCTTCCCGCCGTCGTAGAAACGGTCGAGAAAGAGGTGCGTCAGGTCGTCGAAGGAAGATATTGAATTGTCGGGGAGGCTGCAGTACCAGTCGTACGCCACTCCTTTCAGTGCCCCAACAAATATGCTGGTAAAAAGTGCGTCCTCCTTCGAAAGATGCCCCGTCTGAGACTGGAAATACGTCAGGTAGCGACAAGGAGAGTCCTTCCCGTCGTACGATGTCAGTGTTTATGGTTTATACTTTGGAGGATAAACCACCTTATTCCACTGGAGGGGATAAGGCTGGGGGATGCCCATTTTTTGGCGCTCTTCATGTCTCGTCTTGGACTCAAAGCGCTCGTGCAGGTCCCTGATCATCTCGACCACGTCTTCTGTGGAGCTGAGAGTCGGGGAAGGTGGCACCACCGGATGTTGAGCATTTGAGGGCTCCGACGTCCGAGGTGCTTCTCGGCGATCTGCGTCCGAGGATACCCATTGAAGGGGTACACTCGTTTCTCCGTTGGCCCCTGGGTCGGGACCGGCAGAAGGTGTCCTAGTCAAAGCTGACCGTATCACAAACACTGCCTGAGTCAGTGTTTGCATGGAGGCAGAGAGGGTTTTGAGTCCCCCCTCCAGGGTATCTATGCGTTGGACGAGGTCTGTTGGCGGCGCATCAGACTCGACATCAGCCTCAGTCACGTTCACTGTCATGACGCGGCCCGGAGTGGATGGATGAGTTGAGGCCTCACTCTCGGCCTCACTCCCTTGTAGGGGAGTTGCCTCTCCTGAAGCTTCATCTGGGCTACCCCCGGCTATGTTCGGGAGAACATTCACCACAGGCGCATCTGCAAGGGCCTGATTACCCTCAGCTCCGTCTTGAAGGGCCTCTTCGTCTCCGGAACTCAGGTCCGCAGATGCTAGGCTACCCCTAGCTATGTTCTGGGGGATATCCTCGTCTTCAGGGGCTTCTGGGAGGCTGACTTTGCCTCGAGGATCTGCCCCAAGTGTGTTTTGGACACACTCGTCTTCGGAAGGAGGCTCGACAAGGGTCTGACTACCCCCAGCTTCCTCCAAGAACTTCTTCCTCGCTCGAGTGCCTTCGAACACTCCGGAGGATGAGACAGCTGTCTTGGTTTTCCTCGGCTGGCTCTTGGACGAGGAAGAGAGACTGCCAGTCGCCTTTCGGACTGACGAGGAGTTGGAGATCACGTTGCATGAGGCAACCATTGGTTCCTCTTCTGTTGACGCCTTCTTTCCGAGGCGACATCGGAGGGGTGTCGATGATTGCAGCCGCTGGAACACCGACTGCCTTGGTGGGACTGCCGCTTTGCAACAGCAGTTGATGGTGACCACAGCACAAGTATGCCCCGTGAGAGGCGCATCATGCTTGTCAGTCAACTCTCCTGATCGGCGCTTGTGAGTAATCACGTTACGCAGATCGTTGGAGAAGAGTGCCACATTCGCACCCGCTTCAAGCGCATGGCAAGGCCAAGCGCCGGGGTGGTCAAGTGAGTACTGTGCCCCCTGATCTAATACCAAACAGGCATCCCGATCAGTAGTGGGGGAACCACGACATTTGGAGTGACTTGAACGGACCTCAAACGCACCACCGGAGGAGGCGCGGGAGTTCAAGACCACTGGATTTGCCTTGCTCGACTTGGTTGTGCACGCAGTAGATGCGCCCAAGTGAGACAAGGGCTTTGAAGGTCGGCTCGTTCTCGGCACCGCAACACTCGAGTCGACCTTGTGCAACTTACCATCAGCAGCGCGCATGATTGTGAGCGCATGCTTCTGGCTTGTTGCTGGCATAGCACGTTTGGGACGCATGGCCCGTGCTGCCTTGGATTTCTTTGTACCAGACCGTTGGGGTGCGTAGTACTCAGAATACAAATTCTTCTCGCCACTACAGCGAGTGAGTCTGTCAAAGACAGAGATCTTCTGTGGCGCATCAGAGGTGATGCGTGAGGCATTGGCTGCGCCCCTGCTCCGTCGACGCATCTTCCTCGCCTGAGAGGGAGATGGCTGGGGAATGTGGTTAGTCGCACGTTTCCTCGAGAGATGCGCTGTACCAGCGGGCGCATCTTGGTTGCTGAGGACATCAGCAGGAAGGGAAGGCTGGATTGGCGCATCCCCTTCGGTGGTGGTGCCCGAGGCGTCGACCTTGCGCACCCAGACTCGGCGGATTTTCTTCGGCTTCGGCAGCCGCTTCGAAGGACTCGCACTGCCTTCAGAGATGAACTCCTCATACGCCTGTTGATAGAGGCGTACGACCAGCGTCTTGTGGGAGAAGCCCACCTTCACGTCGTCAGATTGTGACACAGCTTTCTCGGTGGAGGAGAAAGAGGTCCCCAGAAGAGTCGCCAGCTTGTTTGCCATTAAAATTCTTTGATTGCAAATTTCAATACAAACAGAACAGTGTTACAATATAGGACTTAGATGTCATCCTAGGAGTACACTTTTGTTTAATCTGGGTTCCTTGTGCCAATGGAGTGAGTGGTAATGCGTTAACTCCGTTGACGATCTGACGACGGTTATCGGTTCTCTGAAGGTCTGGATTGCTCTGGGTGCTGGAGCTTGTTGAGAGGAGGAAGACGTTGAGTGTCTGTATCTGCCTCTCTGGTGGTGCAAAGTCTCTGTTTGTTCGCTGTGGAGGTTGATATGTATGCCCGTAGATTGGTCCGTGTGTGTCCACAAGAAGGAAATGATCCCTCTATTTATAGTTTTGCAGCCTGGCTGCTCGTGCGCACATATGTAGGATGCGCCTGTATGCGGGGATGCCACGTGTTGATTGCTGATGGAGGCGCATGGACGATGCGCCCTGATCGAGGGGGTTGACTTCTTCATGTTGCTGTTGTGAACCGACACGTAGCGGAGAAGAAGATTTTTCTGTTGCTGAGATCTTGGATGAGTCGAGTCAAAGGACACGTGTCGTCGACCCATGGCTCAGAGATCCCGGATTTGGTGGGGGGGAATGATCTGGTAGGATGCGCCTAGGATTGGGCGCATGAGGAGACTTTGGTTCGTAACCTTTAGGAGTCATGAACCATTCTGGGCGCATGGCTTTTGAGGCGCATGCAGAGCTTCAGTAGTGACTTTACTCCTGTCTTTTGGGATCAGGGGGAAGTCTGGGGCGCATGGCTTTTGAGGCGCATGCAGAGTTGTGACAGTGACTTTCCTTCTGTCTTAAGGGATCAGTAAAAAGTTTGAGGCACACAGCTTTTGAGGCGTATGCATGTTTGGGCGCATGGCTGCGGAGGCGCATGCGAGCTGGTTGGGTGGCCACGTGGCAGTAGCCGTCGGAGAGGAGTAATAATGATGCTGACGTTGGCGATACTTCGTCTTCTGAAAGAAGCTGCCGACTGCTCAGACTTTGGGAGGCGTGCTGCCAACTCTATCAGTTCAGCATTTAATGTTCGTGACATTCGATGGACAGCTGAGTGGGCGCGTCGGTTGGCGTTCCACTAGGCGTATGGGGACGCATGGGGGCGCATCCCTATGATGCTCTTGGTACTGAAGGGCGCTTGACACTGAGGGGCGCGTCTGGGTGATGTGCTATCTGGCCGGCGCATCTGATACGTTTTTAATGATGCGGCTGTTACATTCTTCGAGTGCTTTAAATAGCCGTTTGGCTGAATTCGAGGCGTCCGGTTCATCCATTTAATGCAAATTCATTGTACGGAATTCGGAGAGCCATCCACCTGGCGCGTAGGTTTGATTTGCCCGGCCTATAAATAGTGGCATGGAGAGAGGGTTTGCTTCTCGTTCTCTCACGTACTTCCAACATGAACTTGTTTACTCGGATGCATTCTGTTGACGAAATGCTCCCAAGGGTGAAGATGCGACGCCATGTCTTTGTTGATGCACTTGAAGGTGACTGTTACATCCAAAAGACGGAGTCGAGGGCTTCCGAGGCAGGCGGAAGGTGCCTATTGCATCCAAAGATAGGGATGCTCGGGCCTCGTTTTCGTTATTCCGGAAGAGCCGTAGATCAGAATGGCGGTGCTAGGCTCTTTCTTCCTTCAAAGTGGGCGTTGCCCATTCTGGTTGTGTTGAAAGCTGCTCCTTTAGCCGCGGTTTCGATCATGGTCTTCCTTCGCCTTTGGAGGCTCTTTCGAAGCCTCCCCTGGCCACAGATTTGCGGTGCTCTTCTCTTCCTTGGTTCCAGCCAGAGGGTTAAATGCTTCATTAGTCGAAACACTTATCAGGTGAGCCTGGCTGGAAGAGCGGCACATAACTGGGCTGCTAAAGGGATGCACATAACTGGGGATGCACATAACTGAGCTGCTGAAAGGATGCGCCCTGCTGGATGCGCATGGCGGGATGCGCCTGGTTGAAGGCGCATGGTGGCTGCTGCGCCTCACTGAAGGCGTATGGTGGTTGCTGGTTGTAGACTTAGGGTCTTTTCCTTGTAGAAATTCTCCTTTGTACCACCTTTTCTAGACATGTAATAGACTTTTATATGTAATAAAAAGTCCTCTTTCAAATGTCCATATTTGTTGGTTTTGCTGTGCGCATGTAGTGTCTGGCGCATAGGATTTCTGGCTCTGAAATTCCATGCTTCTACAGGGGGTATTGGTCATAAACGTTACACTATTCCCCCAATCCCCACAATCAAAATCAATCAATATTTGAACCCAAGGAGAGGGTTCCGTGTAGCAATGTGGTTCAAACATGCAACTTGACAATTACTAAATAAAATGCAAGAAAACATAACTGTAACTTGCCTCTGTTAATTGACTAGATCGGGAATGTCGGTACCGAGGAGGAAGTCAAGTACGTCTCTGAGATCCTACAGTTGAGAACCTTAACTTAGAACCATAATGAAACCATTCTAGGTGTGCTAGTTACAATCTCTAGAAGCAGACCCTAGTCAGATTTTAAGTTACTTAGTTAATCTACCAGAAAATTGTCTAACGTCGTAAACTAGGTTCGTTTATCATTTTAATTAAATAAGTCGGCTACTGATTAATTGGAAAAAAATAGCAATTACCGGTTAATTTGGCAAACTTTGTATTTTAAATATATATATATATATATATATATATATATATATATATATATATATATATATATATATATATATATATATATATATAACTAGGCTTTTTCTTTTAAATGAGAAAACATGAACTTATTAATTATTTACAGAAGTCTTGATTCGTTAACTTAATGTGACAAATCCTTATTAGTTTTTATATAAAATAATTAGTATCCATTTTAATTATGCGCCTAGCTACGCCAACAACCAACCCAGAAAAGAAAGTAGAAAATTTACACTACACAATTAAGGGCCACAGAAAATAAAGGAAAATTGGGATTATGCCCTTACAACTTATTAAATAAATTAAATTAAAAAGTTGAGGCGAGCTCAGAGTGCCGTGAAGCGGTCCAAACAGAAGGCCAAGGCCCTGCACCCAAAATACTAAAGGCCAGTAACAAGTCCTAAAGAAAAATACAATTTAAATATAAATGATAGAAAATGGGGCGTCTCAGACTTGGTCATGCAATCTCATGTTGCTGGCTAACGCCTCAACGTACAGAAAATCCTGTAGCGTTTGCGTTTCGCCGAGGCTCATCCGACCGATGCGGTCGTCGCCTAACAGGGGATACAACTCACAAAAATCCACGTTTAAAGCCAACAAAAATTTCTAAAACGTTTTCAAGGACCGGATTTGAAAAATAGATTTTTATTTACCAATTTACTAAATTTAATTAAATACTTTTATTTTGAAAACCTTTCCAAAAATTTCGGCAGCACCTCCTCTGTAACTGGGACAACCCAATCCAGGAACGATGCTAATCCGCAACACAAATAAATATCCCAAACCAGGGATCTCTAATTACCAACCCCAAAATGAATATCCAACCCAAAAGCCAACCACAACACAATATATCCAAAAATAGAAAAATACGTCGTGACGTAACCGATAATCTACGTATCACCCAAAAGCAATAATATTTCAAAATATCGATTCCCGAAACGGGATCGGGACCGCGTCATCACAGACTATCTACGGGAGGGACACGGGGACATAAAATTATACCTCGGGTGCTCGGCTAGAGCTCTCAGATGTAAATATTAGAAGAATGAATTCCGTGGACAGCGGGAATCGACTCAAAACAACGCAAAGAAGGCGCGGAGAGCAGATCGGCTCGGGACAGAGCGCTACGAAACTCGGGGCAGCGCTGAGGCGGAGCCGACAGGGCTCGAGGAGGTCGCCGGGAGCGCTGGCCGAAACGGCACGGGGACTCGGGGTCGCCGGGGGCGGATCTGGCCGACGGAAAGCGCTGGCCGGACGGGCACGGGCCGGCGGGGACGCTGGCCGGACGGGTCACGGGGCCGCCGGGGTACTTGTCACGCCCCAGAACCAGAATACTGGAGAGCAGGGGCGTACATAGCCAGCTACGTATATTGAAATAGAATATATCTCAACTATACGGTCACGGCTGTCTAGATATGAGGGTTTACTACAAGCCAACGGTCTCTTAAGGTCAAGCCTATTATCTCAATCTCAAGCAAGTAATATAGTTACAAGATGTTTGACCACCAAATATACAATAAAAGGCGTCCCAAATATTACATATCAGCTGATCATGAAGCTAGTCGTACAAAATGCTAGGACTAGCAAGAGTTAAGTCATACATGATCAACCCTAGGATTTGTTAATCATATTTACAGCCCGTAGGCAGACAGTAAGTAAATGTGTATCGAGCTAACAGGTGTTCGTCGGCTAAATGCCTCAAAAGAATAATTTTACAATAGAGTGAGCGAAACAAAATAGAAAAACCCACTCGTAGCCCGGGTTCCTTCTAGTCGCCACCATCGGGCTGGAGGTTCGGTAGATCCTCGGGAGCTGCTCCGAAATCTGGCCACACAAAACCAGCTGGGTCAAACCCAGAAAGAGCAAGTGCCACAAGGGAGGCCACAAAATAAGAACAAAACCAGCATATCAGAACGTGAGAAATAGAAGAAAAGTACAAGTAGTAAAGAGTACAACAGGGCAATAAGCGACTAGGGACATAGAACCATTCCGGAAGCCAAGTTACAATCCTTAAACCAAACAAGGACCGGAATTGTAACCCTTCGCCTGAATAGCACCTTGTCTCTACCCAATTATTGTTAAGATAAGTAAAACAATCATGTACAGGAGTACCAGGTACAGGGACTAGACAAGACTTAGACAGGGCTAGACACCATCCATTCACAAGCGGCCAAGCAATTACTACGGCTTACTACTTTAACTAACTAGGGTTATCACAAGCCTAATTACTAACAAGATGCAATGAGAATTTCCCAGTCCCAAGCACTGCAGACTATCCAGTTATCCTTCCGCGGGTTGAGAGTATGTTTGGGTACATCGCCCCGGAGACGATATACCCTTAGGTGACTTAGAGGGTGCAACACATGACAGTGTACTGGAAATGTGCTCTACTCGTCGGCAAGCTACAAGTCCAATTAAAGCGTCAAGATAACGAGATTGCCTGTGACTGGAAATTCTTCATGAACTATAATTAGATCTAGTCATTAGCCTAATCCATATTCAGTGTGAATCCCTGACCATGGGAACCAGGGAGTCACGTCCTAGACATGATGCAAGACAAGACAAGTGGATTGCACAAGCAAGCAAGCAGGAACACCCACGGTGTCAAGGTTGATTATACAAGTCAAGTTAGCCATCGCAACGGCATCAAGTCCAGTCAAGTCGAGTTTACAAGTTACAAGTTACAAGTTACAAGTCAAGAGTGCGCCGCCACGGCCACTATCAAGTTATCAAGTACAGAGATTAATCATGAATCACAGGTTGCAAAAAATCATTAAAACTGTACTAGTCGTAACCATCACTGAAAATCGTGTCAGGCCGTGTAGGTTCAAGGTAGTCGTGTTGTGTGGAACAAGATCTCAAAACCAAATCCACAAAAGAGAATGCCAAGCTTAAGGAAAATAACCCAAATCTCCAAGAGTCACTGGATTGCGCAGGGGGTCGGGGATTAGATTGGACTACGCCAGGATTAGATGGCGCAGGGGTCAGTGCGCCGGGGACCAAGGACGCATGGGTGGATGGCGCATGGGGCCAAGTGCGCAGGGGCGCACGGGACCGAGTGCGCAGGGGCAAGCGCACAGGGTGCGCAAGGGAGGTGCGCGCAGGCGGGTGCGCGCAGGGGCGCAAGGCCGAGTGCGCAAGGGAGGTGCGCGCAGGCGGGTGCGCGCAGGGGCGCAAGGCCGAGTGCGCAAGGTCGCACGGAGGTCGGGTGCACAGGGCGCACGGCCGAGGGCGCAGCCAAGTACGCAGGGGCACAGACGCAGGGGGCAGCGCGCTAAAGAGCGCGTGCGCCAATGGTCGCCGCGGCCAGCGCCAAAGGGCGCGACGCAAGGCAGCGCGATGCAGCCAAGCGCGCTAGACGCAGGGCGGCGAAGCGCGCGGGCCAGCAGCTTGCTAAAGAGCGCGCGCGGGGGAGGGGTCTTCTTCTTCCTCTAGCTAAGGGGAAGAACACCCACGGCTCAAAACTTCCAAATATCATAACTCGGTCATCCCAACTCCAAATCCGACTTTACAAAGTTCTATCTTGGGTGAAATTGGATTCTCTCCAACATAGGAACAACAAAACCCACAAAAACCCAACTAAAATAGATCAAAACCATGTAAATCCGAAAATAGAAGAAACTTAGATCTAGAATAATGGAGACTCCAAATCACAAAATGTCAAGTACTAATGTTGTTCTCCATGGCCTAATCTAGCTAATGGACAAATAAAAAGTGGTACTGATTTGATGGCAAGGTGCACTTGCCTATGGGTGGGATGTTATGTGGAAGAAAGAAGAAAAAGATGGAGAAATTAATGGAGAGCAATGAGGAGAGAGAATGGTTGGTGGGGATTTAGTGAGGGGTGGTTGTGGTGGAATGAGGGTGGAGTATAGCTAAGGTGTTCCTCTTGGGTTAAAATCAAACCAACTCAAACCAAACCAATTAAAACCGAACCGAGCGAAAACCCAAAATACAAGAGAACCCAAAATTCCACAAGTCCAGAAAAATAAAAATACCTGCCAAAATCCAATTATGAGCATGAATGCGAAATACGAGAAACGGGGGTGACAACTCTACCCACCTTAAAAGAATTTCGTCTTCGAAATTTAATCAAGGAGCTAGAGATTGCCACAGCAAGCTACACTAAGCAACAACAACTACACTAAGCAGTTCAATCATACAATCATACCTGCAATCAAGGAATGAAGAGCATAAGGCATAAGGAAGACATTATACATTACGAGTAAAACAGGTAGGGATATCGCGATCGGATATCATCCTCACGCTCCCACGTTGACTCACCTAGAGAGTGATGACCCCAAGCAACACGCACTAAACTAATAGTCTTGTTCTTGAGTATCTTCTCTCTCCGATCCAATATAGACACGGGCCTCTCCTCATACGAAAGATTGGTACCAACAACCAATTCCTAATGGTCTAGGATATGGCTCAGGTCCGGGATATACCGTCGTAATTGGGACACATGGAATACATTATGTACCTCACTTAGCGACGACGGAAGGGCGAGACGATAGGATACATCTCCTACTCGCTCCAGGATATCGAACGGCCCTATATACCTAGGACTAAGCTTTCTCCGTACGCCAAAGCGAATGACGCCACGGTTAGGCGAGATCCTAAGGAATACATGGTCGCCGATAGCAAACTCTAAGGGACGCCGATGAGCATCGGCCCAATGTCGTTGGCGATCTTGGGCAACTCAAAGATGATCCCTGACTTTTCTGACTACTTCAACTGTCTAGGCAATCATTTCTAGACCGAGCATTTGCCTCTCTCCGACATCATCCCATGCTAGCGGGGATCTGCACTTCCTACCATACAGAGCCTCGAATGGAGCCATCTGGATACTGGCCTGAAAACTATTGTTGTACGAGAATTCCACCAGGTGTGGGTGATCTTCCCATGAACCACCGAAGTCAAGGGTACAAGATCTCAACATTTCTTCAAAAGTCTGGATTGTGCGCTCTGACTGGCCATCTGTCTGCGGATGATAAGCTGAGCTAAACTGGAGACGAGTTCCCAAACTCTCTTGCAGGCTACGCCAAAAGTGCAACGTGAACCTTGAATCTCGGTCCGAGGTGATACTGACGGGCACACCGTGAAGCCTGACAATTTGCCTGAGGTACATCTCTGCCAACTGAGCCGTTGACTGCCCAACTCTGAATGGGAGAAAATGAGCCACCTTCGTGAGCCGGTCAACTATAACCTAAATAGCATCTCGACCAGCTGGGGATCTAGGCAATCCAGTCACAAAATCTATGGTCATATGCTCCCACTTCCATTCTGGAATCGGCAAGGGCTGAAGAAGTCCAGCGGGCCTCTGATGTTCAGCTTTAACCTACTGACAAACCAAACACCGAAAGACAAACCGGGCTATCTCCCTCTTCATGCCATTCCACCAGAAGTGCTGACGGATATCACGGTACATCTTCGTACCACCAGGATGAATAGAATACTGTGAACTGTGAGCTTCTGCCGTAACCTCCTGTCTGATATCTCCACTGGGTACACAAAGACGAGTGCCGTGCCGAAGTGTACCATCTTCATGAGTGCACAACTCTAGTCTTCTTCCTGCCTCACATTCTGCTCTGAGCTGCTGAATCTTGGAATCTGTAAACTGTGCCGTCCGGATCCTCTCAACTATGCTGGACTGAACCTGTAGACTGGCCATCAATGCCACACTGGTAGGAAGAACCACTTCAATTCCCATCTTCTGAAAATCTGCCAATAACTCTGGTTGCACCGTCAGGAAATAAACTCCGGCTCTCCGGCTCAATGCATCTGCTACAACGTTGGCCTTCCCTGGATGATACTGCAAGTCCACATCGTAGTCCACCAATAGCTCAAGCCATCTTCTCTACCGCATATTAAGGTCCTTCTGGGTAAAAACATACTCCAGGCTCGTGTGATCAGTAAATATCTCCACTCTATCTCCATACAAGTAGTGTCGCCAAAGCTTGAGTGCAAATACTACAGCTGTCAGCTCCAAGTCGTGGGTCGGGTAATTCTTCTCATGATCACGAAGTTGACGTGATGCATAAGATATTACCTTTCCATGCTGCATCAAGACACACCCCAATCCTCTGCCTGAAGCGTCACAATAAACTGTGAATCCTCCGGTCCCATCTGGAAGTGTGAGAATGGGAGCCGTTATCAATCCTCGCTTCAACTTCTCAAATGATTTTTGGCACTCTGCTGTCCAAGCAAACTGCACATTCTTACAGGTCAACTGGGTCATCGGCGCTGAAATCCTTTCAAAATCTGAAACAAATCGTCGGTAATAGCCGGCTAATCCAAGGAAGCTGCGAACTTCTGCCACTAAACTAGGTACTGGCCATGACTCGATAGCCACAATCTTCTGGGGATCAACTTCCACTCCTCCTCGGGTAATGATGTGACCCAAGTACGAAATGCGATCGAGCCAGAACTCGCATTTACTGAACTTGGCGTACAACTGATGCTCCCTAAGCGTCTGAAGGACGATTCTGAGATGCTGCTCATGCTCTGCTTTGCTCTTGCTGTAGACCAGGATATCATCTAGGAACACGATCATGAACTGATCCAAGTAAGGCATGAAAATACGATTCATGAGGTCCATGAATACTGCCGGCGCATTGGTCGCTCCAAAAGGCATAACAAGGAACTCCCAATGCCCATACCTCGATCGAAAAGCTATCTTCGGGATGTCCTGCTCTCTGACTCTGATCCGGTGGTATCCTGACCGTAAGTCTATCTTCGAGAACACTGAAGCCCCTCTGAGTTGATCAAACAAGTCATCTATCCTCGGGAGAGGGTATCTGTTCTTGATCGTCACTGAGTTCAAGGTACGATAATCTACACATAGCCTGGATGTACCATCCTTCTTTTTCACAAGAAGCATCGGGGCTCCCCAAGGCGATCCACTAGCACGAATGAATCCCATGATCCTGAGTTCTTCAATCATCTTGTACAAAATCTCCAACTCTGAAGGCGCCATCCTGTAGACTCGCTCTGACACTGGTGCTGTCCCGGGGATCAAGTCTATAGTGAACTCGATCTCCCGCTCTGGCGGTATCCCTGGAAGCTCTTCTGGGAAGACATCTGGAAACTCTTTAACTATCATGGGTAACTGCACTGCTGCTACTGCCATCCGCAATACTAGAGAAGATGGCTCTACCGTGCCTCTGGAAAATGAAAACTCTGGCTCGCCTGAAATGCTGAAAATAACTCTGCCGACATGGCAGTCTATCCTAGCATACTGGTTCCTCAACCAATCCATGCCTTAGACTATATCGTAGTCTGCCATAGGGAATTCTATAAATCTAGCGGAGAACTCTCTACCGCTAACTACGATCCGACACGAGGAAAATACTCGATATACTCCCACAAGACCATTACCAGTAAGTATATTGAGCCTTACTGATAACGACTCTGGCTCCAATCCTATCCGTGTCGCAAATTGTGCAGACATGAATGAATGTGATGCACCAGAATCAAATAATACCAATGCCGAAGAGGAGTTGACGAGAATAGTACCTGTCACTACCTCACCTGGTGCAACTACTTCTTCCATAGCCATCATCATGGCCTGACCTCTAGTTGCGGGTCCCCTCTGCTGGAATCCTCTCTGCCTAATCTGCACTTGGGCTTGGGTATACTGCTACTGGTTCTGCTGATGAAACGCCTGGGCCTGAGGCAACAATTGCCTCGGGTACTGCTGCTGCTGCATAGGTGCTGGTCCCCTAACCGATGGACTGGTTAGATTAGAAGAGGACGAAATGCCCCTATTCGGGCATGATCCGATCTTGTGATCTGCCGCTCCACAAGCTAGGCACAATCCTTGCGCCCTACGACAATCCGCCACTACATGGCCTGGCTTCCCACAATGTGAACATCCCATCGCAGAAGTCTGCTTCTGCTTCTGCTGCTGCGGGTACGTCGGGGTCGAATGCTGAACCGACGTTACTGAGGTCGCCCGCCTCGGAGTTCCAATAGTCAAACTTCTAGCTGCCGGGGCTGGAGCTGATGATTGGTGCATCTGATTGTGGGATCGCTTCCTACCTCTGGTCCTATCCACGATCCTCTGGGAGGTGTACTCATGCCTCCTATCCGCTCTCAATACTGCATCGAACGTCTGGTGCTCGAACTGCTCGACTGCCAACAAGATCTCCAAATACAGTCCCTGCTGGAACCGCTGGGCCCAATCAAACTCGGTTGCCACCAAGGTGGGGGCAAACCTACTGAGTCTAGAAAACTCAGATGCGTAACTGTCGACCGTTCTGCCTCCTTGCTTCAAGTTGGTAAATCTCGTCTGCAGGTAGTACCGAGCTACAGCATCGAAATACTTCGTCTGGGATCTCTCTCTAAACACCGCCCAAGCAATGGGTGCCACTAATCCCATGGCTTGTGCTGTCCACCAACTGTGAGCTAAATCCAGCAACTGCAGCCGTACTACCGCCACCTTTTCATTCTTAGGTGTTCTAGCTGCCTCCAGAATCACCTCGGTATCCTGAAGCCAAGCGTCCGCGGCAATCGCATCTTCACTGCCGTCGAAGAAGGGAGGGCTCAAGCGCTTGAAGCTGTTGGCCGCGCTGTTCCCTGGATGACCGCCTCTGGTCAAAGCATCCGCCACCACCTGGTGCAGGGCGTCTCCTCTGCGATCTTGGGAAGCTATCAAGGTCCTGATGAGACCTACCAAGGTGCCATCATCCGGCTCGGCAGGCTGAACGGGGTGAACTGGGGGCTCTCCTCCAGTAGGTACAACTCGGGAAGCTACCCCGAAATGCTGGGCTTGATCTCCAGGTTGCTGGTCCACGGGAAGTGCTCCACCTTGCTGATCGGCGGGGTCAGGTACAGAGCCACTGAAGTAGACGACACAGGGAAACAATGAGGAAGGACCAGGGCAGATCAACGATACAACCACATGATCAGTGCAAGAATACAGAGATTCAGAGGATATGAGCGGAGATCAATGACGAGTACTGATTGAGACATCTATTCGGTAAACCCTCACAATTCTTGATTGACAGGACCTGCATGTGCTACCACTAAAACCATATCACGCTCCAGAACCAGAATACTGGAGAGCAGGGGCGTACATAGCCAGCTACGTATATTGAAATAGAATACATCTCAACTATACGGTCACGGCTGTCTAGATATGAGGGTTTACTACAAGCCAACGGTCTCTTAAGGTCAAGCCTATTATCTCAATCTCAAGCAAGTAATATAGTTACAAGATGTTTGACCACCAAATATACAATAAAAGGCATCCCAAATATTACATATCAGCTGATCATGAAGCTAGTCATACAAAATGCTAGGACTAGCAAGAGTTAAGTCATACATGATCAACCCTAGGATTTGTTAATCATGTTTACAGTCCGTAGACAGACAGTAAGTAAATGTGCATCGAGCTAACAAGTGCTCGTCGGCTAAACGCCTCAAAAGAATAATTTTACAATAGAGTGAGCGAAACAAAATAGAAAAACCCACTCGTAGCTCGGGTTCCTTCTAGTCGCCACCATCGAGCTGGAGGTTCGGTAGATCCTCGAGAGCTGCTCCGAAATCTGGCCACACAAAACCAGCTGGGTCAAACCCCAGAAAGAGCAAGTGCCACAAGGGAGGCCACGAAATAAGAACAAAACCAGCATATCAGAACGTGAGAAATGGAAGAAAAGTACAAGTAGTAAAGAGTACAACAGGGCAATAAGTGACTAGGGACATGGAACCATTCCGGAAGCCAAGTTACAATCCTTAAACCAAACAAGGACCGGAATTGTAACCCTTCGCCTGAATAGCACCTTGTCTCTACCCAATTATTGTTAAGATAAGTAAAACAATCATGTACAGGAGTACCAGGTACAGGGACTAGACAAGACATAGACAGGGCTAGACACCATCCATTCACAAGCGGCCAAGCAATTACTACGGCTTACTACTTTAACTAACTAGGGTTATCACAAGCCTAATTACTAACAAGATGCAATGAGAATTTCCCAGTCCCAAGCCCTGCAGACTATCCAGTTATCCTTCCGCGGGTTGAGAGTATGTTTGGGTACATCGCCCCGGGGATGATATACCCTTAGGTGACTTAGAGGGTGCAACACATGACAGTGTACTGGAAATATGCTCTACTCGTCGGCAAGCTACAAGTCCAATTAAAGCGCCCTGATAACGAGATTGCCTGTGACTAAAAATTCTCCATGAACTATAATTAGATCTAGTCACAAATCCATATTCAGTGCAAATCCCTGACCGTGGGAACCAGGGAGTCACGTCCTAGACATGATGCAAGATAAGACAAGTGGATTGCACAAGCAAGCAAGCAGTAACACCCACGGTGTCAAGGTTGATTATACAAGTCAAGTTAGCCATCGCAACGGCATCAAGTCCAGTCAAGTCGAGTTTACAAGTTACAAGTTACAAGTTACAAGTTACAAGTTACAAGTCAAGAGTGCTCCGCCACGGCCACTATCAAGTTATCAAGTACAGAGATTAATCATGAATCACAGGTTGCAGAAAATCATGAAAACTGTACTAGTCGTAACCATCACTGAAAATCGTGTCAGGCCGTGTTGGGTCAAGGTAGTCGTGCTGTGTGGAACAAGATCTCAAAACCAAATCCACAAAAGAGAATGCCAAGCTTAAGGAAAATAACCCAAATCTCCAAGAGTCACTGGATTGTGCAGGGGGTCGGGGATTAGGTTGGACTACGCCAGGATTAGATGGCGCAGGGGTCAGTACGCCGGGGACCAAAGGCGCATGGGTGGATGGAGCATGGGGCCAAGTGCGCAGGGGCGCACGGGACCGAGTGCGCAGGGGCAAGCGCGAAGGGTGCGCGCAGCGGGTGCGCGCAGGCGGGTGCACGCAGGGGCGCAAGGCCGAGTGCGCAAGGGAGGTGCGCGCAGGCCGGTGCGCGCAGGGACGCAAGGCCGAGTGCGCAAGGGAGGTGCGCGCAGGCCGGTGCGCGCAGGGGCGCAAGGCCGAGTGCGCAAGGGCGCACGGGGGTCGGGTGCGCAGGGCGCACGGCCGAGGGCGCAGCCAAGTGCGCAGGGGCACAGGCGCAGGGGACAGCGCTCTAAAGAGCGCGTGCGCCAACGGTCGCCGCGGCCAGCGCCAAAGGATGCGGCGCAAGGAAGCGCGATGCAGCCAAGCGCGTTGGGCGCTGGACGGCGAAGCGTGCGGGCCAGCAGCGTGCTAAAGAGCGCGCACGGAGGAGGGGTCTTCTTCTTCCTCTTGCTAAGGGGAAGAACACCCACGGCTCAAAACTTTCAAATATCACAACTCGGTCATCCCAACTCCAAATCCGACTTTACAAAGTTCTATCTTGGGTGAAATTGGATTCTCTCCAACATAGGAACAACAAAACCCACAAAAACCCAACTAAAATAGATCAAAACCATGTAAATCCAAAAATAGGAGAAACTTAGATCTAGAACAATGGAGACTCTAAATCACAAAATGTCAAGTACTAATGTTGTTCTCCATGGCCTAATCTAGCTAATGGACAAATAAAAAATGGTGCTTATTTGATGGCAAGGTGCACTTGCCTATGGGTGGGATGTTATGTGGAAGAAGGAAGAAAAAGATGGAGAAATTAATGGAGAGTAATGAGGAGAGAGAATGGTTGGTAGGGATTTAATTAGGGGTGGTTGTGGTGGAATGAGGGTGGAGTATAGCTAAGGTGTTCCTCTTGGGTTAAAATCAAACCAACTCAAACCAAACCAATTAAAACCGAGCCGAACTGAAACCCAAAATACAAGAGAACCCAAAATTCCACAAGTCCAAAAAAATAAAAATACCTGCCAAAATCCAATTACGAGCATGAATATGAAATACGAGAAACGGGGGTGACAGTGCTGGCCGAGGGTGCTATGGTTTGGAGAGGAAGGGGAAGAGGAAGCAATGATGGTGAAGATAGTGTTGGGTTTGAAGAAAGGGAACAATGAGGAGAGGGGATGATGATGTGTTAGTTGGATTTGGGGGGAGGGGATTCCTTCTATGTGAAGGGAAAGATGGTGCTGGTGAAGGTGGGTTTTGTTGGGAGGAGTTGGTGAAGGTGTTGTGGTGGTGAGTATTTGGAGGGGAGATTGGTGTACGTGTAGAGGAATAATAGGGAAGGGGGTTGAATGGTGAGTGGGTGGGTTTGGTTATTTTTATTTTTTTTATTAAGAAAAACCAATACATATATATTACAAAAAAAAGATTTGAGAATAGGTTCGAAAAACGGGATTCGGGAAAAATCGGGTTTGGGTCGGGGTTGGATCCCGGGCACGGGATCGGGACAGGCAGCAATCAAAGATTCCATAATTAATTTTTTATTTTTAAAAAAATAATATTTTTCTGACCCGACTATTATAATAACAACAATAATTATTATAATAATGATAATAATAATAACCTAATCTAAACTATTAATCCTAATTAATCAAAATATCCAATAATTAATCTAAATCCAGAAAGCGGATTTCACAACCTTCCCTCCTTAGAAAATTTCGTCCTCAAAATTTCAAAGATAAGGGCTGGGGTACAATCAAAATCACTTAACCTTGATCAAACATGGAATTTTAAATCATCAGGTACGATTGGATTATAAGCATGATCACTAGGTATAATGATAAAATATCGGCACGGTCAGAATTATCATGATATGATCCGAGATAGAGTTAGAATATTGAAATTATTTTAGGCACAAGAAAATCTAGGTACCAATATGATCATAAAATAGAGGAAAAATCAAATGAAGTCTCATGAAACAGAAAACGAAAGAGGCGATCATCAACAATTTATTGAGAAGACATAAAATAATAGAATTTTCTGAGGTGAGGGACTTGAAGTTCCAAATTAATTTGGAATGGGTATAAGGGTTTGTGACTCAGGAAAAATCAACAAGTTGTATGATAGGAGGATAGCGAGGGTGATCAGAACAATATAGCTGTGATAGGAATGTAATCGAATAAGGTATTTCCATTGTGAACTAAGTGATGATCAAAGGGAATAGAAAGAATATCGTTTCACTATTTCAACGGATCAAAGATAGGATATGCGAGAAAAATAACTTACAAAATAACAATCTTATTAATACCCCATGCAAAAAAAATCTAATTTCTAACTTGCTAAACTAGTTAAACTCTAAGTATCTACCGAAACTAAGGCAGCCGCCAAGGTATTAGAACTACTCTATTTGGAATCATAAATCACCTAAATCAAATTTTCTTTCGTCGTTGTATGTAACTCGTATGCCAAATGTATTTCAATTTCAAGTATGCCTCTCGAACAAAATATTTTACAGACATCAACTTCCAATTGTCAGCCATTATTCTAAAACTGACTACATCAAAATTACAATCTTCCCTTGCCATAGTAAATCCTTAGAAAATTCTTTAAGTTTATCCATGACCTATATTCAAGAATTTTCAATTCCTGAAATCAATTGACAGAATTACAATCATTAATCAATTTTTATCTTTAACTATGCATCTATCAACCGTTCTCATCCAAATGCATTAGCAAAATACGACAGAATCCCAATCGTTCTTACCATAACCAATATGAGCCTCCAATGTTTGGTAGAAATTGCAAATTCAATTGCTCATTTTCAAAGTTGTATGCCAATGGTCTTATCTCAATTCCTCTCTGCTTATTTCTTCTCTAGAACCTATCATTACATTGCTCGTGTTATTCCTTCCATGTCTATATTCGTCCCTTCTAGGTATAGTAGTCATCTAACCATAAAAGTTGATCCTCGTCAAGTATTTTTTACTTGATATATATCCAAATTCACTTCCTCCATGGGAGAACATTACCAAATCCTAAACTCTACCTACGTTTCGTCTATCTTCCGATAACTCTTCCTTTAATCATAAAACTTAAAATCGCCAAATACCTTCATTTGTTTGAATGAGGTTTAGGCACTGGTGAGCACTACCAACAGTTATAACCCGAATAAGTCACAAGTTAAGACATACCACTCTCTCAAGACTAGCTTTTCCAAGGTATTCTTCTACCTTTCCTACCCTTTAGCTAACTAATATTGATCCCAAATATGCCCTTACTAGAAATGAGATAGGTAACAATCTATGTTTCTCTCGCATATAACTATCAACTATTAACATATAGTCATCTACAAGATGTATTTCAACTATTTAATATATAAAGCCAACCACAACTATCTACAGCTTCCAAAATATGTAACTAAAAATAATAATAACAATAAATAAATAAATAAATAAATCAATATAAAAATATATATGTGCAACGTACTAAGGTTGAAACAGGAAAGAGATTGAGTCAATAAAGATTGATATGGTCCTAAATAGTTCTAGGAAAAATCAAATACAATTTTTATAGAAAATCGATCCTTTCTGGCTGAGATAAGAGATTTCTGAAAATAGAAAGCCATTAAAAATACAAATCCTTTAATCAGACAACAGTCAGAATAATTTGATGGTGCAGAAAAGACAACCATATTACGGATATAGTCTTAATAATATTCGAGAACCCAAATATATCCGAAGTCACTTTGCCTCAAATTCATGCCTCGCCGGAGTGCACCTGACTGCAGTAAAATTTTGGCTCCATACTTGAATAGTAATAGGTTTTCGAGTAGTCTATCAACTTTATCCATTTTCTGGCTGAACAACATAGGAGACAAATTTGATGCATTTAGGACGTAGTCTCAATAATATCCAAAAACCTATCAACACCTGAATCACTTCAACCTAGAGTCTATGCCCCGCCAGTGCGTAACTGGCTGCAGTATACTCGCAGTTTCTATAATTCAAATAGATGGTTGCGACGCATAGGTGCGAAGCCATATTAGGTCTCTGAATATTTTCTTAACTTTGTCCATGGAAATTTTAAATGGATAATTCAACAATTCAAAAAGTTTTTCAATGACTAAAAGAAATTCAATATTAGGATGGAATCAATTCTCTGACCGTTCGTGCTTCATGATACTCAAGCATTGAGTTTAAAAACTTTCTAGGCCTTGAATTGATCAAGAAGTTGCCTAGGGAGAGTATGGTTTCAAGTTGAGTGGAGGAAATCAACAAATAAAAATATTCTTGGTCTTAGAATAACTTAGGAAATATCAATCAATATTGGAATTATTTTTGGAAAATAATTTCCTTGGAAGATTCGTGAACAAGCTAAGTTGAACCAATTCTTTTGGTAATAATTAACCTTGGGGCTTTATGGTTCCAGAAGAATTTGGTCCGGAATTGGTCCCAAGAAAGTCAATTAAAAAATAATGTCAAGATAAATGGTTGGATACACTAGTCGTAAAAATACTCTGGATAGATAAAAGTTTACCAAGTTTGCTAAAGGAGAATTTGAAACTCTAAATAGTAAAATAGATCTAGATTCTAAATAAAGATAGAGAAGTATGATTTGATCAACTAATTTAAAATTTGAAATAGATTTGTTGAAGGAGATTGGGAAAAATCTAATACTAATCCATAAATAACAAAAGAGTATGAATGCTAAGGAATGCTGGAGTATGATAAGGATATGGAGAAAAATAACCTCTGAAAGCCAAGGGACACTAAAAGATATATAAAATCTAGAAACTAAAGTAGATAGTAAAATAGACCACTATACAATCGGCCTATGCTGGATAAGGTTTAGGATGCAAAACATAAGCAAGGTAGCCTACCAGTCTATAACAAACAAAAATATTTATTTATAATATATTTCGGTCCTATGTTGTGACAAATTAATGTTCTAGTGTTCTAATTGTTTCTAGACATGTTCTCCTAATTGTTGATCAGACCTGCATGGGCCACCACTAAAAATATGTCACGACCCGATCCTAAATTATTGGGTCGAATCGGATCATGCCCAGCATGCACCGTTGTGAGACGGCGACAGTAAGCTGTTCTATATGCAGGTATTCACAACAACATCTATACATTTGTCACAACCTGAATATACAAAAATTTAAAACTTTTTATTCAACAATTGAAAAATACAACTGGAAATGGAAGAACTGAAATAAAGTACTGAATTCAAATTAACAAACTCCAAAATAATAAAACTAGAAAACTGAAAAACAACTAGCTAGGCGGGCGGCTCATCGGTCTCTGGTTCCGTGTCCTCCAAGGGAACTCTGACAACACCACAGGATACAATACCGGGTCATAGTAGCTATTGTACAATAGCTCAGCATCCTTAATGTCACCTAAAAATGTGGGTCTCCAGTCAGGAGGGAGCAAGTACGAATATGTATCTCCCATTTCAAATAATAATGGAAAAGTGCAGGCTAAACAGTTGAAATTATATTTTCCAGCAATTTAACAATTTTAAACAATGTGATTTGAATGTGTAATCGTCTATGACCGGCTTGGGTTGTACAATAGCGTCCTAGCGACGCGATACGGCTTATCCCCGTGTGTAAGAAGGGTAAGCTCGCACAATCATGCAATATGGAGGTATTGGTCATAAACGTTGCACTATTCTCCCAATCCCCACAATCAATATTTGAACCCTAGGAGAAGGTTCCGTGTAGCAATGTGGTTTAAACATGCAACTTGACAATTACTAAATAAAATGCAAGGAAATATAACTGTAACTTGCCTCTGTTAATTGAATGGATCGGGAATGTCGGTACCGAGGAGGAAGTCAAGTACGTCTCCGAGATCCTACAGTTGAGAACCTTAACTTAGAACCATAATGAAACCATTCTAGGTGTGCTAGTTACAATCTCTAGAAGCAGACCCTAGTCAGATTTTAAGTTACTTAGTTAATCTATCGAAAAATTGTCTAGCGTCGCAAACTACGTTCGTTTATCATTTTAATTAAATAAGTCGGTTACTGATTAATTGGAAAAAAATAGCAATTACCGGTTAATTTGACAAACTTTATATATATATATATATATATATATATATATATATATATATATATATATATATATATATATATATATATAAAATTAGGCTTTTTCTTTTAAATGAGAAAACATGAACTTATTAATTATTTATAGAAGTCTTGATCCGTTAACTTAAAGTTACAAATCCTTATTAGTTTTCATATAAAATAATTAGTACCCATTTTAATTATGCGCCTAGCTACGCCAACAACCAACCCAGAAAAAAAAATAGAAAATTTACACTACACAATTACAGGGCCACAGAAAATAAAGAAAAACTGGGCTTATGCCTTTACAACTTTTAAATAAATTAAATTAAAAAGTTGAGGCGAGCTCTGAGTGCCGTGAAGCGGTCCAAACAGAAGGCCGAGGCCCTGCACACAAAATACTAAAGGCCAGTGACAAGTCCTAAAGAAAAATACAATTTAAATATAAATTATAGAAAATGGGGCGTCTCAGACTTGGTCATGCAATCTCATGTTGCTGGCTAATACCTCAACGTACAGAAAACCCTGTAGCATTTGCGTTTCGCCGAGGCTCATCGACCGATGCGGTCGTCGCCTAACAGGGGATACAACTCACAAAAATCTACGAGCCAACAAAAATTTGTAAATCGTTTTCAAGGATCGGATTTGAAAAATAGATTTTTATTTACCAATTTACTAAATTTAATTAAATAATTTTATTTTGAAAACCTTTCCAAAAAATTCGGCAGCACCTCCTCTGTAACTGGGACAACCCAATCCTGGGACGATGCTAATCCGCAACACAAATAAATATCCCAAACCAGGGATCACTAATTACCAACCCAAAAATGAATATCCAACCCAAAAGCCAACCACAGCACAATATATCCAAAAATAGAAAAATACACCGTGACGTAACCGATAATCTACGTATCACCCAAAAACAACAATATTTTAAAATACCGATTCCCGAAACGGGATCGGGACCGTGTTATCACAGACTATCTACGGGAGGGACACGGGGACACAGAATTATACCTCGGGTGCTCGGCTAGAGCTCTCAGATGTAAATATTAGAAGAATGAATTTCGCGGACAGCGGGAAATCAGCTCGGAACAACGCAAAGAAGGCGCGGACAGCAGATCGACTCGGGACGGAGCGCTACGAAACTCAGGATAGCGCTGAGGCGGAGCCGACAGGGCTCGAGGGGGTCGCCGGGAGCGCTAGGCCGAAACGGCACGGGGACTCGGGGTCGCCGGGGGCGGATCTGGCCGGCGGAAAGCGCTAGCCGGACGGGCACGGGCCGGCGGGGGCGCTGGCCGGACGGGTTACGGGGCCGCCGGGGTGCTGGCCGAGGGTGCTATGGTTTGGAGAGGAAGGGAAAAGGAAACAATGATGGTGAGGGTGGTGTTGGGTTTGAAGAAAGGGAACAATGAGGAGAGGGGATGATGCTGTGTTCGTTGGATTTGGGGGGAGGGGGTTCCTTCTATGTGAAGGGAAAGATGGTGCTGGTGAAGGTGGGTTTTGTTGGGAGGAGTTGGTGAAGGTGTTGTGGTGGTGAGTATTTGGAGGGGAGAGTGGTGTACGTGTAGAGGAATAATAGGGAAGGGGGTTGAATGGTGAGTGGGTGGGTTCGGTTATTATTATTTTTTTATTAAGAAAAACCAATACATATATATTATAAAAAAAGATTTCAGAATAGGTTCGGAAAACGGGATTCGGGAAAAATCGGATTTGGGTCGGGGTCGGATCCCAGGCACAGGATCGGGACAGGCAGCAATCAAAGATCCCATAATTAATTTTTCATTTAAAAATAATAATATTTTCCTGACCCGACTATTATAATAACAACAATAATAATTCTACTATATAATAGGAAAACTTAGATGGTGGAACTTTTGAATTCCGAAAATGCCCTTACATACTTATACTAATAAAAAATAGTTCATTAATTTTAATAAGGATAACTTAGTAATTAGGAAGACTACCCTTTGGTCTTTCTAAAAAGTCTTCCTAAACTAATTAAAAAATGTTAAAATACGTGCAAGACACGTGCACATATGCTAGTTATAATAATGATAATAATAATAACCTAATCTAAACTATTAATCCTAATTAATCAAAATATCCAATAATTAATCTAAATCCAGAAAGCGGGTTTCACAAAGATTATAATAATTATGACCAATAAATTATTATAATTATGACTACTAAAGGTATAAATTACTAAATAAGATTATTATAAAATATTCAAATAAAATTATAAATTATTAAATTATTAATCAAGATTATAATTATAATTAATAAATTAATAAGTTATTAATTAATATTATAATTATGATTAATAAATTACTCAATTATAAATTATTAACTATGATTATAATTATGATTAAAATATTAATAATTAAGATTATTATAAAATAGTAATTAATGAACTATTAATTAAGATTATAATAAGACTAATAAATTTTTAATTATGAATATAATTGAATATTAATTAATAAAATTCTTAAATAGGATTATAGTTATGATTAGTAAATGACTTTAATTATGATTATAGTTACGATTAATTAAATTGTAAATTATTAATTAAGATTATTATAAAATATTAAATGATAAAGTATTAATTAATAAATTTTAAATTTAGATTATAATTATGATAACTAACTATTAATTATAAAAAATATTTAAAACAATAATAATGACTAATTTTAATTAATTATAAATTAAATATTTTTCTAAAATAATAATTGTAAAAAATTAATATATAAAATATAACGAATTATTAATTTATTAATTAATTATTAATTATTTTTAACTAAATATTTAATATAACAACGAAATTATTAAAAAATAACTATTTTTTTCTCCAAAATCTAACTTTCTTTCTTCCAAATCCAAAATTTGATTTGGTTATACTTTCTATATCTAAATCCACCTCCAACCAAACATAGGATTCCATGAATTTAACTCCAAATCCATAAAATCCTAAAATCTACCTCCAAATACGATTTACCAAACGGGTCCTAACATTATATATATAATGGTAAGGATAATTCTGAGACGGAGAGTATATATATATATATATATATATATATATATATATATATATATATATATATATATAAAATATGTTTTTCAAAGTGATAGAGAGCCTGATACTTCTGATCAGTCGACCATTACTTAATTTCCAAGAACAAAAATGGTTATCAAGCTTGGTCCACTACCTGGTCTATCCAAGATGTTAACCCCCAACTGCATCATCCATTCCATGTGCAACAACAAATGTTCCTAATAGATAGTTCCAGGGACAATTTTTCTAATCATAGCTGTTTCTGTCTGCATACTAAAATAATGTTGGCAAATAATGATATTGAATATAAAATAATAATAAAAAGGACCAACTTGATTGTATTGTATTTGGAATGCCAGTTCATGGGAGGAGCGCCTCACTCTACCTAGTTGTTGGAGAGCAGACACACATTATAAGCATACGGGAGTTAGTGGATGATCTATTATGAGAGAGAAAGAATTAGTTTGGTTTCTCCTTCTCCAATATGCACCATAGGAGTTCCAAATGCACAAAGAAACCAGGCTTAGTTGTACTTTGCTACCCTCAACTATTCCGCTTTTTTAACTTGATATCCTATTCTTTTTTTGTAACAAGTTGATACCCAAAAAAATTTGGAACGAAAATACCCCTGCTCAAACCTTAAAATTACCCCCCCTCCCCTCAACCCCCCCCCCCCCCCCCCCCACTCCGGCTACCCCCTCCCTCCCGCTCCGCCTCCCCTTCGGCCACCCCCCTCTCCCGCGTCCGGCCAACCCCCATACCCCCACCGCCGCCGGCCGCCGCGGCAGCAGCAGCAGCAACCGCAACCGCAGCCGCCGCCGCGACGGTGGCGCCGGAATTGGGAGGGGGTTGGCCGGACGTGGGAGAGGGGGGTGGCCAGAGGGGAGGCGGAGCGGGAGGGTGGGGGTGGCCGAAGTGGGGGAGGGGGGGAGGGGAGAAGGGAAGAGGGAAGGGATAAGGGCATTTTGGGATTTTTTGAAAAGTTAGGTATCAAGTTGAAAAAAAATAATAGTTGAGGTATCAACTTGTTACAAAAAAAAGTTTAGGGTATCAAGTTGAAAAAGCGAAATAGTTGAGGGTAGCAAAGTGCAATTAAGCCAAGAAACTATAATAAGATCAAAGAAACTATATTAGTTAAGTAGTAACTGTAGAAGTAAAGACCACAATGAAGATAAGCAGGGTCGGCCCAAGGTTTGGGTCTTCGGATTTTTTTTTTTTTTTTTTTTTTGAAAGGAAAACTTGCAATAAAATCAAGGAGGTACAGAGCTCATGTCATGAAAAACATGAGAGGAAATACATAGGGGAACTTCATCACCGGTAAACAGACGAGTACTATGACGAAATAGTAGTGTATCAGAAGAAAAATGAAGACTATCAGAAGCTAAAAAATGAGCACATTGATTAGCACATATGTTGATAAAAGTGCAAGAGATGCCTGGAGTAGTGTTGATTACTGTCCTTGCTTCTTCTATTGTATGCCTGATTCTCCATTGTGGGATCAAATCTTTGTTGTTGATTGCATCGATCATTGGCTTGCAGTCTCCTTCTAGGATTACATGACTTAGCTTCCCGCTGGAACAGATGTTAATTGCCAGACGTAAACCCAAAGCTTCTGCTTCTATTGGAGTTCCTCCTTCTTCTAGACTTGCCAAAGCTTTTAGAAATTTGCCATTTGTGTCACGGAGAATGGCAGCTGCAGAAATTTTCCCATCTAGATAAGCACCATCATAATTGATCTTCAAAGAATTAGGTGGAGGAGGGATCCAGGATGTTGTATGCAGGTTCTCAGTCTCAGTGCAGTCAGGAATATTGGTCCTTGTGATCACAGTGTCATACTTCATCTTCATGGTGATAGCCTCTTCAAAAATGCTTCTCCTACATATCTATTTTTGTTCGAAGATAGCTCTGTTTCGGGCCTTCCAGTTGATCCATAGTTGATAAAACACATGTGAAACTTTCTATTGATCATCCTCAATAAGCAAATCAGTGATGAGAGTAGAAATAGATGTAGCATTGAGTATTTGTTGTACATATGAAGTATGATACTGCCAAGAGGAACCTGTAATTGGACAAAAAAGTGTTAGATGATCAAGAGTTTCTGGATGTACCTTACATAGTGGACAGGTATCATCAACTTGTTCAATGCGTCTTTTGGTGTTGACATTTGTTGGTAGAGAATTAGTAATAATTCTCCAAATGAATATCAATACTCTTGGGCAAATATTTTTGATAGACCAAAGTTTGCTCCATTCTTTGAAATCAGAAGTTGTGTTGTTGTTGTGCTCCCCCATAGAAAGTTGTTCATGAATGACCCGATAAGCAGATTTGGTTGTAAGGTTGCCATCAACAGTATGTTTCCAAACTAATTGATCCGTCTTACAACTTGTTGATAAAGGAATTCTCAAAATTGCAAATGCTTCAAATGGCGGGAACAGAAGATGGATTAGATTAACTTTCCAACTGAGGGTATCACTGTTGATAAGATCACTCACCATTAAAGCCCATCTTGAAGAGAACTCATAGCCATTTACCTTTCATAATGGTAGATTTGGCACCCATGGTTCTGTCCATATATTGATTTTAGTCCCATCTCCAACTAACCAAATGACATTACCTAAAAGGAATTCTCTGCTACGCAGTATACTTGTCCAAATGCTAGATGAGGTAACAGATGGTGTGACAGACCAGAATGATCCCGATTTCAGGTACTTATCCTTAAGTAAAGTTGCCCATACAGAATTCGGCTCTTTGAGAAATCTCCATGATAGCTTTAGTAGTAGAGCTAGGTTAGTAATAGGAGGGTCCCGTATACCCAGTCCTTCTTGGTATTTAGGTTTAGTGATTCTCGACCAAGAAGTGTAATGAATCTTTCTTTTATCAATGGATCCCCACCAAAAATTGTTTTGTATGCTGCTCAGTTTGGATGTGATCTTCTTTGGAATATGGTAGGATGATAAATAATAGGTAGGGAGTGAAAAAAGTGTGGATTTGATAAGAATTGTCCTTCCTGTATGGGACAAACTGTTTCTTTTCCATCTCTGGAGACGGGTAGTGGTAGCAGCAGTGAGATTAGAGAATGTGGTTGTTCTATTTTTGGACTGAAGAAGAGAGTGACCAAGGTGTTTGTCTGATTTATCCATCAACTTAACACCCAAAATATTGAGATACAATTGACGCATGATACTGTCAATACTTTTGGAAAAAAATATGGATGATTTATCAAAATTGATACGTTGGCCTGACCAACGTTCAAAAGTTTGGAGAATGATTTTAACATGAGTCACATTGTGAGAGAACATTTTCCAAAAATAATCAGATCATCTGCAAAGGCTAGATGGGAGTATGTAGTAGGCGAGTGTGGTAATTTGATGCTATCATAGAGTAAGTTTCTATCCATGATATTAAGAAATGTAGATAGAATTTCCATGCACATAATGAATAAATAAGGAGATAGGGGACATCCTTGGCGGATACCCCGACTAGGAGAAAAGTTTCTTGAGGGTTCCCCATTAACCAGGATAGCAAAGGTCGTTGTATTAATACATTGCATAATGATTTTGTGTGAAAGATCAGCGATGCCATAACCAATAAGAACTTGATTAATAAGACCCCAGTCGACCCTATCGTATGCTTTAGACATATCCAATTTTAATGAAAAGGAGCTATTGTGGGGACTCTGTTTCATGATGGTATGGAAGAGTTCTTGGGCTATGACAACATTATCACCAATAAAACGCCCTGGAACAAAGATATTCTGGAAGGGACTGATTAGTTTATGGAGAAGTGGACGAAGTCTATTAGCAATAATTTTTGTGATGATTATGTAGATAACATTGCATAGAGCTATTGGCCGATAAACAACAGGTTTAGAAGGATGGTGTATTTTTTGGATAAGAGCAATATGAGTGTGATTAAGAGAAGATGGCATAATTCCAGATTGAAAGAATTGTTGAATGAGGGAAGATACCTCATTTCCTATAATGTCCCAACTTCGTTGATAGAAAAAAGCAGGGAAGCCATCAGGCCCTGGAGATTTGTACGGGGGCATGTTCATAATTGTAGTTCAGATTTCCTCTGTGTCTGGTATTTTGCAAAGTGAGATATTCTCCTCATCTGTAACACGAGGAAATTCAGCTAGAATATGTAAGGAACAGGATCAAATTCCACCTGTTGGAAAAGTGAGGAGAAGTGATTGACAAAAGCATCAGATATTTCTTCATGGCTGGTAGCAAATTCTCTATTAGATTTTTGAACACAGTGGATAGTATTCCTGCACTTTCTTGTGGTAGCAGATAAATGGAAGAATCTTGTATTCCTATACCCTTCTTTTAACCAGGAAATACTTGATCTCTGTTTCCAATATAGTTCTTTCTGTAGATAGAGTTTATTGAGAATAATTTGTACTCTTCTTTCTTCTTTGAAGATAACATCAGTTGGTAATTGGGATTGAATATGTTGTAGTCTTTCTTCATAGAATTTAATGTCATTTGAAACATTCCCAAGTCGATAGTTTCCCCAGGATCGAAGATTTGGCAATATACTTTTCAGTTTGTGTTGAAGATTGGAGGATGATGTTTGATGCCAGGAATCTTTCAGGAAGTGGTGATAGTCATTATGCAAAGTCCAAGCTGCTTCAAATCGGGGAGGTATTTTTCTTTTCCTGGAATTGATGTTGATGAGAAGTAGGATAGGATTGTGATCACTATTAAGACTAAGAAGATGTAGGAGACCAGCATTAGGATGGAGAGAGCACCATTGAGAATCCACCATCGCCCTATCAAGTCTTTCCGCAATGTTGTACATAGGATTTCTCCTATTATTCCATGTGTAAGCAGGTCCTCTATAGCCAATATCCATAGCTGCCACTTGATTGAACCAGTTGATGAAGGATTTATGATTGTTAAAGTTGAAGCTATTCCCACCGCGCTTCTCTTCAGCTGATAGTATACTGTTGCAGTCTCCGATACATAACCAAGGATGTGAGATAGAACCAATAACGTTTTCCATTTTCATCCAATAAGAATTTCTATCAGTAACCAGGGGAGGACCATATATGCAGAACAAATGCCAAAGATGTGGATGTCCCACCTGATGTATAGTAGAATGAATACAATTTGCAGTGGCCGATACTACATTCAGATTAATGTCTGAATCCCAGCAGAGTAGGAGACCACCTGAAAGGCCATTAGAGGAAATAGCACTGAAATGAATAAAACCAAGGTTTTGAGCAATTGCAGTAGCTGCTGTTGACGAGCATCTAGTCTCAGATAGGAACACAATTTTTGGTTTAGATGCACGGAGAAATGATTGCAAAGTTCGAATTGTGGGGTCATTCCTCAACCCACGACAATTCCATGAGAAAATCATTTTGGTAGAGGCTGTTCAGGCCAGCCGCGCCTTTTTCATAGTTGGGAGATAATATGAGTCTTTTACTTGGTCTCTCAATTTCAGTATTAGAAATAGGCTCTGAGACAGTATCAAACCTTGGTCGCTTGGATTTCTTTGCAGACAATGAAATAATATTGGGAGATAGGTTCTCAGTAGTGGTGATATTTGTCGAGGTAGAGCATATGGGGGTGAAGGTATTAATGAGGGCAGTGAAGGTGGTTGTTGGTGGTGGAGAGACACTGATGACATTTGAGGTTATTGGTTCACATATGTTGGAGACAGTTGGAATATGTGTGGTGGACTCAGAGCTGATGGCAGTATGTCTAGAGGGAGGAGAAGAGGTATGTTGATTATGAAGAGAATCTATCAAAATAGGAAGGATATTAACATCTTTTGGGTTTGTTGAGTCAAGATTTGATGAAGATTGAATAGCACTTATAGTGTGATCTGAACATGACTCATAAGAGTAGTTAGATGCAGAAATAAGCTCATCTGTAGAGTTGTTGATGACTTTTGGTAAAGTAACCGTTGTAGTGGAAGTTAGGGGTGGTTGCTTCAGATCCGGATTGTCAGGGATAGTGGGAAATAACCGCCTCATCTTCGTCCCTGTAATCTCCGATGAATTATCTTCGGATTTGGGCAACCTCTTCTCTGCTTGGGGCAACTCTATGCGTAGTATGACCCCACAAGAGGTCGGGATCACGCGTGACCATCCAGAATTGACCCACAATAAAACTAAAGAGGACAACCAAAACTAGCTCTAGCTCTAGCTCTAGCTCTAGCTCTGGATAGAACAATCCAGTTCCGTTGGCCGGCCCTGGAGATAAGGGAATACATCATTACTGAATCCAGTCTTCTAATATGCAAAACACATACAAATTATAAAGATTAAAAAAAAAATTAGCCAACTATCACACTTGTACAAATATATTTTCTTCACAACAGAAACGTTCAACAATTTGTGTCCAAAGTAATTTACTGATAGGAAAACAAAAAGAATGAAAAACTTAATCTTTGGTGTTGACAGCACAAACAAAAGTCATTAGAGAAGGATCTAATTGGAATAAATGATCTTGGCTTTTGTGGTTACCTGATAGAGGCATAATATCCTATCTTGATGGCAAAAGATCAGTGGGTCGAGTCACGGAAGCGTGATATTCCTTTCATTTATAAAAAAAATGGTAAAAATTAGGACAGTTAACCTAAAAAAGTTATACTATGTAGCATGTACAAAGTCCCGTACTTAATGCCGGACATCTCTAGTACAATTGCATGCATTATATCTTGATCCTTGACGAAGTAGTTACACTTGGTTAATAATACTTAACAATCCCAATCCACACTTATTGGCTAACCAAATAATCAATCTTTGCCATGCATGCACCCTATACCTTGAGAGCCTGAAAATGAAGATGGTGAGGATAATGTCAGGCAGCTGGTATTCATTGGGGATGGCCTACGTATATTCAATATATAAGTACGTTATCAGCATGCCATGCTAGGGGTTGCATGGTCCATGCATCCATGCAGTGGCTGGCCATTGGTTTATCTAGGCACCCAACAACCATCATGTCATTGTTCTAGTGGACTCCGATGGTCCAACCAAAGTCTCGTTTGATACACTGTAATGTAATTGTAATCACAATATAATCAGATAAAAATAAAAATAAATATAAAAATATATTTGATTATATTGTGATTACGATTACATTACAGTGTATCAAACGAGAATTTAGAATGGATAATGGAAGGGACAATGAGCTAAGAACATGAAAAAAGAAGAAGGGAGAACTGAAATAAAAAATGACACAGAATGTCGCTGGTTGGACATTAATGAAAGGATCGATATAGGCCATTGAGGTTCGCTGCATACAAGATACAATAACTGCCTTTGTGGTCTCGGGAAGTTTTTGAATTAAGACAGTTTTTATCAACCATTGTTAAAGAGTTTTGAGGCATGAATATAGGTTGCTACTACCTCCTGGAGGATGACCGCGTCGGTCAGTAGCCACGTAACACATTGACATTAGCCCCATGAATCAAGATGGGTCCCTACTAGTAGGAGGACAATAGCTAGCCGTCATGCAGGCACGGACTGCCCCCAACCCCACCCCACCCGCCAACAAACCCCCCCCCCCCCCCCAATATATCATTTCCGTTGTATATAGCATTTTATGAGCAAATGACCTCTGGTCTAGTGGTAACGAGAGATGTTGCGGTCCAAGTGGTCAGAGTTCGAGCACCAGTGGAAACAAATTTGCCATAATTATCCATTGCTTCAAAAAAAAAAAAAAAAAATATATATATATATATATATATATATATATATATATATATATATATATATATATATATATATATATACAAACAATATTTGAAGAAATCGAAGCCATTAAAAGGAGAAATCAACTGCAGTATAGGCAAGTCCGGTTGAGATTACTAGCATCGGTTTGGCATGTCTGGCGAGAAAGGAATCGACGCATATTTGAGGGGAAGGCAATCGCTCTGAGGGGAATGCTTAACAACATTGAGTAGGACCTGCGAGCAATGGGAGTTTAAATGTTTCATTAGCTCAATGAGAGTATGTACAATGTAATCATGTTCTTCTTCTATTAATACAAGCACCCGTTCTTCAAATATATATATATATATATATATATATATTTTTTATTTCAAATATATATATATATATATATATATATATATATATATATATATAGAGAGAGAGAGAGAGAGAGAGAGAGAGAGAATTCTATGCACTTTCAGTTTCATGGGTTTCATCGTCAAGTGTTAATTAAGAAACCTTTTTATCCTAAACTACAATTGTTTCGAGTTTGTTATGTAATATTATATATGAAAATTTTGCTAGTTGATCTCGGACTCGGACTAACAGAATCTTCACACTAAGAGCATCATTAGTAATAACTGTTAGCGCCGAGGCACAATTTTCGATGAAAAATTCTGAAACAGAAACAATTGTAAAGACAAAAAAAAAAAAAAAAAAAAAAAATATATATATATATATATATATATATATATATATATATATATATATATATATATATATATATATATATATATATAGAGAGAGAGAGAGAGAGAGCATTCTATGCACTTTCAGTTTCACGGGTTTCATCGTCAAGTGTTAATTAAGAAACCTTTTTATCCTAACCTACAATTGTTTCGAGTTTGTTATGTAATATTATATATGAAAATTTTGCTAGTTGATCTCGGACTCGGACTAACAGAATCTTCACACTAAGAGCATCATTAGTAATAACTGTTAGTGCCGAGGCACAATTTTCGATGGAAAATTCTGAAACAGAAACAATTGTAAAGACAACGTTTCAAATGCAACACCTTAAAGTAGATGTGCAACAGAGATCCTGGAGGATTCTGAATTACGAGGATCTAAAAAGATTTTACGTAATACACAAAAAATCTAAAGAGACTTTTGTGCAAACGACTATCGGCAGTAGAGCTTCTAAAAAGAAGTTACTGTAAAAGGCAACAGCAGCGATGACAGACGAGAATGAGATGCTGGGGTGAATAAACCACCGTTGCTCAAAGCTTTATTCGTCCCACACGAGCACGAACAGCTTCCAGGAACCAGCAAGTTCACGAAGAACTTCTGGAACGCTCGTAAGTCAATATTTGAGACTTGAACGGGCTTCCTGGACTTTACGGACTCCCTTTACTCTCTTCTTGGTGCATCTTTCAAAGGAGGCCAAGGGGCTCTATTTATAGAGTGGAGTTGAGACTTCACCTCTTCTCCTATCCGATGTGGGACTAAAATACCAATAATCAAAAATAGAGTTTGATATTTTAGATCATCCCACAATCAGCATAGAAGTGTGCCACTCCACGCCTACCCCCCGAACACTCCCGTGCATGCACGAGACATCCTGGAGTCCGTGTCCGAGTCCGAGTCCGCACAACAAAAATTAACTTGCATCCTTTTTGGATTTAATCCTTTTTTCTTCTAGGGAAATACTTCCACATGGCACAAACTTGTGCCCCACTACACCTCATGTGCATACCTCAACACAAGCAATGCATTATATTGAGATACTCACCATTTGGTGTAGCCGATGTGGGACTATCTTTTCTAGTCCAAAGGCAAAAACACCAACAATCCCCCACATATCTCAATATATGGGTTGAGCGTTCCCCACAGTGACTGCCCATCATGCATTAGGAGAGATATCGCTACGACTTGAATCTTCCCGCATAGGTTAAATAACAACATGATACAAGAATGGACTAAGCCTTGAATTCTGCACCATAACTGTAATTCTTTCTACTCACATAATGACATCAACTGTGCTTCTGGCTGCACATTGAAGGCACTGTGCCAGCCTGGTTTCAGTGTATAATTTTGGGCGTCTACAAGTTTACCCTCAAGAGACGGCCTGATATCTCTTTCCATACACTATAGGTGAGTTCTTTATTGAAGAGATATGGCATGAAGCCTTGCACTTCCTTGCGGTGCTACGCCGCTATGACATGGCCTGAAGCCGAGACATTACCCCTACCTGGAAACCTTATCGTAGTGTCATACTACTGTAGCATGAGGTCACAAGCCTCTTTGTAGTGCCAAACTACCCAGCATGAAGCCTTGCGCTTCCGTGCGGTGTTACGCCGCTATGACATGGCTCGCAAAGACGAGGCTTTACCCTACCTGGTACCTCTTCGTGGTGTCATGCCACTGTAACATGAGGACATCGTTCTCTTTGTAGTGCTGTCTACAGCTCTTTAATTACGTCATACAGCATTAGGCTACCTGCCTATTTGCGGTGCTACGTCGCTGTGACTTGGCTTGCAAAGCCGAGGCATTACCCCTACCTGGGAACCTCATGGTGGAGTCACCCCACTGTAGCATGGAGTTTCACTCCTTGTAGTGCTGCTCTACCGTGCTTCCTGTAAAGCACACCAGGCATTCACTCTGCCTGAGAACTCATTAAGGCGTTTAAGCCAACCTTCCACAGGATCAGTTTTTTTCTTTCTCAGAAAAAATACATAGTAGACAACAGTGGTTATGGGTCCGTATCCCTTCCATGTTTCAGAGAACAAGTACCCACTGCTACCTGATAGTTTCCCAGTCAGTGATCCTCCTTTGAACCAAAAGTTAGATGCCTAGTAGATTTCTCTTTGAACTAATAGCATAAAACTTTATGGTAGGATTACAAAGAGACACTATCAGAATGCCTTCAAGCCCATTTTACAAGCTGTGTCATCGACCAACTGGCGCTTGAGGCCTTTCGTGAACGGATCTGCCAGGTTCTCCTGACTCCGAACATCAATCACTATAATTACACCACTTTTGATACGATCGTATACTCCCCTGTGCTTCAACCGCACAGTCCTCTTCTTCCCGTTGAAGAGGTCATTTGATGCCACTGCTGCTGCCCGCCTGGTTGTCACAGTATATCGGTATTGCCGGTATCTGAGCCCCAACCATCGGAAGATCATACATGAGCTCCCGAAGCCACTCTGCTTCATCTGCAGCAGCATCCAATGCAAAGAATTCAGATTCCATGGAGGAGCGAGATAACATAGTCTGCTTCTTCGACTTCCACGATATAGCAGCTCCGCCCATGGCGAATACGAATCCACCTGTGGAATACTCGCTCTCCATATCTGAACACCAGCTAGCATCACTGAAGCCTTCCACTACTGACAGATCTCCGCTGTAGAAAAGTGCATATGTCTGAGTTTTCTTGAGATATCTCATAACACGCTTCACAGCTTTCCAGTGCTCAACGCCTGGATTGCTAGTGAACCGACTCAGCATTCCCACGGCAAAAGCTATGTCAGGCCTTGTGGCAGTAGTAGCGTACATCAAGCTTCCGATAACGCTAGCGTACTCCAACTGCCTGACGCTTTCCCTCGAATTTGGCTCCAGCTTCTGATCACTCCGGTACGGTGTATCAATAATAGGAAGATCTTGATACCCGTAGCGAGTGAGCATCTTCTCAATATAATGAGATTGTGACAGCGCTATTCCAGTCCCTGTCCGGATGATCTTGAGCCCCAAGATTACGTCGGCATCCCCCAAGTCCTTCATACTGAACTTGGTCGAGAGGAATTTCTTTGTCTCTGTGACGCAGCTTAAATCCGTACCTAGGATTAGCATGTCGTCCACGTAAAGACATACGATTACTCCTCTTCCGTCAGCAAACTTCGTATAGACACACTTGTCTGTTTCACTGACCCTGTAGCCATTTGACCTTATCACCTTGTCAAACTTCTCGTGCCACATTTTGGGAGCTTGTTTCAAACCATACAGAGACTTCATCAACTTGCAGACTTTGTCTTCCAGACCTCTGACGACAAAACCTTCTGGTTGTTGCATGTAGATCTCTTCGGTCAGCTCGCCATTAAGGAATGCCGTTTTCACATCCATCTGATATATCACCAGCTTGTATATTGCTGCTAGAGCAATTAACAATCTGATGGTTGTCATCCGAGCTACTGGAGCATAAGTGTCAAATTAGTCGATCCCCTGCTTCTGAGCAAACCCCTTGGCCACTAGCCTGGCCTTGAACTTGTCAATGGTTCCATCTGCTTTCATCTTCTTCTTGAAGATCTATTTGCATCCGATGGGTCTTGCTCCTTCTGGCAGGTCAACCAATACCCATGTGTTGTTGGAGGTGATTGAGTCAATCTCGTTGTCTATCGTCTCCTTCCAGAATACAGCATCTCTGGTCTTCATCGCCTCATCATAGGTAAGCGGATCTGCTTCCACATGATAGGTGACGAAGTCATCTCCGAAGTCTTTCGGCCTCCTCGTTCGCTTAGTTGACGGCTCAGCGAGTTCTGGTTCAGCTGGTGTCTCCTTGACGACAGCTTCATCTTGGACTACTGGTTCATCAAAGACTTCTGTCTGCTTTGTACCCTCATCATTCTCCGAAAGATTTGCGAGAACAATATTCTTGTGTTTTGCAAACTTGTCTTCAAAGTATTCAGCATCGCGAGATTCGATGATATGGTTTGACTCGATATCAAGGAATCTTCGAGCATCACTCTTCTCGGCATACCCCAAGAAGATCGCCTTCGTAGTCCTTGTCCCCAGCTTCTGAATCTTCAGATCCGGGAGCTTCACATAAGCCAGACACACCCACACTCGAATGACATTCAAGTTAGGTCTGACTTTGAACCAGAGTTCATGAGGAGTTATGTCGGAAGTTGCATATGGCACTCTGTTCAGAATAAACGTTGCCGTTAGTGCAGCTTCTCCCCAGTAGCTCTTTAGAAGACCCGCAGTCAATAGCATGGAGTTCATCATCTCTGTCAATATTCTGTTCTTCCTTTCTGCTACTCCGTTGGATTGAGGAGAGTAAGGAGCCGTTGTCTCATTGATGATTCCATGTTCTTTGCAGAATGATAAGAATTCATGAGACCGGTACTCCCCGCCTTGATCACTCCTTAACCTCTTGAGTTGTTGTCCAGTTTGCCGCTCAGCCTCGGCCCTGAACTCCTTGAACTTCTCGAATGCTTCGTCTTTAGACTTGAGCAAGTAGACGAAAGCATACTTTGAGAAGTCATCGATGAAAGTAATGAAATACTTCATCCCGGCCTTTGTAGAGAATTGTTTGAAGTCACAGATATTTGAGTGAACCAACTCCAGAAGATCTGTGCTTCGATGGACCCTGTGAAAGGGTTTCCTTGTGATCTTCGTCTGAGCACATACTTCGCATTTCTCTACCTTACCCCCACACTTGGAGATAAGTCCTAGACTAGACATTCTGCAAATTCTTTTACAATGAACATGTCCTAGCCTATTATGCCACAATTCAAGAGAATAATCAGAAAAAGTGATTGCCTTTATATTATCATGCTGGATTACAAGAAGCTGAATCTTGTACATTCCTTCAGTTTGGAAAGCTTTTCCGAAGAATGTACCATTCTTGGACATCACCAACTGGCCACCATTGATATCCATCCTCAAGCCTGCGTTGCAGAGGAAACTTCCAGAGATCAGGTTCTTAGCAATTACTGGAACATGCTTCACACCTTGAAGCGTCAGAGTGTTCCCCGATATGAGTTTCAGCTCCACTGTCCCGATCCCCAGTACTTCAGCTTGTGCCTGGTTTGCCATTATGACCTTCTCTGAAGTTGGCTCATAAGAGACGAACCAGTCCTTGTCTGAACAGACATGGCAGGTCGTACCAGTGTCTATCCACCAGTCCAAGTCAGCCCCCACAGTTGCAACCTGTGCTATCATGGCAACTAGATTAGTAATCATAGAAACCATACTAGGCTCACCTTGTTCTTTGGGCTTGGACTTGCATTCGGATTTGTAGTGGCCCATCTTGCCACAATTGAAGCAAGTCACATGGGACTTGGAATTCTGCTGCTTGAAAGCAGGACTCTTCACTTTCAGATTCGTGAAGTCCTTCTTTTTGCAATGAGAAGCAGCCTGCTTCCCCTGGTATTCTCTGGTTTGGACCAGATTTGCCTTTGCCAGTTGCTTGGACAGAGTATCCATCTTCTGTTGAGAGCGCATCTCGTCCTCAACATGGATCTCTTGCAAGAAATCTTCCAAGCTAATTTTCATCTTCTTTCGATGCATCCTTGCATAGAAGTTGCTCCATTCTGTAGGAAGTTTTGCGACGATCCCTCCAACGACAAACTTGTCGACGAGGGGCATGTTCTCGTCATCTAGTTTCTGACGCAACTTCAGAAACTCCTTCACTTGGGGCAGCATCGCCTTCTCGTCTTCGAAGGTCCACTTGTGGTATTTTTCTACCATGAAGATCTTGGACCGGTTCTCGTCTTCTTCATAGAGCTTTCCCAAGGAGTCCCATATCTCTTTGGCAGATGTCTTCTTGGAGTAGGACTCTGCCAGAGAGTCTTCCATGGAATTGAGTAACAGTAGTTTGCATATACTGTTTTCTCTCTTCCACTTCGCTTGCTTGGTTGTAGCAGCGGCCACAGCCGCAACAGATCCAGTGGTTGGAACGATCGGTTCTTCTTCTGACAGCACGTGATCAACATTCACGAGTTGAAGATTTAAAGTGACCTTTCGTCTCCATATCTGAAAGTGTTCGCCATCGAATTTCTCCAACTTGTTAAAGCCGGTATCGATGAGCGAAGCACGAGAATTATCCATCTTCTCAATAAAGCTTTGAGATTGTTATTGCCGAGGCACAATTTTCGATGGAAAATTCTGAAACAGAAACAATTGTAAAGACAACATTTCAAATGCAACACCTTAAAGAAGATGTGCAACAAGATCCTGGAGGATTCTGAATTACGAGGATCTAAAATGATTCTACGTAATACACAAAAAATCTAAAGAGACTTTTGTGCAAGCGACTATCGGCAGTAGAGCTTCTAAAAAGAAGTTACTGTAAAAGGCAACAGCAGCGATGACAGGCGAGAATGAGATGCTGGGGTGAATGAACCACCGTTGCTCAAAGCTTTATTCGCCCCACACGAGCACGAACAGCTTCCAGGAACCAGCAAGTTCACGAAGAACTTCTGGAACGCTCGTAAGTCAATATTTGAGACTTGAATGGGCTTCCTGGACTTTACGGACTCCCTTTACTCTCTTCTTGGTACATCTTTCAAAGGAGGCCAAGGGGCTCTATTTATAAAGTGGAGTTGAGATTTCACCTCTTCTCCTATCCGATGTGGGACTAAAATACCAATACTCAAAAATAGAGTTTGATATTTTAGATCATCCCACAATCAGCATAGAAGTGTGCCAGTCCACGCCTACCCCCCGAACACTCCCATGCATGCACGAGACATCCTGGAGTCCGTGTCCGAGTCCGAGTCCGCACAACAAAAATTAACTTGCATCCTTGTTGGATTTAATCCTTTTTCCTTCTAGGAAAATACTTCCACATGGCACAAACTTGTACCCCACTACACCTCATGTGCACACCTCAACATAAGCAATGCATTATATTGAAATACTCACCATTTGGTGTAGCCGATGTGGGACTATCTTTTCTAGTCCAAAGGCAAAAACACCAACAATACCCATCACACAATATTCTAGATTTTATATTCAAAATGTAAGAGATCATTTTGTAGAATAGTAAGTCTCATTCCTAGTTTTAATTTCTAGATTTTGGTCACATCCCATCCATAGGAGCTATAGGTTGAGCCTTCCAATTTCTACATTCTAGATTGTAGGAACTCATTTCGTAGAATAATAAATTCCAATTTGGAGTCCAATTTTCTAGATTCTAGATTTTACATTAATTTTTGACCACACAATGTTTGGGACCGGAGCTCACTTTATCATTTTCTACTATTCTCATACAAACTCAACCCATTCTACATTTACCTTTTTTTTCGAAACTTTCAGCTCCAAATTACATTGGAGAGTCGTGACTCCTAACTACTAATGATGATCTAAGAAGCTTCCACACTTTTCTAAACAGATAGGTACATCTCTAAGGGGATCTTCGCATTACATGTGACTAGTATATATACACTTGTCTTGCACGTATTTTATAATACTTGGAAAGAGCGAACAACTTTCTTAATTTTTCTTTTTCTAGATGTAATTAATTACATAACTATCTATATTGAATTTAATCAACAGTTTTAATTAGTAAATACAGATGAGATGAGGACATTTTTGGAACAAAATTTTTTTATGGTAAAGTTTACTTTTCTCATTGTACAGTAGTATAGATAAATTCATACAAAATACTTTTGAGAGGCATTTGTATGATGGAAGTAATTAGGACTATCATTAAGGAGGTAATTGCTTAAAATTTTGAGGAGACTACCTACAATGGAAGTAATCTAGGACTCTATCATCAAGGAGCCAACTGCTTCAAACTAGAGAAGGGACAACCTACGATGGAAGCAGGATTAAAAAAACAAATCCATCCCTATATTTTGAAGTTTTTTTCTTCCGTCTTTTGCTAGAGTTAAAGATTATTCCCCCGCCAAGTCCTCTTCCTCATGCCACCAGTAATTGCGAGCCAATAATTGAACACCATTAAGAACCTCCTATAGTGTAGGAAAACTTGTCATCAGAACAAGACTCGTTCCAATGTAACACTCATAAATTCGATAATGATCTTGTCAGTAACCTTAATTCTTCTACAACGACGTTAGTTGTAGAGAGACTACACTACCCAGCAGGGCCGGGCCAGGCCGGGTCGGGCCCTAGATAATCAAACCAAGACTTCGGACTTGGCAACCTCTCTTATGTTATATTTAGAGCAACCTCTGACTCAGCGTGATTCCACAAGAGTTTAGAGTCGCGTGTGATGGACCCTGCTAACCAGTAGGGTCCTCTTTGAGAGAGATTAAGTCGTACTACTACTTTGTCATGTGGCAAGCACACCTCGTGATCGAAGGGGCACAAAGTCTTCTCTCCCTGTGACTTGGGGATGGGCTGTACAAAGGTTGGAGCGTAGTTTCTCTCCAACAGGTTCCTTTGCAAATGTCCCAAAGTAGAATGCCATGTTATCTATCACATGCGTATGCTTCCCAACTCCCGCTATCATGTATGCGCCAAAGCACAACAACAAGCGTTGTATTAATAGGAAGCAAAAGATGCTCTTCAACAGAAATATAAGCAATAATAAAGGGGAAATTTTTTAAATTAGTCAATAAATTGTATGCACAAAAAAGACTTTATTTAGTAACATTATTAGGGTACAGAGAAAATTATTCAAGGTTCTCTTCTTCTTCTTCTTCTTTTATTTTATTTTAATTTATTTTTTGAGTTTCCATCTTTTATATGTTTTCCATGAGCTGCAATGGAAGTTTAGGGTCTGGTTGGCAATTATGGGAATAGTAGTTATAAGGTATTTTAGAGTAGCGGAAATGAACGATTATGAGCGATCCAATTTTTTTTGGTTTTAAGTAGCGGCTTTTAAACCAGTCCAATCCATGCTTGGTAATTCATTAACCAGCGGTTCTGAAAGTTTTCTACGATAAAAAATGAGTTTTTTTTTACTTGTCCCCCACTTTGTTTACTCCATTTCACGGTACAACCCACAGTTCTGCAAAAATATACAGTACCCTCCACTTTGGACGTACAGAATTCGTCAAAAATATTTTTTTGGACCAAAATGACCTTGTCTTCTTCATCTTTTCTCTCAAACCCCCCCATAGCGGCCACCACCATGTGCTCCCCCCCCCACCGCCCACCCCCCACCTCCGCCTCCGCCGTGCGCTCCCCCCCCCCTTCCCGCCACCGCCTTCGCCTCCGCCTCTGCTTCCCCCCCCCCTCTCAGCCTCCGGCAACAGCAGCAGCGACGGCGGCGGTGGGAGCAGCAGCGACGGCGGAAACAGCGCGACAGAGGCGGGGAGGGGGGAGGAGCGGAGGCGGTGGCGGTGGCGGGGAGGGGGGAGCGCACAGCGGTGGCCGCGGGGGGGGGGGGGGGGGAGGGAGGAGCGGAGGCGGTAGCGGGGAGGGGGGAGCGCACAGCGGTGGCCGCGGGAGGGGGGGGGGGGGGAGGGGTGGGGAGGGGCGTTGAAAGGAAAGAGGAAGGAGACAAGGACATTTTGGTCCAAAAATATATTTTTTGACGGATTCCGTCCAAAGTGGGAGGTATTGTATATTTTTGTAAAACTGTGGAGTGCACCGTGAAATGGGGTAAACAAAGTGGGGGGCAAGTAAAAAAAACTCTAATAGAATTACATTTATGTCCATATATAAATAAAAAAATTTCTTGATAAAATATGGGTTTATGGACGTGAAGGTAACCCCTACATCAAAATGTCTTTTCTGCATTCTTGTCTCAGAAAATAATTCTGCACTCAATGGAACTCCAAAGACAAGTACAAGGCAAGTTCCTGGATTTTCCTTCAATCGGAAAGAAAAATCAACCACAGAAAGGAAAGAAAGATAAACACAGAAAGAAAGATGGAAAGAAAATAAGGTTTAGTTATTAGTAGTTATATTTATATTTTTTTTGCGAGGATATAAATGGAATGAAAAAAATAAAGCCATCAAAAATCTACCGACTTAGAATGTTTATAAAGCCACCCAAAAATACATTATACCGATTTGATTTTGAGCCGATCAAATCCAGTGGCTCAAAAAGATCAATAAACATGACTTTTCATAAATGGTCAATTTAAAAACATCCCAAAGCCGGTGGAAACACAATTACCAAACAGATCCTCAGGAAAATGAAAGAGAGAAGAAAAGACATAGAATAACAATTTGAATATTATTTTTTCACAGAGTACAAGGGCTTTTTTTGTCTAACACTAAGAAATATAATATTATTTTTACAGCTTAACCTAGTGGTGAGCATTCGGTTTATTCGGTTCCAACCGAACCGAATAAGCAAAAACCGAATTGGACCGAAACCGAATAAGCAAAACCGAAACCGAACCGAATTGGTCAATAACCGAACCGAACCGAACCGAATTAAATCGGTTCGATTTTCGGTTTATTCGGTTTTTGGGATTTTTGTGTGTTTTTTTTGTTAATATATATAATAACTAAATATACCTAGATATATTCAGTATATACCTATAACATATACTTATATATATTTAGTATATACCTATAATTAACACACACACACACACACACACACACACACACACACACACACACACACACACACATATATATATATATATATATATATATATATATATTTTATATATATATACATATATATATATATATATATATATATATATATATATATATATATATATATATATAAAAAAAAAAATATATATATATATATATATATATATATAAACTAAATTTTCTTATTCGGTTTTCGGTTTTGGACCGAAACCGAATTCCAAAACCGAAACCGAATAAGAAAATTTAGTATTTTCAAAACCGAAACCGAACCGAATTTTTTAAAACCGAACCGAATTCCTTATTCGGTTCGGTTCGGTTCGATTTTCGGCCCAAAACCGAATAATGCTCACCCCTAGCTTAACCCACGTTAATTTAGGTACATTTATCTTATCACTCTCTATTTGTGCATATATAATATTTATCAATTTTTTTTTTGAAGCAATGGGTAATTGTGGCGAACTCGCCTCCACTGGGGTTCGAACTCCGGACCACTTGGGCCGCATGCATCTCTCTTAACTACTAGGCTAGAGGTCATTTGCATATTTATCAACTTTATATATATATATATATATATATATATATATATATATATATATAAAAAAAAAAATATATATATATATATATATATATGTGGGATGTATCAATACATTCCAAACAATTGCATTAAAAATTGTGAAAGATGTTTACTTTGACTTCGACTTTAATCTGAACCATTATATATATATATATATATATATATATATATATATATATATATATATAATCACAAATTTTAATGCAATTGTTTGGAATGTATTGATACATCCCACATATATATATATATATATATATATATATATATATATATATATATATATATATATATATATATAAAAGTATTATTTTTGTGTCTTAAATTCGTATCCTCCATGATACAAATAACTAGAGCTGTAAAGTGGGCTGGGCCGGCCCGGCCCGGCACATAATTTGGGTGGGCCAGGCCGGGCCCAGGCCTCTTGGGCCCAAGAACTGTAGCAGGCCGGGCGGGCAAAGGTTGAAAAATTTCAGCCCAGTCTGGCACATGACCCACGGCACGGTGGGCTTCGGGTCGGATCGGGCCGGGCAGTGTCGAGACTTGATTGGCACATGATAAATTTGGGTATTCATTTTATTCTTCTCTCCAAATTTTTGTTCCTATGACTTAGCCTTAACAACACAGTTACCGTCCGTCCATGCATAAATGAAGACTGGCTGGCATGTACCCAGAAAACAAAGCCGAGCACAGTACAAGCTTAGCACACGTACCCACAAAGCAAAGCCAAGCTAAGCACAACACAACAATAAGCAAAGCCAAGCCAAGCAAAGCAAAGCACAAATTGCTTGGCCAAAGTCAAGCACAGCACAAATTGCTTGTGCTAAAGCCAAGCATAACACACATTGACAAACAAATGATAAACAGTTTTTAGGTTTTGGGTGGGCCAGGCCGGACTTGGGCTTCGGGCCGGACCTATCTTATGGCCGATATACGTGACCCGGCACGATCCAATATACTGGGCCGGACCGGTCCGGGCCGGCACATGGGCCAATTTTTCATGCCGGGCCGGATCTATTGACAGGTCTACAGATAACAAACCTTATAATTACGTCAGACAATGTCCCATCAAATCATGCTTTAGTGTTTAAAAAAAAAAAAAAATCATGCTTTAGTGTTGTTCCTGCTGATATTAATGGTAAGGATAATTCCGAGGCGGAGGTTATATATATGCATGTTAAAGAATATTTTTCAAAGTGATAGAGAGCTTGATACTTCTGATCAGTCGACCATTACTTAATTTCCAAGAACAAAAATGGTTATCAAGGTTGGTCCAATACCTGGTCTATCCAAGGTGTTAACCCCCAACTGCATCATCGATTCCATGTGCAACAACAATTGTTCCTAGCTAATAGATATTTCCAGGGACAATTTTTCTAATCATAACTGTTTCTGTCTGCATACTTTGGCAAAGAATGATATTGAATATAAAATAATAATAAAAAGGACCAACTTGATTGCATTGTATTTTGGAATGCCAGTTAATGGGAGGAGCGGCTCACTCTAGCTAGTTGTTGGAGACCAGACATACATTATATGCATAGAGGAGTTAGTGGATGATCTATTATGAAAGAGAGAGTGAGTTTTGTTTCTCCTTCTCCAATATGCACCATAGGAGTTCCAAATGCACAAAGAAACTATAATTAGATTAAAGAAACTATATTAGTTAAGTATCGAAACTGTAGAAGTAAAGACCACCATGGAGATAAGCATGGTCGGCCTTGGGCTGAGCTATATAAGACTTCAGATTTAGGTAACCTCTTCTGCTTGGGACAACCCTAGCGCAGCATGACCCCACAAGAGGAAGAAATCTCTGGTGTCCATTCAGGATCGGCCCACAATATGGCTAAAGGGTACAACCAAAACTAGTTCGGAATAGAACAATCCAGTGCCCATGGGCTGGCCTGGAGATAAATGGAATACATTATTACTGATTCCAGACATCTAATATGCAAAACACATATGATAAAGATTAAAAAGAAAATTAGCCAATTATCACACTTGTCCAAAATAAATATATTTTCTTCACAACATAAACGTTTAACAATTTGTGTCCAAAGTAATTTATTGATAGGAAAACAAAAAATAATATGAAAAACTCAATCTTTGGTGTTGACAGCATAAACAAAAGTAACTGGAGAAGGATCTAATTGGAACAAATGATCCCGACTATTGTGGTTATCGGAAAGAGACATAAGATTCTGGTTGAATGGCGAAAGATTATTGGGGCGAAAGATCATTGGATCGAGCCACAGGGGCAAATTATTCCTTCCATTTAGAAAAAATGGTGGAAGTTAGAGACTTTGCAACCAAAAAGACATACAATACAGTATGCACAAAATTCTATACGTAATGTTGGACATCTCAAAGATACTATAGTATAATAGCTAGCATACATTATATATATCTTGATCCTTGACGAAGTTAGTTACACTTGGTTAATAATACTTAACAATCCCAATCCACACTAATTGGTTAACAAAATATTCATCTTTGCCATGCATGCACCCTACCTTGAGAGCCTGAAAATGCAGATGGTGAGGATAATGTCAGGCAGCTGGTATTGAATGAGGGTGGCTTACGTACATTCAATATATAAGTGCGTTATCAGCATGCCATGCTAGGGGTTGCATGGCCCATGCATGCATGCAGTGGCTGGCCATTGGTTTAGCTACGCACCCAACCAGCATCATGTCATTGTTGTATGGACTCCGATGTGCCTACCAAAGTCTCGTTTGATACACTGTAATATAATCGTAATATAATTAGATTAAAAAAATTATTTAATTATATTATGATTATGATTAAATTACAGTGTACGAAATTTAGAATAGGACATTGGAAGGGACAATGAGCTAAGAACATGAACAAAAAGAGAGAGGGAGAACTGAAATAAAAATTGACACAGAATGTCGCTGGTTGGACATTAATGAAAGGATCGATATAGGCCGTTGAGGTTCGGTGCATACACGATACCATAACTGCCTTTGTGGTCTCGGGAACTTTTTGAGTTTGACAGTTTTTATCGACCATTGTTAAAAAGTTTTTGAGGCATGAATATAGGTTGCCGCTACTTTTCCTTCGGATCCGCAACCACGTGACGCATTGTCATTAGCCCCCGCTTTAAGATGGATCCGTACTAGTAGGAGGACAATAGCTAGCCGTCACATAGATACGGACAAGTGTAATCACCCCTTACGGACGGACAAAATATTATGTCGTTTCATATAGCATTCTATGCATTTTCATAGGTTTCATCGTCAAGTGTTAATTAAGAAACTTTTTTTATCCTAACCTACAATTGTTTCGAGTTTGTCTTGTAATATTATATATGAAAATTTTGCTAGTCTAACTCGAACTCGAATTCGAACTCGAATTCGGACTAACAGAATCTTCCCACTAAGAAGCTTCCACACTTCTCTAAACAGATAGGTACGTCTCCAAGAGGATCTTCGCATTACATGTGACTAGTATATATGCGCGTGTCTAGCTTGCACATATTTTATAATACTTAGAAAGAACAAACAACTTTTTTAATTTTTCTTTTTCTATACATAATTACATAACTATCCATATTAGATTTAATCAATAGTTTTAATTAGCAAATATAGATGAGAACATTTTTGAACATTTTTTTTTACAGTAGTGAAGTCTACTTTTTCTATTATATATATAGTAGTATAGATTAAGTAATACAAAAGCTGAGGTCTCTTGAGCGAAGTCTTCTGGTGTCGTATCCCTTGCTCTCTGCAATAAGCATCAAAGGGACCGATGTACTCGCCGCCATTGTCTGACCGAACACATAGCAACTTCTTGTCCGTCTCCCTTTCAACAGAGGCATGAAACTCTTTGAAAGTGGGCAGCACATAATCCTTTGTCTTTAAGACATAGACCCAAACCTTCCTGAAACAATCATCAATAAACGTCACAAAGTAAGAAGCACCACCAATGGATTTTACCTTCATAGGACCGCAAACATCCGAGTGAATCAACTCGAGCAACAAAAGCCTTCCTCGAACTTGGGCGACTTTGGAAAAATATCCTATTTTGCTTTTCCGTCAAACAATGTGTGCATTTCTCCATTTTTGTAGACTTTAGTCCTGGAATTACCTTCCTATTCAGCAAGTAGCTCATCCCCTTCTCGCTGATATGGCCGAGCTGCCTGTGCCACAACTCGGTTGACGCATCACTGACTGCGTTTACCTCCTGTGCCCCTTGTTCGCTCCTCTCCATATAGTAGAGTCCGGACTTCTTGCTTTCGCTGGCAGTCACCATCGAACCTCTGGAAAACTTCCACTGACCGTTCCTGAAGAGATTGAAGACACTATTAAAATATGCTATATTAGCGACGTTGTTTAGCGACGGAATAAAATACCGTCGCTAAATATATAATATAGCGACTCCTTTCTATTGACATCGCAAAACGTCACTGAATAGCGACGTTCAGCAATACTAGATACATTACGTCGCAGAATAGCGACGTTCAGTGACATATTATTAAAATATGTCGTCTATATTAAAATGGTTGCGACGGTTAGCGACGTCGACTGTTGACGTCGCTAACTTTTTTACTTAAGGCACAGTCCTGTTTCCTTTTTCCCCCTCACTCGAAAACTCGAAAATTTCATAAATTTCCCTCGACCTCTCGGTGACTCCCTCCCCCCCCGGCGACTCCCTCCCCCTCTGGCGACCCCTACCCCCCGTCGAGCACCTCCTCCTCGAGCTCCTCCTCCCCTAATCCATTTTCCCTCGAGCTCTCGGCGACTCCCTCCCCCCCGGCGACTCCCTCCCCCCCCCCCCCCCGGCGACCCCTACACCCCCCCCGGCGACCCCTACCTCCCCGGCGACCCCTACCCTCTCCGGTAAACCCTAACCTAACTCCTCCTCCTCCTTCTCTCACACACACACACACACACACACACACACACACACACACACACACACAGTTAGTATCAGTTAGCTATCTCCCCCAATCTGAGCTTCACTTATTGAGGTATTTCCAAATCGCCTTTTTTTAGAACTACTACAACATTTTTTTCCCTTCTACTATACTAAAATATTGTCAAGTACAACCCATTGGCCATCCGTTGCATAATGAGTCTTTTGTGATCAACAATAAAAGTTATAATAAAAGGAGGATGTTAAATACGTGGGAAAGATGTTTTATTTGAAAATAGATTTAAAAGTAAACAATGGAGAAGATGAATATAGAAATGTGAATTCAATGTTTGATGAAGAATTTATGGTAATAGAGAATTGAATGGTAGGCTCTGTCATTATAACTGGCAGATCTCATATAATCATATGTAGTGATAATTATAAGAAAAAATTTGAGTTGTATCCTACTTTATCTATACTATTATAAAACGGGTTATTTTGTATAAGGGTACCAGGTTTATAACGTAATTAGACTTTGGGTACTGGATTTGTCCATTTTAGAGTTTGGGTACTCGAAATTAGAGAGTGTAGTGTTAGTATCAGTTAGCTACAGTGATGGTATCAGTAAGGATGTCATGGTGCAAGATGTGCATATAAAATTTGATAGATACATAAGTTCTAAGTATATATATATATATATATATATATATATATGTATATATATATATATATATATATATATATATATATATATATATATATATATATATATATATATATATATATATATATGTGCACTTCGAGTCGTGGTGTACTGGTAACACTACCGTGCACCGGGGGTGAGGGCCGGGTTCAAGCCCTCCCTCCCACGGAGGTGGCTGGGTGGCGATGGCCATGGCCTCCGGGCTAAGGTCGGGTGGAGTCGTCTACCGGCTTTGGTTTTGAAAAAAAAAGATATATATATATATATATATATATATATTGTATATATAATATATATATATATATATATATATATATATTGTATATATAATATATATATATATATATATATATATATATATATATATATATATATATATATTGTATATAAAATATATATATATATATATATATATATATATATATATATATATATATATATATATATATATATATATATATATTGTATATTGTATATAGTGGAGTATAGTGAATGGGAATGGATGGTTCATGATAGGCAATGGATGAAGAGATTTGGTTAGTGCACTATGTTTAGAATGTGAGAATGGTGCTAGTGTTATAAGAATATAGAAGAGAGTAGCAGTAGTAGGGTCTGCCATGCCTTTTATGCAATGCAACAGGTTGGGGGATACCAGGGAAGCCCTGCAGGCAAGAGAAGGCCAATGCTCACTGCTCTTAGGCAAGGACTAGTGTTAAGGTTAGGGGGGAGTAAGGTATATGTGTGTGTGTATGTTAATTATCTGTGTGTATGAAGAAAGAGCTTAAATTGGTGTGGGTGTATAATTGTGTACAGAAAATAGTGTCTGTCCCTGTTTTCTAAAGGAAGCAGCAATGAAGAGTGAGATGAGTGTGTACAAGAGCCCGTAGGTAGGCAGAGGTCATCCTAAATCAGTGTGTACTAGTAAGATAGGTATAAGATTTGTAGTTGATAGGGATTTTGGATAGTTTTAGCTTGGTTAATGTTCTGGTTGTGAGGTTTGGCATGGTTTAGCTATAGTTGACCTAGATATTGAGTAATGAAATCAAGTTGACTAGTGGACCCATTTGACTAGTTTACCAAGGTTTGACTATGTAATGTCCCAAATTCGTGATACGTATTTAGTGTACGTATACGTGTTTTGGACCCATATTTTATTTAGTCATGATTAGTTATCTTGGTTTATTTTGCATTGGCTTGGTTTTATTGGCATTGATAGTTCAATTGGTTTTAATGGTTCATTAGTTTATTTATTTTTTTTGGATTAGTGAGGCTTGGTTTATTTCATGATTCATTTGGTTTAAATTGCTAGAGAGAGAGTTTATTGGCCTTGACTTGGTTCACCTTGGTTTATCTTGACTTGGTTTATTTTGGATTTGACATGGAGAACCACCACCCTACCATAAATATCAATTTCCCTCTCTCTCTCTCCTCATTTTATTTTCTTCATCTTCTTCCTCATTACTCTTTCCTCTCCACCATTAACACCCCACCAACCTAGGCAAGTTGCATCTTGCTATCACTTGAGGGCTATATTTTATTTGTCTAATAGCTTTATTAGCTCATTTTAAGCAATATTAGAACTTGGGTTTTCTCCATTTGGAGCTTAGAATTTTGTAGATCTAGGATTGAAGTATTTTCGGATTTTAGTGGTCTGACATCTTGTAACTATTATTAGTTGGTTGAGATTGAGACAATAGGCTATTTTATGACCTTAAGAGACTGATGGATTGTAGTGAAACCCTCACATATCTAGACAGTCGTGACCGTATAGCGGCGTGGATTTCATTCCGTTATACGTAGCTGGCTATGTGCGCCCCCGCTCTCCAGTATTCTAGTTCTGGGGCGTTACATGGTTTAAGTGGTGGCCCATGCAGGTCTTGTTAATCAAGATGTGTGAGGGTTTACCGGATAGATGTCTCAATCTGTACTCTCCTTTGATCTCCACTCGTATCTTCATATCTCCTTGCATTCCTGACTTGATAACATGCTTGTATCATTGATCTATCCTGGTCCTTCTTTAATATCCCTGATGTCATTGCTTCAGTGACATCGTTCCTATTGATCAGCCAGAAGGAGCTCAGTCCTCAGCTGTAGCCTCCCGAGCCGTGCCTCCTGGAGAACCAGTACCACCAGTTCAGCCCGTCCAGCCAGCAGGGTCAGAGGATGGAGACTTGGTAGGACTCATCCGTGAGTTGCTTGCGTCCCAAGATCGTCGAGGAGATGCCCTGCACCAAGTAGTACAAGATGCTATGAGTGGAAGTGGTCCTCGAGGGAATAGTGCGGTCAACAGTTTCAAGCGCCTGAACCCTCCATTCTTCGATGGCAGCGAGGATGCCATTGCTGCCGATGCTTGGCTGCAGGATACAGAGGTGATTCTCGAAGCCGCGAAGACTCCAGAAGACGAGAAGGTGGCTGTGGTACGCCTACAGTTATTGGATCTAGCCCACAGTTGGTGGGCCGCACAAGCAGTGGGATTGGCAACACCTGTCTCCTGGGCAGTGTTCAACGAGAAGTTCCAGGCCAAGTATTATGATGCAGTGGCTCGATATGACTTGCAGACTAGGTTCAGTAATCTTAAGCAGATGGGAAGGACGGTTGACGGTTATGCGGCCGAGTTTTCCAGACTTAGTTGGTTTGCTCCCACCTTGGTGGCAATCGAGTTTGACAGAGCGCAGAGGTTCCAACAGGGACTTCACCTAGAGATTATATTGACAGTAGAACAGTTCGAGCATCAGACCTATGATGCAGTGTTGCGAGCAGCAAGGAGGCACGAGTATACCTCCCAGAGAATAGTGGACAGGACCGGAGGTCGGAAGCGGTCCCATAGTCAAATGAACCAGTCTTCGACACCACCCCCAGCAGCTAGAACTTTAACTATTGGAGCTCCGAGGCGAGCAGCTTCAGTAATGTCGGTTCAGGATTCAACCCTGACGTACCCTCAGCAGCAGCAACAGAAGCAAGCGCAGTCTTCCGCCGTGGGCTGTTCTTATTATGGGAAGCCTGGACACGTGGTAGCAGAGTGTTGCAAGGCGTTGGGATTATGTTTATTGTGTGGAGCACCGGACCATAGGGTGGGGTCCTGTCCATTCAGAGTTGATTCAGCATCGATAGTATCTAGTCCCTCGGTTGGGGGACCAGCACCAGCACCAGTACCAGCTCCAGCTCACCAGCAATAGCAGTTCCCGTTCCTGAGGCCCTTGCCGACTCAGGCCCAGACTTTCCAGCAACAGGACCCGCGGCAGTTTGCCCTAGCCCAGGCTCAGGTTCAGAATCGGCCGGGAGGTATATGTGTCCTCTCATCTTGCTTTTTTACCGTCATTATGCGGGGTGCATGATGTATTTCATGTATCCTAATTGCGACAGAACATCCCGGACCCGAGCCATATCCTAGGTCATTCGAAACTGGTTATTGGTACCAACCTTTTCGTATGAGGAGAGGCCCGTATCCATGTTTGACCAAAGAGAGAGACCTCAAACGCAAGACTATTAGTCCGTGTTGCTTAGAGTCATCCCTCTTTGGGAGAGTGAAACTTGGGAGCATTAGGATGATACCTGATCAGGTCATCCCAGCTGGTTTGACTCGTAAGGTGTAATATCTTCCTTATGCCTTACGCCACTACAAGAAACTAGGGTGTCTTACAACGGTCAAAAACCATTGCAAAAATAATATAACCCGTTGCAAAATCATTCTGCAACGGTTGTTGGAACCATTGTAAATTCGAGCGTTGCAGATTCCTCTTGCAACGGTTATAGAAGATTTTTGCAACATTTTTATAAATAGTTGCAAATAACGTATTATGCAATGGATCTCACGTCAATGCGTAACGGTTACATAGTGTTGTCAATAATATATTTGGCAACGATTTACAAACCATTGTAAATATTGAGTAAAGCACGATGGTTGATAACTGTTGCCTAAAATATTTCATGCAACGGTTAAAAATTGTTGCAGATAATAAGCAACGGTAAATAAAAAATATTTTTTTTTACCTCCAATAGGGCTCGAACTGCCAACCTCTTGGATCATATGCCTCCACTCTACCAGTAGGCTACAAGCTCATTTGTATATAAATACTTATATATATAATATATATGTACTTATATCATTTTCATCAATTGAAGCTTTTGGATCGATGTTAAATATATTATCTAATAGTTTTTGTTAGCGAACAAGGAACCAATTAATATGAGCAATTCTAATGATTAAACCCTGTTGTGTATAAATAAAATTTAAATTGGACATTGAATTTGCAACGACTATAAACAAACTGTTGCAAGATCAATATTTTGTAATAGTTATTTATTCTTTTGACAATGGTTATCATAAACGTTGTTATTAAACAAAAAAATTGCAACTGGTAGCACAAATCGTTGCACAATTATTACAAATAATAAGTCCACTTACAACGGTTGCAAAAATTGTTGCACAACCGTTGCTAACAATGAGCCTTTTTATAAGGCTTTATGTAATCGTTGCAAAATATTAATAAATTTGTAACAAATACTTAAAATCCTTGCATAACCATTGCCCATTCAACTTGCTTTGACAACACATTAATAAAATTGTTGCTTGACCGTTGTAAAAAAGAAAAACGTTTAGCAAGTGTTTATGAACCATTGTAAAAAATGTATTAGGCAATGGTTAATCAATAACCATTGCAAATATATTTAATTTGGAAACGGTTGGTTCAACCATTACGTAACTGTTGCAAATTATAGTTCCAGCAACATTCATAAAAGTGTTGCACTAAAACCGTTGTAAAATAGGGGTATTTTTTGTAGTGCGCTTTGAATCCTTGCTTGCATAAATGATTGTATGATTGATTGGTAGTGGTAGATTGTCTATGATAGAATAGCTTTCCCTTACATCTCTAGTCTCTTGATTAAATTCCGAGGACGAAATTCTTTTAAGGTGGGTAGGTTGTAATGTCCCAAATTCGTGATACGTATTTAGTGTACGTATACGTGTTTTGGACCCATATTTTATTTAGTCATGATTAGTTATCTTGGTTTATTTTGCATTGGCTTGGTTTTATTGGTATTGATAGTTCAATTGGTTTTAATGGTTCATTGGTTTATTTATTTATTTTTGGATTAGTGAGGCTTGGTTTATTTCATGATTTATTTGGTTTAAATTGCTAGAGAGAGAGTTTATTGGCCTTGACTTGGTTCACCTTGGTTTATCTTGGCTTGGTTTATTTTGGATTTGACATGGAGAACCACCACCCTACCATAAATATCAATTTCCCTCTCTCTTTCCTCATTTTATTTTCTTCTTTTTCTTCCTCATTACTCTTTCCTCTCCACCATTAACACCCCACCAACCTAGGCAAGTTACATCTTGCTATCACTTGAGGGCTACATTTTATTTGTCTAATAGCTTTATTAGCTCATTTTAAGCAACATTAGAACTTGGGTTTTCTCTATTTGGAGCTTGGAATTTTGTAGATCTAGGATTGAAGTATTTTCGGATTTTGGTGGTCTGACAACTTGTAACTATTATTAGTTGGTTGAGATTGAGACAATAGGCGATTTTATGACCTTAAGAGACTGATGGATTGTAGTGAAACCCTCACATATCTAGACAGCCGTGACCGTATAGCGGCATGGATTCCATTCCGTTATACGTAGCTGGCTATGTACGCCCCCGCTCTCCAGTATTCTGGTTCTGGGGCGTTACATGGTTTAAGTTGTGGCCCGATATTACCGATGAGGGACTTCAAAGAGATGAAGTCAAAATGAGGACACTTATATATTCTGGTTCTGGGGCGTTATACGTAGCTGACTACACTTATATATTCTTATTTTCTCTAATAGTGTATTTAGAGATGAAGTCAAAATGAGGACACCCGATATTACCGATGAGGGACTTCAAAGAGAGGTTGATTGTACATTTCCGTCATGGTTTCGCAAATACGTAAGTAACTGAGATTATAATTGAGATTATAAATATATAATCTAAAACATTTAAATTATAAATATTTGTTTACAGGTTTTATTGCCTGAAACAACACTCACTCATGGGAGTGTTCGTTATCTGGCATTGGGACCGAAGAAGCAAATAAAGACTTGGCCAGGCTATGTCGTTAATGGCTTCAGGTTTAAGTTAACTCAGAATGCTATAAATGTCAAATTTATCAATGACGGCATCAGTACCAAGGATTTCGGTGTTTGCATAAGAGGCACCTTCTATGACGACGAGCCGGACTTTGACTATTATGGAGTGCTTCAGGATATTGTAGATTTACAATATACTGGCCCATATGATATGCATATTGTGATGTTCAAATGTGATTCATGACCTAAAAATGGGGCATACGAGGCCGAATTGGATCCGACAGGAGTATTATGAGGACCTCTTAGGTATGATGGATACTCCTGCGTACAAGGAGAAATCGGAGAAGGCGAAGGCGAACCGACAGGCCGCGGGGCTTAATACGGGGGGATCAAGGCCCCACGCAGCGACGCTTGCAGATCTGGTGAGATACCGTAAATTCATTTCACTATCGAATTAGGTATTATTAATATACGGAGTTAATTAAGTTCTACGAAAATTTCGTATGCAGGCCCAACGGGCGGTGAAGGAGAAAAGGACGCCAGAATCGGTCACCATACACGACGTGTTCCAGCATACGCACAAAAGACGGAACGACGGGAGCTTCGTCGACGAGAGGGCAAAGGAGACTGATGTAAGTACTTATGTTTATGAGATTTACGTTAGAATTAAAAGTATTCAGACTATAACTTAGGTAAACTTAGGATTCACACTTAACTTAGTGACACATAGGATTTAGACTACAACTTAGGTAAATCTTATAATATAAGCACATTCATTTGATAGGCTGCGTATCGTGAGGCCGTTAGTCGGGCTCAATTAACTGACACCGAGGATGTCGGTGAAACGACGCCCGCCCGGACGCCCTCTTCTTTTGTCGCTCACAACGACTTGTTCGTAGATACCGTCGGCGGCTTTAAGAATGGACTCCTGTACGGAGTCGGCTCCCTAGGGCCGTTGGACATGGCGACGCAAAGATTTCCACCGACACCGCCTCCTCCCGCGGCCCCGGCAGACGATGATGTTAGGTCGCAGCTTACGCAGCTGCACGAGGCGGTGTCATCCTTGCGGGAGCAATTTGCCACGTACTTTCCGCCTCCGTCTGCTGCTGCCGGTCCGTCTGCTGCTGGTGTCGGTCCGTCTTCTACTGGTGCCGGTTCGTCGACTGCTGGTGTCGGTCCTTCTTCCGTGGGTCATCTTTCTTTCAACCCTGATGCTCCTATGGTACCGTCTCCGACTGTGACGGCACTCCTGGATCTCATGTTGCCAGAGCAGCTATGCCGACTTTCGAGCAGTGTCTACGACGACTTGCCGCCGTACCTAGTGGAGGAGTATATTCGTCGATCGCAGCAGGAATTACCACCATCGGGCAATCAAACTCCTCCTCCTCCTTAAAATATTGTAATTAAGAAAATTTGGAATATTTGTGGGAATTTTGGATTATTTGTGCTATGATCGAATTTTCCCGACGGATATTAGGTTACTCTTCAGGATAATTGATGTCTATTTTATATTAATTTGGTTTGGTCTATGTGATTCTTGGATGATTAGTGTACATTAAATTCGTATGTACATATTTGGTCTATGTGATTCTTGGATAATTGGTGTGCATTATATATTGGTTTGGTTTATGCATATTTTTGTGAACAGAAAAATGCTGCAATTTTTTTTTCAAAAAAATCTCAGTTAGCGATGGACTAGTGATCGGTTAGCGACGGATATTTCCAGTTTTCGACTAATTTACGACGAAATTTCCGTCGCTAACTGGAGATTTGAAACTGTTTCCAGGTAGCGACGGGTAGTCGACAGAATATCCGTCGGCATGGTTCTGGTGGTATATAATTCGACGGTATAGCGATAAAAAATCCGTCGCCAAGGTGAAGGATAATCAGCCACTAATCAGTCGCTCTCTCGACGGCGTAGCGACGGACAATCCGTCGACAAGGTTCTTGAAATGCTTGACATTTCCAGAACCATGGCGACGGATAATCAGCCACTAATCAGTCGCTCTGTCGACGACGTAGCGACGGAGTTGCAACGATTTATCCGTCTTCAAGGTTCTGGAAATGTCAAGCATTTCCAGAACATGGTCGACGGATAATCCGTTAGTATTCCGTCGCTAATCTGTCCTTTGTTAGCGACGACGATCGACGTTCTAGCGACGGAACAATACCCTCTGATACAATGTTACGACGGTTTACCGACGGACTATCCGTCGCTAGCGTCTACACAGTTAAGTATTTAATACTTGAAATGGACGAAAGCCCGTCGGAAAGTCGTCGCTAATGCATCGTATTGTGAAAACGAAAAGCCGTCGCTATTCCGTCGCTCTTTAATTACTTAGCGATGGATCATTATTAGCGACGAGCTAATTGTCGATGGATTATTTTGACCAAGATCCGTTAGTGATCGGTCGCTAATACTGATTGCCGACGGATGGACGACGGATGTGGCCGTCGCTAAATGGACATATTTTGGTAGTGGCTCGGGTCGAGGGTTCTATTTGTGAAGCCTATATTCTCGAGGAGAATATAAACTTCTGCTCGACGTATTTCAAACCTCATGTTGCTACGAATAGAACGAGGGCTCCGAGAAACGACGACGGTTATCAAGAATTTAATGATGGAATACTGAAAGTATTCAATGCGTCCGGAAAGCCTTCGGAGAAAATGAAGAAGAAATATTTGAATGACGAAGAGCTAAGGGCTGCTCAGTTGTATGTATTACTCAATTACGACAAGGATGAAGTGGAGAAGCTAGAGGGGTAAGTAATTAATAATGAGTTTACGTCATCTCAGTGTAATAGTACAAGCTAATATTATTGCACTAATCGGCGGTTGCTTCGTTATTTTTCAGCACATATAATGATGAGTTGAGGTCGGTCAGACCCTACCTAACAGACGAAGAATTAGAACAAGAAATGAGACGTCATTTTCCTTCTTGGTTGAGCGAATATGTTAGCAGCCCGGTAATTACTGGCCTCTTTTAATGCAACTGCACAATAAATAACTTACTATCTCTTCTTTGGTATTCAGGTCGATCGTCTAATTTCACCCGAGATTGAATTAATTAGAACTCTTTTCAAGGGAACAATTACTTTTATTAAAATATGGCCAAGTTACTGTGTCAATAGATTTTGGTTCAAGTCGACAAATGCTCCGATCAGAGACAGCTTTCTGGATCTTGATTCCACAAAAAACAGTTGTTTGTGTATCAAATATTCGAACTACAAAGACGTCGATCAAGGAAATGATTTCTTTCGCATCTTGCGAGAGATTGTGGAGTTGACGTATAATTATGGCAGAGAACCTGCAAAGATCGTATTGTTCAAGTGTGAATGGTTCGATCTGATTAAAAATCAAGGTTAAAAAATTGACAAGCATGGTCTTGTGGATATAAACTACAAGCGTAGATATTAAGGCTACGAACCATTTATCCTAGCAACTCAAGCTCAGTTCGTGTACTTCACAGCTTATCCGAGACGGGGAGCAACGAAGTCTGACTGGTGGGCAGTATGCAAGACTAAAGCTAGAGATACTTTTGATGTTAACGAAAAAGCTTATCAGGAGGACGAGCTACCTCTTGTAACCAATATTGTTGATGTGGACTCCACGGAAGTTACGTATTACACGACACATAATATAGAAGATGTAGAATTATCCGAAGAGGAAGACGAAGCCGACGAAGGCGAAGATGAAAGTGAAGATGAGGAGAAAGAGGAAGATGAGGTCGAGGAAGACGAATAAGATGATTATTCTGAAGATGATTGAAAGAGATGTACTTTCATTTTCTTATTATGTAGAGTTGGTTATTATCTAGTCTTGGTTATTATCTGAATGTACTATATGGACTTAGATGTTTCTTGTAGAATGTACTATCTGAACTTAGATGTTTCTTGTAAAATATAATATCTGGACTTTCTTGTAAAATATACTATATGTACTATCATCATATGTTATCTTGGTTATTATCTTGTCTTTGTTGCACTTTCATATTTCTAGTCTCTATTATTTGTTGTCTTTGTTGTATCTCATCATATGTTTTTATCAGGTATGACAGGTCGTCGCGGATCGTTCCGTATTTCCCGACATGGGGCACGGGGTACTGGTACTGGCAGAGGAAAGGGTACTCCTTCGGTACCTACTGGTGGTACTGCTAGAGGACGGGGTTCTTCTTACCGGTACCGGCTCTGGATCCTCGTCGCCCAGTACTCCTGTCTATCGGACAGTAGCTCCGCCCGCCACGATGCTACGTGGCATATCTCCTGGGACGAGTAGTTCCAGGCCTGAGACTGCTCCCGAGAGTAGTGTTCCTCCTGCTGATATGACGATGGAGACAGATGAGCAGATGAAGGAAGCTGCGCCGATGGCCGACCAGTATCAGGCAGATGATGCCTGTGCACCTCCGGAAGAGACGAGGACGGAGATCTGGGCCGACGGTACAAAGTAAGTATTTTGGTTTATCATTTTTTCTGTGTTTATCATAAATTAACTTTTCTCATGAATATAATATGTCTGTATAGATATCGTCCCCCGTCGGTACAGAGACGCCTAGGCCAGGTTCTGAGGCAAAATTATGGTGGTCCTTGGATAAACTACTCGGATGCTCCAGATGATAGGATGGCCTACTGGTTTGCGCACTTCAAGGTTAAAATAGATTTCCTTTTAACATGAATCATTTGATTTATGCATATTATATATAACTGAGAAATATTTGGTTTGCGTACTCTTCTAGGATATATTTTTCTATCCACCGTACTGGGCCGAGCTGATCGAGGGGATGTTTCCTGCTGTCGCTACTAAGCTGATCCGCGATGCTATCAATGATCAGAAGGCTCGTGATCGTGCCGAAAAGCCGATCCAAGGTTGGATCACCCCTGATCAGTGGGATGCGATGAAGGCTCGATTCAACGAGCCAAGATACATGAAAAAGTTCGAGAAGGCCAAGGCGGCTAGGCAACATGCCTCGAAGTGGTGCGGTGGGTCGATTCCGATGACGGAACATTTTCGTCGTCTGGTATGTATTTTTCTTTCAGAAATATTATTTTAGTGCAAATCCGATAAATTATTACTAATATAATATATTTAATTACAGGTAAGGAAGGTCGGTAACGCCGACAAGGTGACCGTCTTCCTGGCCACCCATCGGAAGGGCGAAGGCCTTATTGACGAGAGGGCCGAGCAGACCTATATAAGTACTACAATACTATTTATTAATTATAATACTTCGTGTTAATTTTAATATAACTTAGTAAATATGCATGCAAATAAATATTCATGTAGTTAGTAATAATAAGTACATTAATTAGAGATTAGAAATCATAGAGTACTATCCATACTTTCTAGGCCGAGTATCAGAGGCTTCGGGACCGGACGACTGCTAGTGCACCTACTGCGGGAGAGGCCGGTACTTCCTCGCAGCCCACTCAAGCTCCGTCGACGGACGAGCTGTGGATGACCGCCGCTAGTGGCCTCCGTAGGGGTACGTACTACGGTACGAGATCCTATGGCGACCTAGTTGCGATCCAGTCCTCTAGGGCATCGCCTGCTAGTGTGCATGGTCCACAGCCGTCCCAGGAGTCTGCCCGAGTCCACCAGATGATGGAGTCTCTCCGTGACGAGCTACTACAACGAATTCAGGACCAGTCTCAGCACCAGTCGGACGAGCCTGTGCTTATTGCACGATTGGATGCGCTCGACCGCGGCATTATAGAGCTCAGGAATGTGACTGAGCGGACAGAGCGGAGCATCACTGATCATAGAGCGTCGATAGAGCGCAGCGTGATGGATCTGCAGGCAACACAGATGTCCATGGACGAGAGGTTGAGATTGGTGCAGGATTTGGTTGCTGATAGCAGTGGTAGAATGTTATCTACCATGGATTCATGCCACCAGCGAGTTGCAGCGTTGGAGCGTTATCGTCCTCCGGGTGTGCCTTCATCGTCGTCGACTCCGCCGGTGCTACTGCCTTCTTCATCGACACCGACTCCACCGAAGTCACTACCTCCTTCATCGGTGTCGATTTCATAGGAGGACTATGAGCTTTTCTTAGCCCTTCGTCGCGGCATGCCCCCTCCTTCTCCAGATCTGTCACGACCCGCACCCTAGAGTAAGGGCACGAGAACGTAACAACGCCCAGCCTACGCCGCAGTGTCGGCGGTAGAACGCTGTCCTAGGTCAATCATCTAACAATATAAAGGTACCTGTACAGTATATACACTCCGAATGGAGGTGACATAGCAATATACAGTCTCAATCACATCTAAAGCAGAATGAAAGATAGGAAGATGGATAGATAAATACTGGAATGAAGGAAAAACCACATAAATACAACCAGAGAGTCTAAGTGTCTACTGACATAACAAATCAGAACCTCCAGCTCAAACAAGACTCTAGTACTGAAAAGAAAGAGTATATACAATCTAGATCTCAATGACAGAAAATAGAAAACCTAGACTAGGGAGCCTCAGTCTCTAAACTAGTGGATCAGGCTGGAAATCTGGGTCACACATGGCATCCACAGCTGCCCCATAGTAGGTATCTATGCAGGCCTCCTCCTCATCCTCTGTAAAATTTTCAACAGGTCCAGTCAGGACGGAAGCGAGCACAAAATATCTCACGCAGTTCATAACGAGTTAGGAAATATAAAGCATGCAATAGAGTAAAGTACATGAAACGCTGAAAGAAGAAGATATATAAAAAACAGTAGAGATTTGATAACAGGAAATATCTAAATATGATAAGTAAGACTGTAAGGAACATGTGATTTTAGAGCACAATATGGTTATGTAAACGGGTTAGGTTATACAATAAAATGGGACTCCTTTGTACGTGGGTGTACAATGGACATATACAATTTCTTATACAATACGATTGATCACATAACCATTTTCTACTCCCCCTCCCCAATCAATACACAAGGATCCAATTCAGTTACGTTACCTTATACAATGACTTGTACAATGGCTTGTACAATGGCTTGTATAATGGCTCAATGTGATACTGAGAGTACAATATGCACAATGAGTGTACAATGATAAGGGTATTCAATAAATACAACATGTAAGTGAAACGCACGTCATAATATGTACTTAGTGAATACAAGGAGATAACATCTCAGAAGAAGATCCATATAGTACCAATCCGTAATAATGATCGTGTCAGCATCAAGTACAGTAATCTAGAGCAAGAATATAAATCCATACAAGTATGAAACGGTCAGAGAATGTACTCGCCTGATATCCTGAGTGTCTGAAGAGAATATACTGTCCGAGGAGTGGTGTATGTCTCCTATAGAACAGTATAAGTCACTAAGAGTCCAAAAATGATACAGTGAAATCCTACTATGCATTCTACATGATTCTAGGTCAATCTAGGCCAAAGTCAACTCTTGGTCAACTTTGGTCAACCCTAGAAGTCAAACTAGGTCAATCTAGTCTAATCAAGTCTAAACTCAACTATCTAGGTCTAACCAGTCATGCTAGGCTCTAACAAGGCTATACTAGACTACACACAACATTCAAGTACTCATACACCTATGTATATACAACACTATGTATATAGATACAATTATTGAATAACACTATGCATTCATAGGCTAAATATTATATGTATACATATAGATATACATTCACACCTATATATATAGGCATATTACATTCACCTTAGATTAGACATAGGTATATATATATGTGCTATGCATACATAGAGAGGGGAACCATAAGGTGTGTGAATATGTGTTCAGGAAATACAACAGTGAAAGAAGAGGGAAGAGTGTGTGTGTGATCAGGTATTCAGTGCAGGAAATATACAAGGCAGTACAATAAGTGAAAAACTAAAACCATGGTGAACATGTATCAAAAAATAGGGATCACACAGATTACTTAGGACTAGAAAACAGTGGAGAAGAGCAACCATGTGTGTGTGAAATGAAACAATGTGAATTCATAACAGTGTACAGGAAAAAGAATCAGTGAAGAGTGGACAATGGGTGTCTGTGTACTCAGGAAATCAGGAATATGTTGGCAGGAATTAATAAGCAGTGAAAGGATGTGTCAAGTGAGAGTGTTCAGGAAATGAACATCAGTGAAGGAACACTCATAATAGTGGGGGCAAAAACACACATGAGAGGTAAGGGATTTAATTCATTTATCACCCAACAATTCCTAGGCAATACATTCAAGTTAACACTCATGTAGTTCTCAGGTTTTTGGCATGTGTAGGTCATGTAAGCTAGTATTAAGAATTTACAAAACCTTATATGCAATCAGTGAAACAAAAGTTCAGTTGTTCTACCTAACAGTGAAGAGTGGAATCACATTAACATGTTACAACTATAATGAAGTTAACAGGAAAACAGTGGCATTAGTATTGAAGTTCTCAGATATTAATGTGAACCAGTGTGACAGGAAAAGGATGTGACAGTGAGCTATATGACCCTTTCAAGGTAATACTCAGGTTTTCCTTACATTGTAAATCAATGAGAGGTAAAAACAAACTCAAATTTTATACCCAAATCAGTGAAATAACAAAGAAGTTCTCAGGTTTAAACACATCCCAACAGTCCTAACATGATATCAATCAATTTAAAGAACAATTGGAAATCAAAAACAGTGGACAGTGTGATACAAAACTCAGGTTGACAGGAGAACAGGAAAAAGGAAGTTAACATGACCTACACTAATCCTCAGATTATACATGGCAGGAAGCCACTTCAAAATCAGCCACACTGGGACACCCATTCCTGTGTGTGACAGGAATGAAACCCAGTATCAATAGTTAAGTCTTGATCCCTCTAAAACTGATAATAGCTATAAACCAAGTTGTCAAATGTTAGGTAATTCAAAATACAAGTAACACTTGACATTAAACAAGGAAATCAGTGAGGGGGTATGCCTGAACAGTGATTCATCTCACTGATAACCCCATCAGTAAATGAATACCATCCCAGCCTAGTTCGAAACCAAAACTCCCCCTCAATTACTAAACTACTAAGCAATCCTAATCTATCACAGATTAATAGGCATATTAGGATCCTAAATATCAATTTAAAACATGATTAAAACATTCAAACTCGATAAATACACAGAGCAACACACCAAACATTAACACACAGGCTTGCACAGTCAAACGTGACCAGTGCGCGTGTCCGTACGCACCCGACACGTCACCTCGTGACACGAGACTTGGGGAGTGTCGTGTCAGACACTGCCCCAAGCTCCACGTCCAATGGCACGCGCCCACGTGCCCTGGAAAGCCCGCACGAGCACGCTGGTAGCAGCGCGTGCACGCGCGCCTGAACCCGTGTGTGCGTGTCCAATATCGACACGACATGACACAAAAACCACTCCAGTGTCCCAGAAACGTGTAAGCGAGAACAAAACAATGATTTCTATTTAAACACAAAATCGAAATCAATACAAAATGCTCATTGAGGCATTTTGTCAAACACCTAAGACAAGTGACTGATACGTGTCCGATACGGACACGTACAGTGCTCAAACCCTAGGGTTACCTATTCCTACAGTAGGGGTAGGGCTAGGGCCTTCCTAAAATGGATTTAAACAGGAATTTAATGGGGTATTGAGAGTTATACCTATTGATGCACAATGAATGGAAAAGCCTTCAAAAGGAAACAACTCCTCAAGCTTCCAAGTCCCACAAATTGTTATCTTCCTGCAAATAACTCATACCAGCAGCAAGAGAATGAATTTTAGGTCCTAATGAAATTGGTTTGGGGAAGAAAGGATTCAAAATGGATTTTTAATGATTTTAGGAAGATGGGACTCACCTCTTTCCTTAGAACTTTTAAAAGAACCTTAAAAGAGGCTAGACCTAAAAACTAGGAGGGATTAAATAGGGGGGCTGACCTAGTGGCCGGCCAAGCTAGGGCTAGGGTTAGGTTTGTGCTAGGTTAGCTAGTCCTATCTAGTTTAGTCACAAAATGACTTGTGTAACCACAAGCCATTTATCAAATAACTTGATTCCTAATTTCCTAATTCAAGTTCTAAAGAATCACTAACCACTAACTTGAGTCATACTAGGTTAGACTAGGGTCACTTGATCTAACCAAGTCCAACTAACTAGGGTTAGTTCCTAGGTTGGTCTACATGAGTCAAAACTAGTCAAAAATCAAACTAGTCCAAATAAATCCAAAATAAATCCTAAAAATTCCCATAAATTCTAATTAATACTAATAAATTTAAATAATAAATAATAATCCCAAATAATTCTTAAAATTATAAAAATGACTAAAATACCCCTCAATCTGGAAATGAACACTAGCAAGACACCAAATCATAAGTCATGAATTTAAATAGTTTAAAAATAATTAGAAATTACTAAAAATCATAACATGAAATAAATACCATTAAATAATAATTATAATTACAAAATTTTAGAATTACCCTCTCCTGGAAAACTGGGTGTTACAAGATCCCCAGTAGTCCTAGTTAGGACTGTTTGTATTGAGTGTTTGAGTACTTGTTTGTGTTTACTATTTGTTTGTGACACTTATTTGTTTGTGACACTTATTTGTTTGTGATACTTGTTTGTTGGTTGCGTAGATAAATTAGTTTTTGGTTGTGTAGACCCATGACAATTTGGATATTAGTTTATATATGTTGTGTGGACTTTGGTTATTTTATGTTGTTATTCGTTTCATTTGGATGTTAATTTACCGGTGTTGAGTGTTCCACCGAAGGGGTCGGCGAACCCAGGGATAAAATGTGCTTTCAGTGTTATTTATTAAACTGCAGGAAGAAAATAATTTTGTGGAGAAAACTATATACTGTAATTTACTTTTTTTATTTTTTTCAAATTTACCGACGTCTACCGACGTTTACCTACGCTTTCCGACGTCAAATTGCATCGGTAGACGTCGCTAAACTGGCATATATTGCCAGGATACCGACGTATAACGACGTCATTTTCGTCGGTATGTGTCGATAAACTTCGGTAAACATCGATAACTTTCCCAAGATTTTATCTCACTTTCCCAGAAAATACCGCCGTATAGCGACATCACAAAACGTTGGTAATATATACCGACTCATAGCGATATCACAAACGTCGGCCATTTTTCCAGGGAATACCGACGTATAGCGACATCATAAACGTCGCTATTTCATCGACGAAACAACAGTAAACGTAGGTAATATACCGACGTAATTTTGCGTCGGTAAACGTCGGTGGTGGCGACGATCAGCGACGTCTTTCCAAACAGCGACGAAGGTTTCCGCGACAAGATGAAGACGTCGCTAAAATATTTTAGCGACGTCTTTAGGCATTTTAGTGACGCATTTAGGCGTCGCTAAATTGACTTATTCTGGTAGTGAGTAATATATACTCGAGAGATGTTAGATTTGCAAGAAAATTGGGCAGGAAGTTCACTTGTAATTGTAATTGATTGTCAGAAATTAATGTCGAGGTATCTGAGAAATATCAAATTCCCGATACACGAAGGAAATTTTCCAGTGAACTCATTTCGACTTAAATCTAATATCTGAAGATTATTTAGCTTGCATAACCCTGTAAATAAAAAGCGAGGCCTAGTTAGATAGTAGTAAAACATTTTATGCAGGAAAAGATGATTCAAGTCAACTAGAAAAAATGACTATCTTCCTGTATTAATAAGTTTTACAAATAACTCGTTTGTACATTTCTAGGTTAATTTTCACTTAAATACTGATGAGAACATAAAATATTATATTTTTATCCCTTAATGTTCATCATTTTATGCTCATTTTATGACTAAAGGTACTCATTATATTTATATTTTGCTGTAGGATGAATTTGGAGACACTATGTGTAAAATGGAGCTAAAATACAATTCTGGACAGTTTTGACACCTTTCACCAAAATGGGCATAACTTCCTCATCTGAAGTGCAATTGAGGTCCTTCAAAATGATTCGGAAAGCTGGGACAGAGGGTACAAATTTCATATTTAGTGATTTTCGAGATTCTGGCTACATCATGGACGAAATCAGGCTAGAAGTTCAGTCAAAGATGCTGTGAACAGAATTAGGAACCAAAATATCTATTCTCCTTTTTTTATGACTTTTTTTTTGGTTTGAGAAGTTGTAACTTATAGAGGATATGTGGGGAGATATTGTGGGCTTGAAACAACTAATTTATGGTGTATAAAAGGGGATAGAAATCATGAGAAGAGATCACACAACACAACTCTTCTTCTTCTTCTCCAACTTTTTTTTTGAAGTTTTGATGAACATGTGCGGCTAAAAGTCTTGTTGGTCGAAGTGTACGAAAGCCTTGGAATCAACAAACTTGTGAGATCAAAATTGTTTTTATATGTTTGATTTATACTTTTGAATATTGAATGCTTTTCTATGCCAACTTTCATGATTGTTTTGTTTAATTACTAGGAGGCCTACTAGTTTATTATTCATTTCGATCTACCGCTAAATTAGATATCAAATCCGTAATTGTTTAATGTTTCTAATTTTTGAAGCAACCAAGATTTAATAAACTGCTTTGTTTTATTAGATCTTAGGAGAAAAGTTTTTGACAAAATTAAATACAACCGCTTGTGCTTGTATTGTTTTGCTTTATCGATCTCTTTGTTCTATAAAAAATTGCTAGATTAAATCGTTAGCGCTTGTCTGAGATTATTTAGTAATTAAAGTTAATTAGGTCGCTTGTATCTAATTAACTAAGTCTAAGAGAGATAGGAAGATACTTCCAACGGTAAATATTCAAAGTATGATTTAATTTATGCTTGCATCAATGATCAATTTTATGATTTCCAATGGTGAATGTTCAGTGAGACCAATATTTGTTCCTTTGATTGAATTTAATTCTTTTTTTAGCTCTTCATAAATTTTCTCTTATAATATTCAATACCTCCTCCATCCTTGTTCACATAGCATAAAATTTATACTAAATTCTCTCCGTGGGATCGATCCTTACTCTCTCTACTACATATAATTTTAAGAGTAAAGGTTTTATTTTTGGGTGCCTGCGATAGCACACCAAATTTTGGCGCCGTTGTCGGGGAGTAGTTCTAGTTGAAGTTTGTGCTTTTTATTCTCATAAAATTTTTTTATTAGAAAAAAACAAAAAATAATTTAATAGGACATGGCGACCAATTATCAAAGAGTTGGCACTTGGCTGGATCTTCCATCTAGGCATGCTAATGAGGTAAATGTTTCTTCTCTTGAACAAAAAATTGCTAGTTTAACTTCCCTTGTTCACTTCTCTTGTTCATCAAATGATTGTAGGTGGAAACATGCAAACAACAATGGCTTGTGAGATTTGTTTAATAGCGGGGCATCCAACTGATGTGTGCCCAATACTTGAAGACGAGCCCAGTGTAACTCAAAATTGTCCAAGTTACCAACAGTACAAGCAACCATATCCCCATGAACAACAATCGGACAAAACTTCTAATTCTGGTATGTCTTTAGAAGATATTGTTAAGTCTATTGCCACTAATACCTTGCAATTTCAACAGAAGACAAGGGCCAGTATACAAGAGACGAAGGACTGCATCCAAAGTCTGAACATTCAAATGAGCCAAATGGCTACAACAATTAAAAAGTTGGAGGCACAAAGTTTGGATAAATTATCATCTCAAACGATAATAAATTCAAAAGACAATGTAAATACAATAACTTTGAGAAATGGTAACGAGGTTGAGTTCATAGTATCAAAAGCACCTACATCGTCAAAACAAGAAAAAAAATAACGTTGTAGACACGAACATTCCTAATGACGACGTAGTTTTTGAACATAATAGCAAAGATGGATTCGATGTTGCCATCAGTGAGCAACTTGAGAAAGTGCATGAGAAATTATCTTTGATTTCTACTTTGCAGGAAATTATAGCAGCATTCACTGATTTTCTAAAAATACAACAGTCAGGTAACTTCCCTTATATGGCAGTACCAATTTTTAACAAAATGCTTTTACCCTCTATTTTGCAGGCCTCTACTCAAGATGTGAAATCCATACCTAGTTTTATCAAATGTGTATAGAGTCGATCCAACGATATATTAAATAAAGGCGCTGCTTGGGAGGCAACCCAAGGGGAGTTTTTTCTTATTCTTGCATTTTTTTGTTTATTTTTGTCTTTTCTTTGCATTTAGCCTTACATTGGGGACAATGTTAGTTTAAATGTGGGGGAGGGGATTTAAATTATTTTAAGCTGTTTCAGTTTTTTTATGTTTCAAAAAAAAGAGTTTTCATTTTATGTTTTTGTGGTTTTCAATAAAGTTTTATTTTATTTTCAAAAAAAAAGGTTTTTTTTGTGATTTTTAATAATTTTTGGTTGTGTATGTCATGAGGAAGATTTAACTAAGTTTAAAAATTCATAACGTGATTGAATAAATACTCTTTTCAACTTAGAATTAATTAGTATAGTTATTTTCCTTAAGGATGGTTGTGACTAAATTTGGTAGACAAAAGCCGGTGAGATTTTGAGCCTTTAGACTGACACATCAGTCTCACTATTTTCATTGATAAGAGACATTCTTCCAAGGACTTGTTTCTCTAGAACTTGCTTAGATTCTCTTCGAGGTCACATCGTGTAGTACCCCGTCCCGCTCAGTCAATCAGAGGAATCGGAACGCCGACGGCGTTCGGACTTAGCCTTGCAACGGCTGCTCGAAGACATCGCTCGGTCGAGGCGACCGCTCGCTCAGGTGGGGTAGTTTCGGTGAACTTGCCTCATCTTAGCCTTCACATAATAAATCGCATGTTTTCAACTTGCACAAGTTGGCTTGATAATAAAAGAGACGAATCCACATAGCTAAAGGGAATAATCCCGACAGGTCGAATTAAGTTAGAATATGGAAAGGTCCAACGGTCGGCTTAGAGTTGCTGCACGACGTGCTTTGAAAATGACACTCGGTCCTTCGTCCCGTGGCTTGGAAGAAGGAAAAGTTGTTATTCGCCACAAGCTAAGAGTTAGCCAAATTCATAGACGTCGCCCGCATAAATGCTTCATAAAGCATGCACGGTCTCTTCGTCCAAGGTGTGGCATAGCCTCTGCTCGCCGAAAGGTTAAGTTGTATTGCACGGCTTGTGGCATAAGTCTAGGCATCTCAAATAACTTGGTTGTTCAAAGTCGAACGCGTATACGGCACGTTCCTACGACGCAAGTCTTGACGCAGCCTTTGCTTGTCAAGTTGTTGCAAAGTAAGTTAGGCAAGTTATGTTAAGCTATCGGGAGTAGTGGCAAGCACGGCCCTATGTTCTACGGCTGGGTATAACCACATAGTCTCACGATTGTAAGGCCCGTCATATAGAGTATGACTTGGGCGGTGGTGTCACATAGAGTTTCAAGTTGGTTTAAAACACGATGTCACGGATTTAGTATTTTAAGGCACGAGCCACGGTTGATTCATTGAGTTTGGAAAGTGCTTCAATAGTTGTTCTTGAGTTGAGTGAAATGATAGGGCAAGAAAGAAGAATGCTCACGACTGGGTCATTGAGGCAAGAAAGAAGAATGCTCGCGATTGGGTCGTCGAGGCAAGGTCTCAAATGTGAGAAGTATTGAACTTGGCCCTGAAAGAGATGGTAACACTAGAAGTAGATTGACTGTGTGAGACGTCAGTTTGAGTCAAGTCTTGCATAGTCATGGACAACTTTTCGACAAGGTAGAATTTTCTCTCACGGCAACCCGTGGCCACGGGACCGATGCGGCCTAAGGAAACAAAAATAGCTCTGGGAGTCTAAAATACCTGAGCCTGGGGCAAAGTATTCGGTGGACGCTCATTGTTGCAAGCACGGGATGGTGTAGAGACAAAATAGGCCAAGGCGTCGGTCCTAAAACTGATCCTAAGGCAAAAGTAGAAAGACAATCGATAGGAAGGGACTATGTTGTACGAAGTAAATCAAACATGTTGGTTTTGTATGGGTGGGCGAGGAGCTCATTCCACCAGTACAGTTGAGTACTGACACCCACATAGTTTTCATGTGCAGGTACAGGTAGAAGCTCGTGGCACGGAGCTCGCTTGGATACGTCAAGGCACGGAGTTCCTTGGGGATCTGAAGCGTGCGGCCGCATGTATTCAAGACTTATACAGGACATAATGTATGGACGTCGCCTTCCGAAGCATCCGCTGGTTCAAGACTTGTACTGAGAGATGAGAAAAAGTTGAGTGACTTGTAATGTGAGATGAGTGAGCTTGAGTGAGCTTGAGAGACTTGTAATCTTGGCCTTGCGTCCATTGTAAGCTTTGTTTCAATATCAATAAAAGAGTGTTTTACAATGACTTGTGTTTTGTTCTAATTTCCGTTGTTATTCTTCAATGTCTCTGTATGGGACTTCTGTGCGACGACCCCATCGCAGCAGCTGAAATAGGCCATTATGGAACCCGCCTTGCACGAGCGCAATCTAGGCTTGTGCGGCATCACGCCTTAGCGATGACGATCGCTCCTACGGGAGTGGAGCGTGACACATCGGCACATGCATACATGAATATGATTAAGGCCATCTTTGTTATACGCTACATAAGCCAAATAGCCTACCCTAAAATTATTTTTTCGTTGGTTGAACCCCTTTGAGCCTTATTATTTCTATTTTTGTGAACCCATATTACAAGCTTTAACCTAAAAAAAATTCTTATCCAGGCCAGAAAACTAGTGGAGCATTATGATATGTATGGATGTATAAAAATAAGTGTGGGGGTATCTGAATTTCTAGTTTGGCTACATATTTTTATTCTCAAATTCTTGAGTAACATCATGAAAAAAATGAAAAAAAAGCAAAAAAAATGAAAATGAAAAAAGAAAAAAATGAAAAAAAGATGATGAGAAAAAGAAAGAAAGAAATAAGTAACAAAAAAAGTAATGGAGGAAATTACTTTTGATATTCATTTTCATAATTCTTCCTCCAATTCCAATAAAGGGGTATGTTGAATGCTTTAAGGTCAATTTGCAGAAGCTAAATGGGGTGATTGGTTTTATATATTTTATATATTCGAGCTTGAGTTAAATTATTTTTGCTCCACTAGTTTTGATGGTTTTTTTTAGCTACACTCCCAAATATATACTACCTTGATCCTAAGCCCCACATTACAACCCACAAAAGTCCTTATAAGTTGTGTTATGCATGTGGTCCAAGTGGTGAAGAATGAGAAGATATGCAAGTGTCACGACCCGCACCCTGTATAGGGGCACGAGAAGTGGATACATCCAGCCTACGCCGCAGTGTCGGCGGTAGTAAGCTGTCCTAGGTTGCTAACTAATCTCATGCAGTGTATATAATGTACTTGTCCAGATGTCAGCTCCGAATGGAGGACAAGTAAAGGATAGGATATACTCAAACACAGTCTAAAACACGATAAGATAACACAGAAGTTATACCTAAGGAATTAAAGACAACAACAACTAACTACTAAAATAATACAACAATATCTTAAACAAACTTAATACAAACTTAATATCTTAACTTTAATACAACAAGTCAAAACATGAAAGCTAAAGTAGTCTACTAGCTAATCTCCTGAATCACTCCTGAGAGTCGGGACCAAAGGTAGCTAATCCCTCGCCAGGTCCATGGTAAGTAGGGCATGTGTCCTCAGGATTATCATCTGTAATATTTTTAACAGGTCCAATCAGGACAGGAACGAGTACAACTCATCTAGAAAATCCAAGTAAATGACAAAGAACTATAAAGCAGTTATAGACAGTTTTATTGATGAGCATGGCTATTTTATACAGGTAATGATGGCATAGAGAAAGAGTAAGATACAAGAAAAGAAAGGTAACTAAAACAAGAGAAGAATCATGGCAATGGAGACGGTAATAAAAGCTAACTGAACTAGAATAACATGTATGAGTCCAGACAGTACAATATAAGTCTAATGTAATCCCAGTGTGAGTCCAGTCCATATAATCCGATACCAGATGATTTCCGGTACAAGATGAGTCCAACAGTGATCAATAAATCCAGGGTGAGTCCAACTATGATCTAACAGTGTATTTTAAAATACCGAGGTCGACATGTAAACGGCTGTAGGTATCAGGCACATCTCTCACGGATCAGGCAAGAGATGGCTATGCTTCCGGTAGATTCCAGTGGGAGATTCCGGATTTGGGGTATGTCTACATGTCTTACTCAATATTTCCCCGTCCAGCAAGTGAATCCAAAATCGACAAAAGAATCGAGATGAGTCCGGCCAATACGTGATGATTCCAAAAATGATTCCGAAATGATTCCAATAACTCCAGTAATAGAGGCCAGCAAGTAAGGTATGTTTCGATACATGAATCCATAAATATCCATACGTGTTGATACAGAGAATCACATAGAACTAACTAGAACTGAAATACAGTAATTGACATTTAAATGAGAGAACTATCAGAGAATGTACTCGCCTGATACTCTGAAAAGAGTAGTGTAATATCAGATATCTGTACCAGGGTCACAATGTCCTAAAATAGAGTAATATAGTTATAACATATCCAAAATGAAGGTAAATAAAATCTACAATACAATCAATATGAATTCTAAGCCAATCTAGGTCAAAGTCAAACTTGGTCAACAATACAGTCAAATTAAGTCAAATCAAGTCATATTAGGTCACAAGAAGTTAAACTAAGTCATACAAGGTCAAATAAGGTTAAACAAGTCTAATCTAGGTTAAAGTCAACTCTTGGTCAAACATTCTAGCCAAACTAGTCAAGTTATCTAGGGTTTAGTCAACAATGGTCAGAATAGTCATTTACTAGTCAATATGGTCAAACTAGGTCAATCTTAGACTAACTAAGGGTTTGGTCAAACATAGACTAGTCAACAAGGTAATTAGGTCAAGGGTCAACTCTATAAGGCTATCTCAAACCAATCATAGGCCATCATGTCTTAGGATACCAAGGATTCTATACCACAAAGCTAAGGCATAACCAATCTCCTATACAAGTATATCACACAAAATATATATAGTACAATACCAACCTTAATTCTGTAATCAAGCTAATCCCATACTCCAACTCAAGTCATGACTCAACTCTAAGTATCTCACTTAACCCCATACATATCTTAATCTACATAGGATTATCCTCATAATCCATATGGTTAACCTAATCATCTAGTTAGGGTTTAGTCAAACCTTAGTCAAATAGTCCTTCTATGTTCATCCAAGTCATTTCTAGGTCAATTTGGTCATGGTTGACCTATAGTTGACTTTGGTCAACCATGGTCAACAAGGGTCAACTTGCTAGTTAAACTAGGTCTACTAGACCTATTGGTCAATCCTAACTTGCTACTAACCATAGGTTAGTGAATCTAGGACACTAACACATATAGGTATATATATATCCCACTATGTATATAACATATATATACTTTCAATATATATCTAATACAAATATATATAATACATACTCTATATATATATACCAACTATATATATAGATAACCAAATATATATAATACATATATATACACATATATATAACATATTTATAACATATATATATATATATATATATATATATATATATATATATATATATATATATATATATATATATATATATATATATTTTTAAAATATATATATATATATATATATATATATATATATATATATATATATATATATATATATATATATATATAGAGGGAAATGGGATAGTGGTGTACATGCTTAGTGAGAGAGAGAGGGTGTGTCATGTGTACATGAGAGTGGAAGGGGTGTGAGTGTGTGGCAGTGGTGTGTGTGTGCACAGCAGGGGGGGTTAAACTCAGGAATTCTGAGATAGGGCCACACAACACACACACACATATGTGCATATATACATAGACCTATACATACCTATATATATACATATATACACTCACATACCCATACACATATACCCACACACTCATATACATATACACATACATATATAATATATATACGCACAAATATACATATATATACACACAAAAATTGGTTTGAAATTCATTTTAAATACTGAAAAAAAACAGGAATTACTGTTCATAACTGAACCCATAGGTAACCACCCAAAATCGATCTAAACCTAACTAAAACCTAAAACCAAGGGTTGGTAATCGTGTCCCCACACGTGTACGTGTCGTGTGTGTCCATGGGAGTCTACCACGACACGACACGGCGTGTCCAGTGGTCAAAATACCCAATCGGGTAACACAAACTGTGCACTGTGTCACAGCATCGTGCAGAGATGCACACGCGTGTAGGACACGACACACATGTCCATGTGTCTCGTGCACACGTGGGTAGGTTCGTCTAGGGTAGGTCTAGGTGTCTAGGTGCCTGTCCCGTGTCCAAGTGTCACCAGGACACGGCACGAAGCCCGTATCAGTCGAGTTTTCTCGACTGATGCACACTGCTATGCGCAGCGTCGTACAGTGAGTCGAGTGGCTCGTGGACACGACACGAGCCACGTGGGGCCTCGTGGTCACGTCCACGTGTAGCCCACGTATTGGGCTACACACTCGTGTCCACACGAGGTGTCCACAACGTGTCTAGAGTCGACACGACTCGCGTGTCAGTGAGGAAAAACATGTTCGTGCAGTGCAGTGCATGACCCGTACGAACGCATTTTCGTGTCCGACACGACTCGAAAAGTTGTGAGACTCGAAGGGGGGCCTGTCAGAGGTTGCCCCCACCTCTGTGCCAAATGGCACGTGTCCACATGTCCAATTCGTGGAGAAAACAGTATCGGGTAGCAGGGGACAGTGCACTGTGTATGCACATCGTGTTCGTGTCCATTTTAGACACGGACACGACACGATAACGTGCTCAGTCCTAGTGTCTCGTGATCATCATGCCAAGGGCTACCCAAATGTGCAATTTGTTTTGGAAAACAACAACTTTTATTCCTAAGTGGCATTTCACCAAACACACTAATTTAAGCACAGATACGTGTCTGATACGGACACCAAACCAAACCTATTTCCTACAAAACTTGACCCACAGCTAGGGTATACCTATATGCATGCAACCATGAAGATAAAACACAATATTAACAAGGTTTGGGGGTATTTACTTATTGAGTGAAAACTCAAGAAAACACCAAAGTAGGGGGGGTGTCCTCTTCAAATGATGATGCCCAAATGGTGTTCAACCTTGCTAGCTAGGCTCCCTTAGCATCCTCAATGGTAGGGGGTTCCAATGCAAGAAACTAGGCTCAATTTGGTGTTAAAATGGCTAAGGAGTGAGGTCTTGAAGTTGTAGGAAAAACTAGGTTTTTTGTGTAAATGATATGAGGTGTGTTGTGATGAGGGGGTGGTCATATAGGATGGGGGGTAGGGTTGGCTGCCATGGGAAGGGTATGGGTAGATATTAGGGTTCCCTCCACCTTGCTAACTTAGTTCCTAAGGCTTTGACTAGGTAGATAGATATTTAGGTTTCTAGAAAATATCTTAGATAGGTAATATCTAGATATTTGTAAACTAGGTATTTATACATAAAGCTAACATCTAACATTAGTCTTCTAGGTTAGTTGCCAACCTCTAGATTAGTGCTAAACTAGGTTAGGAGCTAACATGACACTTAACAACTAATTAAATAATAATAAACTACATAAATCTAAATAAATTCTAATAAATTACCAAAATACCCTTTTGACTAAAAAGTGGTAATTTGATATCCTAATCACATGGTTAGGCTTACATGGTCATGGTTAGTCTCTAGGTTATGAAATCTCTAGGGTTTACACTAGGGTTATACTAGTAAAATCACTAAGTCATAAGTCGTGACTTAGAAAATAGTTTTAAACTATCTAAAAATCACCAAAATTCATAACATGACTAAATCACCATTATTTAATAATAAAAATAATAAATTTTTAAAATATCCCAATTTCAGAAAACTGGGTGTTACAGCAAGCTTATGGTAGATCATTTCTTTTGGAATGAATTTGAGAGAAACACATACCCTTCAAATATATGAGAGTTGAGTGTTTATTCCCGTGAGGGTCTACCAATTTAGTTTACTCTATCTTTAAATAAAATTACTTACTAAGAAATTAGAAGTTGTCTAAGAATATAATTTCAAGACATGTTATGGGTTTTAAAGAGCTTGTTTATTCTTTATTTATGACATTACAACCTTGATTTTCGTTTTGAAAAAAATAAATTTTGAGTTTTGTCCGAGGACGAACAAAAGTTAAGTGTGGGGGTATTTGATGAGAACATAAAATATTATATTTTTTATCCCTTAATGTTCATTATTTTATGCTCATTTTATGACTAAAGGTACTCATTATATTTATATTTTGCTATAGGATGAATTTGGAGACACTATGTGCAAAATGGAGCTAAAATACAATTCTGGACAGTTTTGACACCTTTCACCAAAATGGGCATAACTTCCTCATCTGAAGTGCAATTGGGGTCCTTCAAAATAATTCGGAAAGCTAAGACATAGGGCTACAACTTTCATATTTTGTGATGTTCGAGATTCTGGCTACATCATGGACGAAATCATGCTTGAAGTTCGGTCAAAGATACAGTGAACAGAATTAGGAACCAAAATAACTATTCATTTTTTTTATGACTTAGTTTTTTTGGTTTGCGAAGTTGTAACTTATAGAGGATATGTGGGGAGATATTGTGGGCTTGAAACAAATAATTTATGGTGTATAAAAGAGGGTAGAAATTATGAGAAGAGAACACACAACACAACTCTTCTTCTTCTTCTTCTCCAACTTTTCTTTTGAAGTTTTGATGAACATGTGCGGCTAAAAGTCTTGTTGGTCGAAGTGTACGGAAGCCTTGGAATCAATAAACTTGTGAGATCTAAATTGTTTTTATATGTTTGATTTATACTTTTGAATATTGAATGTTTTTCTATGCCAACTTTCATGATTGTTTTGTTTAATTACTAGGAGGCCTACTAGTTTATTATTCATTTTGATCTACCGCTAAATTAGATATCAAATCTGTAATTGTTTGATGTCTCTAATTTTTGAAGCAACCAAGATTTAATAAACTGCTTTATTTTATTAGATCTTAGGAGAAAAGTTTTTGACGAAATTAAATACAACCGCTTGTGCTTGTATTGTTTTGCTTTATCGATCTCTTTGTTCTATAAAAAATTGCTAGATTAAATCGTTAGAGCTTATCTGAGATTATTTAGTAATTAAAGTTAATTAGGTCGCTTGTATCTAATTAACTAAGCCTAAGAGAGATAGGAAGATACTTCCAACGGTAAATATTCAAAGTATGATTTAATTTATGCTTGCATCAATGATCAATTTTATGATTTCCAATGGTGAATGTTCACTAAGACCAATATTTGTTCCTTTGATTGAATTTAATTATTTGTTTAGCTCTTCTTAAATTTTCTCTTATAATATTCAAGACCTCCCCCATCCTTGTTCACATAGCATAAAGTTTATACTAATTACTCTCCGTGGGATCGATCCTTACTCTCTCTACTACATATAATTTTAAGAGTAAATGTTTTATTTTTGTGTGCCTGCGACAGCACACCAATACCTTTAACTTTTTTTCACTTAAATAAGTTGATACATTCTATTTTTTACATGCAATTTGCCATTATGAACTTATGATCAAAAAGAAAAGGAAACACTACTAAAATTTGTAGCGACGTTCCAAAACGTCACTAATCTCGGCCTAAACGTCGCTAACCTAAATTAGCGACATTTTCAGCGACGTTTTAGAAATAACGAAAAAAAAACGTGTCGCTAATCGAGAAAACGTCGTAAAACGTCGCTATGGCGACGTCAGTTAGCGACGTCGACGTTATTTGCGACGTTATCACGTGGATGGGGGAAATGAATCGAGGGGGATTTAATTTTATTAGAATTTAGCGGCGTTCATACGAACGTCGCTAAATTCGTCACTATTAGCGACGTCATAGCGATGTGAAGCGACGACTAGCTCATGTAACTAATATACGTCGTTGTCACGTCGCTATGTTCGTCGCTAGTAGCGACTTTTAGCGATGTTTCAATTATACGTCGCTAATATCCACAATTTAGCGACGTTTCGGCAACGTCGCTAAATTTACGTCACCAATTGAGCAGATTTTAGAAGTGAAAAAGGAAAAAAAAATACTCTATTTTCTTCGGTAACTAATGATCTAAAGTGCAAAGCGCATGATCATTCTTGAACTTTTTTGCCTCTAACTTTTTTTTAAAAAATCTCAATCACCTCTTTCAGGCTGCCAAATAGAGAAGGCAACAACGTTAGGTACGGAAGCAAAGACACGCGCCAAAGATATAGATAAACAGTAGAGTTAGCAAGAGATCATAGTTGTGTCTTCCGTCTTCAAGGGGCCCTAATCATTTATTGAGAAATGATCAAAATGAAAGCAGAACATATATAGTAATAACAACAAAAGTATAAAATATTGACAACGTTGCACTGACAATTCCTAATGCCACAGACGTGTGGTATTAGGTCATACTAAATGAGTTTTACATACCAAGAATGAAGATCAATGATTAAAAGAACTATAAGAGTGATTTGAAAGATAACTGATGCACCTAGACCCACATTGGACGGAATTCCAGCTGTCAGCAGTCCCGGATAAATTAGGTCATGTACTATTAATATGTAGGTTTAAAGACATACAGTTGCTACCGTCAATCTAGTTTGATCATTGCTACTCCAAAATAGGCTTATTGACATATATAGTGTAATGCCTGTGGTTCGTATTACGTATCTTGGTATACGTGTACGTATTTTGACTCGTATTGTATGTCTCCCTGCTTGGTTTATTATTGCTTGGTTCACCTTGGGATTGGTTCGGCTAGGCTTGGGTTTGCTTATTTGGTTCATCATGAACCAAGTGGAGAACCCCTACCTATCACCACCATCTCCATTTATTAACCCCAACCACCTTCTCTCTCTTCATTCAATTTTCTCATTACTGCTCTTCCTCTTCTTCTTCCTCACCGAGCCCCCACCGTAGGCAAGTGTAACTTGCTTCATGAAGGAACTCCCATTTTATTGTTCTATTTTCTTCTCCACAAGATTCTAAGCCTCTTTAGTATTTAGTGTTTTCAAATTCCATGGCTCATTTCATATAGATCTAAGTTTCTAGTATTTTCGATCTTCTTAGTTTTGATCTACTAAAATAGCTTGTTTTCGAAAATTAAGAGTTTCATGTAGTAGGCCTCATGATTTGGCACAAGTTTGGTTTTGGGATGGCTGGATTTCACCAAGTCGAGTTTCCTTGAGTTCTGAGCTTTTACGCATGTTGACCTTGCCATATGGAGAAGATATAGTTTTACGCACACGTTTTATGTGCCAGCATATTGTTCAGCCTTTTATGCTCACGTCTTAACGTGTTCACGTAGTGCCCATTTACGCTCACGCATCGCGTGCCAAGCGTACTCGTTTTACGCTGAGCTAATCGATTTTACGCTCGGGACTCTCCCGCTCGCGTAAAATAGAGCTAGCATAAAATCCCTAGCTCGAGCCAGCTCTCACGAGCGTAAAGTTTGCCGAGTGTTCCTCGCGTAAAGTTTCCCTCACGTAAAGCTTTGATCGAGAGTTGGCATGCGTAAATCTTACGAGCGTAAAGCTCGGCTAGCGTAAACCCCCACCCACATGTACCCTTGCTCGCGTAGAGCTATCTTACCTTGCTCTTGCTAGCGTAAGCCACTTTACGGTTGAAGGCCCTTGGTCTAGCGTAGTAATATGCGCGTAGAGACTTGAGTTGCTATGGCGTACACCTTTACCCCCCCATTTTATATTTTTACGCCCATTTTATATCCTTTCGCCTTTTGTCATGAACTTGATAATCACGAATTTATTTAATATATTTGGAAATAATAATTGAACATGGCATGGTATGACAAGTATACCTGACATGATTATCTCGAATTGCTGTTACGACGGCTAACATGACCTGACATGACCTGACAAGAATGATTGACCTGGACACCGTGGATGATTGTGTTTGTACAAATAAACCAGTACTGTCTTGGATCATGTCTAGGACAGGGAACCCTGAATACCACGGTCAGGGGTACCTACTGAAATCAACTACAGATAATAACTAGAATAGTTCAGTAGTTATGAAAAGATTTCCCAGCTACAAACAATCCCGTTATCTGGACGCACTAGCGGACTTGTAGCCTACCGACGAGTAGGGCACATTTCCAGCACACAGTCATGTGGTGCACCCTTCATAAACGGACATTCGACCCGGATAACCTGGATGATCTGCAGGGCTGGTGGCTGTTGAAATAATCTCATTGTATCTTGCTAGTAACTAGGCCTGTGATAACCCTAGTTAGTTAAAGTATCAAGCCGTACTCATTGCTTGGCCGTGATTGATTGGATGGAATTTAGCCCAGCTTAGTCTTGCCCCGATCCTGTACAAGATTGTTACATGACGGGATTATTTATACTGGCCTTAACAATAAAGATCAGGGGACCAGTTCTGTTCAGGCGAAGGGTTACAACCCCGGTCCTTGTTTGGTTTAAGGGTTGTAACCTGGCTCCCGGAGAAGTTCTGTGTCCTCTCTTCGTTTATTATCTTATTGCTCTCCATGCCATACTCGTCATGTTTTACTTATTTCAATAGCATGATTATTTATACTGGCCTCAACAATAAAGATCAGAAGTCCAGTGCTATTCAGGCGAAGGGTTACAACCCCGGTCCTTGTTTGGTTTAAGGGTTGTAACTTGGCTCCCGGAGCAGTTCTGTGTCCTCTCTTCGTTTATTGACTTATTTTACCCTATGTTCCTGCTTACCAACAAGTAGTTGAGACGGGTTCTATTCAGGTGAAGGGTTACAACCCCGGTCCTTGTTTGGTTTAAGGGTTGTGACCTGGCTACTTGAATGGTTTCCTCGTACTCAGTTTATTGTTGTTATATTTGCTATTATCAGTTTCGTTTTAATCATCATTAATATTCTATTGTGATATGTTGGTTTTAGTTCCTAAGTGAAGCCTCCTTTGTGGCACTTGCTCTTTCTGGGGTCTGATCCAGCTGGTTTTGTGTGGCCAGATATCGGAGCAGCTCCAGAGGTTCCACCTACCTTCCAGCCAGATGGTGACCACCAGGCGTAACCCTGGCAACGAGTGGGTTTCTTTTGTTCTCCTATTTCATTATAAATTATTCTTTTGAGGCGTTTAGCCGACGAGCACGTGTTAGCTCGGTTGCACCTTTATTTATTGTCTGCCTACGGGCTGTAACATGATTGACAAATCCTAGGGTTGATTATGTATGACAGAAACTCTTGCTAGTCTTGACATTTTGTAACGACTAGCTTCAAGATCAACTGAATATGTAATGTTTGGGACGCCTTATTATTGTGTATTTGGTGATCTTACATCTTGCAATACTTACTTGCTTGCGATTGAGACACTAGGCTTGTTTATGACCATAGGAGACTAATGGATTGTAGTTAAACCTTCATATATCTAGACAGCCGTGACCGTATAGTGAGATGGATTTCGTTTCATTATGCGCAGCTGGCTATGTATGCCCCCGCTCTCTAGTATTCTGGTTCTGGGACGTTACATATAGATAACAAGCCTGTACTGTCTATAATAAAGACATTCTGGTGCGAACGAGTTTGCGAGCGGGATCGACTATCGCTCGGACGAGAATAAGTGAGACTTAGAATGTATGTTGATAGAGTCGCTACTTGACCAACGCCAAAACGAACACGAGAATGGTTCTTAGACTTTGAGAAACGGGCGAACGCGCGATTGAACATATCTATTAGGAATCGAATGATCTTTTGAGGACTTATAGAATGACTTGACCCCGAGTGGTGTATGTGATAGGTTCGGAGAAGAATAAGAGTGAGTATCGACGACTAGTCGAGTAGCTCGAACCCTGAGTGGTGTATGGACGTTATAGAAATTGTTCGAGCGAGACTAAAAAATTTACGGATAGAACGAGTATGTCGGCAAGCGATGATATCGTACAAAGTCTTAGAATGAGTAATGCTTAGTTGGTTGCGACTTTGAGAGTCTCGAACGAGATATCGTTCGGACGAATTAAGAATGCGTAGTGCAATTGCAAAACGATTGAATGATGATTCGAAATGATAAGGTAAAAGGGTGTGTTGGTCGAGGAAACGTAGTGAATCGTACATGCGATTTTGAATTTAGTCGAATGGATTGAAACTTGAGTTAAGACGAAATACTCAGACGAGATCAAAGATAGCACGATCGAAGGATAGCGTGCATGGGAAACGTTGAGTGGAGATACGAGAATGACTAAAGAATTGGAATAGATGTAGCTCAATAAAGATTTAGCACGAGATAATGTGAATTGAGGAAATTAAGTTGTACGACTCGAAATTCGTTGCGAAAGGAAGATCGCCAGGTTATGTACATCATCGATGGTATTTAGGCGTATCAAAGATCGATGTATGATAACTCGGGGGTACTCTGATTCGATGAATGATGATCGTGTTAGAAGTTATTATTTTGAAGGATACTATGTTGGGGAATTTTGATAGAAACGAATGTTTGGAATGAAGAAGGGAAGTGACTTGATTGTTCGGTGATAACCACAACGACAACGATCTTGTCTTGCGCGAGCGCAAATCCAGCCTCGTACATGTGTCACGTCGAATTTGGGACGATCATTCCGCGTGAGCGTTGGCATGGTGATTCATGTCCAACGGGAATGATCGAACTCGAAATACCTTGACATGGCAATTTTGATTGTTTCGACTTGTGGTTTGAAGCGAAGGCGAATTGGAGGATTGATCGGACTTATGATGGACGATGAAGTAAAGTTGAGGATTGAGTAGGCCAAATTCGCGTATCAAAAATGAGTAAGTCTAGATGCAACGCAAGAATTACGTCCCGATGAGGACGATTATTCTGCGGGAATGTTGACATGGTGATTCATGTCCACCGTGGATAATCAGACTTGCGTGAGATCGGGGCGCGACATATTGCAAGGCTAGACGACCTTGTGATCGACTACATGGATTGGATAGGGTGGATAGGTGAAATGTATCAAACATACTTGAAGAGATAGACAACGATAATTGCTAGTACGGACACACGATAATAACATGTTGAGGATTCGGTTGAGGACAACCTATCGTAGGATGACTTTCCTAAACGAGCTCGGACTTGGAGCGGAGAATGTGTTGATGCGAATAGGACGAGCACTGCTTGATGTTTAGAAATTAGAGTGAAACGAACTGGGTAGAAACTCCCGTGCAAACGAACAAAATAGTTTAACCATAGATTTGGGGCGAGCGTCGTGCAATGACTTTGCACGATGAACCGAGAACTTGACTTGTACCTATGACCTTGTGATCTGACCTAGCGGATAGGCGGACGACCCTATGCCGAGTGATTGAACCTGTGCGATTGACATTACAATATCGTCTGGACAGACAATAGACTTGGGGCAACAAGACTTAGAGTAGGACGGAGAACTGGAAGTGTGCGTGAACGATGACGAGACTGGCCCCAAACGAAGTAAATGATAGGAATGGATGACGCATAAGTAAAGTTGGGATGACGAATTGAATCATTGATAGAAAGATATACTCGATGATAGTGCAATACTTGGTCTTGAATCGGACGAAAATTACTTAGACTCGGTCGACTCCGCTAAAAGAAGAAATCGTATTGATTCCATAGACAAGAACGCTTGAGAAACGAATTGGATCATTTTGAGGACCGAGATAAACGATAGTGAGACGCACAAGAGTTCGGCTTTAATCGAAGTAACAGAAAAACGATTGGCAAATCGAAACTATCACGAGTAGCTTGTCCGACTTCGCTAATCGCTAAGCTTAATTGGTTGAAATGTACGTATTCGGGGGACGCCTTGAATATGTGCACGACCCAAACTTAGCGATATGATGAACTCGAATGCAGCTGCAAGTGGGTGTTGAGATGCGTACAAATAAAAGTGAGTTAGCCTCAGCCTACGACCCTCGCATTTGATGAATTACAACGTGCCTCGTGTGACCATTACAGCCCCACAATAGGGCACAACAGCAACCAAGTCGAAGAAATACGATAATTGAATAAGTACCATCAACTCTAAAATGAATGAAAAGTCATTCAATAAAATCGACCAAACGTATGCGACACGAAACTTGGAAAGGTATCGAGTGTAGTTCAGTGCCATCGAGCTATAAAGCCATTCGATAGGGACTGTCTAAGATACGCACACGACATGAGTTAAGGAATGGTAGGATGACCTGCACTCAGGAAGTCTCGAGGACGAGACTTGTTTTGAGTGGTGTATTATCTAATGACCCCTCCGCCCTAGCGGAACGCCGATTCAAACGGCAAGTGCAATGACTCAAACGAGCCGTCGACCCGAAGAGTTAGCATCGACCAGATGAAGAATCGATGCAAGGCTTACATTGGCCAGTCAAAGATGAATCCAGACTTACACCTTCAAAGGCACGCTCGGAGTATCGTTCGGCCGATGCGAATATCGCTAAGGTGGGTGGCTCCGATGAACCCGTCTTTGCTTAGCCTAGACACAAAACAATATGGACACTATCGCTAGAATCACTAGGCGATAATACTGCGCGTGCTAATAAATGACTCAACGCACCTAGCTAAGGGAATAATCCCATCTTGTATGCTTGTATAGAACATAGAAAATGTGAGAACTCTCGCACCGCACTCCGCGCTCGTGCTAAGGCAAAGTTTACATTCAAGTTTCTTATGCGTTCAACAATGAAACAATAAACGGTTTACAATAATAAAACGGAAAGACTATCGACATAGTCGTTCCGAGTAGAATATAGCAACATTGGAAGACTTCGGGATCGATGGGTCGCCAAGGCGACTCCCGTACGGGGAGTTGTATAATGTATGAATGAATGAATGAACAAAAAAGTGAATGAATAAATCAACGAATGAAACAATGAATATGAGAAGGAATGAATACGTGAACGAATCAATGAACGAACGAGCAAGTGAAAGAAAGAAAAGAAAGAATGAATAAAAGGTAAGAAAGAAAGGAATGGTTAGCGACAGGTGTGACGGGGACGTGCATCGGGGCTCGCTACCCGCGCTGCACGGGCGCCACCGCCAACATGGTCGATAACGCATTATGGCTAAGGGTTAGCCTATGGCTCGGAGACAGCCGTTAAGTTAAAATGACAAGTCAATACGAAATGGTCGTGGACAATCCCCTCGTATACGGGAGGTAGAAGAAATAAGGGATTTCTGCGGCTCGATCAAAGGGAGGATCGTGACCGGCCTAGGCGGAAAACATGGCGGCTTACGGTGCTGGCCTGGGTGCGGGCTTGGCCACCCAGGAGACGTAAGTGCGGGAGTATTTCAAGAGACTATCAAGGTGTACCAGCCGCACACTATGATAGGGTAAGAATACCAAAGGAGAATATGTCCAAAATGGCTTGTGGTGCCAGCGACCGGTGCATATAGATTAAGTGGGCTTTGCAGGTGGCAATCCACGTGCAAGTCTTTGCATTGAAACAAAGTAGTCTAAGTTAACTGAATGAAGCACCTTCTGAACAGGCTTGAAAATAAAACACTAAATGATCAAGAGTACTTCGTGCAAATGAGTTAGAAAACCCGCCTACGACGCGCTAGGACATGAGGCAGGGACACGCCCTTGACATTGAATGTTTGCATGAATTACGTTAAGTTGATATTTACGAATTGTTGATTAACTTGGTTTTACTTTGGATAGGGAAGGCCGGACGGTAAGTATGGATAAGTCATACATGTATTTCTATGCGACACTTGAATTCGGCAACACGAGATAGGTTATGAAATATGCCATGAAACTGATCCTAAGGCAAGATTAGAAAGACAATGAATGATAGACGGTGCACAAAAGTAAATAGAACATGTTTGGTAATGATAGCATTATGGGCGAGCTAGCCTCCCCACCAGTGCATAACAATGTACTGATAACCCCACAGTTTGCTTGCAGGACACCGGAGATGTCGCCGGGTGAGGAGCTTCCCTCGAATGTGCTAAGGTACGGAGCTAACTCTGGGGCCTTGGAGCGTTGCAAGGAGCTGAAGAACCATATATAAGACATAATGTATCGAAACATCGCCATGAATCATTCCATGTTGTAAGCCACTAGGCACGCCTTTTACTTTCCGCTGCAAATGGGGACACTCTGTGCGACTCTGTGACCTAGCTCAAATCGGCCGTTTCTGGATATTAGCCTTGCACAGGCGCAACTTAGGCCCGTGCGGCATCACGCCTTAGCGAGGACGATCGCTCCTACGGGAGCGGGGCGTGACAGTAATGGACTTAGTATTAAGTAATGGTATACACTTAGATACAAATAATGGTATCATCCCCATCGGAGTCGGTGCTATTATTTGTATAACCAGAGCAAGACCAACATATTAATTTTATTTGTCATAAAGTTATGTTGACATGATAGTAAAATTAATAAGAAAAACATACTTGAACAAAGTTGAATTTGTATACGTCCACACTATCGTGGCATGCTAAATTCATGGTGTTCAAGGAGTTGGTGAATTTCTTATTATTGTTTTGAGGGAATCAATATTTAATTAATTTAAAAAGTTTTTTTTTGCCCTACATTATTTTATTTATATGATTCTCAGGATTTTAAAATGGGTTCTTTCAGTCCACTTATAGTGATTCTTAAATAAAACAAACTTATTGGACCTAATTATATTGACTGGAAACGTAATTTGGACATTATTCTGAATCCTGAGGAGTACAAATATGTACTTGTTGAGGAATGTCCATCTAAGCTTGATGCTAACTTTGATGAAGAGGTCAAAAAGGCTTATAAGAAGTGGAAAAAGACGGATGAGATGGCGCGGTGTTATATTCTGGCATCTATGTCAAATGTACTGCAACATCAGCATCAGGCCATGGCCACAGCTTATGACATGATGTACAACCTCAAGGAATTCTTCGGATATCAGAGTAGAGCAGCTAGGCAGTTTGCCATGAAATGTTTGATGAATACAAAAATGGTTGAGGGTACACCAGTAAGGGATCATGTTCTCAAGATGATGTGTATATATATATATATATATATATATATATATATATATATATATATATATATATATACATAATAATAATAAAACATATACATACATAATATAAAATATATATATATATATATATACATACATAATAATAAAACATATATACATATATATAAAGAAATGAATATATATATATATATATATATATATATATATATATATATATATATATATATATATATATATATATATATATATAATCTGAATGAGATGGAGATCCTTGGAGCTGAAATCGATGGGGAATCCCGGATCGATATCATTCTCGGGACTCCGTCAAAAAGTTTTGACAATGTTTGCCTTAATTACAACATAAACAAAAGATTGTATAGTTTGGCAGAACTTGCAAAAGAGCTACAGGATACTGAATCTCTCTTTTGGCAGAGTGGTCATGTTTTTGTTTCTGAAAAGGCTTCTACTTCTAAGCCAAAAGGCGGTAAGAAGAAGAATAATGTTCAGAAACAGGAAAACTCAGCAAAGAAGGGCATGGGACCTCAAGGTGCGGTGAAAAAAGCCGAAAAGCAAATGTTTCAAGTGCAAAGGGTCAGGATATTGGAAGACTGATTGTCCACTTCTCAAACAAGGGAACAAAGAATGTATATCTCATTTACTAGTAGTTGAAACATGTTTAGCGGTGTTATCTACCGGCACCTGGTGGTAGATACAGGAGCCACTAATCATGTCTACAATACATTACAGGGGTTCCAAGAAACCAGACGGCTCAGTGATGGAGAGATATGCTTGTTCATGGATGATGCTACAAAAGTAGCGATCGTTGCATTAGAAGATGTTACTTTATCTTTTGGTAGAAATAAGTCTTTGATATTGAGAGATTTTCTTTATGCACCTTCACTTAGAAGGAATTTAGTTTCTGTTTCTATGTTAGTTAAGGATGGATATTCAATTTATTTTAATGACAATATTGTTATTAGAAAGAATAAACATTTCATCTGTTCTGGTGCATTGGTTGATAATTTGTATGTCATTAATCCTATTTCGCCCACAATGCAACTTATGGAAATGAATAATATATTATCTAACTTAAATAAGAGAAAAGAACCATCTTGTATGAACCAAACATATCTTTGGCACTTGCGATTGGGGCATATTAACCTAAGAAGGATTCAAAGACTGGTTAAAGATGGACCTTTGAGTTCATTGGAAGTGGAGGCATTACCAGTCTGTGAATCCTGCTTGGAAGGTAAAATGACCAAAAGGCCTTTTACGGCAAAGGGGTATAGGGCCAAAGATGTGTTGGAATTGGTTCATTCTGATTTGTGTGGACCCATGACTATCCAAGCTGGAGATGGCTTTGAATATTTTTTCACATTTTTGACGATTATTCAAAGTATGGATACATTTATTTGATGCACCGTAAGTCTGAGTGCTTTGAGAAATTCAAAGAATACAAGGCTGAAACAGAGAAACGACATAGAAAATGTATCAAGTCATTACGATCAGATCGTGGTGGCGAGTATCTCTTTGAAGAGTTTAGGGATTATTTATCAGAGGCTGGGATTGCATCTCAATTGACTGTACCTGGAACGCCCTAGCAGAATGGTGTAGCCGAAAGAAGGAATATAACCCTTATGGAGATGGTTATATCAATGATGAGTTATTCGGATTTAACAGATTCATTTTGGGGATATGCCTTAGAGACTGCAGCTTATATTTTGAACTTGGTTCCTTCTAAGTCAGCACATCTTACTCCCACAGAGCTGTAGATTGGACGTAAGCCTAGTCTAAAACATGTTCGCATTTGGAGTAGTCCAGCACATGTGCTGAATGAGAAAGCAGATATGTTGGAATCTCGTACAGAAGTACGCTTGTTTGTAGGCTATCAATAGGAATGAAAGGAGGTTTATTTTATAGTCCTAAGGATCAGAAGGTCATTGTTAGCACCAATATCCGATTCTTAGAGGAAGACTATGTGATGAACCATAAACCCACAAGTAGAGTTGTTCTAGAAAAACTGAGAGGTGAGACACCAAGTACTTTAGTATCAACAGTACAAGAGGATGAACCACAAATAACTGCACAACGTGTCACAAATGTTACACCACAACCGATAGTGCCTCGTCGTAGTGGGAGGGTTGTGATACAACCTGATAGATATATGTTCTTGGGAGAGTCATCAGACTTCATCCCTGAGTAACAAGTTTATGATCCCTGTACCTATAATAAAGCACTCCAAAAAAAAGATGCAGTCTTGGCAAAAAGCAATGATATCTGAAATAAAATCTATGGATTCTAATCAGGTCTGGGAACTTGTAGAACCACCCGTTGGTGTAAAAGCCATTGGATACAAGTGGGTCTATAAGAGAAAAAGAGGATCAGACGGTAAGGTTGAAACCTTTAAACCTCGGCTTGTAGCAAAATATTTTACTCAAAGAGAGGGTATCGATTATGAGGAAACCTTTTCTCCAGTAGCCATGCTTAAGTCTATCCGATTTTTTTATCTATTGTAGCTCATCTCGATTATGAGAATTGGCAAATGGATGTCAAGACAGCTTTCCTTAATGGAAGTCTTGAAGAAGACATCTATATGAAGCAACCAGACGGGTTCATTGAAAAGGGCCAAGAGCATCTTGTTTGTAAGCTCAATAAGTCTATTTATGGACTTAAGCAAGCTTCCAGATCTTGGAACATATGTTTTGATCAGGTGATAAAATCTTATGGATTTGATCAATGTCAGGATAAATCATGTGTATACAGAAAGTGTGACGGAAACGTGGTGGTGTTCCTAGTACTTTATGTGGATGACATCTTGCTCATTGGAAATAATGTGAAGGTGTTATCTGATGTAAGGGTATGGTTATCCAAACAATTTGATATGAAGGACTTGGGAGAAGTAGGTCACATCCATGGGATCAAAGTTCTACGAGATCGCAAGAAAAGGATGTTGGGCTTATCCCAAGCTTCCTATATCGATACTGTACTTACTCGTTTTAGTATGCAAAATTCTAAGAAAGGTTTCTTACCTTTTAGACAGGGAATTGCTCTATCAAAGGAGCAGTGTCCGAGGACACCTAAAGAGATAGAGAACATGAAGGCAGTTTCTTATGCTTCAGCAGTAGAAAGCTTAATGTATGTAATACTATGTACGAGACCAGACATCTGCTTTGCCATAGATATGGTCAGCAGATATCAGTCTAACCCAGGACAAGAGCATTGGACTAGCGTAAAGCATATTTTGAAGTACCTGAAAAGGACTAAGAGTATATGCTAGTTTACCAGGCAGATAGTTTAGTTCCCTTGGGGTTTACAGACTCAAATTTTCAGTCAGATAGGGATTCCAGGAAATCTAACTCAGGTTATGTATTTACTTTGGGAGGTGGAGCCATTGTGTGGAGGAGTATCAAGCAAAAATGTATTGCTGATTCTACCATGGAAGTCGCGTATGTGGCAGCCTCTGAGGCAGCCAAAGAAGCGGTTTGGCTTAGAAACATTCTGTTGGACTTGGATGTGGTACCTAGTTTGCCTAAGTCTATTACACTTTATTATGATAATAGTGGTGCAGTTACAAACTCGAAGAAACCACGAGCCCATAAGAAAGGTAAACACATTGAGCGCAAGTACCACCTGATACGAGATTTTGTAAAGAAAGGAAAAGTTGTTGTGATCAAGATAGCATCAGCCGACAACCTAGCTGATCCCTTTACAAAGAGCTTACCAGCTAAGGCTTTTGGTAGTCATGTTGAGGGAATGTGAGTCAGATGTGTAGCAGCATGGCTTTAAGTATAAGTGGGAGATTTGTAATAGTATACTGAAAAGCAATGCTTTGAGTATAAATGGGAGATTGTTAGGGTTATATACTAAAAGCATCACTTTTGTAGTAACCTTATTTCCTTAGATTTGGAATGAGAATCATATGGGCAAATGTTTGCATATTATATTTGTTGCAAGTGTTAATGCAAATGTCTGATATTCTATATTGTAGATAATATAGTGTGTGGTGTCACACAGAAGATCATATTATCAGTTCCTATGGAGTATATAAATAGTTCACAACCTAGATGGACTTGGACAATCTATTGGAAAGGTTGTAGTGTTATCTGGTATTAGTCTACCTTGACTATAGGTTTATACTAGTATACTTTGTGTGTATTGAACAGGACCACTTGAGGTGGTTCTCTTTGTACTGACTACATAAGAGAACAAACACCTTTGTTATTATGGATGCTTGTGCTCTTAATCCGGATATAATAACAAACATGTATATGCAGTGTGCATTACTTTGACTCATAAAAGAGTGAGATTCATTATGGATCAACAACCTCTATGAATTGGATAATAACATTGTATGTATGATGGGCTGTTGATTATAAATGGAATCCATGTCCCGATACATCGGGTTGATGATGTCCCCTTAAGGAGCTCATAAGGATTGTTATGTAAATCCTGCAGTTGGATTATATCCGACATGACAAATAAAGTTGAGCGGTACTACTTAAGGATAAAAGATGTCGAATCAATATAGTTGTCAGTAACTTAATTTGATCGACGGACATACGATATCTTAACATAGGGAGCCAAACGAGCAAATAATAAAAGGAGCCCACAAACATAATTTGGGATTAGGAAGGTAGTGCAATAATAGCTCATTAGTGGACCAAGCTATTGTTAATGGGCCTGGATTGTGTGTTCGGCCTGAACACGGGATATCCAGATCCGTTAGGAGGCCTAACCCTAAATTCTCCTCATGCTCCCTGCCGTAGCATATATATATATCCTCTATTCTCTGGCCGCCATATTACTGATCAGTAATCTGAAGCTTTCTCTAAATTCATGATTCACGTAAGGAGAGAAAGAGAGGGCTGCCAAGGAGAAGAAAAGGTTGAAAGATCGTCGCCCACATGACGTCCAACTCGAGGAAGGAATACGTGCAGAAGATCTTGGGGTCGTCCGCTCGAGATTGCCAGGAATTACTTATCTTCTTTCCGCCGCAGGTATAATTCGTGAACCCTAGTTTCCGCCTATGAAGGGTTAGAACACGTATTAAATCTGTTTAACTTCCTATCGATCAATACGTACACCAAAGTAAGGGTCCTGGGAATCCCCAGTTCCATCAATCCCCACACTACTAAAATACAGCAATTTGGCGACGGAAGATTAGCAACGGATCGTATCCGTTGGCCATTGCGACGGTCTCGCGACTACCTTGTGACGGGCTACCGTCATAAAGTAATGGATAATTTTTTTATTTTTTTGCGTCAAAATCAGTCGCTCATTTGAAAAAACTTTAGCGACGGATTCATGTCCGTCGCTAATATATCGCACATTGTGGCGGCAAAATCTGAAAAAAAAATGGCGCACTAAATTAGCGTCTATCTAGCGACGGACGTTCCGTCGGTAATCTTGTGGGTATTTAGCGACTACCTACCGACGGAGATATCCGTCGGTAATCCGTCGCTAAATACTGTAACCTAACTTAAATTGAACCGACGGGGGGGGGGGGGGAGGGATTTTTTATTCCCCCCAAAAAGACTCTCTCTCTTCCCTCTCTCTCTCTCTCTCTCTCTCTCCGGCGAGCTCTCTCCGACGGGTCACATTCTCCGGCGAAGTTCTCTCCGACGGGATATCTCTCTCTCTCTCATGTATGCTCTCTCTCCCTCTCTTTCTTTCTCTTTCTCTCTGTTTAGCATAACATATAGGGTTTCGGGTTGATGGGGGGGTCGGCCGTCGCTGAGGCCGGCGGGGTGGGGGGCATGGAGTGGGGGCGGGGGGAAGGTTGTTGAGGGCGGGGGGCAGGGTAGGGTTTAGGGTTTCGTGGCAGTGGTAGGGTTTCGGGTGGGGGGGTGGGCCGGCTGTCGCGGGGGCCGGCGGTGATGGAGGGAGGGAGGGGACGGGGGGTGGATGGTGTTGGGTGCGGGACGGGGGGCAGGGGTAGGGTTTAGGGTTTGCTGTCGGGGGTGAGGGGGAGGGGGTGGGTGTTTGCTGTCGGAGGGGGAGGGGCTAGGGTGGGGGTTAGTTGTCGGGGGTGTGGGAGGGGGAGGGGGGTTTGCTGTCCGGCGGGGTAGGGGAGGGGGTGGGGGGTATCGGTGGTTTCGGATCGGACCATTCCTATGAGTATCTGTGGTTTCGAATCGGAGTATCGGATCGGGGGAGGGGGTATAGGTGGTTTCGTATCGGACCAACCCTATGAGTATCGGATCGGGAGAGGGGGGGGTATCGGAATCGGTATCGGAATCGGAATCGGTATCGGACCGATACTGACCGATACCGGTACAGTTTGGCATGTCCCGCTCTGATACTGACCGATATATGATACTGACCGATACCGATCCGATACTGTCCGATACTGATACAGTTTGGCATGTTCTGGTATCGGTATCGGACTATCCCTATGAATATCGGCATCGGGGGTATCGGTAATATCTGTGGTTTCGGATCGGAGTATCGGATTTTTTGGTATCGAAAAACAAATAGGTATTAATAAATTATTAATATTAATAAATTATTAAAGTATCGGCCGATACCGATACCGATCGGACCATTCCTATGAGTATTGGTGGTTTCGGATCGGTGTATCGGATCGGGGGCGGGGGGTATAGGTGGTTTCAGATCGGACCAATCCTATGAGTATCAGATCGGGGGAGGGGGGGTATCGGAATCGGAATCGGAATCGGTATCGGACCATTCCTATGAGTATCGGATCAGGGATATCGGTAATATCGGTGGTTTCGTATCGGAGTATCGGATTTTTTGGTATCGAAAAACAAATAACTATTAGTAAAGTTGACTGTCCTCCGACATAGTCCCTGCAGCCATTCGACTGGCGAGGCAAAAACTATGTAGCCGTAGATAAAGTTGACTGTCCTCCGACCATCATCCCTCGGCAATGATGATATGACAACCTATCACTATATCTTATATAGTAGTAGATGATGTCTTAGTATTACATTATGTGAGTTCATCTTGATTCTGTTACATTCTTCAGATACTAGATACGATAAAAACATATACTACACCATATGTACAGAACACAGATGATTCACTCTAATGTATGCTAGAATGAATTTTGTGTTGTGTTCTGAGCCATCCGTTCTCACACTTGGCAAAAAATCGAATATTCTGTCTTTTATCTGCTTTCGAAAATGTACTCAAACGACATGATGGTTCCTTTAGTTAGCTTGCTTATGTTACAATTATATTATTTGTGAATATCGATCTTACCAGATGGCACCCATGACCCGAGGAGCGGTACGTCGTTTGAGGGAAATACTGAATGCTGAGGTGGCTCCTCCTACTGTTAAGGAGGAAGTGGCACCGGTAGCTAGTGAGACCGGGAGTTCTATTCATGTAGCACTTGCAATGGACTACATCTCTCCTGCCGCCGTCGATCCCACTTATTCGAGGTGGTTGCGTGATCGTATCACTGAGCGTTTGCGTGAGCTGCGTGGTTCTCATTAGCTATTAGTACTTATTTGTATTGGACTATTTGTATTGGGTTGTTTTTATATTAGACTATTTGTATTGGACTACATATATGAATTAGTACTGTATCAATCTCTGGATTACGATATGGTGATCAGGACATAGTCCTTGCAGCCATTCGACTGGCGAGGCAGAAACTATGTAGCTGTAGATAATTTGACTGTTCTTCGACCCTCATCCCTCGGCAATGATGAAATGACAACCTATCACTATATCTTATATAGTAGTAGATGATGTCTTAGTATTACATTATGTGAGTTCATCTTGATTCTGTTACATTCTTCAGATATTAGATACGATAAGAACATATACTACACCATATGTACAGAACATAGATGATTCACACTAATGTATGCTAGAATGAATTTTGGGTTGTGTTCTGAGCCATTCGTTCCCATACTTGGCAATTAAGCATGTGAAATAGAACTGATTATGTTTAGTTTGTCTTAAGATGCAGATTTTCACATCCAAATTGAAATAGATCGTTACTTCGTTGATCGTACATGGATGTACTAGCGGATCAACCTCCTGGACCGTAGGTACTTATAAGTATTGACCGTATCGGATTAGTATCGATCTATCATTTTGGTATGGGCCGTATCGGTTGATATTGATCTTAGCGAATTGGTATCGTCCTATCCGATATGTATCGGCCATATAGCTAGGATTCGTAGTGGCCTTATCGATTTGGTATTGGTCATATCCGATAGGTATCGGTCGTGTAGGATTAGTATAGACCATTTCAGATTAGTATCGTGAAAGGTTTAGTAACAACTGTACTTGGATTTCTCTCTTCTAGAGCTAGATTACCATTGCAAGAGAGTCACGAGAGCGTAGCTGGCCAGTTACAGAACATACATACTTTTTTTTCCAATCTTGCTTTTTCTGATGGAAAAGGAAGCATGTATGTTACTGTAACTGGCCAATCACGATCTGGTGACTCTCTTGCAATGGTATTCTAGCTCGAAAAGAGAGAAATCCAAGTACAGTTGTTACTAAACCTTTCACGATACTAATCCAAAATGGTCTATACTAATCCAACACGGCCGATACCTATCGGATATGACCGATACCAAATCGATAAGGCCAATATGAATCCTAGCTATACGGCCGATACATGTACATATCGGATAGGACGATACCAATTTGTTAAGTCCAATACCAATCTGATACGTCCTATACCAAACCGATAGACCGATAATAATCTGATACACTAGATACTAAGTACATCCGGCCTATACCAGCGGATCCACCAATTACTGCACGATAGGCCCAACGACTCCAGTTACATCCGGTTATTGGTGAGTACATGATTACATAGTAATTCTGTTAGTCTTGTGATACAGATTTTTACTCTCTCATGCTACCAACGTCACAACTTTTTCAGTGCTGCTCCCTCTAATGATGATGAACGCAAAAATCAAAGACCCCCCTCTCCTTTCTTACTCTTCACAGTTCTCACAACAGGAAGGTTCATTGCTTTTTAGTTCTCTTCCATCCATGCTCTGGACCCATCTGCTCCTCTCTACTTCCCTTCTTCTAATTTGGCTCTCTCAGCCACATATGGCTCAAGTATAGAGTCGGGAGAGAAGAAGTGGGCAGGAAGAGGAGGGGGAAGCAGCACAGCCGGTGGCATGACCTGGAGGAAGTACAGAGGTTTTGCTGGAGGTGTTGGCAATTTTTTCAGGATGGTGTTGAGGAGCAAGTGTAGAGTCGGCCGAAGGAGCCACATCTTCCTTCGGCCGACTCTACACTTGCTCCTTAACACCATCCCGGGAAAATCGCCAGCACCTCCAGCAAAACCTCTGTACTTCCTCCAGGTCATGCCGCCGGCTGTGCTGGTTCCCCCTTCTCTTCCTGCCCACTTCTTCTTCCCCGACTCTACACTTGAGCTGGATATCATATGTGACTGAGGGAGTCAAATAAGAAAAAGGGAAGTAGGGAGGAGCAGATGGGTCCAGAGCCATGGTGGAGAAGAGGAGAAGGCTCCCAAGACTCCCCGAGGTGGATATCATATGTGGCTGAAAATTTCGATAAACTTCTTTTTTATATAATTTGAGTAAATTTCTTTACCCTATATGAAAATTTCTGTTGTCAGAGATGTGGCTCCCAAGACTCTCCGAGGTGGTGCTGCTAGCCGAGGAAGGGGCCGAGGCAAGGAATCCTTGGAGGTCGACACGGAGGAAGTCCCCGTCGTCAAACAAGAGCCGGTGACTGTTAAGGAGGAGGTGTTACCAAAGGTCGAGGTCAAGGAAGAACCGATGACCATCAGGAAAGAGATTGCTCCCAATGTTGAAGTTAAGGAGGAACCACCGTCAGAGAGTAGTAGCATCGGGACCGACCCTCCTGTCCCTACAGAAGACCTCAACCAGATTGAGCCTTCGTATGCAAAGTGGCTGATAGAATGGTACATGCCTCAACGCAACTATGATCCCTGGTTGTGAGGATTCATCGTCTGACTTGCGGTCTTTGCTGAGGCCAAAGTCGATTTTCCTTTTTATTGAATATTGAATATTTGTGTTTAAATATTGAATATTTATGTGTTTTGTGTGAACAATTTGAATGCTTGGGATAGTTGTGTGTTAGAATTGTTTGTGTGTTTTGTATATTGGAATATTTGTGTGTTTTGTATATTTGTGCTTGAGATATTTGTTTTATTGAATATTGAATATTTGTGTTGTGTATATTGGAATTGCTTGGGATTATTTGTGTGTTTGGTATATTGGAATTGTGTATATTGGAAATGCCCAGCTTTATGCTATTTTTTTTAAATATTCTCAGATACCGACGGACTGGCGGCCAATTTCTGACGGACTATCCGTCGCTAACGGGGGGATTCCCAGTTAGCGACGGATGGGCGAATAAAATTCGACGGATTATCCGTCGCCATGGTCCTGGAATTATGAAAAAATTTCAGGAGCAGGTCGACGGAATATCCGTCGCTAACCCGCCGCTAATCCGACGAGATTTGTGACGGATTAGCGACATATTTTGCGTTCGGAAACCCTCTGATATGCGTTTAACGACGTTTTAGCGACGTATTATCCGTCGCTAATTGTATGAATATATTAAAAATTTAAACTGTCGAAGTTGACGGGAAGCCGTCGGCTTGCCGTCGCTAAAAGTTTTTATTTTGCCAACGGAAATCCGTCGCTAATTAGTCGTAGAGCGGCGGACTAGCGACGAGCTAGTTTTAGCGACGAGGTTATTCCCGACGGATTTTTCAGCCCGTATCCGTCGAAAATCCGTCGGTAATGTGAATTACCGACGGATTTCCGACGAATAGGGCCGTCGCTAAATCGTTGTATTTTAGTAGTGGCCAGTTCCCTCATCTATTGTATATAAACTAATCGCTTAGGGTGAGTACTATTTTATTTAATTTTAAAACTACTAATAAATAACACTAAAAATACTTAAAATCATGCCTAAATGTATAAAATATATATTTCTAAATGTAAATAATTTATTAATAATTATTTTTTTTTCGATACCAAAAAAATTTGATATCCCTTGATATCTCTTGTATAAGTCAATAATATATTCTCTCTCTCTCTCTCTCTCTCTCTCTCTCTCTCTCTCTCTCTCTCTCTTCACTGGAACTGCAAATGGGACGGTCCATATTGATAGATTTCAATATACATGAGAATGTGATTAAACATGCGATTATTGCTCAGGTATTTGATGTATTTCTTGCTTTTGCAGTCAATTTCTCCCAATTGCATAGCGCACCAAGAAGCCCATAGATGCTGACTTTTACCTAATATATGATTTATTTATAGTCTATATTATCAATTTGCAATAACTACTAATAAAACATGATTGGCTTAAAAAATCTGTTACTTTCTATTGGCATTCATGTTTGTCCTTGTATCCAAATTCATGTGTTTTTCCTATGATATTGAAAATAACAAACCTAAAAATAACTAAATCAAATGAATTCTCTCGTGTCCATGTCGTGTCGTATCCTAAAAATAACAGAGATGGGATCACCTTGCAAGCAATCGCAGTTCTCGGCCTCCTTCCTGGCCACATCAAGAACCGAGTCGATCAGCTCCGTCCCTTCTGTGAAGTGCCCCTTCGCCCAGTTGTTCTCGGCGTCGCTCTGCCCAAAGACGAAGTTGTCGGATCTGGCAGAACGGGCCGGAGCGAACCGAGTCCATCATCCCGGGCTCGAGGTCCATGAGGGTCGCAGTTCTCCTCCTCTAAGGCTCCTCGATCTCCATCTTCACCATCGGGACCACCATCGATGGTTCCCCAGCTGGACCACCGACAATGACCAAACCCTAGCTTTTTTGGATGGATGATTCAAAGAAGAAACCCTAACTCTAACTTTTGGACGACATGAGGAATCAAAGAAAAGGAATGAGAAGTGAAAGAGTATGGAGAGCTAGAAGGGTGAGGATTCTTTGAGAGAGAGACTTTTATGAGAGATCGAGAGACTGGTTCCTGTGTTCTTTGATTAAAAAAACAACCATCCGTCAAAAAATATAAAAATTTTAAAAAAATTACTATAATGGCAGCTGAAAATATTGTACCAATTTTTTTGCACATACATTAGATAACGGTTATCACCGAGCTGTCAATTTATAAAATGATGTTTATTGACGGATAATCTAAAACCGTCAACTATTATGCTATAAAATTGCTAAACTAACATAAAATGTGGCCTTTCTTGACGTAAGCCAAAAACCGTCAATACAACCACTATTGTTGACGGTTTTCGACGACCGTCAACTTATAAACCGTTAATAATCGTCATTTTTCTTGTAGTGATAGATACTCGTACGGTCTCCCACGAGTCTGGTAATGTACATAGCAACCAAAGTTCCTGAACCTCGTTGCCGAATTTGACTCCCATCGAGGATAGCTGGTCCACCACGCCCTGGAACTCACTCAAGTGATCCGTAATGGTCGCACCATCTTTGTACCGCAGACCCATCATCATCTGGATCAGGAACAGTTTATTTACCCCGGTCTTCTTCGCGTACAATGATTTCAGCTTCTCCCACAACGTCTTCGCATGCTCAATATTGGCAACGTGGTTGTACACGTTCTCATCAACAAACTGTCGTATGTATCCATACACCTGTATATGCTCGAACACTACCAAAATAAGTCATAAAGGCGACGAAATTAGCGACTCCAGATAAATACGTCGGTAAGTTTTGTGCTTTTAGCGATGTTTTATATATACGTCGCTGAACGTCACTATCAGCGACGTCTGAGCGACAGTTAGCGACACCATTTATGTTTTGGACAACTGATGTCGCATACTAGTCGTAAAATGTCGCTGTTTTTTTTTATTCAGCGACGTTTAGCGACGCCACTTTTATGACGTCGCCAGATTTTAATAAATAGTGACGGTTAGCGACGTCTTTAAATGACATCGCTAAAACGTTTCATATAGGGTTCTGGCCCGATCGATTTTTTATTTTTCCACCCAAAATTTTCTAATCTCCCGCTCGCGGCGACCCCCTGCCCGATGACCCCATTCCTCCGACGACTCACTCCCTCCGACGACCACCCGACCAGTCTCCTCCGCCGCTGCTCCTGCCCCGGCGACCCCGACCCAACCCCAACGCTGTGTCGGTAAACCCTAACCCTATTTCCCTTTTTCTGATGCGACACAGACACGACCAGACCTAACCCTTTGACACTTTGACACTTTGATACTTTGACACTTTGACTTATGTCAGAGCTAATCGTCGAGCTTGGGTCCCCATGGACCTATGCATCAATTGGGGATTCGAATACCAGAGCTCATGTCTAGGGCTGCAAATGAGCCAAGCCGTTTGGGAGCTGCTCGAAGCTCGGCTCGATAAAAGCTCGTTTGAGCTCGGTTCGTTTAGTAAACAAGCCTAGCTCAAGCTTCGTTTTCGAGCTCATTTAATAAATGAGCCAAGCTCAAGCTTAGAAGTACTCGCCTCGTTCGAGCTCGCAAGCTGACTCGTTTATGAGCTTGCGAGCTGGGTCATTTAGAAGCTCGTTTATGAGCTTGTTTAGAAGCTCGTTTGTTTGTTAAATTCTAATTTTATGTATGTTTGTATAATGATATGGTTGTGTGCTTTATATATTTATATGCCCTTAATAATTGATATGAAGGAACTTTTTTAATTAAATTTTTATAAATAAATTGTTAAATTACAGGTACTTGAATTCAAGCGTAACTAGGTTGAAATCGAGCTCATTAAGCTTGAAATAAAGGTGAACAAGCTTGAAATAAAGCTTAATGAGCTTGATATGAGCTTATCGGGCTTGTTTATCAAGCTTGAATCAAGCTTGCTTATCAAGCCAAGCTCGAGCTCAAACCAAGCCAAGCTCAAGCTTAATATAAACAAGCTCAAGCTCTAAAATAAAAAATTTATCAATCTTGAGCTCGAGCTCGAACTCGATTAATTCTAGTCAAGCCAAGCTCAAGCTTACAAAAGCTTGGCTCGTTTGCAGCCCTACTCATGTCCCTAGCTAAGGTATTGTTACAAGTGTAAGGTTCAGGTGTTAAGTAATTATTCAGTCCCTTAAATAGCATCCATCACATGTTCATTACTACGGTGCAGTCCACTCCTATGGTTGTAACAATTTCCATTGATGTTAGTATCAGTCGAAGGAAGAGGAATGGCTCAGGTTAGAAGTGGGTATTGGTTTAGCCCGGGTCCTGTACTGCCTATGAGGACAGTCCCTGTCACAATTGGGTATCAATCCACTTACATGAATCTGTCCAGCATACCATAGAGCATATCATGTTTCAGTCCACCCTAGGTATGTGTTCAGCCCACATGTGCCTATTGCATTACCTGTCCATCTTGTTGTATAATACACTGCATATCATGTTTCAGTCCACCCTAGGTATGTGTTCAGCCCACATAACCATGTTGTAGTCCATCTCATTAGAGTTCAGTCCATGGGTACACATGAACAGGTAGGTGGAATACAGAACATGTACATTTATGTATAACATTTAACATTATCAGTTATAATTAGGAACGATTTGCACATTAAGAAGTTTTTCCTTCTACAAACTACCCAGTTGACAAGGTGGTAACCCTGCCAATTTTCCCTCCAATTTGCACATTATGACTGATCCGCGACGCTATTAACGATCAGAAGGATCGTGATCGTGCCGGAAAGCCGATCCAAGGTTGGATCACCCCTGATCAGTGGAATGCGATGAAGGCTCGATTCGACGAGCCAAGGTACAAGGAGAAGTCGGAGAGGGCCAAGATGGCTAGGCAACATGCCTCGAAGTGGTGCGGTGGGTCGATTCCGATGACGGAATATTTCCATCGTCTGGTATGTCTTTCTCTTTTAGAAATATTATTTTAATGCAAAATCGATAAATTATTACTAAGATAATATATTTAATTACAGGTAAGGAAGGTCGGTAACGTCGACATGGTGACCGTCTTTCTGGCCACCCATCGTCGCGGCGGTGACCTTATTGACGAGAGGGCCGAGCAGACCTATGTAAGTATTGCAATACGTTATCTTAATTTAATACTTCGTGTCAATTTTAATATAACTTAGTAAATATGATGCAAATAAATATTCATGTAGTTAGTAATAATAAGTACATTAATTAGAAATTATAGAGTACTATACATACTTTCTAGGCCGAGTATCAGAGGCTGCGGGAACGGGCGGCTGCTAGTGCACCTGATGCATGAGAGGCCGGTACTTCCTCGCAGCCCACTCAAGCTCCGTCGGCGGACGAGCTGTGGATGACCGCCGCTGGTGGACTCCGTAGGGATACGTACTACAGTACGAGATCCTATGGCGCCCTAGTTGCGACCCAGTCCTCTAGGGCATCTCCTGCTAGTGTGCATGGTCCACAGCCGTCCCAGGAGTCTGCCCGAGTCCACCAGATGATGGAGTCTCTCCGTGACGACCTGCTACGACGGATCGAGGAGCAGTCTCAGCACCCTACGGACGATCCTGCGCTACTAGCACGATTGGATGCGCTCGACCGCGGCATTATGAACCTCATGGAGATGAGTGAGAGGACAGAGCGCACCGTTGGAGGGTTAGAGCGCACGGTGACGGAGCTGCAGACAGGACAGGTGACCATGGCCGAGAGGCTGAGATTGGCGCAGGATTCGATGGTCCAGAGCAGTGATAGAATATTATCTATCATGGATTCATACCACCAGCGACTTACAGCGTTGGAGCGTGCTGGTCCTCTGGGTGCGCCTTCATCGTCGTCGACTCCGCCGCCTCTACCGCCTTCTTCTTCGACACCGACTCCACCGACGTCACTGCCTGCTCCATCGGTATCGATTTCACTTGAGGAGTATGAGTTGTTCTTATCTCTTCGTCGCGGCGGTGCCCCTCCTGCACCAGATCCCTAGTAGTCCTAGTTAGGACTGTTTGTTTGTGTTGGTTTCATCCTATTCTATTTGTGACTTGGATATTTATTGGTTGTGTAGACTTGGATGTTTGGATCATATTTGTTGGATCATATTCTATTTGTTGGTTGTGTGTAGACTTTGGTTATTTGGTTGTAGACTTTGTTATTTGGTGTATTTGGATGTTATTATTCATTTATGTTATTATTCGTTTCAATTGGATGTTAATGTGCTTCTGTGGTTTACGTTTACCTGTGTTGAGTGTTCCACCGAAGGGGTCGACGAACCCAGGGAGAAAAGAATATCTGTTATACTGTCTTTATGGTTATATTTTTAAACTGCAGGGAGAAAAGGACATTCTGTATTTTATTTTTTATTTTTTTTTAGATTTACCGACGTCCACCGACGTACCTTTGCGTCGGTAAACGTCGGTAAATCTGAAAAAATTTCCAGGGTACCGACGTTTACCGACGTCCTTATAAGTCGAAGACCGTCGGTAAGCGTCGCTACACGTCGGTAAAAATTCCAGAAATTACCGACATTTAGTGAAATTTTAAACGACGGTAAACGTCGCTAAATTCCCAGAATGTTACCGACGTGTAGCGACTTTAAAAACGTCGCTAATACAACGACGATACGACGGTAGACGTCGGTAATATACCGACGTATTTATACATCGGTAAACGTCGGTACTTGCGACGTTTGGCGACGTTTTAAAGATCAGCGACTTACGTTTCGCGACAAGCCCAAAACGTCGGTAATTGCGTCGGTAAATATTTTTAGCGACGTAATTTGTCGTTTTAGCGACGTCTTTGGGCGTCGCTAAAACGACTTATTTTGGTAGTGGAAGTTCCAGTCCTCATCGAATTTGTCATCGGACTTCTCGGACGCAAATACTGGAAGATGCAGCTTCTTGACGAACATCAAATCATTCATCATGCTCCGCTAATAATGGTAGTTGGTATCGTCCAGGTTCACCATGCGCACCGGCTTCGCATCCATCCCTGCTTCCTGGTTTGATTGTCAACTCATGACACTTCTTTGAACCCAAAGCTCTGATACCACTCTGTTGGAAACGAAGCGCGAAAACCGTTCCCCCAAACCAGAAAGTCCTGCAAGAGAACCGAGTAAAAGCACACAAACTAAAAATGCCAAACACAATCGCAAACACAGATTTTTGACGTGAAAAATCCTTGCGAAAAAAATCACGGGACGATCGAAATCCAACCTGAAAAATCTCCACTAATGGAATAAAGAGAATACACCCTCTACAAGCTCCTCCCGATCCAACAGGATCACCACAACTCACTTGAAAGAAGAAAATTTAATTGCGGACTCCGAAGAATAAGAGATGTCGAAAAATTATTCGAAGCGATCTCTCATTCACAATAGTCCTCAATCCTCTCTCTCTCCCACTCTCTCTCTCTCTCTCTCTCTCTCTCTCTCTCAAAGATTGTAAAACACTCTTGTTTTCTTTTTGAGATATTTTTCAACTTGCATGCACCACCCTTTTATAAGCCCTTGGTAATCTATACATGGAAGAGCAATATATATGAAAACTTCTAATATGCATCAATCATATATTTAATGGAAAATCAATCATAATTTGTTTGCCATAATTGAAAGCCCAATTATATAGAAGGCTACTATACGAAGGATCCAATCATAAATATATGACCAAAGTAAATATGAAAATCCAATCATATATTTTCTTACCATATATGTTCCAAAATAGGATCCATGCACTCTCCGAGCTTTTCCGACATACGGATGGCGCTCGTCGAACTCCGGAATATTCTCCACATAGGTTGGAAACTTCACCCACTCCAACAAATTTTTTCCTTCATAACAAATCTTCTCCTTCACAATTTTTTCTACGGTGAAGTCTACTTTTTCTATTATATAGTAGTATAGATTAAGTCATGCAAAATACTTTTGAGCGGCATTTGTATGATGGAAATAATTAGGACTATCATTAAGGAGGTAATTGCTTAAAATTTTGAGGAGACTGCCTACAATGGAAGTAATCTAGGACTATATCATCAAGGAGCCAATTGCTTCAAATTAGAGGGGACAACCTACGATGGAAGCAGGATTAAAAAAACAAATCCATCCCTATATTTTGAAGTTTCTTCTTCCCTCTTTAGCTAGGGTTGAGATTATTCCCCCGCCAAGTCGTCTTCCTCATGGCTCATGCCACCAGTAAATGCAAGCCAATTAATAATTGAACACCATTAAGAACCTCCTAGAAATGGTAGGAAAACCTTGTCGTCAGAACAAGACTCGTTACAATGTAACACTCATAAATTCGATAGTGATCTTGTCACTAACCTTAATTCTTCTACAATGACGTTTAGTTGTAGAGAGGACTACCCAGCAGGGCCGGGCCGGGCCCTAGGTAATCAAAACAAGACTTCGGACTTGGCAACCTCCCTTATGTTATATTTAGAGCAACCTCTGACTCAGCGTGATCCCACAAGAGATTAGAGGCGCGTGTGACCCTCCCATAATAAAAATCAAGGGACAACCAAGAGGTTAGAGTCGCGTGTGACCCTCCAGAATCAATCCATAATAAAAATCAAAGGACAACCAAAATTTGTTTCGGATAGGATAATCCACCCCCGGCCGGACCCTGCTATCCAGTAGGGTCCTCTTTGAGAGAGATGCAAGTCGTACTACTACTATGTTATGTGGCAAGCACACCTCGTGATTGAAGGGGCACAAAGTCTTTTCTCCCTGTGACTTGGGGATGGGCTGTACAAAGGTTGGAGCGTAGTTTCTCTCCAACTGGTTCCTTTGCAAATGTCCGAAGGGAGAATGCCATGTTATCTATCACATGCGTATGCCTCCCAACTCCCGCTATCATGTATGCGCTAAAGCACAACAACAAGCGTTGTATTAATAGGAAGCAAAAGATGCGCTTCAACAGAAATATAAGCAATAATAAAGGAACAAATAATAATACTAGTCAAAAAATTGTATGCACAAAATTAAAGACTTTAACAGAGAAAATTATTCAAGGTTCTATCTTTCTTTTTTTAAAGTTTCTGTCTTTTATATGATTTCCCTGAGCCTGCAATGAACATTTAGAAAAAACAGAAATTTTCATATAGGGTGAAAAAGTTTATCAAATTTGCACGGGACAAAACAATTTTAGCATATTTACAAAATCCGGAATCTGGCGCCAGTTGCACTAGCAACAGACAAAAAAAAAATTAAAAAAAAGAGGCATCAGTGTGACTGGCGCCAAACACATTCTCATTCCTGACGTCAGTTGCACTGGCGCCAAACTCCTTTTTTTTTTTTTGGTTTTTTGTTCGATTAGTTTAGTTTGTTTTAGTTTGGTTTGGTTTGATTTATCTTTTAATTTGATTTTGTTTAATCTTTTAGTTTAGTTTAGTTTAATCTACTAGTTATTTTGTTATTATCTATACTATGTATAATAACAAAATATATTAGTTAATATATTTGTATATAATAATTTTATATTTACTAGTAAATTTTGTTATTATCTATATTAACTAATTAATTTTGTTGTTGTCTATAAAATATATAAATATAGTAATCTTCCACTATATAATGAGGCTTCAAAACGGCTCAAAAGTGAGCCGTCTAAGCCGTCATTATATTACGGTCCATTTTATTTTTAAAAAAAATAATTATGTAAAAAATTGTTGAAAAAAGTAAAATTTTGTCAAAATAGAGAATCGAACCCAACCAAACAAGAAAATTACCTTGCACCTTAACCATATGAGTTAGAAACATATTTAACTATAATTGGATAATATTCTTATTATTCGTTATTATACGTGCAAAGCACGTACATTTACTAGTATAGATAATAACTAATTAATATACTAATAAGTATAGATAATAACAAACTAATATATTAGCATACAAATAAATATAAATAAAAATAAAGTAATATATAAAATAACAAACTATATATTAACTTATTGTTATTTATATTTATTTGTATACGAATGTATTAGTTTGTTATTATCTATACTAATTAGTATATTGAATTGATATTGTCTATACTACTATATATATTTTTATAGGAGATTTGTATTAATACAAAAAAATAGATAATACAAAAATATAAATTAAATTTGCTTATAAATACATATATTTATTTATTTTTATATATTAATTGTATATTAATATAGATAATAACAAAATTTGTTAGTTAATATAAAATTATTATATACAAAAAATATTAACTAATATATTTTGTTATTAACCATATTATAGATAATAACAAAATAACAAATAGATTAAATTAAACAAAAAAAAAAAAGCAAAATCAAACCAAATTAAAACCAACCAAAACAAAAAAAAAACCCAAAGAAAAACCCAAAAAAAAAAAAAAAACTAGGATGGAGAATGTGTTTGGCGCTAGTGTTACTGGAGCCTCATTTTTTTCCTGTTTTTGTCTGGCGCCAGCTGCATTGGTGCCCTCATTTTTTGTTCAAGAACCCTTTTTTTAAATATCCTAAAATTGTTATCTTCTGTGTAAATTTGATAAAAAAAATTATGTTAGAAAAATGAAAGAGTGAAGAAAAAAAATCATAGAATGACAATTTGAATATTATTTTTTCACACAGTACAAGGGCTTTTCTGTCTAACACTAAGAAATATAATATTATTTTTACAGCTTTACCCACGTTAATTTAGGTATATTTATCTTGTCACTCTCTATTTGTGCATATATAATATTTATCAATTATATATATTTTTTATGATTAAAAATGTATTTTTTTTGTATATTATGAAAATAATAATTTCATGTATGTGTTTTAAATCCAACTTTGATAATTTACTTTGGGTCCAACTTTGAAACCTATGTATAAAAATTATATATTTTAATATAATTGAATCATAATTTTAACTTTGGATTTGCTAAACAATAAAAATAGTCCAACCAAACAAACCATTAAACTGAATCATTATCGGTTCGATTTGATTTAGGTTATAGATAACTTTTGGCTTTCACCATATATTCGATTTGATCGAAACCGAATAAACCACCCTAACATAAGTCCTAACATAAATCCCAGCTCGTAGGGAGCTCCGGCGTCTGCGGCGGCGTCCCCAACGTCGTCCAGATCTGGGCATCGCGTCGTGTTGAGCTGGAGCATCACCTCTGGCCATCGCGTCGTGTCGTGTCGTGTGGAGACGGAGCGCCGCTATGTCGAGCAGGAGCACCACCTTTACCTTTCCCTTTTCTTTCCACCACTTTCACAGCCACCTCCCTCACTTTTTTGCTGCAAGTGATCGTGGAGAGATGGAGGGGGACAGCAACTCATTTGTGTCAGAGAAACACAGTTGCAGCATAATTTTCTTCATCATCCAAACACCAAAAGTGAATCCAGTTTCAGCGAAAGTCACATTCTCAGTCCACTTTCCTCTCACTCCCCCGGCTTCCAAACAGGCCCTAACACTAGTCCAATTTTTCTTTTATATATTGGGAACTTGAGCTGCCCTAAGCACAGGGGTTGTGCAAAATCGAAGATTGCAGCATACATCTCTATAAGGGGCTGTTTGGTAGAGTAATATTATTCGTACCTCCAAATTGTCCCTCCAATACATTCCTCCTTATGTGGCAGTTGACATGGCATGTTAAATAATATCATGTGTCATCTGACATAGCCGATGACATGGCAAATTTTAACCCAAAAAGTTAATTATCCAATTTTGTCCATGTTAATTTAATGTGTTAATATTAATATTAATTAATGTTAATATTAATGTTATATTAATGTTAATGTTAATATTAATATTATTGTTATTGTTAACGTTAATATTAATTTTTAGGGATATTTTGTAAAACCTCCCCTAAATAATGGGCTAATTTGCGAAATACCCCCTAAAGATCTCGAATTGGTAAAACCCCCTTTCCGTCAAGACGCTGTTTGATTTTGGGTGACGTGGCAATCCGTGTGTGTTATTAAGTAAAAAAATAATAGTTTGACGAAAATACCCTTCCCCAAAAGTCCGCCCAAAACCCAACAAGGAGGAGGGAAAATTTCCTCCTGAGAAACGTTTCGACAGTGGAGAGAGAAAGAAAGAAAGAAAGAAAGAAGGAGAAGGAGGAGGTCTGAAGGCGAGGTCTGAAGGCGAAGAGAAGGCTCGAAGGAGAGGAGAACCCAACATGCAGTCTCTAGATCCACGAACGTTGTAAGTTTCTTTTCGATTTTGTGTTATTTTTCGAACATGCAGTATTTGTTTCTTCAATTCTTTGTTTTCCTTCGATTCTTGGTTTTTAAACCAACTGTTATTTCTTCGATGTTAGATTTGGTAGAAATTTGTGCCCTAATGTTAGATTTGGTAGAAATTTGTGCCCTAATGTTAGAAATTTGTGTCCTAATGTTAGATTTGGTAGAAATTTGTGCCCTAATGTTAGAAATTTGTGCCCTAATTTTGTACCCTATTTTACAAAATCTGTGCCCTAAATTTGTACCCTGTTTTGCTAATTTGTAGTGCTAGAGTAGATTTTGGCAAGAAACATCTACTCATTCATTATGGGGGCTCTTGGCCGAAAGAACAGCCATTTGGTGGACTAAGATACTATGATTACAAGAATGGAAAAGTAGTAGATTTTGGAGTCGTTGATGGAGATGAATTGTGTATGCTAGATTTGATCAATGGGATGGGAAAGTATCTGCATGGTTTGGGAGGGCTAATAACATTTCAACATTTGGAGGGTGGATTTTTAATTGATGCAGATGGAGACAAAGACTTGTTGAGGTTTTGGACTGGTTCAGATCATGAAGGACCTGATAAAGTTCATTTATTTATGGTGCATACCAATCCAATTAAGGTAGCTACAAATGAGGGAGTTGAAGATTTGATTTCGTTTTTACAATCTGAAGGAGTTGCTGAAGAACTCTTCAATGACCTTGTTGGTCTTCCTGTGAATGAGCAGCCAAGTCAGCCTCCCAGTGGGCAGAGAAGAAGATTTTCACCAAGAGTTCCACCTAGAAGAGTTCCTTCTAGTGAGCAGCCAACAAAGCCAACTCAGCCAAGCCAACCAGAGGAGCCAGTCACTCAAAAGCCAGTAACACCTACTAAAAAATGCTACAAGAAAAGAGTTGCTAGTAAGGGAGAAAGACCTGAGAATGTGGCTACAGCAAGCAATGTGGTATATGACACATCTCCTGCAAGAAGAGCTTCACCTAGAAAACATTCACAAAGGGAGCAACAGACACCACAGAAGAGGGCAAAGGAAAATGTAGATGGAAGAGCTGCAACAAGCAAGAAGAAAGCACAAGTAGAGTTTGATGAAGAGCATGAGACTGCAGAGGAGCTTCTAGGCATGGAGGAAGAAGAGTTGGATGTGCTCCCTGAGAGTACTAATCTCAATGAGGTTGACATTAATGATTTGCCAATTGAACATGAATATCATAGTGCTAGGTCTGACAGCTCTACATCTGAGGAAGAGTCTGATTCTGAATCTAAGTCAGAAGAGTCAGATGAGCCTGAGAGATTTGGAGAATACCACAAAGTTGATGACAAGTATGATGATATGTATGGAGATGTTGAGGGTGAAGACCATGTACCATGGTCTTGTGACACAGATGAGTGTTCAGTTGGTATGACATGGCCAACTATGAAGGAGTACAAGATGTGGGTGACCAGGCTATGCATTGACAATATGTTTGAAGTGAAGAAAGTGAAGGATGACCCCAAAAGGCTATGGTGCAAGTGTGTGGATCCTAAATGTTCCTTCCAACTGAATGGTAACTTGTAAGTTTCCCAATTTATTTGAATTCAGTTTCTAAATGTACCATATTTTCTTGAATTCAGTTAACTAATATTTTTTCCCAAATGTTGTTCATGTTTGCAGGCAAGGTGATGGTCACACAATAAAGATCACCAAATATGTAGAGAGGCACACATGCACAAACAGAACTGGGTCAGGAAAGAACAGAATGGCCAATGCATCATGGATAGCTGCTATTATAGAAGAGGATGTCAGAGAAGATGGATACAGCTTGAAGCCAAGGAAGATTCAGGAGAGGGTACTAAACAGGCATGGAGTCCCAGTGAAGTACTGGGTCTGTTGGAAGGCTCTAGGTAAAGCCTTAACAAAAGTTTTTGGGTCTTATGAAGATGGTTACAAGTGGACACCAGAGGTGTGTAGGCAGATTTTGCTTAAAAATCAAGGCAGTATAGCCTCAGTTGCTACTGATAGTGATGGGGCTTTCAGCTATTGCTGTCTGGGCTTTGATGCCTACTTGAAGGGCTTCAAAGAGGGTTGCAGACCATTTGTTGGCCTTGATGGATGTCATCTCAAAGGAAAATATGGTGGGGTTTTGTTGTCAGCAGTGGCTCTAGATGCAAACAATGGTATGTATCCCTTAGCCATTTTCATATGTGATTCTGAGAATAAGGAAAATTGGACCCTGTTTCTTAATGCCATTAGAGATAGGGTTAATGAGCATCCTTTGCCTGAAATGATAGTGCTTAAACCAAAACACAAGAGATCTGCTGGAAGACCAAGGATAAATAGAATAAGGACTGATATTGAAGGCACACCTAGCTCAAAGAAAGGTAAGAGAAAGTGTGGACATTGTCACTCTCTAAGTCACAATATAAGAACTTGCCCAACAAGGAATGCTGCAAAGATTGATGCACAGACTCCTGGAAAGGGCAGAGGAAGAGGCAGAGGAGGAGGCAATCCTCCAGCTCAGCAACAGACTACTGGAAGGTACAATAAACATGTTATTTAATAGTTAGGATGTTTTTTATGCTTTCTTATTACTTGTTCTGGTCAACATTTAGTGGCATGGAACCTGGTGCTTCTCAAACAAGAGGTAGAGGCCCAAATGCTGCTGGAAGAGGAGTTAATGTGCCTCCTTATACAGGGGTGGGTGCAGCTGGAAGAGCAGCAACAGCAGCAAACTTTCATAGCATGTATGGATTTAAAGCTGATGGCATGAGGGAAGCAACAAGACCCCAATCCCAGATCATCAGGCCACCTAGATGGAGGCCTTAACTGCAGTTGTACTTGGTTTTTTTTTGTTGTGGACATTTTGTACAGAGGTTATTCTCTGCTTTAAGTATTTTGTGCAGTGATAGCATGTAAAAGTTTGTCTTTTAACTGCAGCTGATAGCATGTATTTTTGGGTTGTGGACATTTAGATACTCTGGAAAGTTTGTCTTCTGTAAGGATTCTATGTTTACATACTATGGACATGAAAGAGAAGTCTTGCAGTTTGTCTTTTGTAATGATACTATGTTTGGTGCATGTATTTTTCGACAGTTTATGGATGACGGCTGATTACCTAGAGTGTATGTCTAGAAATTGTGGACATGAAAGAGAAGACTGCAGCTGATAGTTGATAGCATGTTTATATATAACAAATGTCTATTTTACATTGATCTTCTTTTCATTTGGTCTAACTTCAGTGAACCTTGAAACTGACCAGACAATTCACCAATCTCTTCAGGACAATCTTTGGCCCAATGTCCACGACTACCACACTTAGCACACCCCTTTGCTGAATGTTGTCTTGGTGGTGGCAACTTCACAGCTTCATCTAACCACTGGAATTCAGCACAATTGAAGTGTTGACATCTCAAAAATCTTCTGTGCGGATTAGCTCGAGTGTTTCCTTACCAAACTCTTCTTATCCCGTCACATCTTCGGCATTTTGAGTACATAAATGGGCACCCTATTGCTGAATGTGTCGACTGGCAACAAATTTGGCATTTAATCTGATCACTTTCATCAATCTCATCACTTTCATCACTCGAATTCTGCAAATTTAGAAATTAAAAATTAGTGTTTCCTCCTAACTGTAAATATAATAATTTGTGTTTCCTCCTTACTGTAAATATAATAATTTATGTTTCCTCCTTTAATGGCAGAAATTACCTCTTTCTCTATAGATGAAGGAGCACCCCCCATGCTTGCAGGAACCTGATCTTCGGTAGACAAGTTGCACGCTGGAAGAGGATCAAGTGAAAGAGGAGGAGGATGATCGGAATAAATAGGTTGGAGAGAGGAAGAAGATGATCGGTATAAATAGGTTCAGCAAAGGAAGAAGATGACCGTTAGAGAGAGAGAGAGAAGACCGTTGGAGGACCCCTGCCACGTACGCAGGGGTATTTTCGTCAAACTATTATTTTTTTACTTAATAACACACACGGATTGCCACGTCACCCAAAATCAAACAGCGTCTTGACGGAAAGGGGATTTTACCAATTCGAGATCTTTAGGGGGTATTTCACAAATTAGCCCATTATTTAGGGGAGGTTTTACAAAATATCCCTAAATTTTAATGTTAATGTTAACATTAATTTTAATGTTAATTTGAATTTGAATTTTAAAATTTGCAACGTCAGCTGCCACATCAACATGCCACGTCAGCTGCCACGTAAGGAGGTACGATTTGGAGGTACAATTTGGAGGGACAAATAGCATTATTCACTACCAAAATAGGCTAAATTAGCGACGTCCAAAAACGTCGCAAATAAGTAAAAATACGTCGCTAAATATATTTAGCGACGTAATTAGCGACGAAATAAGCAGGTCGCCGAAAAGCTAGTCGCAGAACAAAAGTTCGTCGCCAATTGTCGCTGTTGCGACGAATAGTCTACGACGCTAAAACGTCGCAAAATTAGCGACGTTCGGCGACATTTACAGTACGTCGCCAACTTAGCGACGTATATAGCGACGTTCGGCGACATTTACAGTACGTCGCCAACTTAGCGCCGAAAAGCTAACGTCTAAGTGTTTGCTAAAGTCTATATTGATATGCTCATGGAGGGTCGCTCTAACCTCCTGCCTGACCAGGATCAGTCTGATCGCCGTCCTCCGTATGCTCGACGTCGGCTCTCCCCATGGAGCCATCGGCAATAGGAATGCTAGACGCGGGAGGAATGCTGGACGCGGGAGGAATACGGGACGATGAGGGAGGAGTCGCCAACCTGCTGGAACTGTCCTATCCCGGTAATGGACCGGGAACAGAATGGTACACTAGCGTACTCGGAGATGAGGATGAGGGTACGGAATCTGCATCCCCATCCTGACGCACACGGGACTGCCTAACATAATATCCTCCACGTCGTCCAGGTCTAGTTATACCAGATAATAACATATGACAAATAAAACAAATATACATATTTATATGATAGACATCACAGATTTTTGAAAAATATCATAGTCACAAAAGTGTCACTAAAGTGTCAAATATGATGATAAAATAAACGTACAGATTTAATCCTCTTCTGAAAATTCATCTAGTTCTCGTTTAGCTCTTCTTCTTCTTCTTCTTCTTCTTCTTCTTCTTCTTCTTCCTCCTCTACATCTTCACTTTCATCTGCATCTTCCTCTTCAGATAATTCTACTTCTTCTACACAATTAGATGTGTAATGAGGAACTTCCGTCGTGTCCACTTCTATAATATTTGTTATAAGAGATAGTTCATCCTCTTGATATGCTATATCGTCAACCTCAAAGGTATTTCTATCTTTGGTCTTGCATACTGCCCACCAGTCCGACCTTGTTGTTCCCCGTTTAGGATAACTTGTGAAGTACACGAGCTGAGCCTGACTTGATAGGAAAAATGGTTCATAGGCTTGATATCGACGCCGACAGTTTATATCCACAAGACCGTGCTTGTCTACTTTCCAACCTTGACCTTCAATCGGATCGAACCAATCACACCTGAATAACACAATCTTAGCAGGCTCTATTCCATAACTATATGTCAGCTCCACAATCTTCCGTAGGATGCCATAGAAATCGTTGTCCGCATCAACATCTTTGTAGTTCGAAGATCTGTCACGACCCGCACCCACTGTGAGGGTACGAGCGCGTAACAACGCCCAGCCTACGCCGCAGTGTCGGCGGTAGAACGCTGTCCTAGGTTACTATCTAATCAACAACTCACGCAATTATATAATGTACTTGTCAAAACTCAACTCCGAACGGAGGACAAGTATAGATATAATGAATCTCAATCACAGTCTAAGAACGATAAGATATCACAGAAGATAAAACTAAAGGCTAAATAACAGAAATAAAATCCAACAACTAAAAATATAATCTCAAACAATCTCAACTACAATCTCAACTTATATATACAACTCCAGTTCTAAAGATAAAAGCTAAACAACAACTAGCTAATCTCCCAATCACTCCTGAGTGTCGGGGCCAAAGGTAGCTAAGCCATCTCCTCAGTAATATATAGGGCATGTATCCTCAGGGCAATCATCTGTAAAATTTACAACAGGTCCAGTCAGGACAGGAACGAGTACAACTCATCAAGAAAACCCAAGTAAATGACAGGAAACTATAAAGCAGTTATAGATAGTTTTATTGATGAATATGGCAGTTTATATACAAGTGATGGTATGGAGAACAGATAAGATACAAGAAAAGTAAGTAACTAAACAAGAGAAGAATGATGGCAATGAAGACTGTAAAAATAAATCTAGCTGAACTAAGGTAACATAAAGAGTCCAGGCAGTAATGTAACACAAGTGTAAAGCTACTATAAATCCAGTACGGGATGAATCTAATACAAGATGAATCCAGTACAAGATGATTCTAGGTAGTGATCAAGAATCCAGGTGAGACCAGATATACTCTAACAGCGTGTTTTAAAATACCGAGATCGACATGTAAACGGCTGTGGGTAATCAGGAACATCTCTCACTGATCAGACGAGAGATGGCTATGCTTCCAGTAGATTCCAGATTTGGGGTATGTCTACATGTCTTACTCAATATTTCCCCGCCCCGTAATACAAATGAATCCAGAATTCGATACGAGAATCGAGATGAGTCCAGCCAAAATATGATGATTCCAGAAATAGATCCTGGAATGATTCCAGTGATTCCAGTAATAGAGGCCAGATAATATGGTGGGTGTGTCGCATACATGAATCCAGAAATATCCATACGTGTGGTATCAGAGAATCACATAAAACTAAATAGAACTGAAATACAGTAACTGGCAAATAAATGAGAGAACTATCAGAGAATGTACTCGCCTGATACTCTGAAAAGAGTAGTGTAATGTCAGATGTCTGCACCGGAGTCACAATGTCCTAAATAGAACAGTACAGGTTATAATGTGTTCAAAATAAGACATGATTTTTATGATGCATCTACATGATTTCTAGGTCAATCTAGGTCAAAGTCAACTCTAAGTCAAACCTGGTCAACTTTCTAGGTCAACTAGGTCAATTGGTCACATCCAGAATAATGTTGACTTTTGGTCAACTCCAGTCTACCTGGACTAGTCAAACTAAGTCAACTAGGTCAAGCCTAAGCCAACCAAGTCCCACTAGGCCTAACCAGCCTATTCTAGCAAGCACACTCAATTTCTAGGCTATACAAGCCAACCACACTCCTACATTGGCATTCAAGCCACACACACAGGCTGTATCACATAGGGATACACCACAGGCTATGTGCCCATAGGCTATATCATGCATTTCACACATAAAGCCTACTCTCACATATTACACACATTAATTATTTATCTAAAATAACATAATTAACACACTCTTAGCCACATTATTATATATCACATACATAGAGATGGAGAGGGGTACATGTGTATATGTAATCATGTGGGTGTGTGTGAAACTACTTGAGTGTGTGTGTGTTCTAAGAAATTTAGACAATAGTAATTTAGTGTGACAGGAATTGGTTAGGGAGATGTGTGTTGTCATGTGTATGTGTGTGTATGGGCTAAGGGAATGTGTAATAGAGTGCAGTGTCATGTGTGTGTGAGTAAACATGTTGCAGGAAAACAAATGTGTGTGTTTGTGTGTAACTGGTACATGTGAGTGTTAAATGACAGTTTGTGTGTTTAGGAACCTGTGTGGTGTGTGTTTGCATGGTGTTGAGTGTGTCAAAGTGACAGGAAACTGTTAATAGAATATGATACAATAGCTAGTTAATAGGTGCAGGAAATTGGTGAAGTGTGATCAATGAGATGTGGGACATGTTGGCTAGGGTGTGTAAATCTGAAACAAGAGTGTGTGTACATTACAGAGATATGTATTTCAGGAATTTGATGTGAAAATCAGTGCAAAAATGGCAATGACAGTTGTTTATATCAATTGAAGCACAAAAACCTATTTCCCTACTCAAACCTAAACCCCCATTTCCCTCACATTGCAGTAAAGCAACCACACATGTATATGTGACTAAACATGATAACTAATCATCAAGAACTCAGTTTAAAATGGAGTTAAGGTTCAGAAATGGTATAGGGTATCTCAGGAATGTGTGTGTATGGACTGACAGTGAACAAAATGTGAAGGTGATGTTGTGTACATGGTTGAGAGTACAATAATGTGTATTGTGTCAGAGCATGTGTGTGTAATAGTTAACAGGAATGACAGTTGGGGAGATGTGTGTGTGAGTTAACATGGTGGCATGCCCAAGTGTGTGATATGAATTTAAAAACTGAGATGTGGGTAGAGTAGGCCATGTACTAGGAAAACAATGTGTGTGTTAGGACTACATTAGAATAGCTAATGTGACAGCCATAACAGTGTGTTCTCAACAATTAATTGACAGAAAACCAAAGCATGTAGTGAGTGAAATCTCAGGAAAACTGAGATGTGTCTCAGAGATTTCAGTTTTTAGAATAGGAAATAAAAACAGGTATTACAATGTTCATAGAGGAGGTTTTATAACTCAGTTCAACCCAAGCCTAAATTCGAAACCCAATAGCCACAACTCATAACCCCTCATTGCAGTATCATCTCAGGCATGTAATCATGCTACACATTAACAAATGAATAATAATTAACCATTACAACAGTAGGAAATGGCATACATTAACTCAGAATAAAAATGAGGAAACTGTGTATCAGTCCACCCCTTCGAACCCATTTCAAATGTTCAAAATCCAATTCTCTATTGCAAAACCCAATCTAACATGAAAATCTGACTTACCAGTATCCATTACACATATAGGAATCAATTAGTGATTTAAAACAACATTTAAAATCAGTTTAAAAAGGAAACCAATTCAGAATTTTTGAATTAACACATGGTATCAGTGATATAGGGAAACTGAAATTTGAAAACCAAAACATCACAATAATCCCAAAATATTGGTTGGTAAACCAATTCCCACTTGTACCCGTGTCCCACGAGTCATTCGTGTCCCACCAAATGGACACGAGCGTGTCCAAACACACACAGACATGCACACGTGCACTGGACTGCATGCAGCGTCGTGCACGCATGCACGCGTGTCCCGCGCGTGACACAGGGCACGACACGACTCGTGCTCGTGCCCATGTGTTTGCCACATATAGGGCTACGTGTCCATGGCCCTGCACCTTGTCCTAGACACGTGTCGTGTTGGTTTTAGAGCCGTGTCAGTGGCCAATTTCCACGCGTGCACAGCGCAGGCGCGGCCAGTGCGGCCAGTGCGAAGAGGAGAACTCCTCGCACACTGCACCATATGGCCCCATATTTTGGAAGGATGATGTCAGTCTATGCCCCATCATCCTAGCCAAAAATGGCGTATCCTCGTGTCCGACACAGGGAGTTATTGTGCCCGAGTAACAGGACACAGTGTACGTGTGTGCACAGCATGTCCAACTCGAAAAACAGATACGAAACGACACAAAAATACCTAATACCCTTCACAAAATTTAATGTACACACTTAGATCTACCAATTCATGTAATTACATTTACAGAAATTGAAAATAATTTCCTAAGAGGCATTTCATCGAACACCTAGCTATTAGGTTCGATACGTGTCCGATACGGACATGTAACCTAATGCAAATGACACAAAATTCCTCCAGAAATTAGGGGACACCTATTCCTAACCCATCATGCAAAGAAATCACAAAAATAATGCAATTTAAAGGGTTTTACCTATATGTGCAATTTGCAAGAAAAGGCTTCAAATGGGAGGTGTTCCTCTTGATGGCCAAATGCTCCAAATTGATCCCAAACTGAAATACCCCTCCACCAACAGTCCATAAACTTAAATTAGAACCAAATGCAAAAGACTAGGATGAAAAAGGAGATCAAATGAATAAAATAGGAATTTTTGGAAGGGGAAAACTTACCTTTCTTTTCTCCAAGTGTTGGAATGATAAAAAGAGGCAAGCCCTAATGAACAAGTGTTTAAATAGGGTGGGGATCCCTATGTGGCTGTTCATAGGTTCAACAACTAGGGTTAGGGTTCACTAAATGGCCCATGGGCTTAAGTCATGATCAATTAAATAATTAAGCCATAAGTCATTTCATGAAACCACAAGCCATGACTTAAATTCACTAAACCAAATCCCCTCATTCTAAAACTATTCTCTAATGACTAAAACAGGTTAACTCAAGTTAGACTAGGGTCACCATGACTAGGGTTAGCTTCTAGGCTAGTCCACTAGGTCTCAATAAGTCAAAGTCAAACTAGAATTCACCAATTCAACAAACCACCAAATAATTCAAATAAGTCAAAATGACCAAATTACCCCTAAGCTAAAAATGATAATTAAACATCCTAATGACATGGTTAGGCTCTAGGTCATGCAGTCTCTCAGGTTTCACTAGCAGCACAACAAAATCACAAGTCATGACTTAAACCAGTTTTTAAATAGTTTAAAAATTATTAAAAATCACTAAAAATCATAATATGAATCAAATATCAATAATTAATAATTATAATTACAAAATTTTAAAATTACTCTTATCTGGAAAATTGGGCGTTACAATCCTACCCACTTTAGAAAAATTTCGTCCTCGAAATTAAAATGATCGTATCCCTACTAGGTCAAACCCCCAGCAAATCAAAGTCGAAGTAACACAATCCTACTGGTCGTGATTTCACAGTCTCGAACAGGGTAGCTACACTATCTAGCAATCAAAATAACATCCTGGCAGGTACTAATGGAATCACACAGGAAAGTGGAAAGAAGAATGAGAAGGACAAACCTGCTAACCCATCACCTGTAGCGTCGGTCTCCTCGACCGCCATCGCAAAAGCTCTACCCCTCTGGTGCTGAGCTACAGGTGGCCTAGCTCCCTCAAAAGGAGGTGCAAAGGGACAGTCTATCTTCTGGTGGGCTTCAGATCCACAGGAATAGCAAACCTTCAGCCTCTTCCTACACTGCTCCCTGGTGTGTCCCAACTTCCTGCAGTAGGAACAACTGATCGCCTTCGGGTCCTGATCCCGATACTGATGCTGCACCTGCTGAACCATCACTGGTGCCCGGGTCTGCTGAATCTGAACGTGAGGCCTCTTGGCCTGGCCTCCGCTGCTGCTACCATTCTGGAAGTCACGACCCTTCTTCAACTTCAACCACAGGTCGTCCTCCGCTGCTATAGCCCCAGAAAATATCTCTGCAAAGGTAGCATTCCGGTCGCTCTTAGTCAGTGACCGAACCTCCCTAATCAAGCCTCGGCGGAACTTTCTCGCCTTCGTCTTCTCAGTCAAGTCATCTATGAACCGGGCCAATCGACAAAACTCCCCAGCGTACTCAGCTACTGTCTGGTTTCCCTGAACCAGACCCTCAAACTGTGCCTCTATGCCTCCAAGGCCACATCAGGAAAGAACTGCTCCTTGAACAGTTCCTTGAACTGGGCCCAAGTCTGGCCCTCAACTCCCACACTGGGATCTGTCTGGTACCACGCACGGGCTAAGTCCTGCATCTGACTGCCCGCCGTCTCGATATGGAGTCGATCTGGTATCTCTGCCAGCCTGAATATCTCCTCGATATGCTCTATCCAGTCGTCTACATAATGAATGCCCTCTGTGCCCGGGAACTCTCTGGGATGCATCTTCTGGAAGTCCTGTATATCCTTCTCCTTCCGACGAGGCTGCTGCTGCTCCCCCTGAGCAGTCACCATCTCCACAGTAGTACGAACCAGCTGGTGTGCCTCGTCAATCCCCTGACGGAAATCGGTCGTCTGCCGCTGCTGCTGCTGCTGATGAGACGCCAGAATCCTCTCCACGAAAGAGAATAGATGAGCAGCATCTACCATCCCCGCAGGTGGAGGCTATTGCGGTAGAAGGATCTCGGGAAGCACCGGACTCTGCCTCCCAGCTGATGGAGGTGCTCCTCCGAAGGCTGCTGAAACACCCACCCCAGCTGGCATGACTGGGGCTGCGGTACCAGGGGCTGGCTGTTGAAGGTGAGAGGTGGCAGACCCCTCTGAAGCGGCTACTGTACCAGAGCGATGTGATCGTGTCTCCACCATCCTGAAGACAGATCGAAAAGGAAGTCAATACTGAGTAGGAATCGATAAAATCAAAGGAGAACAGTTTATTTCAAAGAAGACAATCAGTAAGATATGCATATGGCATGAATTGAAGCAGAATTTTTTTTCTAACTGGTTAAAGCCTATCTCTCAATCCTATCGCAGGCTCGCGGCAGTACAACTAAGTCGCCGTACTACCACGATATCGCACTAATACGACTCTCGACCTACATGAGCCACCACTAAAAATGTGTCACGACCTGCACCCACTATGAGGGTACGAGCGCGTAACAACGCCCAGCCTACGCCGCAGTATCGGCGGTAGAACGCTGTCCTAGGTTACTATCTAATCAATAACTCACGCAATTATATAATGTACTTGTCAAAACTCAACTCCGATCAGAGGACAAGTATAGATATAATGAATCTCAATCACAGTCTAAGAATGATAAGATATCACAGAAGATATAACTAAAGGCTAAATAACAGAAATAAAATCCAACAACTAAAAATATAATCTCAAACAATCTCAACTACAATCTCAACTTATATATACAACTCCAGTTCTAAACATAAAAGCTAAACAACAACTAGCTAATCTCCCAATCACTCCTGAGTGTCGGGGCCAAAGGTAGCTAAGCCATCTCCTCAGTAATATGTAGGGCATGTGTCCTCAGGGAAATCATCTGTAAAATTTACAACAGGTCCAGTCAGGACAGGAACGAGTATAACTCATCAAGAAAACCCAAGTAAATGACAGGAAACTATAAAGCAGTTATAGACAGTTTTATTGATGAATATGGCAGTTTATATACAGGTGATGGTATGGAGAACAGATAAGATACAAGGAAAGTAAGTAACTAAACAAGAGAAGAATGATGGCAATGAAGACTGTAAAAATGAATCTAGCTGAACTAAGGTAACATAAAGAGTCCAGGCAGTAATGTAACACGAGTGTAAAGCTACTATAAATCCAGTACGGGATGAATCTAATACAAGATGAATCCAGTACAAGATGATTCTAGGTAGTGATCAAGAATCCAGGTGAGACCAGCTATACTCTAACAATGTGTTTTAAAATATCGAGATCGACATGTAAACGGCTGTGGGTAATCAGGCACATCTCTCACTGATCAGGCGAGAGATGGCTATCCTTCCAGTAGATTCTAGTTGGAGATTCCAGATTTGGGATATGTCTACATGTCTTACTCAATATTTCCCCACCCTGCAATACAAATGAATCTAGAATTCGACACGAGAATCGAGATGAGTCCAGCCAAAATATGATGATTCCAGAAATAGATTCCGGAATGATTCTAGTGATTCCAGTAATAGAGGCTAGATAATATGGTGGGTGTGTCGCATATATGAATCCAGAAATATCCATACGTGTGGTATCAGAGAATCACATAAAACTAAATATAACTGAAATACAGTAACTGGCAAATAAATGAGAGAACTATCAGAGATTGTACTCGCCTGATACTCTGAAAAGAGTAGTGTAATGTCAGATGTCTGCACCGGAGTCACAATGTCCTAAATAGAACAGTACAGGTTATAATGTGTTCAAAATATCCATCCAGAATAATGTTGACTTTTGGTCAACTCCAGTCTACCTGGACTAGTCAAACTAAGTCAACTAGGTCAAGCCTAAGCCAACCAAGTCCCACTAGGCCTAACCAGCCTATTCTAGCAAGCATACTCAATTTCTAGGCTATACAAGCCAACCACACTCCTACACTGGCTTTCAAGCCATACACACAGGCTGTATCACATAGGGATACACCACAGGCTATGTGCCCATAGGCTATATCATGCATTTCACACATATAGCCTACTCTCACATATTACACACATTAATTATTTATCTAAAATAACATAATTAACACACTCTTAGCCACATTATTATATATCACATACATAGAGATTGAGAGGGGTACATGTGTATATGTAATTATGTGGGTGTGTGTGAAACTACTTGAGTGTGTGTGTGTTCTAAGAAATTTAGACAATAGTAATTTAGTGTGACAGGAATTGGTTAGGGAGATGTGTGTTGTCATGTGTATGTGTGTGTATGGGCTAAAGGAATGTGTAATAGAGTGCAGTGTCATGTGTGTGTGAGTAAACATGTTACAGGAAAACAAATGTGCGTGTTTGTGTGTAACTGGTACATGTGAGTGTTAAATGACAGTTTGTGTGTTTAGGAACCTGTTTGGTGTGTTTGCATGGTGTTGAGTGTGTCAAAGTGACAGGAAACTGTTAATAGAATGTGATACAATAGCTAGTTAATAGGTGCAGGAAATTGGTGAAGTGTGATCAATGAGATGTGGGACATGTTGGCTAGGGTGTGTAAATCTGAAATAAGAGTGTGTGTACATTACAGAGATATGTATTTCAGGAATTTGATGTGCAAATCAGTGCAAACATGGCAATGACAGTTGTTTATATCAATTGAAGCACAAAAACCTATTTCCCTACTCAAACCTAAACCCCCATTTCCCTCACATTACAGTAAAGCAACCACACATGTATATGTGACTAAACATGATAACTAATCATCAAGAACTCAGTTTAAAGTGGAGTTAAGGTTCAGAAATGGTAGAGGGTATCTCAGGAATGTGTGTGTATGGGCTGACAGTGAACAAAATGTGAAGGTGATGTTGTGTACATGGTTGAGAGTGCAATAATGTGTATTGTGTCAGAGCATGTGTGTGTAATAGTTAACAGGAATGACAGTTGGGGAGATGTGTATGTGAGTTAACATGGTGGCATGCCCAAGTGTGTGATATGAATTTGAAAACTGAGATGTGGGTAGAGTAGGCCATGTGCTAGAAAAACAATGTGTGTGTTAGGACTACATTAGAATAGCTAATGTGACAGCCATAACAGTGTGTTCTCAACAATTAATTGACAGAAAACCAAAGCATGTAGTGAGTGAAATCTCAGGAAAACTGAGATGTGTCTCAGAGATTTCAGTTTTTAGAATAGGAAATAAAAACAGGTATTACAATGTTCATAGAGGAGGTTTTATAACTCAGTTCAACCCAAACCTAAATTCGAAACCCAGTAGCCACAATTCATAACCCCTCATTGCAGTATCATCTCAGGCATGTAATCATGCTACACATTAACAAATGAATAATAATTAACCATTACAACAGTAGGAAATGGCATACATTAACTCAGAATAAAAATGAGGAAACTGTGTATCAGTCCACCCCTTCGAACCCATTTCAAATGTTCAAAATCCAATTCTCTATTGCAAAACCCAATCTAACATGAAAATCCAACTTAGAAATATCCATTACACATGTAGGAATCAATTAGTGATTTAAAACAACATTTAAAATCAGTTTAAAAAGAAAACCAATTCAGAATTTTTGAATTAATACATGGTATCAGTGATATGGGGAAACTGAAATTTGAAAACCAAAACATCACAATAATCCCAAAATATTAGTTGGTAAACCAATCCCCACTTGTACCCGTGTCCTACGAGTCATTCGTGTCCCACCAAGTGGACACGAGTGTGTCCAAACACACACAGACACGCACACGTGCACTGGACTGCATGCAGCGTCGTGTACGCATGCACGCGTGTCCCGCACGTGACACACGACTCGTGCTCGTGCCCATGTGTTCGCCGCATATAGGGCTACGTGTCCATGGCCCTGTACCGTGTCCTAGATACGTGTCGTGTCGGTTTTAAAGCCGTGTCAGTGGCCAATTTCCACGCGTGCACAGCGCACGCGCTCGGCCAGTACGACCAGTACGAGGAGGAGAACTCCTCGCACACTGCACCATATGGCCCCATCTTTTGGAAGGATGATGTCAGTCTATGCCCCATCATCCTTGCCAAAAATGGCGTGTCCTCGTGTCTGACACAGGGAGTTATTGTGCCCGAGTAGCAGGACACAGTGTACGTGTGTGCACAGCGTGTCCAACACGAAAAACAGACACGAAACGACACAGAAATACCTAACACCCTTCACAAAATTTAATGTACACACTTAGATCTACCAATTCATGTAATTATATTTACAGAAATTGAAAATAATTTCCTAAGAGGCATTTCATCGAACACCTAGCTATTAGGTTCGATACGTGTCCGATACGGACATGTAACCTAATTCAAATGACACGAAATTCCTCTAGAAATTAGGGGACACCTATTCCTAACCCATCATGCAAAGAAATCACAAAAATAATGCAATTTAAAGGGTTTTACCTATAGGTGCAATTTGCAAGAAAGGGTTCAAATGGGGGGGTGTTCCTCTTGATGGCCAAATTCTCCAAATTGATCCCAAACTAAAATATCCCTCCACCAACAGTCCATAAACTTAAATTAGAACCCAATGCAAAAGACTAGGATGAAAAAGGAGATCAAATGAATAAAATGGGAATTTTTGGAAGGGGAAAACTTACCTTTCTTTTCTCCAAGTATTGGAATGATAAAAAGAGGCAAGCCCTAATGAACAAGTATTTAAATAGGGTGGGGATCCCTATATGGCTGTTCATAGGTTCAATAATTAGGGTTAGGGTTCACTAAATGTCCTATGGGCTTAAGTCATGATCAATTAAATAATTAAGCAATAAGTCATTTCATGAAACCACAAGCCATGACTTAAATTCACTAAACCAAATCCCCTCATTCTAAAACTATTCTCTAATGACTAAAATAGGTTAACTCAAGTTAGACTAGGGTCACCATGGCTAGGGTTAGCTTCTAGGCTAGTCCACTAGGTCTCAACAAGTCAAAGTCAAACTAGAATTCACCAATTCAACAAACCACCAAATAATTCAAATAAGTCAAAATGACCAAATTACCCCTAGGCTAAAAATGATAATTAAATATCTTAATGACATGGTTAGGCTCTAGGTCATGCAGTCTCTCAGGTTTCACTAGCAGCACAACAAAATCATAAGTCATGACTTAAACCAGTTTTTAAATAGCTTAAAAATTATTAAAAATCACTAAAACTCATAATGTGAATCAAATATCAATAATTAATAATTATAATTACAAAATTTTAAAATTACTCTCATCTGAAAAACTGGGTGTTACAAGATCTGATACACAAACAGCTGTTTTTGGTGGAATCGAGATCCACAAAGTTGTCTCTGATCGGGCAAGTTGTTGACTTGAACCTAAATCTTTTCACACAGTAGCTTGGCCATATTTTTGCAGCATAAATTGGTCCCTTGGCTAGCATTCTAATAGACTCATTCTCAAGTCTTGCGTATGGACGATCGACCTAAATACCACAAAAAAATAAATTAAGCTCGTTCTCAAGTGCATATAAAGAAAGGTAATTACAGAGTTCTCAAGTCTTACATACGCACTCAACCATGATGAAAAATAATGCCTCATTTCTTGTTATAGTTTTTTTTCTGTTATGTGTGGCCTACCTGACCTCATATCATCATTAAATATGATGAAAACAACATCGTACAATTAATGTAATAGTATAATAATCAACACTATTAAAATAATGTTGACGTATTAATTACTTACCCCTCCAGCTTCTCTACTTTATCATCGTCGCAGTTGAGTAATACATACACCTGAGCAGCCCTTAGCTCATCATCGTTTAGATATCTCTTCTTTATTTTACCCGATGGCTTTCCTAGAGCATTGAATACCTTCAGTATTGTATCATTACATTCATGATCTCCGTCGTCGTTTCTGGAAGCTCTCATTCTATTAGTTGCAACATGAGGCTTGAAATACAACGAACAAAAGTTTGTAATCTTCTCGAGAACATAGGCTTCACAAATAGAACCCTCGACCCGTGCCTTATTTTTTTACCTTTCTTTTTAGGTGATTCAAATGTCGCTCGAACGGGTACATCCATCGATATTCGACGGGTCCACCAACACGTGCCTCATAGGATAGATGAATCGGCAAATGCTCCATAGAGTCGAAGAATCCATGAGAAAACACCCTCTCTAGCTTGCACAGTGTTACCGCAATGTCCTTCTCTTGCTTTTCTAGACGATCAACGAGCAATTTTTTAGAACAAAGATCCCTGAAGAATATGCTAAGCTCCGTCAATGGATCCCACACTGCCTGCGGTAAGAATTCCCGAAATACAATCGGAATTAACCTCTCCATATGAATACGTGACAATCGTGGCTCTTCATACCCGTCAATTTTTTTTCCTTCGGATTGACACATCTTCTCAGATTTGACACATATCCGTCTGGAAATTTTAGGCCCTGGATCCACCGACAAAGTCTCACTTTATCCTCCTTATCCAGTGAGAAAATTGACTTCGGCAGGAATTGTTTTCCATTCTCCTCTATCAAATGCAACGCAGGGCGTTTGCATATTTCTTCTAAGTCCAACCTGGCCATGGGATTGTCTTTCATTTTTTCTTTTACGTCCATCACAGTATTAATTATGTTATCAAACACATTCTTCTTAATATACATGACATCAAGATTATGTCTGATCAGATTGGTACTCCAATATGGCAGATCCCAGAATATGCTCCTCTTTGTCCAGTTATGATCTCTACCAAATCCATCGCACTTGTACCCAGTTGTAGGATCTTCAATAGCACTTGGAAAATCTCTAACCTCCTCCCATATCGTGGCTCCGTACCACCTTGGCGGTGATCACCCTTCTCTACAACGTCGGCACGGAATGCATTCTTGTTCCTTCTGAACGGATGATCTTTTGGCAGAAATTGCCGATGACAATCAAAGAAGCACGGTTTTCCTCCGAATTTCAAGCGGAAAGCCTTAGTATGGTCCATGCAATACCACTACCAGAATAAGTCATTTTAGCGACGCCTAAAGACGTCGCTAAAACGATAAATTTCGTCGCTAAAAAAATTTATCGACGTAATTACCGACGTTTTGGACTTGTCGCGGAAACGTAAGTCGGTAATCTTTAAAATATCGCCGAACGTCACAAATACCGACGTTTACCGACGTATATTTATGTTGGTATATTACCGACATCTACCGTCGTTTCGTCGGTGGATTAGCGACGTGTTTAAAGTCGCTACACGTCGGTAAAATCCTGGGAATTTACCGACGTTTACCGTCGTTTAAAATGTCACTAAATGTCGGTAATTCCTGGGATTATTACCGACGTGTAGCGACGCTTACCGACGGTCTTCGACGTAGAAGAACGTCGGTAAACGTCACTACCCTGGAAAAAATTTCAGATTTACCTACGTTTACCGACGCAAACTTACGTCGGTAGACGTCGGTAAACGTCGATAAATCTGAAAAAAAATAAAAAAAATAAAACACAGAATGTCCTTTTCTCCCTGCAGTTTAAAAAGATAACCATAAAGACACAGTATAACAGATATTCTTTTTTCCCTGGGTTCGCCGACCCCTTCGGTGGAACACTCAACAGCGGTAAACGTAAACCACAGAAGCACATTAACATCCAATTGAAACGAATAATAACATAAACGAATAATAACATCCAAATACACCAAATAACAAAGTCTACAACCAAATAACCAAAGTCTACACACAACCAACAAATAGAATAGGATCCAACAAATAGGATCCAAACATCCAAGTCTACACAACCAACAAATATCCAAGTCACAAACAAAGGATGAAACAAACACAAACAAACAGTCCTAACTAGGACTACTAGGGATCTGGTGCAGGAGGGGCACCGTCGCGACGAAGGGATAAGAACAACTCATACTCCTCAAGTGAAATCGATACCGATGGAGCAGGCAGTGACGTCGGTGGAGTCGGTGTCGATGAAGAAGGCGGTGGAGGCGGCGGAGTCGACGACGATGAAGGCGCACCCGGAGGACCAGTACGCTCCAACGCTGTAAGTCGCTGGTTGTATGTATCCATGGTAGATAACAGTCTATCAGTGCTCTGGACCATCGAATCCGTCACCAACCTCAGCTTATCGGACATGGTCACCTGTGCTGTCTGCAGCTCCGTCACCGTGCGCTCTAATCCTCCAATGCTGCGCTCTGTCCTCTTAGTAGTCTCCATGAGCTCCATAATACTGCGGTCGAGCGCATCCAATCGTGCTAGTAGCACAGGATCGTCCGTAGGGTGCTGAGACTGCTCCTCGATCCGTCGTAGTAGGTTGTCACGGAGAGACTCCATCATCTGGTGGACTCGAGCCGACTCCTGGGACGGCTGTGGACCATGCACACTAGCAGGAGATGCCCTAGAGGACTGGGTCGCAACTAGGGCGCCATATGATCCCGTACCGTAGTACGTACCCCTATGGAGTCTACCAGCGGCGGTCATCCACAGCTCGTCCGCCGACGGAGCTTGAGTGGGCTGCGAGGAAGTACCGGCCTCTCCTGCATTAGGTGCACTAGCAGCCGCCCGTTCCCACAGCCTCTGATACTCGGCCTAGAAAGTATGGATAGTACTCTATAATTTCTAATATCTAATTAATGTACTTATTATTACTAACTACATGAATATTTATTTGCATCATATTTACTAAGTTATATTAAAATTGACACGAAGTATTAAATTAAGATAACGTATTGTAATACTTACATAGGTCTGCTCGGCCCTCTCGTCAATAAGGCCTTCGCCCTTCCGATGGGTGGCCAGGAAGACGGTCACCATGTCGGCGTTACCGACCTTCCTTACCTGTAATTAAATATATTATCTTAGTAATAATTTATCGGTTTTGCATTAAAATAATATTTCTAAAAGAGAAAGACATACCAGACGACGAAAATATTCCGTCATCGGAATCGACCCACCGCACCACTTCGAGGCATGTTGCCTAGCCGCCTTGGCCTTCTCCGACTTCTCCTTGTACCTTGGCTCGTCGAATCGAGCCTTCATCGCATTCCACTGATCAAGGGTGATCCAACCTTGGATCGGCTTTTCGGCACGATCACGAGCCTTCTGATCATTAATAGCGTCGCGGATCAGCTTGGCAGCGACGGCAGGAAACATCCCCTCGATAAGCTCGGCCCGGTACAGTGGATAGAAAAACATATCCTAGAAGAGCGCAAACCAAATATTTATCAGTTATATATAATATGAATTAATTATATGATTCATATTAAAAGCAAATCTATTTTAACCTTGAAGCGCATAAACCAGTAGTTCTTCCTTTCGTTTGGAGCATCAGAGTAGTTAATCCAAGCACCACCATAATTATGCCTCAGCATATGGCCTAGGCGTCTCTGTACCTCTGGAGGACGATATCTATACAGACATATTATATTCATAAAAAAAGTTAATTTATGATAAAAATAGAAGAAAAAAATTATAAACCAAAACACCTACTTTGTACCGTCGAGCCATATCTCCGTCCTCTTCTCCTCCGGAGGTGCGCACGCATCATCTACATGATACTGGTCTGCCGTTGGCGCGTCCTCCTCGACCGTCAGCGCAGCCTCCGCCATCTGCTCATCCGTCACCATCGTCGTATCAGCAGCAGGAACGCTAGACGGACGAGCACTCTCAACAGGCCTGGAACTACTCGTCCCAGGAGATATGCCACGTGACGTTGTCCCACCAGGCCCAGCTACTGTCCGATATGGAGGAGTAATCGGTGACGAGGATCCAGAGCCGATACCAGTAGGAGGTACCTAAGGAAAACTCTGTCCTCTAGCAGTACCTGTAGGAAGTACCGGAGGATCATGACCTTGTCGTCCCCCTCGGAACGATCCGTGATGACCTGCCATACCTGATAACAGCATATGATAATACAACAAATAATAGAGACTAGAAATATGAAAGTACAACAAATAATAGAGACTAGAAAAATGAAAGTACAACAAAGACAAGATAATAACCAAGACAACATATGATGATACATTCTACAATAAACATCTAAGTCCAGATAATATATTCTAGAAGAAACATCTAAGTTCAGATAAGTATATCTCTCTCAATCATCTTCAGAATAATCATCTTGTTCGTCTTCCTCGACCTCATCTTCCTCTTCCTCCTCATCTTCACTTTCTTCTTCGCCTTCGTCGGCTTCGTCTTTCTCTTCGGATAATTCTACATCTTCTACATTATGTGTCGTGTAATGCATAACTTTCATGGAGTCCACTTCGACAATATTGGTTACAAGAGGTAGCTCGTCCTCCTGGTAAGCTTTTTCGTCGACATCAAAAGTATCTCTAGCTTTAGTCTTGCATACTGCCCACCAGTCAGACTTTGTTGCTCCTCGTCTCGGATAAGTTGTGAAGTACACGAGCTGAGCCTGAGTTGCTAGGACAAACGGTTCGTAGCCTTGATATCTACGCTTGTAGTTTATATCTACAAGACCATGCTTGTCAATTTTCCAACCTTGATTTTCAATCGGATGGACCATTCACACTTGAACAACACGATCTTTACAGGTTCTCTACCATTATTATATGACAACTCCACAATCTCTCGCAAGATGTCAAAGAAATCATTTCCTGGATCGACGTCTTTGTAGTTCGAAGACTTGATACACAAACAACTATTTTTCGTGGAATCAAGATCCAGAAAGCTGTCTCTGATCGGAGCATTTGTTAACTTGAACCGAAAGCCATTGACACAGTAACTTGGCCATATTTTAACAAAAGTAATTGGTCCCTTGGCAAGAGTTCTAATTAATTCAATCTCGGGTGAAATTAGACGATCGACCTGAATATCAAAGAAGAGATAATAAGTTATTTATTGTGCAGTTGCATTAGAAGAGGCCAGTAATTACCGAGCTACTTATATATTCGCTCAACCAAGAAGGAAAATGACGTCTTATTTCTTGTTCTAATGCTTCGTCTGTTAGGTAGGGTCTAACCAGCCTCAACTCATCATTATATGTGCTGGATGACAACGAAGCAACCGCCGATTAGTACAATAATATTAGCTTATACTATTACATTGAGATGACGTAAACTCATCATTCCTTACTTACCCCTCTAGCTTCTCCACTTCATCCTCGTCGCAATTGAGTAATACATACAACTGAGCAGCCCTTAGCTCTTCGTCATTCAAATATCTCTTCTTCATTTTCCCCGAAGGCTTTCCGGACGCATTGAATACTTTCAGTATTCCATCATTAAATTCTTGATATCCGTCGTCGTTTCTTGGAGCCCTCGTTCTATTCGTAGCAACATGAGGTTTGAAATAGGAGGAGCAGAAATTTGTAATCTCTTCGAGAATATAGGCTTCACAAATAGAACCCTCGACCCGAGCCTTATGTTTCACCTTTCTTTTTAGGTGATTCAAATGTCGCTCGAATGGGTACATCCATCGATATTCGACGGGTCCACCAACACGTGCCTCGTAGGAAAGATGAATCGGCAAATGCTCCATAGAGTCGAAGAATCCAGGAGGAAATACCCTCTATAGCTTGCACAGTGTTACCGCAATGTCCTTCTCTTACTTTTCTAGACGATCAACGAGCAATTTCTTAGAACAAAGGTCCCTAAAGAATATGCTAAGCTCCGTCAATGGATTCCAAACTGCCTGCGGTAAGAATTACCGAAATGCAATCGAAATTAACCGCTCCATGAATACGTGACAATCATGGCTCTCCATACATGTCAGTTTGTTCTCCTTGAGGTCGACGCATCTTCTCAAGTTCGAAACATACCCATCTGGAAATTTCAGACCTTGAATCCACCTACAAAGCCTCACTTTATCCTCCTTCTCCAGTGAGAAAATTTCCTTAGGCTGCTTCAACTTTCCATTTCCGTCCTCTATCAAATGCAATGCAGGACGTCTACATATTTCTTCCAAGTCCAATCTAGCCTTTGGTGTCTTTCATCTTCCCCTTTACGTCCATTACAGTATTAATTATGTTGTCAAACACATTCTTCTCGATATGCATGACATCAAGGTTATGTCTAATCAGATTGGTGCTCCAATATGGAAGATCCCAGAATATACTCCTCTTCGTCCAGTTATGAGTGTGACCAAATCCGTCACACTTGTAGCCCGTAGCAGGCTGCTCAATAGCTCTTGGTAAATCTTTTACCTCTTCCCATATCGTGTACCCGGGCCACCTTGGCGGAGGATTAGCCTTCTCCACAACGTCAGCACGAAAAGCATTCATGTTCCTCCGGTACGGATGATCCTTCGGCAGGAATTGTCGATGACAATCGAAGAAGCACGATTTGCCTCCGTGTTTCAAACGGAAAGCCTTAGTGATGTCTATGCAATACGGACATGAAAGACGACCATGCGTGCTCCATCCAGATAACATTCCATAGGCCGAAAAGTCGTTGATGGTCCACATAAGTGCTGCCTGCATCTGGAAATTTTGTTTTCTAGATACATCGTACGTGTTGGAACCTACTTCCCACAGATGATTCAACTCATCAATCATGGCTGTAAATACACATCGATGTTCCTTTTCGGATTGTTCAGACCTGGGATAATAACGGTGAGGAACATATACGGAGTCTTCATGCACATCCAAGACGGTAGATTGTACGGGGTGACGATCACAGGCCAACATGAATACTGGGATCCCGAAAGTCCGAATAGGGTAAAACCGTCGGAGCAGAGACCCAATCTGACATTACGCGGATCAGAAGCAAAATCTGGATACTCTCGATCAAAGTACTTCCATGCTTCTCCATCAGATGGGTGATCCAACACTCCTTCGGTATGTTCCCGCTTATGCCAACTCATGTTTTCTGCAGTTTCCTTCACCATAAACAACCGCTGCAACCGCGGCGTCAACGGCAAGTAGTACATCGAAGAGGTAGGCTTCCTGGCACCGACAGACTTTCCTCTACCACATGCCTTGTAGCGATCGACACCACAAAATCTGCAGGCATCTTCATCCTTATCGTCTTTGTAGTACAACATGCACCCGTTGCGACAGGCATCGATTTTTTCGTATCCCATCCAGAGCGATCTAACCATCCTCTTAGATCGGTAGAAGTCTTTAGGCAACTTTGCACCCTCAGGCAATATTTCTATAAGCAACTCCATAAGACGGTTGTAGCAATCTTACGACATGTTAAAATCGGACTTGATGCTCAACAATCTTGTAACCACCTCCAACGGTGAATGATCCTCACAACCAGGATATAATGGAGTCCTTGCATTCTCCAGCAACTCCATGAACTGTACAGCATCGGGGTTCGGTGCCTCCTCAGGTGCATCATGATCATCCGGATCGAAACTAGGCCCGGCCGCGTCAAAAACCATGTTCACCAACCCATCGTCATAAGGAGCGTTATTGTGGACATCCACGTAAGGCTCGTACTCCGATGCTAAAAACACAAGTTCTCCGTGCTCGCTCCACTGATAGTAATTCGGCGTGAAACCCTTCGAGTATAAATGATATGTGACATCCACTTCTGGATGATATTTCAAGTTGCGACCTCTCACACACGGACACTTAATTTTGGTACCGTCCATGTACTGAGGGAACGCCTTGGCAAACTGCAGGAACTGGTGTACACCCTCTATGAATTCATTCCGCACACCGTACATGTCATCAGGATGACGGTTGTACATCCAAGTACGATTCCGCAGATAATAATTCAGCTCCATATCCATTTGAGAATAATTCTGTAAGATAGATACAAGCACATCGTTGAAACACTTGTGAAAGTAATAGCATTTGAGGATATTCCTATTAGTATCGATATTGAAATCGTGTCCAAGTCCAATGTGCTCGTGTCCAAGCCCAATGTGCTCGTATACAATTTCTCGGATCATTTGTGTTTGTTTACTTCCTTGCTTAATTCATAAGATGTATGTTATTAACATTTCAGATATATTTCACTTTGGTTAAGATATCGGATATCCATAATCATGACTATGATAACCGAACTTTAACCATGAAGGAAGAAGGATAACTAACTCGATAGATTAATATAATATATATTGTTTAAATGTTATTTAGATATTAAATTCCAGATTTCTATTGGTTTAGAGATGTGTTTTCTGTGTATCATATTGTATCATATTATTTAACTATATGTATATATGTATATATATATCAATGGTTATATATATGTTATTCTCTCTCTCTCTCTCTCTCTCTCTCTCTCTCTCTCTATATATATATATATATATATATATATAAATATATATATATATATATATATATATATATATATATATGTATGTATATATATATATATATTTGTGGCTTATATATATGTATATATATATATATGTGATATTATGTGTGTTTACATTTGTGTTCATGTTGGGTGAGAGTTCGGCCAATGGGGTGGTGAATTAGAGTTGGAATTGGTTGATATTGTGAGTGTATGTGTATTTGTTAGAGAGGGAGGATTGAGAGTGTGGGGTTTTGGTTTTGTGTAGTGTGTGTATATATAGAATTAGAGAGAGTGAGAGATTAGAGGGAGTGACTGATGGAGTAAAAAGGGGGGACATCACTGCTGTGAACAGCAGCATTGGAGTATATCAGTCCCTACCCAGGGGACTAATCTCTGGAGACTCAACAGTCCCCAAAGGGGACTGTTATTTAGTAGCAGCAGTAGCAGTAACTTACTGCTATTTAATAGCAGTGAGGGGGGGCAGGGGATCAACCATATTAGCCATATCAACCCATTTAACACCCCCATTCCAGTCCAAGGTTGACAGCCAACTAGTCTCCCATTTAGCAGCCGATAAGCACTCCAAAACCAGTCCATAATACCTGTCCTTAGCTACCCCATAGCAGTCCATATAACCCCCAAATCTGCCCTATATTCAGCCTTCATGACAGCCCATAGACTGTCCCATAACAGTCCTTAATAGGCCCCTTAAACCTGTCCCATTTCAGTCCCTATAACTCAGCTATTTGCTGTCATAAACCACCCCATAGCAGCCCTATGAGTACTGGTATTGAAATCGGTATCAGACCATTCCTATGAGTAGTTTATCAAAGAAGAGACAACCCTGAAGATACCTTATAGAACAACCATTATCATCAAATACCATTCTGTTAGATACAACCTCAATATTAAGTCAATATCATTATCTACATCCAGCAATTTGGTTCAAATTTTAATGTAGGACATTATATTATATGCTTCATCAAAGCAAGAACATTATATGCATCATCAAAGCAAGAAATAGATACACATATTCACAACTCCTGATATGAAGTGCAAAAGTATACTAAAGTTGCAAAAGTACACTCCTACTTTTTTTTAGTAAAAAATGTAAAAAGATTATTAACTCACAGAGAAAGAAGAAGGAGGGGGCTGTCGGAAAGGAGGAGGAGGAGGGGTTCGACCGCCTGGGGTAGGAGGTCGGCGGTCACCGGAAGAGGGGGTCGGGGGTCGACAGGGGTTACCGTAGACGGGGGAGGAGGTCGGCGGGGTTCGCGAGACAGAGGAGGGGGTAGGGGGTCGGGGGTCGGTGGTCAACGGAGGAGGGGGTCGGGGGCCACCGGAGGAGGGGGTCGGGGGGCGACGGTCACCGGAGGAGGGTGTGGGGGTCGGGTTGGGGAGAGGGAATGGTTTGGGGGGAAAGTAAAATTTTAAGAATGAAATTTCGATCGGCTGGCTGACCTAAATGAAATTCATCAGCGACGTCTAATAAAGACGTCGCTAAACGTCGCTATATCAAAAAAATATAACGACGTAAGGAAGAAACGTCGGTAAACGTCGCTGATTAGCGACGTTTATCGACTTATCAGCAACGTCATTTTTTTCTACTTAAAAAACGTCGTAAGACGTCTCCAATCGTCACTAACAGTGACGTCCTGCGACGTTTTATTTATGCGTCGCTAAAGTCCTTAACTTTAGCGACGTTTTCCATAATCGTCGCTATTTTCGTCGGTAATTTGACTTATTTTGGTAGTGTACGGACATGAGAGACGGCCATGAGTGCTCCATCCAGATAACATTCTATAGGCCGAAAAGTCGTTGATGGTCCACATAAGGGTTGCCTTCATCTGAAAATTCTGCTTCCTGGAAACATCGTACTTGTTAGCGCCTACTTCCCATAACTGATTCAACTCATCTATCAAAGGCTGTAAGTACACATCAATCTTCCTCTTAGGATTGTTCGGACCAGGAATTATACGGTTAGAAACATGTACTGAGTCTTCACGCACATCCAAGGCGGTAGATTATATGGAGTGACAATCACAGGCCAGCACGAATACTGGGATCCCGAAAGACCAAAAGGAGTAAAATCGTCAGAAGATAGCCCCAACCTGACATTACGTGGATCTGAAGCAAAATCAGGATACACTCGATCAAAGTGCTTCCACGCTTCTCCATCGGATGGGTGATCCAACACTCCTTCAATCTGTTCTCGCATGTGCCAACTCATATTTTCGGCCGTCTCTTTCACCATAAATAATCTTTGCAACCGCGGCCTTAAAGACAAGTAGTGCATTGAATCGATCGGTCTTCTTCCACCGGTAGACCTTCATGTACTAGTTGTCTTATAGCGATCAGCACTACAAAATCTGTACACATCTGCGTCCTTGTCGTCTTTGTAGTACAGCATGCACCAATTGCGACAAGAATCAATTTTCTCGTATCCCATCCAGAACGATCTCACCATCCTCTTAGATCGATAGAAGTCTTTAGGTAACTTAGCACCTGCCGGCAAGATCTCTATAATCAACTCCAACACTCGGTTGTAGCATTCTTGCGACATGTTAAAATTTGACTTAATGTTCAACAGTCTTGTAACCAGCTCCAAGGGTGAATTATCCTCACAACTAGGATACAATGGAGTCCTTGCATTTTCCAGCAACTCCATTAACTTTGCAGCATCGACATTCAGTGCCTCCTCAGCTGCATCATGAACGAAACTAGGCCCCGCAGCATCGAAAACCATGTTCATGCACCCGTCGTCGTATGCATGATTATCTGAAACAAAATTAGGTCCCATATGCATATACGGCTCAACATAAGGCTCAGATTCTGATGCTAAAGACACAAGTTTTTCGTGTGCGGTCCACTGATAGTAATTAGGCATGAAATCCATCGAGTACAAATGATATGCCACTTCCACTTCTGTCACCCTCATTTTTCGTATTTCCCGTATTTCGTATTTATACTCGTATCTGAATTTTGGCATGTATTTTTATTTATTTCTCAACTTGTGGAATTTCGGTATTTCTCGTATTTTGGGTTTTGACATGGCCCGATTTTAATTGGTTTAGGTTGGTTTGGTTTGGTTTAATGTGTATTGGAACACCTTAGCCTATGCTCCACCCTCAATATACCACATCCCACCCTCTTTAAACCTCCACCAACTTCTTCTCTCTCCTCATAAACCTCCATTAATTTTTCTTCTTCTTTTCCTTCCTCCACACAACTCTCCACACCCATAGGCAAGTGCACCTTGCCACCACATTAGAACCCTATTTTATTTGTCTATTTGCTAGATTAGGACATGGTGATCAACATTATAACTTGGCATTTTGTGATTTGGAGTCTCCATTGTTCTAGATCTAAGTTTTCTTTATTTTTGGATTTACATGGTTTTGATCCATTTAAGTTGGATTTTTATGGGTTTTGATGTTTCTATGTGGAAGAGAATTCAATTTCACCCAAGTTGGAACTTTGGAAATCCGAATTTGGAGTTCGGATGGCCAAGTTATGAACTTTGAAGCCTTGGGTTCAACCATGGAGTTCTTGTTGGTTTGGAGGAGACAGTGAGCAGTGTACAGAGCTTCTTAGCTTATGCCACTGAGCTACGCGCGCTCTTTAGCGTAGCGTACGCAGACTTGAGTACGCTTCCTGTTGGAAGCGTGTCTCTTGCGAACGCAGACTTGAGTACGCTTTCTGTTGGAAGCGTGTCTCTTGCATACTCAGACTTGGGTACGCTTCCTGTTGGTAGCGTGTCTCTTGCGTACGCAGACTTGAGCGTACCCCGGTACGCAGATTTGAGCGTGCCTTGGTACGCAGACTTGAGCGTTCCTTGGTACGCAGACTTGAGCGTGCCCTGGTACGCAGACTTGAGCGTACGCATGACCTGAGCGTACGTTTCCCCCTACGTGCGTGCTTTTGTGCGTACGCAGCTCTCCTGCGTGTGTGCTTTTGTGCGTACGCAGCTCTCCAGCGTGCGTGCTTTTGTGCGTACGCTGCTCCCCTGCGTGCGTGCTTTTGCGTGTATGCTCCCCTGCGTGCGTGCTCTTGCAGTATGCTTCCCCCTGACCCCCTTGCTTAACCCATTGGCTCTTGGAGTATTGGTTCTCGACTTGGTTTCTCTTTTGTGGATTGGGTTTTCCTGAGATCTTGTTCAACACAGCACGACTATCTCGAACCGACACGGCCTAACACGATTTGCAAGTAATTGTTTATGACTAGTATGGTTTTTGGGATTTTCTGTGAATTATGATCCTGGTATTCTCTGATCTCCTTGCTAATGACCCAGTGGGGGCACACCTAACTTGTAACTTGTAATTAATCCTTGTGACTTGATAACTTGATAGTGGCCCGTGGCGGCGCACTCCTGACTTGTAGTATGACTTGATAACTTAATGCTGTTGCGACGGCTAACTTAGCTTGACCTGCCTTGACACCGTGGGTGGTTCTTTCTTGCTTGCTTGTTAAATCCACTTGTCCTGTCTTGCATCATGTCTAGGATGGGACTCCTGAGTACCACGGTCAGGGGTACCTACCAAAAATGGATTAAGGTTAATAACTAGAATAACATAGTAGTCATGAAGAGATGATACAGCTACAGGCAATCCCGTTACCTGGGCGCTCTTGGGATCTGTAGCCTGCCGTCGAGTAGGGCACATTTCCAGCACACCGTCGCGTATTGCACCCTCTAAGTCACCTAAGGGTACATTTGTCTCCCGGGCGATGTACCCACCAGAATTCAACCCCCTAATTTTTGACCTGGGTAACCTGGATGGTCTGCAGGACTTGTGGCTGTGGAATCATCTCACTGCATCTTGTTAGTAATTAGGTCTGTGATAACCCTAGTTAGTTAAAGTAGTAAGCCGTAGTATTTGCTTGGCCGTGATTGATTGATTGAAGTATAACCAGTCTAGTCATGTCTTGATCCAGTACAAGATTGCTTCATGTCTTGATTTCTTACATTATCATCTTGCCGATAAATGGTGGGGAACCAAGTTATGTTCAGATGAAGGGTTACAACCCTGGTCCTTGTTTGGTTTACGGTTGTAACCTGGCTATCGGAATAGTTCCATGGTTATCTCGTCGAATATCATCCTGACATGTTTTTATAAATTCTAGTATTAATATTAGTTTTCTTGTGCTAATTGATGGCTTTTGTTCTTATTTCGTGGCCCCCTTGTGGCACTTGCTCTTTCTGGGGTTGACCCAGCTGGTTTTGTGTGGCCAGATTTCGGAGCAGCTCCCGAGGATCTACCAAGCTTCCAGTCCAATTGCGACAACTAGACGGAACCCGGGCCAAGAGTGGGTTTTCCTTTTGTCTTGCCCACTTTATTGTAAAACTATTCTTTTGAGGCGTTTAGCCGACGAGCACCTGTTAGCTCGATGCACTTTTACTTACTGTCTGCCTACGGGCTGTAAACATGATTAACAAATCCTAGGGTTGATCATGTACGACTAAACTCTTGCTAGTCCTAACATTTTGTAACGACTAACTTCATGATCAGCTGAAAATGTAATGTTTGGGATGCCTTATTATTGTATATTTAATGATCATACATCTTGCGACCTTACTTACTTGCTTGTGATTGAGACATTAGGCTTGTTCATGACCATAAGAGACTGTTGGCTTGTAGTAAACCCTCATATATCTAGACAGCTGTGACCGTATATCGAGGTAGTTTCCATTTCAATATACGTAGCTGGCTATGTCTGCCCCCGCTCTCCAGTATTCTGGTTCTGGGGTGTGACATGGTTTAAGTGGTGGCCCATGCAGGTCTTGTAAATCAAGATATGTGGGGGTTTACCAGATAGATGTCTCAATCAGTACTCGTCCTTGATCTCTGTTCGTATCTTCTGAATCCCTGGATTCTTGCCCTGATCTTGTGCTTATATCATTGATCTGTCCTGGTCCTTTCCTTATTGTTCCCTGTGTCGTCTTCTTCTGTGGCACTGTACCTGGTCCTACCGATCAACGAGGTGGAGCATTTCCCGCGGATCAGCAGCAACCCGGAGATCAAGCCCAGCATTCTGGGGTAGCCTCCAGAGTTGTGCCTAATGGAGGAGAGTCACCAGTTCGGCCCGTCCAGCCCACAGAGCCAGATGATGGTACCTTAGTAGGCCTCATCAGAACCTTGATAGCTTCCCAGGATCGTCGAAGCGACGCCCTGTACCAGACAGTTCAAGATGCTTTGACTAGAGGCGGTCATCCAGGGAACCAGGTGGTGAACAGTTTTAAGAGATTGAACCCTCCCTTCTTCGACGGCAGCGAGGATGCGATTGCCGCGGATGCATGGCTTCAGGATACCGAGGTGATTCTGGAAGCAGCTAGGACACCTGAGAATGAGAAGGTGGCGGTGGTACGCCTGCAGTTGTTGGACTTGGCTCATAGTTGGTGGGCGGCGCAAGCCATGGGATTAGTGGCACCCATTGCTTGGGCAGTATTTAGAGAGAGATTTCAGACGAAGTACTTTGATGCTGTGGCTCGGTACGACCTGCAGACCAGATTTACCAACTTGAAGCAAGAAGGCAGATCTGTCGACAGTTATGCATCAGAGTTTTCTAGGCTCAGTAGGTTTGCCCCCACCTTGGTGGCGATCGAGTTTGATAGGGCCCAGCGGTTCCAGCAGGGGCTGCATTTGGAGATCTTGTTGGCAGTAGAACAGTTCGAGCATCAGACGTTCGATGCAGTCTTGAGAGCAGCTAGGAGGCATGAGTATACCTCCCAGAGGATCGTGGATAGGACCGGAGGTAGGAAGCGGTCCCACAATCAGAAGCACCAATCATCAGCTCCAGCCCCGGCAGCTAGGGGATTGACCATTGGAACTCCGAGGCGGGCGGCCTCAGTAACGTCGGTTCAGCATTCGACCCCGACGTACCCGCAGTAGCAGAAGCAGAAGCAGACTTCCGCGATGGGATGTTCTCATTACGAGAAGCCAGGGCATGTGGTGGCAGACTGTCGCAGGGCGCAGGGATTGTGCCTGGCTTATGGAGCAGCAGATCATAGGATAGGGGCTTGTCCGAATAGGGGTGGTTCATCGGCATCCAACCCTTCTAGCTCTTCGGTGAGAGGACCGGCCCCAGCACCAGTTCAGCAGCAGCAGTATCAGTCTTCGAGGCCCTTGCCACCTCAGTCTCAGGCATTCCAGCAACAACACCCCCAACAGTATGCACAAGCCCAGGCTCAGATCCAGAATAGGCAGAGAGGTTTCCAGTAGAGGGGACCAGCAGCCAGAGGACAAGGTCAGGCCATGATGATGGCTATAGAAGAAGTTGCACCAGGTGAGGTTATGGCAGGTACTATTCTCGTCAACTCCTCTCCAGCGTCTGTATTATTTGATTCTGGTGCATCGCATTCATTCATGTCTGCACGATTCGCGACACGGATAGGATTGGAGCCCGAGTCATTATCAGTGAAGCTCAATATACTTACTGGTAATGGCCTTGTGGGAGTAGATCGAGTGTTTTCCTCGTGTCGGGTCGTAGTTAGCGGTAGGGAGTTCCCCGCTAGATTTCATAGAGTTTCCTATGGCAGACTATGATGTAGTCCTAGGCATGGATTGGTTGAGGAACCAGTATGCTAGGATAGACTGCCATATTGGCAGAGTTGTCTTTAGTATCCCCGGCGAGCCAGAGTTTTCATTTTCCAGAGGCACAGTGGAGCCGTCTTCCCCAGCATTGCGGATGGCAGTATCAGCAGTGCAGTTACCCCGGATAGTTGAAGAGTTTCCAGATGTCTTTCCAGAGGAGCTTCCAGGGATGCCGCCAGAGCGGGAGATTGAGTTCACTATAGACTTGATTCCCGGGACAGCACCAGTATCAGAGCGAGTCTACAGGATGGCGACTTCAGAGTTGAAAATTTTGTACAAGATGATTGAAGAACTGAGGACCAAGGGATTCATCCGTACAAGTGGATCGCCTTGGGGAGCCCCGATGCTTCTTGTAAAAAAGAAGGATGGTACGCCCAGGCTATGTGTTGATTATCGTACCTTGAATTCGGTGACAATCAAGAACAGATACCCTCTTCCAAGGATAGATGACTTGTTTGATCAACTCAGAGGGGCTTCAGTGTTCTCGAAGATCGACTTGCAGTCGGGATACCACCAGATCAGAGTCAGAGAGCAGGACATCCTGAAGACAGCATTCAGATCAAGGTATGGACATTAGGAGTTCCTTATTATGCCCTTTAGAGCGACCAATGCGCCGGCCGTATTCATGGACCTCATGAATCGTATTTTCATGCCTTACTTGGATCAATTTGTGATCGTGTTCCTAGATGACATCCTGGTCTACAGCAAGAGTGAAGCAGAGCATGAACAGCATCTCAGAGTCGTCCTCCAGACGCTTAGGGAGCATCAGTTGTACGCCAAGTTCAGTAAATGCGAGTTCTGGCTCAATCGTATTTTGTACTTAGGTCACATCATTACTCGAGAAGGAGTGAAAGTGGATCCCCAGAAGATTGTGGCTATCGAGTCATGGCCGGTACCCAGCTCAGTGGCAGAGGTTCGCAGCTTCCTTGGATTGGCCGGCTACTACCGGCGGTTCGTTTCAGATTTCGCAAGGATTTCAGCACCGATGACCCAGTTGACCCGCAAGGATGTGCCATTTGTTTGGACAGCAGAGTGTCAGGAATCATTTGAGAAGTTGAAGCGAGGTTTAATAACGGCTCCCATTTTTACCCTTCCAGATGGGACCGGAGGATTCACGATTTATTGCGACGCTTCAGGCAGAGGATTGGGGTGTGTCTTGATGCAGCATAGGAAGGTAATATCTTATGCGTCACGTCAACTTCATAATCATGAGAAGAATTACCCGACCCACGACTTAGAATTGGCGACGATAGTGTTTGCTTTGAAGTTATGGAGACACTACTTGTACGGAGATAGAGTGGAGATCTTTACTGATCATAAGAGCCTGAAGTATGTTTTCACCCAGAAGGACCTTAATATGCGGCAGAGAAGATGGCTCGAGCTACTGGTGGACTATGATGTGGATTTGCAGTATCATCCCGGGAAGGCCAACGTTGTAGCAGATGCATTGAGCAGGAGAGCCGAAGTTTATTTCCTGATGGCGCAACCAGAATTATTGGCAGATCTTCAGAAGATGGGAATTGAAGTGGTTCTTCCAACCAGCGTGGCATTGATGGCCAGTCTACAGGTTCAGTCCAGCATAGTTGAGAGAATCCGGATGGCACAGTCAACAGATTCCAAGATCCAGCAACTCAGAACAGAATGTGAAGCAGGAAGAAGGCCAGAGTTATGTATCCATGAAGACGGTACACTTCGACACGGCACTCGTCTTTGTGTACCCAGTGGAGATATCAGACAAGAAGTCATGGCAGAAGCCCACAGTTCACAATATTCTATTCATCCGGGTGGTACGAAGATGTACCGTGATATTCGTCAGCATTTCTGGTGGAATGGCATGAAGAGGGAGATAGCCCGGTTTGTCTCTCGATGTTTAGTTTGCCAACAGGTTAAAGCCGAACATCAGAGGCCCGCTGGACTTCTTCAACCCTTACCGATCCCAGAATGGAAATGGGAACATATAACCATGGATTTCGTGACCGGATTGCCCAGATCTCCGGCCGGCAGAGATGCTATTTGGGTAATTGTGGACAGGCTTACCAAGGTGGCACACTTTCTCCCATTCAGAGTTGGACAGTCGACGGCGCAGCTAGCAGAGATGTATCTCAGGCAGATCGTCAGGGTTCACGGTGTGCCAGTCAGCATCACCTCGGACAGGGATTCAAGATTCATATCACACTTTTGACGCATCTTGCAGAAGAGTTTGGGGACTCGCCTTCAGTTCAGCTCAGCTTATCACCCGCAGACGGATGGTCAGTCAGAGCGCACAATCCAAACTCTTGAAGATATGTTGAGATCTTGTACCCTTGACTTCGGTGGTTCATGGGAGAATCATCTGCACCTGGTGGAATTCTCGTACAACAACAGTTATCAGGCCAGTATCCAGATGGCACCCTTCGAGGCTCTTTATGGCAGGAAGTGCAGATCCCCGCTAGCATAGGACGATGTCGGGGAGAGGCAGATGCTCGGACCCGAATTGATTTTTCAGACGGTTGAAGTGGTCAGGAAGGTCAGAGATAACCTTCGAGTTGCCCAGGACCTTCAGTGCCATTGGGCCGATGCTCATCGGCGTCCCTTAGAATTTGCTGTCGGCGACCATGTATTCCTTAGGATCTCACCTAACCGCGACGTCATTCGCTTTGGCATGCGGAAAAAAGCTTAGTCCTAGGTATATAGGGCCGTTCTATATTCTAGAGCGAGTAGGAGATGTATCCTATCGTCTCGCTCTTCTGCCGTCGCTGAGTGAGGTACATGATGTATTCCATGTGTCCCAATTACGACGGTATATTCCGGACCCGAGCCACATCCTAGACCATTCGGAATTGGTTGTTGGTACCAACCTTTTGTATGAGGAGAGGCCCGTGTCTATTTTGGACCGGAGGGAAAAGATACTCAAGAACAAGACTATTAAATTGGTCCGTGTTGCTTGGGGTCATCACTCTCTAGGTGAGTCAACGTGGGAGCGTGAGGACGACATCCGATCGCGATATCCCAACCTGTTTGACTCGTGAGGTATAATGTCTTTCTTATGCCTTACGTTTTCTCTTCCTTGCTTGCATTGTATGATTGTATGATTGAACTGCTTAGTGTAGCTTGCCTGTGCTTAGTGTAACTTGTCGTGACAATCTCTAGCTCCTTGATTAAATTTCGAGGACGGAATTCTTTTAAGGTGGGTAGAGTTGTCACCCTCATTTTCCGTATTTCCCGTATTTCGTATTTATACTCGTATCTGGATTTTGGCATGTATTTTTATTTTTTCTCAACTTATGGAATTTTGGTATTTCTCGTATTTTGGATTTTGACATGGCCCGGTTTTAATTGGTTTAGGTTGGTTTGGTTTGGTTTAATGTGTATTGGAACACCTTAGCCTATGCTCCACCCTCAACACACCACATCCCACCCTCTTTAAAACTCCACCAACTTCTTCTCTCTCCTCATAAACCTCCATTAATTTTTCTTCTTCTTCTCCTTCCTCCACACAACTCTCCACACCCATAGGCAAGTGCACCTTGCCACCACATGAGAACCCTATTTTATTTGTCCATTTGCTAGATTAGGACATGGTGATCAACATTAGAACTTGGCATTTGTGATTTGGAGTCTCCATTGTTCTAGATCTAAGTTTTCTTTATTTTGGATTTATATGGTTTTGATCCATTTAAGTTGGATTTTTATGGGTTTTGATGTTTCTATGTGGAAGAGAATTCAATTTCACCCAAGTTGGAACTTTGGAAATCCGAATTTGGAGTTCGGATGGCCAAGTTATGAACTTTGAAGCCTTGGGTTCAACCATGGAGTTCTTGCTGGTTTGGAGGAGACAGTGAGCAGTGTGCAGAGCATCTTAGCTTGCGCCACTGAGCTGCGTGCGCTTTTAGCGTAGCGTACGCAGACTTGAGTACGCTTCCTGTTGGAAGCGTGTCTCTTGCGTACGCAGACTTGAGTACGCTTCCTGTTGGAAGCGTGTCTCTTGCGTACGCAGACTTGGGTACGCTTCCTGTTGGAAGCGTGTCTCTTGCGTACGCAGACTTGAGCGTGCCCTGGTACGCAGATTTGAGCGTGCCTTGGTACGCAGACTTGAGTGTTCCTTGGTACGCAGACTTGAGCGTGCCCTGGTACGCAGACTTGAGCGTACGTATGACCTGACCGTACGTTTCCCCCTGCGTGCGTTTTTTTGTGCGTACGCAGCTCTCCTGCGTGCGTGCTTTTGCGCGTACGCAGCTCTCCTGCGTGCGTGCTTTTGTGCGTATGCTGCTCCCCTGCGTGCGTGCTTTTGCGTGTATGCTCCCCTGCGTGCGTGCTCTTGCACGTATGCTACCCCCTGACCCCCTTGCTTAACCCATTGGCTCTTGGAGTATTGGTTCTCGACTTGGTTTTTCTTTTGTGGATTGGGTTTTCCTGAGATCTTGTTCAACACAGCACGACTATCTCGACCCGACACGGCCTAACACGATTTGCAAGTAATTGTTTATGACTAGTACGGTTTTTGGGATTTTATGTGAATTATGATCCTGGTATTCTCTGATCTCCTTGCTAATGACCCAGTGGGGGCACACCTAACTTGTAACTTGTAATTAATTCTTGTGACTTGATAACTTGATGGTGGCCCGTGGCGGCGCACTCCTGACTTGTAGCATGACTTGATAACTTAATGCTGTTGCGACGGCTAACTTAGCTTGACCTGCCTTGACACCGTGGGTGGTTCTTTCTTGCTTGCTTGTTAAATCCACTTGTCCTGTCTTGCATCATGTCTAGGATGGAACTCCTGAGTACCATGGTCAGGGGTACCTACCAAAAATAGATTAAGGTTAATAACTAGAATAACACAGTAGTCATGAAGAGATGACACAGCTACAGGCAATCCCGTTACCTGGGCGCTATTGCGATCTGTAGCCTGCCGTCGAGTAGGGCACATTTTCAGCACACCGTCGCGTGTTGCACCCTCTAAGTCACCTAAGGGTACATTTGTCTTCCGGGCGATGTACCCACCAGAATTCAACCCCCTAATTTTTGACCTGGGTAACCTGGATGGTCTGCAGGGCTTGTGACTGTGGAATCATCTCACTGCATCTTGTTAGTAATTAGGTCTGTGATAACCCTAGTTAGTTAAAGTAGTAAGCCGTAGAATTTGCTTGACCGTGATTGATTGATTGAAGTATAACCAGTCTAGTCATGTCTTGATCCAGTACAAGATTGCTTCCTGTCTTGATTTCTTACATTATCATCTTGCCGATAAATTGTGGGGAACCAAGTTCTGTTCAGATGAAGGGTTACAACCCCGGTCCTTATTTGGTTTACGGGTTGTAACCTGGCTATCGGAATAGTTCCATGGTTATCTCGTCGTATATCATCCTGACATGTTTTCATAAATTCTAGTGTTAATATTAGTTTTCTTGTGCTAATTGATGGCTTTTGTTCTTATTTCGTGGCCCCCTTGTGGCACTTGCTCTTTCTGGGGTTGACCCAGCTGGTTTTGTGTGGCCAGATTTCGGAGCAGCTTCCGAGGATCTACCAAGCTTCCAGCCCAATGGTGACAACTAGACGGAACCCGAGCCAAGAGTGGATTTTCCTTTTGTCTTGCCCACTTTATTGTAAAACTATTCTTTTGAGGCGTTTAGCCGACGAGCACCTGTTAGCTCGATGCACTTTTACTTACTGTCTGCCTACGGGCTGTAAACATGATTAACAAATCCTAGGGTTGATCATGTACGACTAAACTCTTGCTAGTCCTAACATTTTGTAACGACTAGCTTCATGATCAGCTGAATATGTAATGTTTGGGACGTCTTATTATTGTATATTTAATGATCATACATCTTGCGACCTTACTTACTTGCTTGTGATTGAGACTTAGGCTTGTTCATGACCATAAGAGACTGTTGGCTTGTAGTAAGCCCTCATATATCTAGACAGTCGTGATCGTATATCGAGGTGGTTTCCATTTCAATATACGTAGCTGGCTATGTCTGCCCCCGCTCTCCAGTATTCTGGTTCTGGGGCGTGACAACTTCTGGATAATATTTTACATTATGACATTTCACACACAGACACTTAATTTTGGTGCCGTCCATGTACTGAGAGAACGCCTTAGCAAACTGCAGGAACTGCTCTACTCTCGCTATGTATTCATCCCGTACACCACACATATCATCAGGACGACGATTGTACATCTATGAACGATTCCGTAAGTAGTAATTTAATTCCATTTGGAAATAATTCTGCAAAGATGGACACACAATTATCCAATAGGCACAAATTCGTTTCATAAATACCTACACAATTGGACACCTGGACACGAACCACTTAACACAGATGTGGGGGCAAGCACTGACAAGTCCCCCCTCAAGTTTCGTGTCGGCTGGATGCATGTCGGACATGAAATCGCACGTGTACGGGATTTGGACTGTGCGTGCACAATCGTAAATTCGACTCTGATACGCCTTGGTATCTTGGACACACGACTTGTGGACCCAATTCAATTCAAGGTGATAGACACGAAGTCCTACCCCTACTCTCCACGTGGACACGAGCACGTGGCCAATGGCACACTGTGTCGTGTCTAATTCGACCCGAACCCATTGCACGATACTGATTTTCTGCTATGTACTGATATTCTGTTATTCTCTGTTTGGAAACCTTCGTGTCCAATGTTTAGACACGCATACCCCCCTCCGACGCGTACACATATGGGAAACACTTCTGTACAACTATTTTTAGGTTTTATTGAGTTTGGATTTCAATTTGGTATTTTTGAAATGAATTCACTAATACAGTCTGATACTCGAAGAACTGGTTTCAAGTTCAAATAGACTTTGGATTTGATTTTTGAATTTGGTTGGGGTTGATATGAAGATGTGGTTTTGTCTGATACTTGAGTTTTGCAATGTAATGTGAACTGTTCGGGTCTTCATTTGATTTTTAGTTTTTAAATTCCTAAAATGTTTTCACTGATACTCGAGTATGTAATCTGAGTTGAGTAAAACTGTTACTGAGTTCATATGTGTTTGAGTATGGTTTTGAATTTCGATTTTAGTAGATATATGGAATTGTTCACTGAGATACCATGTTAAACTGAGAACAAAATGTTTAACTGCCAAAACTGAGAACACTATGTTTATTCACTTCATTTTTCCTTTCACTCTTCACTGCTCACTGTCCCCGCATACACCTGTCCACACTCACACACACATTTTCCCTGCTGTCCACATGTTGCTTCCATTCATATACTTCACAACAGTATGTTGACACTCACTATATGTTGACACTTCACTACTGTACACCCATCTATATGCTGCCACATCTCTCTCTCTATACACACACTTATACATATGTTGAGACACACCCTAAACTGCCACTCTATACACACTCACACATGCATATATACTTTACTGCACACATGTCTTGACACACCCCACACATACTATATACATATGCTATTTTTCCTTTACCTTTATATATACATATGTGGTTGTGCCTATATATATAGCTTTACCCCTCTCTCTCTCTCTCTCTCTCTATATATATATATATATATATATATATATATAGATATATATATATATATATATTAGCTAAAAATATATATAGGGTTAGGGTTCTCGTGTAACCTAGGGTTAGGGTTAGGGTTCTCGTCCCTACTTTCCATACTGTAACCTAGGGCTAGGTTTAGAGTTCTCGTGTCTGTGTCTGTGCCCGGATTTGTGTCCGTGTCTGTGTCTAGATAGCTAGGGCTAGGGTTAGGATTTACCTGAAGAGGGCGGCTCAGTTGGAGGAGGGGGACTTCGTCGTAGGAGGGAGGCGGCGAGGAGGGGGGATTCGTCAGAGAAGAGGAAAAAGTTTTGGAAAAAAATTTGGGAGAGAGAGAATGGGGAAATGAAAGTTTCGAATGGGATATATTAAAATATTAGCGACGTATGCTTTTGACGTCGCTAAACGTCGCTATTCAGCGACATAACTTAAGTTACGTCGCTATTCAGCGACGTACGTTTTCTCATATCGCGGAACGTCGCTATTCAGCGACGTTTTGCGATATCTATTAAAAGAAGTCGCTATATATATTCAATATTTAGCGATGCTGTTTTATTCCGTCGCTAAACTACGTCGCCAATAGAGCAGATTTTAGTAGTAATTCTGTTTGGTATGGAGTAGGTGCACTGCAAGTGAAGTGAAACTAGAGTAACCATGCCACTTTTCCGGAAACTCCTCACACTTTCTCCGTTTGGTTGGAGCTGCAACTCCGACTGCAAGTGTCACATCTCTGACACTTACAGTTCATGTCTCCTACATTTCTTCTCCTATCTATTTGTATCAAATTTGTCCTGCAACTCGCTTGAAAGTGGGTTTGGGGTGCTGTGAACAGGGGGTGGGGAAGCCCAGGGAGGCTCACCATGGGGCGCGGCGAGCTCCGAAGCTCCGGCGAGCTCCTACCAGCCTCAAGCTCCGAAGCCAGACGACGGTCGAGGTCCGATAATCGTCGCCGAGGAGGACGAGGTGGGGGTTAGGGCTCCGATGCCGAGGAGGACGAGGCCTATATGGCAGCCAACCATTGGTCTCTCTGCTATCATCTGTGGAACGTCAAATCTCCCTTACTCACAGTCAAACTTAGGACCCCATCTTCCGACCTCCTCTGCTACTTCCGTCGCTGACCGGCCGGCACCGGCCACGAACGCTTTAAATGCACCCTGCCCTTGGTTGTGGTTGGCATGAAGTTATTATGGCTGCATGGGTTTCCAAGACCTCATCTTGATTTCAAACTTGTTCCAGCCCCATCCGGTGTATCATGTATGTTCCTGTCTTGTCTTTCAATGGAAAAAGAGAGAGACAGTTTTGTTAATATTAATTGTTATAATTTTGTTGTATTAAATGATAATATTTAAATATATTTTTAAGTATTTGGTACTAACGAATATTTATCAATCTATTAGATTACTAATTACTTTCTGTTATTGTCATTTTAGTTTTTCACGGATTTCATATTAACATCCAAATACGCAAGTGTGAAGTTCTCCAATTCCAAGTTAAAAAAAATTATCAATTCAGACATTAAAAGTAATTCCAACAGACAATAATTATGATGAAACTCAAAAACATATGTATTTCATTTCCACCGAACCACCAAACAAGAAATAACTTTCACACTTTCTAACAGTTACACCAAACCAAACAGTCCCTTAGGAACAGACTCGGAGCCATTAAAGAAGAGGGGTGGTTGTAATTTAGGTGAAGGAAATCCTACCATCTACGGACGGATTGTCGGATATCACTTGGCATTACGGAAGTGCGAAGTGTCGAGATTAGCGTTGCTCAATATGGACGACATGATCAACTCCTTGCCATGGCTATGGTAAGCTAATTCTGCCAAGACCAAATACTTCTTGTGGGAAAGACGTACATTGTAAGCACGAAATTATAAGATTTTCAAAAAAAATAAAAATCTTCATCCTTGTTGTCGATTATCTTTGGTTAAAAGATAGAATTAATTGTTTAAATGGTGTTTGATGAAAGTCACGATCGTCATTTTGGTGATCGTTTTTTTTTTTTTTTTTTTTTTGTGCCTAAAGTTTATATTTTGGTTTAAAGAGTGCATGAACTAGATTGATAAAAATTGTTTAAAATGGACATGTGATGATCATGTGCCTTATTTTAGGATTATTTTGGGGGTTTAACTAGTGTTTAGACTCTTAATTTTATACCAACTTAGAGTTTAAGTCCTAACATGTTCAATAAGAGATGAACTTGGACCCTCGATATTTCTTTTTTATTTCTCTTTCTTCTATTATGCCCTTCCAATGCAAGAGAATAAAAAATTTCTATATAAAATGGAGGGTATAATGGAAAAGATTGAACGAAAAAATAAAATCCAGAACATAAACTTCCAAATGGACATGATAGGACTTAAACTCTAAGTTGGTAAAAACCCTAGGATTTAAACTCTAATTAGCCCTTATTTTTGTTATGACCACCTGATACGTCGGCTATAATTGTTTGTAGTGTCGTTATTTTGTACTCGACAAAAGCTATTTGTTTATGTAGAATTTTTTCGAACATCAATATTCTTAGTCGAAAAATAAAAATATGACAAAATAACTATAGGAGGCAGGTGACCATCACATGTCCATTTTTATTGATTTTTATCAAAAAAAATATCCACGAAATCTAGTTCAGAAACACTTTAACCCAAAATATAAAACGTAGGTACTAAATTAACCAAAAAACTCAATCACCAAGTTGATTATCAATACATTCTTCATATACCAATTGGATAATTAACTCTAAAAGATATTATACATTCACCATTTGATAATGCTATATAACATGTATAAAAGTTGTGGCATAACAATAAAATTTGACAATAACTTAGACGATGATATTGGAATCACAAAAATAATATGTATATACATAGGAGGATATGATTGTTAACCCTTCTTTGTCTTAAGTTAGGAAGTATGATACACTATAGGGGTGTGCATCGGTCGGTGGTCGACCTATTTGGTCCCAACCAAAGTCGAACCGAAGTTAATCGATTTGAAAATAAACAAAACCGAACCAAACCAACCAATTGGTCGGTTCGGTTTTGAAACCGACCGACTTGGTTCGGTTTGGATCGGTTCGACTTGGTCGGTTTTGATCACATAAAAAATAGACTGTATGTTCTTTTTTTTGTGAAACCTCAGTCAACTTGTACTTTGCAACAGTAAATACAATTCAGCAGCTTCAATCAACTTGTGCTTTGCAGGTGGAGAAAAATATCAATTATACATATAAAAAAAATTATATACATTCAACCAAAAGTTCCTTTCATGTGCACAGGAGCAATTAGAAAAGAATATGAGCCGCAAGCACTCATCTTTGAGACTAGAGAGAGAGAGAGCTCTTTCAACTTCTACTTGATAAATGGTTGTGATGTGAATAAATGAACCAAACCGGTATAATACAACCCAATGAACCTATACCCAACAGGCCAACCCTAATTATTTAACAATGATTTGGTTCGGTTCGGTTTAGACGGTTTTTGGCATAACAAAACCGTGAACAGAACCGAACCGAATTGGTCGGTTTTGAAAAAATTAAAGTCGAACCAAACCAACTGAACCATCGATTCGGTTTAAAACCAATCGGTTCGATTTGGCTTGGTTCGATTTGATCGATTTGACTTAATTGTGCACAGCTCTAATACACTATAAATAGTTCCGCTTTCTTCTCTATATTATTTAATGTTACCAAGTAACATAATGCGTAAAGCTAGTTGTGCCGAATTCAATGATGATTATGGTGAAGAGACATAAGTAGAGCTATCAAATGGGCTAAGCCCGTTGGGCCGGCCCGCCCCGCCCGCCAAAAAGGTGGGTTGGGCCGAGCATTTAGGAGCCCGCAAATTTTTAATTTTTTTATTTAGCACATATATGATATATGTATTATAAAAGATAAAAAATTCTCATTTAATGCAAGTAATGACGTATAAAATATTAAATTTGGTCATTTATTTACATGAATGAAGGTGTTTTAAAAAAATGTCTACTATTATAATCTTTCTTGTATTTCACTTGTAATTTGATGCATATGAGAGTGAGTAGAAAATATTATATATATAATTTTTTTTCCTTTTAAGAAACTAAATAATAATTAAAAATTTAAAAAAAAATTAAGCGGGCCGGCCCGCCTAGTCCGCGACCCGCCGGTGGGTTGGGCTGGGTTGGAATTTTTCCAACCCGCCAAAATGGTGGGTCGGCCCGCCCCGTCCCGCCAAATGGTGGGTTATGGTGGGTTACGGGCCGGCCCGTCCCGCCGGCCCGTCTTGACAGCTCTAGACATAAGGGCCAGACAGAAAAGATTGGTAGATTGAACTGCAAAAATTTATTATTTTTTCAGCTAATTATAATTTGATATTCTTAACTATTTGAATTTTATTTTGATATCTTCGACTTTGATAGATATTAATTTAATATTCTAAATTTAAAAAATAATAAAATTATTCTTTCTCTCTCCCTCCCTCTACCACCACTGCAGTGGTGCTGCCGTGGCAGGGGAAGAGGGCCAAGGGGCACGGGGTGGTGCAGCCACGGAAGGGGGGGTACGGCAGAGGTGATGATTAGGGATGGCAATGTCCCCCCGAACCCGACGGGGACCCGATTTTTTTACCCGATGGGGACGGGTTTGGGGATTTAAAAATGGAGATGGAGGCGGGGATGGGGATTAAAATAATTTTCCGGTCGGATTCGGGGACGGGTATGGGTATAGTACTCCCCGCCCCGGTAAATCCCCGACCCCGATTACTTATACATATCCATATGTGCAACCCATTGGAAATGGTATGATTCATGATCTATCTAGTATATATGTTATGAAAACCATGTTTTATTAACATACCTTGTACTTTTTTTTGGGAACGAAAATAATTTTTTCAGCTTATAATGTACATAAAAAATTGTTAACGGACGGAAGACGGAGACGAGAAAATTTGGCATCGAAAGTGTTAATGAGGTTAGGACGGGGACGGGGATGGGGAATGCATTGTTTAGCGGTGACGGGGATGGGGGTAAAAAATAAAACCCGACGGGGAACGGGGATGGGGATGGGGATGGGGATTCAAATACTACTCGGGGATGGGGATGGGGGATATGGTCCCCGGCCCCAACCCGCCCCGTTGTCATCCCTAGTGATGATAGCCGGTGGAAGGGAGGGGGAAGAAAGGAGAGATAATTTTGTTATTTTTAAAATTTAGGATATACAGTCGATCTATTAAAGTTGAGAGTATTAAGTTAAAAAATTCGAATATTTGAGAATATTAAGTTATAATTTTTAGTCTAAAACAAGAAGAGTAAAATTTTACATCTCAAAAGAAAACAAAAAGAGTAAAGTTACTGGTAAATGTAGTTTGCTTAGAAGTCAAAAGCCACAATAGCTTTGCTCAGGAGGAAGTCAAGTCTGGACTCATCCAAGTACTGACTGAGTGGGTGGCCTGCAGAATCCAAGGAGCAGACCAGAGCAGAGCAGCAATGGCGCGAGAGAGGATAGGACAACAGTCGGTACAGCTAGCTTTCCACGCTGCATTCAAAGGGAAGAGAAAAATTCCGCTTAGCCAATCATATCATAATGTCCCATAACAGTGGCATCCACACCACGCAACGCAACGCAAGCAAAGAACCAAAGTTGTCACGTGCGCAATGGCAGCCGTGAAGTCATCGTCACGTGAGAGCCACAAATTCTTTTGCCTTCGCTTCCGGAAACAACAAAAAAGTAAAGTAGTAGCCACCACCACCACCATGTTTTTTTTGTTTATGTTTATGTAAAAAAAAAATTGTAAAATTCTAGACACACTATATTTTACTTGGGGACGACTCTTATTTCACAACAGTCTAATTTGTCATAATTTTTACTACAGTTCCAATTTACTTTGAGTTATCCAATCTTTTTTTAAAATTGTCAACGAAATTAGCATTCCTAATATAAAGTAGGATTGTCCATAAAATTAGTAGTCCAAATCTTTTACGACAGCTAACAAAGTTGACAGTTTAAAGTCCAAATATATGTGCTCCCCTTGAGTAAAAATTTGAAAAGACAAACGTGTAAATAAATTAAAAAATTAGACTGTCCTCTAGTAAAACTTGAGATACTAATAGAATTTTTCTTTTTTACTTCGGTTACAATATTTGTGTACCTATCCCAAACAGAAATCGAACCCCTTAGTCCATCAACAACAAACCGATGGACTTCAAAAATTTAATAAAACTAAATAAATATAAAATATGATAAATTTTCGTACAATAATATTAGACAAATAAATCTTGAGGTACAAATTAGATAAATGAATATGAAATCATGTATTATTATTTTTTTTTAAAAAATACATGATCTAGATTCTAGAATCTAGAAATTGAGAGTTCAAATTAAACTTTACTATTCTACAAAATGAGATACTACATTCTGAATGTAAAAATTCTAAGGCCCGGATCATAGCTCATATGGCTGGAACGGAATTATTATGCGACTTTAATTGAACTTTATTATTCTACAAAATGAGTTCCTACATTCTGAATCTAGAATCTCGAAAATGATGGTCAATAGCAAGGCTCGTCACAATTTCTAGATTCTAAATGCAGAACGTAAGAGTCAATTTTGTATAATAGTAAAATTCAATTAAAGTTCCTTAGTGATCCCATCCTAGTCACATGAGCTATAACATAAACCTTAGAATTTGTACATTCAGTATATGGAAACTTATTTATTAATTTGGAGTCCCAATTTTTAGATTCTAAATTTATACCATATTTTGAGAAAAAGGAGGAGGAAAAAGAAAGGGTGACAGTGGTTTTATATCCATTAATATAAATTGGTTCTCAAGATTTACTTATTTACTATTCTTATACAAAATCAACATATTATACATTTAACTTTTTATTACAAATTTGGACCTAAGATTCAAGTTGTTAAACGGGCCGGGCCGGGCCGGCCCGAAGCCCACATTGGGCGGGCTGAACCGGGCTCGGGCCAAGCCCAGCCCGGACCGGAGCAGAAAGCGGGCCGGGCCTGGCCCGGCCCGGTGAGGAAAATTGCAGCCCAGCCCGGCCCACAGGACCGGTGGGTGAGGGGCTGGGCCGGGCCGGTTCGGGCCAGCGGGCCGGGCCGGTCCGGGCTTGGTTTTTGATTTTTTTTTTAAAAAAAATTGATAAAGTTTATGTTAAAAGTATATAAAAGTTTATAAAGTTTATAAAGTTTTATTTGAAAAAATTGAAAAAATTGATATTTTTATTTGTTTAAGTTAAATTTTTAAAGTATATAAAATTATTTATAAAGTTTATTCTAAGTGTATAAAGTTTATTTAAAGTTTTTTTAAGTATTTGTATAAATTTTAAACATTTTTTCCTCCTTCTTTTTCCGGGCTTGGGACCGGCGTAGGCGAAGTTAAAAAATGTTTTTTTTTATATTTTTTAATTTATTTAGTTTGTTTGAGTTGTTAATTTAAATTATTTATATTTTACTTACTTACTTTCTTTTAAGTAATATAATTTATAATTTATTTAGTTTTTTTAAATTACTTATATTTTACTTACTTTCTTTTAAATTATTTACTTTCTTTGTTTGTTTTTTTTGAAAGTATAATTTTTTAAAGTATAAATTATTTACTTTTAAAAATTATTTACTTACTTTCTTTGTTTGTTAAAGTATACATTGAAAGTATAAATTAGAAATTTTTAAAGTATAAATTTTTAAAGTATGCATTGAAAGTATAAATTTTTAAAGTATAAATTTCAAAACGTGTAAATTTTTAAAGTAAAAATTTCGAAAGTGTAAATTTTTAAAGTAAAAATAAAACCGGTTCAGACCGGGCTAGACCGGGCCGGGCCGGTTCGGGCCTACCGGGCCGGGCCTACCGGGCCTAACGTTAACATTTAAAAAAAAAAAAAAAAATTTCCGGTCCGGGCAGGGCCGGGCTTGGGCTCGGAGGGGGAGGCCCGACCCGGACCACTGGGACAGGGGGGGCTGGGCCGGTCCGGGCTTCGTCGCGGGCCGGGCCGGGCTAATAGGACGGCGGGCCGGGCAGGCTCGGGCCGGACACCGGGCCGCCCGGCCCATTTTACAACTTGACCTAAGATACATTTTTTTAGGTCCATCTACTGTTAATCCTCTTACACCTCGTTTGCAGATAAACCCTTCAAATTATGAACTTACAAAAGTTAACTTATAGTTGCATTCTTTTTGTTAAGCTTATTTCCATCACTTGTCAATTTGCTATCAAACAAATTCCATATTTATATATAAAGCCACTAGATTTCTATAGATATATCTAAATTTCATTATATTCAAGATGAAAACATTTGCTGGTAGATGTAGGGAAAAAAAAGCGAAGGAATTTTTTTTATTTTTTTAAACCATCTAAAATCAGCAAATAATAGCAAAAAACAAAATAAAAAAATCCCATATTTACTCCAAGTCAGCAGCCTCCCTAGCCGTCAGATCCAGCACCGTCCACAGCCGATATCGACTCCCGCATGATCACCATGATCTCCGCCATCGACGGCCGCAGCCCCGGCCGGTCCCCAATGCACCTCCCAGCCAGCGCCGCCACCGCCATCAGCTCCCCCTCGTGGAAGTCCTCCCCGAGCCTACTGTCCAAAATGCCCCTCACCCCCTCCCTGTCCCCCTCCCTCACCACCGGCCCCACCGCCGCCGTCAGCAGCGAGTGCCCCCTCCCCTCCCCCGCCTCCTCCACCAGCGCCGGCGCTCCGGTGATCAGCTCGAGCAGCAGCACTCCGAAGCTGTAGACGTCGGTCTTCTTCGACACGGTCCCGGTGCGGAGCTGCAGCGGGTCCGCGTAGCCCGGGGAGCCCAGCAGCAGGCACCGCGACGGCCCGACCGCCGCCGAGAACCCGACCAGCGCCGACCCGAGGTCGCACAGCAGCGGCTCGAGGTCGTCGCCGAGGAGCACGTTCGACGAGGTCAGGTCCCCGTGCACGATCTGCGTCGCGCCGCTGCCGGCCCCGTGCAGGTGCGCCACCGCCGACGCGACGCCGTACGCTATCCGCATCCGCCGCGGCCACGTCAGCACCGTCCCCTCTCCCTCTCCTCGGTGGAGGCTGTCGAAGAGGGTCCCGTTGGGCGCGTAGTTGAAGACGAGCACGCCGCCCCGGTCGGCGTCGTCGCAGTAGGCGAGGAGGCGGACGATGTTGGGGTGGCGGAGGTGGAGGCAGGCGTGGAGCTCCCGCAGGAAGGCGCGGCGGAGCCTCTCGCTGCTCCGCTGGACCTTGACCGCGACGGGGGCGGCCGAGCCGGGCAGCCGGCCGAGGTAGACCGTGCTGAAGCCGCCCTCGCCGACGACCTTGGAGGTGAAGCCGGAGGTGAGGAGCTCCACCTCCGCCCAGCCGAGCCTCCGTGGGGCCGGTCCGTTGCCGGCGGCGGTCTTGGACTTGGAGGATGCGCATTCGATGTCGTTGATTTGTTGCTTCTGCCTTCGGCTCGGCGAGGTCCGGCCGAAGCAGCCGCGGAAGAACATGACCGAGATTACAATGACGAAGATGAGGAGGAGGAGAAGAGTAGCGGGGATGAGGGTGATGGTGAGGTTTAGATTCATGTCATCCTTTTTATATATGGAGCCCCAAATGTATGTTTATTGGTGTGGTGTGGGAGTGAGTGACATGTAAGTCACAAATACATACATACATATTGAGGGAGGGAGGGGTTATTTATAGAGTCCTGCTACCTTGTCCGCAGGCGTGCCAGCCCGTCCGTCATGGAACTCGAACATACAGGAGAGGTCAATGGAGTTCGGCCACGCAGACGAACGGACCAATCTGTCTGCGGACAAAATATATGTTTCCTTATTTATATGGAGATAGGTATGCTCTTAAAGGAGGATGAGGATTTCTAAAGAGATTTTATTGTGTGTGTACTGGGGTAGGAGTTAATCCTTGGGTGTTGATTGGGTGGCTCTTATTGCTCCTTTCACATTTAGAGCATCCTTAGTAAAAGATCAGATCAGCTGTTTCTGATCCGGTATTCAATCTTATTTCTCTTTTATGACGTGTGAATTTCTTTTAATTTTTATCGATGGGGTCCACATGTGATAGATGGAGGACATGATTGAGATATCAGATCAAGGACAGCTGATCCGGTTCCCTTAGTAAGGCTTCTCCTCGTACCTAATTTCTACGTTCTTAATTTTGAAGCTTACTTTGTAGAATAGTAAATTCTATCCCTAGTTTCAATTTCTACAATTTCGATTCCATCCCAACCATAGGTACCAAGGATTGGGCCTTCCAATTTTAAATTCTAGACTGTAGGAACTAATCTTGTAGAATATTAAGTCCCAATTTGAAGCCAAACTTTCTAGATTATAGATTTTACATTATTATTTTTCACTTCAATTTTTGACCTTACAAATCCAACCCATTATATATTTATCTTTTTTCTTTTCAAAATTTGGACCCCAAATTGCATTGGAGAGACTCATCTACTAATGATGCTCTTACCAGAACATTATTTATTGTTAGCATGTGACACCTATTTTTATATAATTTAGATAAAATAACTATTCACACAATACAATAGTCTCAAATTTTAACCCGCAAAGTTTGCATGGATCAGATGTGAAGCGTTAATGGCTTAATGTTATCTTGGTTGCTACTAGAATATGCAACACTCGTCAACAAAAACTCTATCGGCGAAGTATAAAATATAGACTCACTTAACAATCGATGTTGGAATACTATATTGAAGAGTGTATAAGAGGACTAAGAGAGGGTTCATCTCATGCTACCTCCCTCTTCTCTATCTAGTTTAGTATAACCAGCATGGTTGAGACAAATATGTATTTGATAGTTTAATCGGTAATGAATAAATAATTTTGGATCATGAATTTCTTATTATTGAGAATGATGTTTGGTTGCGTGGGGTCGACCTTGACTCAAGGCAGACTGGACCACACCCAAAAATTTAAATGACAATATATATATATATATATATATATATATATATATATATATATATATGACCTCAAGTCTAGTGGTTAAAAGAGATGCATGCAGCTCAAGTGGTCGTAAGTTTGAGCCCCAGTGGAGACGAGTTCGCCACAAGTACTCATTCCTTATATATATATATATATATTCACACAGTTTTATATAACGAATTAGCTAGTAATGTTGGTTTTTCTCTAACATCTTTTATGTAAAGGGTCATGAGTTCAAGGCCTAGTGATTTTTTTTCCACAATTTTGAGTTTTTTTTTTTACCGAAGGGTATCATTTAAATCTTTATTTTGGACACCCAAAAACCTTTGTCTCAGGGGCACCCAAAAACTCAAAAATGATGTCCTTGGGTTGCATTCTAGCTGTTGGTGATTCTTTTTATTAATTTTCGAGTTTTTATTTTATTTTATTTTACGGAGGGATACCATTATTGTTGGTGTTTTTGCCTTTGGACTAGAAAAGATAGTCCCACATCGGCTACACCAAATGGTGAGTATCTCAATATAATACATTGCTTGTGTTGAGGTGTGCACATGAGGTGTAGTGGGACACAAGTTTGTGCCATGTGGGAGTATTTTTCTAGAAGGAAAAATGATTAAATCCAACAAGGATGCAAGTTAATTTTTGTTGTGCGGACACGGACTCCAGGATGTCTCGTGCATGCACGGGAGTGTTCGGGGGGTAGGCGTGGACTGACACACTTCTATGCTGATTGTGGGATGATCTAAAATATCAAACTCTATTTTTGAGTATTGGTATTTTAGTCCCACATCGGATAGGAGAAGAGGTGAAGTCTCAACTCCACTATATAAATAGAGCCCCTTGGCCTCCTTTGAAAGATGCACCAAGAAGAGAGTTGAGGGAGTCTGTTAAGTCCAGGAAGCCCGTTCAAGTCTCAAATATTGACTTACGAGCGTTCCAGAAGTTCTTCGTGAACTTGCTGGTTCCTGGAAGCTGTTCGTGCTCGTGTGGGGCGAATAAAGCTTTGAGCAACGGTGGTTCATTCACCCCAGCATCTCATTCTCGCCTGTCATCGCTGCTGTTGTCTTTTACAGTAACTTCTTTTTAGAAGCTCTACTGCCGATAGTTACTTGCACAAAGTCTCTTTAGATTTTTTGTGTATTACGTAGAATCTTTTTAGATCCTCGTAATTCAGAATCCTCCAGGATCTCTGTTGCACATCTTCTTTAAGGTGCTGCATTTGAAACGTTATAATTCGTGTGAAAAATTATTCAGTGGTCCGGTCTCATCGCTCTCCTCCAAATAGTAGAATGACACATCACGAAAAGAAGAAGTAGCATTGAAAACATACGAGCTAAACTTTGATACAGAAGACTGTATCAAAGTTTTGATACAACCTCTATATGACAGGTGGATCCCCTATATATATATATATATATATATATATATATATATATATATATATATATATATATATATGCTTACACGGTTACTAGAAGGAGAGGTCACTGTAGCCAACAAAAGAAAAATGTCATAACCGGAATAGTGTTTCCAACAAAACATTAGAGGAAAGTAAAGAGCTTGTTGATGAGAGGTGGAAGTGTGAGAACAGAACACTGTCTGACTGTGCCATAGAAAGCTGAAAAGGCACCTAACCGCATGCATATCTGCAGGTATTGATGAACCTGACTTGACTCTAACGGGAAGGGCACTGAAAGCAAAAAAAAAAAAGAGGGGGAGAAGAAAGCAATGGTTCCATATTGGTGAAACACTGAAACTCTTTTAATTAAGTTTATAGGGAGTAGGGACCCCAACCGATTAATTTTCCTAGCTTGACTTTAATCCTAAGATCTCTCAATGGATACTCGAAAATTCGAATCGGATTCGATTCAGTATCCTAACTTTCAAATATTATTCAAAATTTTGTATATGGGATTTGGATTTCCAAATATCTTTTGGATATTTTTATGCGGATACAAATTCGCATCTTAAGATATTCGAATCCGTTAATATCTGATCCGACTTTAAATTGTAAATTTCATATATCAAAAATATACAAAATTATATATATATTAGAGTATAATGTATATGTAATATATATTAATTACTAGAGAAGATTAAAGAATTTTATTCTCAATTAACTTTTACATAATTAATTCATTTAATACTTTTCTACCTCTATATTATAATATAATGTATATATAATAGTAATATATATATTAATTATAATTTACAACAGAAAATGAAATGGCTCAAATATGTAGAACAATATATATATTATCAGCTCAAATTGAGCACTCTTGAAATTTTCAACAGAAGATGAAAGGACTCAAATAGAGCAATTAAATTTGGTTTTCGGATATTCGGATAATAACTAAAATTTTAATATTTTGGATTTCGAATTTCGGATATTCAAATAATAACATTTGAATCTTTTTAGCTAATCGGATCGGATATTATTCGATGTCCGCTAAACTAGACAAGGTACAAATTCGAAGTGTCAAAAAAGATATATGTTCGGATATCGGAGCGGATTCGAATATTAAAAAAATTGGATACAGATAGGACTATTATCCTATTTGTACAGATAAGCATCCGTTGACAATCCTATTTAATCCAGTGTTTTTAAAATCGGACCGGAGGTCGACCCGAACAAAATACTGGGTTGGGTCAAACTGGTTTAACCAGTTGATTCATCCTGTGGTTCAACCACTAGGTTAACTTAGTGTGGAAAAGTTAATCTAGGGCGTGAGTGGGGAACCATTTTTTTTTTCTTAGATTTTTTTGCTCATTTTTTCTTGGCATCTAAACACAAATGAAAAGACTTCTATTTTCTAAGACCCCGATTCTGCGAACAAAATGTGGCCTGATATATTTGGAGCAAAGGCGAGTTAAATGAGCATTTTTGGTTCGTGCGCACATGTGGCACATTTATGCCTGACAGGTGGACAAGGTGCGTTATGTGTGCATGAAAGGCATGGACATTTTTTTTTTTTTTTTTTTTTTTTTTAATCTCCAACAAGCTCAGAACTAATACATTCTCCAGTATCATAATTGCATGAATGGAGAACAAATGTGCTGGCCAAAAAATATGCGTATTAAACATGTCATCTTTCCTATAAAAATATGGGTCCCACTAGTTATGTATAAAAATAACACCCACAATCAATGTGATTCATATTTTGATAGGAGATGAGACATGTTTGATACACAAGTTTTAGATGATATCAACATTGATCAACATTGAAAGTAACATGTTCACCAATATGGAGAAAGAAGTAATAACTCGTTTGGTTCACTGTAATGTAATCGTAATCGCAATGTAATAAAATTAAAACAATTTATTTATTTTATTTGATTACATTACGATTACATACAGTGTACCAAATGCGGCCTAAGTTTAGCACAGATATCAAAACACAAGGAATATAATTGAATTTGAGAATCACAATTGTTCAAAATTTTAAAATAGATATCAAAATTATCCTTAATTTATTACAGGTTTTAAAAATAAATTTTATAGCTTCTTTTATAAATTAAGGCTAATTTTGGTAATCTAGTTTAAAAATCGGTGGACATTGCAAAAACCCTTTTGACAATTACAATTCCTTTTTAAGTTATACTTGATTTTTCAGGAAGAAGGAAATAGAAGAAGTATAGTGAAGTTTAATTCATATTAATCAATAATGAAATACACAAGGGAGCGTATATATTCATTGTTTAGAACAATATGGGGGATGGTTGTTTGGAACCAAAAATACTACACAACATAATAAATATTGAGATATATTTCACAATTCTCGCACTTATTTGCTTTGCTTGCACAGATATAATTTGGTCTTTCGATTTGCCATGTCTTTCATGGTTGACAAAATCTTTCGTGAACGTGAATCAGAACCATACAAATTTTAGTCCACATCCCTGAACCAGAGTGGAGACTTGTTTTTTGCATGAACAATTTACAGTTGACATCAACATCAACATCAAAAGAAAAGTATCAATTACCAACAGTGGCAGATTTTAAATTCAGCATATAACTTTAATGTGGATTCCTCATTCCAAATGGACCACATATATGTTTTGATTGGAGAACCTCAATAAAACTCATGAGTTCTTAATTTTAAAATGCAGCATCTTAGTGTATGTCTGGTGTGCGGAATATTATATAGTCAAAAAAATTATATATTTACGAAATGTAAAATTTTTCGTAATTAAATTCTTTGAAAATTATATTTCCATTTTGATGAATATTTAAATATTTCCGGAAAATTAAAAAAGGATAAAAAATAAAAATAATAAAATAGGGATAAAAATTGAGATACAAAAAGAACAACAAAAATCTTTCAAAAAAAAATAGATAAAAAATCATTCTTAAAACATGGAAAAGATTAAAAAAATCCTTAAAAAAAGAATATTAAAGAAACTACAAGACAAAATTCTTAAAATATGAAAAAGAACAAAAAAAAAAACTGAAATAAACAAAAAAACTTAAAAAATTGCCGAAGGATAAAAAAAAAGAAAAAGAAAGGGTATTACAAAAAAACAATTTTTTTTTGTCAGGACAAAAATATATACCCACATTTGCTTAAGGCATATGATTTCCATATTTCGTGGGTAAATTATTTATCTGGATATTCGTAATTTTGAAAATAAAATTTTATAAGCTAAATAAATTTGGGATATATTTTTCACCATAAAACTTTCCGATAAAAAAAAATTGTATACCAAACGCACCCTTATTGTATTCATATACTAGTGGATAACCCGTGCCATAATGGCACGGACACGAACTCGGCCTTCTCGACGTAGGCGTGCAGGCACCGGGCCAGCGCCAGGGAGTTCCGGACGGAGACGCGGCCTCCGAACCCGGCCTTCTCGACGTAGGCGTGCAGGAACCGGGCCAGCGTCAGGGACCCGAGCCCGGCGGAGGCGGACACGGCAAAGACCACGGTGGCGGCGTTCGGGGCGGCGTCGGGCCTCATGGAGGCGAAGACGCGCAGGGCCGTCGCGGGGTGTCCGAGGGCGGCGAGGTCCGAGACGGCGGCGGTCCAGGAGACGACGTCCCTGTGCGGCATTCCGTCGACCACCCGCAGGACGTGGTCGGCGGAGCCGCGTCGGGAGTATGCGGTGAGCAGGACGGTCTAAACGAAGGGGTCGGACCGAAATCCGAGGAGGAGGGCGTGTGCGTAGAGCGACCTGGTGGCGGCGACGGCGGTGGTGGTGTTGAGTAAGGAAGAGAAGGTATGGAAGTCGGGAGGGACGCGGCGGCGGAGCATTTGGGAGTAGATGGAGAGTGGGTCGGCGGAGATGGTGATGGCGGTGTTGAAGAATGTTACTTCCCGTTCCCGGAATACGTATTCTAAATACATGTACTGCTGGCATGTATTTATTTAATATTTATCATGTATTGTTCTGTATTTAAATTCCTTTAATTTTTTGCTAATTATTTTTCTGCATTTTACTTTTTGCTTTGCTTTTGGGTTCGACCCGAGTTGGTTTATTTTCCGGCCTTGGATGGTTCAACATGAACCCACCTACCACCACCCCCATTTAAAATCCTAAAACCCTTTCTCTCTCTTCATTTACTTCTTCTCATTACTCATCTTCTTACTCATAACTCTCCTACCAACCTAGGAGAGCTAGGCAAGTACAACTTGCTTCTTGATGGATCTCCATTTTTGTTGTTCCATTGTCTCTCTCACAGGATTCTTAGATACTTTAGCACTTAGCATTTTTAATTTTCATGGCTTATTTTGTGTAGATCTAAACTTGTTGTATTTTCGGATTCTCGGGTTTTGATCTAGCTAACCTTGTTATTTTCAAGTTTTGATGGTTCCATGTTGTAGAGAATTTCGTTCTACCCTATTTCGACCTATGGAAGTCCAGATTTGGGCTTGGAATGAAGGATTTAGAGAGCTTGGAAGCAATGGCTTCCATGGTTCTGTTCTCAGAAAATTCGGAGAAGAAGAACAGTCCCAGCCGCATGAAATATTTATTTCCCAGCCGCATGAAATCTTTATTTCTCAGCCGCATGAAATCTTTATTTCCCAACCGCATGAAATCTTTATTTTCCAGCCGCATGAAATCTTTATTTCCCAGCCGCATGAAATCTTTATTTTCCAGCCACATAAGATTTTATTTCCAGTAGATAGGTATCCATCTATAGCCCATAATGCCTTTTTGGCTGATTCTTGTCCCGAATTGACATTGATTGACATTGATTGTTATCTTGACTAATAAATTGATCATACGTTCCTAGTTGGAACTAAGAGACTGGCTAGTCGTCTTATTGAGTTGAATGAATGAGACACGTTCATATTAACTATGAACAATTGTAATCGATTGGCCGATCCTGAATATTGACATACAGGCATGTGCAGGCTTTAATTTATTTATTTTTCTACAAAGTAGCATGTGTACTTTATGGTGAAGGCATGATTGTTCCGTAGTTAGTTTTGATTGTTGCATTACGCTATGTAAGACCTACAACATAACCGCACGGGTATCGTTGTAGAGTTGGGCATATCGTACTCTGTACGGAAGTACTCATTCTGAATAACCATGATCCACGGCATGGGATTTCAATCAACATAGGGACTATTAAGTTAAATAAAATAATGATTGCATGGAGAGAATGGATTCCCGAGTTCTTACATGGCAGCCCTCTTTGGGACTATTAAGTGCCCGACAGGCCGGCTGGTTCCCACAGATACTACAAATCTGCCACACAGGCAGGGAGCGGTATCTGCTTATATTATTTATTGTATATTGTATATTGATGGCGGACGTCCCGCTGGGACTCGTTGTTTGCCATTAAAATTGTTTTGATTGAAATCTTAATACAAACAGAACAGTGATACAATATAGGACTTAGATGTAGTCCTAGGAGTACACTTTTGTTTAAGCTGGGTCCTTAGTGCCAATGGAGCGAGTGGTAATGCGTTGACTCCGTTGACCGGCTGACGACGGTTATCGGTTCTCTGAAGGTGTGGATTGCTCTGGGTGCTGGAGCTTGCTGAGAGGAGGAAGACGTTGAGTGTCTAGAACTGCCTCTCGGTGATTCTCTCTGTGTTGTGAGTCTTCTGTTCTGAGTCTCTGTGTGTGTGTGTGTGAAGGAGATGACCCTTCTATTTATAGTTTTGCAGGCTGGCTGCTCATGCGCGCATGTAGGATGCGCCGGTGTGGAAACGCCACGTGGAGGTTGCTGATGGAGGCGCATGGATGCTGCGCCCTGATCGAGGGGGAGAACTCTTCATACTGCTGTTGTGAGCCGGCACGTAGCAGAGAGAAGATCTTTTCGTTGCTGAAATCTTGGACGAGTTGAGTCAAAAGACACGTGTCGTCGACTCATGGTTCGAAGATCTCGGATTTGGTGGAGAGGAGTGATCTGGTGGGCTGCGCCTTGGATTGGGCGCAGGAGGAGGCTGCGGCTCATAACCTTTAGGAGTTACAAACCATTTGGGGCGCATGGCTTTTGAGGCGCATGCAGGCGACTTTCCTTCTGTCTTTCGGGATCAGAGAGCAGTCTGAGGCGCATGGCTTTTGAGGCGCATGCTGATTTGGACGCATGGCCGTAGAGGCGCATGCTGATGGTGGAGTGGCCACGTGGCAGTAGCCGTCGGAACAAGGTCATGATGATGCTGACGTTGCCGACGCTTCGTTTTCTGAAAAGCTGTCAACTGTTCAGACTTTGGGAGGCGTGCTGCCAACTCTGTCAGTTCAGCATTTAATGTTGGTGATGTTCGATGGACAGCTGAGTGGGCGCGTCGGTTGGCGTTCCACTCGGTATGGAGATGTGTGAGGGCGCACCCTCTGTAATGCGCCGAGTACTGTAGGGCGCGTCTGTGTGATGCGCCTGACGCCGAAGGGCGCGTCCGTGTGATGCGCTGTCTGGCTGGCGCATCGGACATGTCTTTTAATGATGCGGCTGTCTCGCTCTTCGAGTGCTATAAATAGCCGTTTGGCTGAATTCGAGGCGTCCGGTTCATCCATTTAATGTAAATTCATTGCACGGAATTCGTAGGGCCATCCACTTGGCGCGTGGGTTTGATCTGCCCGGCCTATAAATAGTGGCATGGAGAGAAGATTTGCTTCTCATTCCCTCACGTACTTCCAATATGAATTTGAACATACGGGTGCATTCTGCTGACGAAGTGCTCCCGAGGGTGAAGATGAGACGCTGTGTTATCTTTGATGCACTTGAAGGTGACTGTTACATCCAAAAGACGGAGTCGAGGGCTTCTGAGGCAGGCGGAAGGTGCCTGTTGCATCCAAAGATAAGGATGCTCGAGCCTCGTCTCCGTTATTCCGGAAGAGCCGTAGATCGGAATGGCGGTGCAAGGCTCTCTCTTCCTGCAAAGTGGGGTTTCCCCACTTTGATCGTGTCGAAAGCTGCTCCTTTAGCCATGGTTTCGATCACGGTCTTCCTTCGGCTTTGGAGGATCTTTCGAAGCCTCCCCTGGCCACAGCATTTGCGGTGCTCTTCTCTTCCTTGGTTCCAGCCAGAGGGTTAAATGCTTTGTGTCGAAGCATTTATCGGGCGAGCCTGGTTGGAAGAGCGGCACATAACTGGGCTCTGCTCGGCCAGGTGAGCCTGGCTGGAAGAATTTGGCTGAAGGGATGCACATAACTGAGGTGCTGAAGAGATGATGGGATGCGCCTGGATGGAGGCGCATGATATCTGCTGCGCCTTATTGGTGGCGCATAGTGATGCTGCGCCTATCTGGTGGTGCATGGTGGTTGCTGCGCTTATCTGAAGGCGCATGCTGTAGACTTAGGCTCTTTCCTTTGTAGGAATTCTCCTTTGTACAGCCTTTTCTAGACATGTAATAGACTTTTATATATAAATAAAAAGTCCTTCTTCAAATGTCTATAGTTATTGACTTTGCTGTGAAGTTCTTCATCTGAGTTCTGGCGCATGTAGTGTCTGGCGCATGGGCTTTCTGGTTGTGAAATTCCATGCTTCTACAAGACCCCCTTCAAAGTTTTCAAAACTTTTGAGTAAGTTTTGGAATACTTTGAATAAGAAGCATGGAGGTCAGGGCGCATGATTTCTGGGCGCATGCCTGTTCGGGCGCATGCTCTTCTCAGTTAATGATGATGGTGCCTCGGTAACCGAAAAGATTAATGATGGTCTTTTGGTTTTATTTGCTGCTATCCTTGCACAGAACCCGAGGCGACGGCTGAGATCACACGTCATCTGTTCACGCGTGCGACCATGCCTTATAAATAGGTAAGAGTCGGAGAGAGAAAGAGTTCTTCTTCTCTGTGCCTCTGCTTCTTTAGAATTTCTTCTTCAAAACCCTAACTTCTCCTTCTTCGAGAGAATGGCTCCCAAGACTCCTCGCAGCGCTGCCGGCAAGGGGAAGGAGAAAGCGAAAGAGTCCGCGGATGTTGCGGCGGCGGTCGTTCCCCGTCGGCCTGTCGAAGTTCGGCCGGAGGTGGTTGGTAAGTCTCATTGTCCCGCCAACGCACATAGGCCTTGAGTCTAGTTTGTTGGATGGTGCACGAGCTTGGCATTACTATAATGCCGGATGTACCGGAGCTCGTTTTACGTTGCCCGTCCCCGATCCGCGGCCGCCCATTCTTTACTCGGCCGCCAAATTTTACTGCGTTATGGCTGCCCCGCCTTTCGGATATGATAGGGAGACCAGCCTTATCGGCGGCACCCAGTTAGCAGCGACTGGGGATACGCCAGTGAAGGCCCGACCGAATCGTCCGTCAGGGGTGAGTCAACCCTCTGGCGATCGATCGAAACGATGTGCAGATACAGGAGCTGAATCTTTTGTATCGAAGAAGCAGAAGAAGGCACCGTTACCGACGGTATCATCGGATTCGGCGTCCGAAGAGGTAAGGTTATCCTACTAAATCTGATTTTGGTTCCGCCACTTACGAGGCCTCACCTTCTTTTGTAGGAGCCGCTAAAAAAAAAAACCTCGTACCCCAAAGTCGGGTGGGAGTAGGCGAGAAGAGATGGTGAGCTCATCTGAAGTGCGTATCCCGCCGACAATGATGTCTCTCATGGAGGAAGATCCGGAGGATACTGTGGAGGTTCTGGTCAGGAGGGAATCTGAGGGTGCAGCAGCTTCCGAGGTGGCAAAGGCCACAGCGGAGGCTTCACATGTTTTAGCAAGTGCGCAGCTTCCTGGTGATGAAGAGGAATGGAGTTCATCATCTTCCGATGACACCGCTCCGGAGCTGCAGGAGTCTGTTGCGGGGGCAGCAGAAGTAGTGGGGATAGAGGAGAGGGTTGATTCCCCTCCTGGTCATGACGAAGGGAGGTCGGCTGAATCATTGCCGAATCCTTCCTTGGCTTCAACCATGGACATAGAGATGGCTACCGATCAGGCGGTAGCGACAGATTCTGTCCCTGTAGAGGGACTTGAGAAGAATGAGACTCTTCTGCCAGTCTTGTCTCCTGGGGCTGGCCAAGAGATAAATGTTGACCTCCCCGTTTTGTCGGGGGAGGTGGCTGATGCTAATAGAATGTCGGGGGAAGAGGTAGCCGTTGACGTCGGTGATTTCTCCAGTCTTGAGAAGGGTAAGGGTGTGGAACCCTCTGTTGCTCCTTCCACTTGGGGTACTATCACGACGCATATGCCTGCTCCTTCTGTTCCTTTGACTCCTCGGGCCAGCAGTCTGGGCCCTGTTGATGAATTGCCTATTGCTGCCGAGATTCAAACCTCTCAGATCGAGGTCGGCGGATCTTCCTCCGGTCCGCAAACTGTAGTAGCTCCCTCAACTCCTGCTATGACGCCGCAGGTGCTGGCGGAAGCCGACGGGTATGTGAAATTCCTCGTCGAGGGAGTGTACAAAATGCTGGAGAAAGGTGTATCTGCAGTGGTAGATGCCAAGGGGAGCTTTGCGGCGGCAAAAGCTTTGGCAATGCCTTGTATTGAGCTGATCCGTATTCACCAGGGCCATGACCATATGGCCGAAATTCTGGAGGTTTCGGTGATGGAGCTGGACGAGTGGCTCGCGGAACTGCAGCGCATCCAACGAAATGACCTCTCGGTCTTGGTAGATGCAGAGATAGGAAAGTCGATGGCTGAGATCGAGGCTTCCCATCGAGCCGAGGTGAGCAGTTGGGAGCGTGAAGTGGCTGGGACTGAGGCTGCGGCGGAGCAGCTGTCTCAATCTATGAAGAAGACGACGGAAAAGCGAGCTGCGGTGGATGCTAACATCGCAGAAGTTGATGCTCAGATGCGCCGTCTTGAAGACCAGCGGGCCCAACTTCAACTAGAGGCTGAGCGCGTCCTGGCTGAATACGTGGCATTCAAACGGGAGGAAACGACTCTTACTCAGCGGACCCTTGCTTTGGCTCAACAGCGACGACAGCTTGATGAGAAGTATGAGAGTAAAACTTCTGCTGAGGCTGTCGGGTTAATGCGTCAAGAAGCCGAGCTGCGAGTCCAGGCGACTGTGGAAACTCGCACTGCCGACCTGAGACGTCGAGTCAGAGAACTCTCATCCCACCCTGGGGAGGATCGGGGATTGTAGCTTCTCTTCTTTTTTTTGTGTGTTTTTGCAACTCTTGCTAGGGAAATAGCGTATTTCTGTACTCCTTTTTTTTTAAAATAAAGAAATACACTATCTCTTTTATGTGTTTATTTTTAATTTCATGAACTTGATGATTTATGTGGACCTATTATCTTTTGCGCACCTTGGTTTTTAGGTACAGATAATAAGTATAAAGGAACCAACATGTTTGCTCAGAGGTAATGTGGACATGGCAATCATTAGGTTCAAATGATAGAATCTTCCTACTCAGAGGTGTTTATGGACGTGGTAGGAATGATCCTGTGGGATACGCTGAACAACTCAGAGGTAATGTGGACGTGGAAGTTCTGCGATCAAATGTACGACAACGTAGGAGTTGCTTGTACGGGATGTTTACTCAGAGGTAATGTGGACGTGGTAAACATGAAGGATAGCGTAAGCTCACGAAGTGTAAGGTTCCGCTTTGTAGGATGTAGAGAGACAACTCAGAGGTAATGTGGACGTGGTTATCTTTCTACGGAAGGATGCCACGGAACAGCTGGGTTTTGGAAGCGATTGATTTTGTGAAAAGAGGCTATTTGGGGAAATACATGTCTTGGAGGATGTCAAGAGTAGTACTTCTTTAGGAACTTGCCGTTGATGGGCATCATGAACAAGTCCCCATTGGGTTTGGCGAGCCGGTAAGCACCGTTTGAGTATACCGTCTCGATGATGAAAGGTCCTTCCCATTTGGGCTCGAACTTCCCTGGTGTCTTGTGAGTTAACACCATTGGCCTTCTGACTGCTAAAACCAGGTCGCCAACTTGGAAAGTTCTTTGCTTGACCTTCTTGTTGAAAGCCTGTGATATACGGGCTTGGTAAAGTTCGATGCGTTGTTGAGCTAGGAGACGCTTTTCGTCAAGTGCCTCCAATTCCCACAGACGACGACGTTGATTGTCTTCTTCTGTGAGATCGTTTGTGATGGCCACGCGGAGCGAAGGTATCTGTATCTCGAGAGGCAGTACTGCTTCGCTCCCGTAGACCAGGGAGAATGGAGTGTTGCCTGTTGGGGTCCGTACCGTTGTGCGGTAGGCCCAAAGGCATTCGCTAAGCTTTTCGTCCCAGTCGCGTTTGTTGGATGACACGACCTTTTTGAGTAGTCTGACGATAGTTTTGTTGAATGCCTCGGCCAATCCGTTTGCTGCCGGATTGTAGGCGGTTGAGGCCACGTTTTGAATGCGATTCTTGTCACAGAACCTGCTGAAAATATGGCTGATAAACTGAGGACCATTGTCATGGATGATTCGCCGGGGTACCCCGAAACGGTAAATGACATGGTGTCTGATAAAGCTGACCACCCTGGAGCTTTTTACTTCTGCTAGTGGGACTGCTTCCGCCCATTTGGAGAAGTAATCGGTGATGGCCAGGATGAAGCGGTGTCCTCTCGATGAAGGAGGGGTGATTGGCCCTACAATGTCCATGCCCCAGGCTTCGAAAGGCCAGGAGAAGACTGTAGGATGTAGAGGTTCAGATGGTGTATGTATGAAGTCTGCATGAAGTTGGCATGCATGGCACTTCTTAGCATATTCCACTGCGTCGGCAACCATGGTCGGCCAGTAGTAGCCCATACGTCGCAGTCGATCTTGCAACTTAGGCCCTGGTTGGTGAGCTCCGCAAGTTCCGTCATGAGCTTCTCGAAGAGCTTCGGCCGCTTCTTCGTTAGACAGGCATCGAAGGAGAAGCCCGTCGAAGGAGCGTCGGTACAGCATTTTAGTGGCTGTATCGTAGTAGAATCGAAGAGAGCGTCTCCTGACTGAGACGGCTTCCTTCGGGTCCTCTGGAAGGATTCCGTAGACAGCGAAGTCGATGAACGGGAATCTCCAGTCTCGGACATTAACCCCAGTGTTTGTCGGCATGGCGTGAGCCATTTGCAAACATAGGTTGTTTCTGGGACAAATCAAGTCTCGGCCAGTTACCGTGACATAGTGTTGAGTCCCAAGGGGCGCGGCCAATGAGGCTGCGAGGCCAGCTAGAGCGTCAGCCTCCAAGTTTTGTAGGCGGGGCACATGTTCGATGAAGAACCCAGTGAAGGTTGAAATGATGTTCAATACAACTTCATGGTAAGGGATCAAATCTTCATGGCGAACCTCGTATTGCCCCCGAATCTGGTTTACGACGAGTTTCGAGTCGCCGTAGGCTTCCAGATGATCCACCCCCAGCTGTTGTGCTAGCTGGAGTCCCATGACGAGTGCATTGTACTCAGCAACATTGTTGGAGCACGGCTTCGAAAGGGAGTATGCGCGCTGGATGACCAGCTGATCGGGGGAGACTAAGACTACCCCCACTCCTGCGATGATTTGGCCATTGGGGCCCGTTCTTGAAGCGCCATCGAAGAACATCCGCCAAATGGGGCTTCCTTCAGTGACATTTGATTCATGAACTTCATCCGGGATGTCTTCATAGAGTTTTGAAGATTCTGGGATGGGGTGTGCAGCTAAAAAGTCAGCCAGAGCCTGACCCTTGACTGCCTTCTGCGGGACAAACACCATGTTGTATGGTGTTAGTAGGATCGCCCATGTAGCCAGCCGGGAGTTTAATGACCCTGGCTTTGTCATGAGAACTCTGAGCGGATTGACTCGGGAGATGACGTGAATTGTCTGGCCCGAGATGTAATGACGAGTCTTCTGAATGGCAAACACCAAAGCCAAGCACTCCTTTTCAACGGGGTTGTACCGGTGTTCGGCCCCGATGAGTGTTCGACTGAGGTAGTAAATTGCTTGCTCGTAGCCTGCATCGCTGTTTTGGGCTAGCAAAGCGCCGAGGGAATGATCCATGGCACGGACGTAGAGGAGGAATGGTTTGCCGGCGACAGGTGCCACTAGGACTGGCGGGCTTGTTAAGTAAGCCTTGATGTCGTCGAAAGCCTTTTGGCACTCCTCTGACCAGACATAAGAGACTCCCTTCTTCATGAGCTGAGTAAAGGGTTGACATTTACCGGAGAGGTTTGCTATGAACCTCCGGATGTATGCCAAACGTCCCTGTAGGCCCCGAAGTTCTCGAAGGTTCTTCGGAGGGTCCATGTTAAGGATGGCTTTGGTCTTCTCAGGATCAACATGAATGCCTTTCGCTGTGATGACGAAGCCCAAGAATTTGCCGCTAGAAACCCCCAGAAAGGATTTAGCGGGGTTCATTTTGAGTTGATGTGCCCGCATGAGATCGAAGACCGTCTTCAGGTCCTGTAGGTGATCTCTTTTGAGGCGGCTCTTGACTGCGATGTCGTCAACATAGCACTCAACTGTCTTGCGAAGATGTTGACGGAAGATGGTGCTCATAGCTCGCTGATACGTTGCACCGGCGTTCTTCAAGCCGAAGGGCATTACGGTGTAGTAGAAAACACCCTTTGGAGTCCTGAATGACGTGTGTTTTGCGTCATCGGGGAACATCTTGATTTGATTGTAGCCTGAATACCCGTCCATGAAGGACATGCGTTCAAAGCCACATGTGTTGTCGATCATTACATCGGTGATTGGGAGCGGGAATTCATCCTTCGGGCAAGCGGAGTTGAGATCCCTGAAGGCGATACAGACTCGTATCTTCCCGTTCTTCTTGGTGACAGGGACGACGTTGGCTACCCAGTCTGGGTGTTGTTCCTCACGGATGAAGCCACTGGTCAAGAGTTTGTCTACCTCCTGATCAATGGCGTTCATGATGTCCGGGCGGAAGCGTCGCTGTTGTTGTTTGATAGGTTTGGCATCTGGTAAGATGTTCAACCTATGCATCGCGATCTGTGGATCGAGACCCGGCATGTCTTCGTAGCTCCAGGTGAAGACGTCGATATACTCCTTAGCGAGTTGGACTAAAGATTCTCGGTCTTCTCCTTCCAAGCTTTTGCTGATAAAGATGGGTTTAGAAGAAGACCCATCCCCGAGGTCGATTTGCTCGACTTCGTCTTCGGTGGGAGGTTCTCGTAACTCAAAACGAGACTCCCATTGCTCTCCTAGGCGTTGAGCCCAGGGTTCCTCTTCGAAGGGTTCCGGCGGTTGGTCTTCGCCTTCATCTTTCTGAGGCTGCGCCGATGTCATGTTAGCTGACAGCACTTTTCTGAAGACTGATCCAATACTGGTATCGGAATCCCACGTCGATGCTTCTGATGAGTGGGAATGTTCTATGTCTTCTGCGTCCGAACTTTCTGGAGTTGATGGCGGCGTGACATAGCCTAACCCCCGTCGAGTCCGATTATAGTAATCCTGTGGCTTTCCATTGGGCATCGAAAGCCGGACAGGGAGATGCCGACCCTTGCCGTAGTTTAGGCCTTTGTTGCTTTTCAGGTCGTAGCCCATCTTTTGGATGATGTGCTTAGCCGCATCTGTGTATCGATATACTTGTACCCTGCCGGTATCAGGTTCGGGCTCGATCGACGGGAGGTTCCGACGACGCTCGATTTTGCCCGAGATGATGGTGCCTTCGTCTCAGCTTCGTGGAGGGACTATGAAGACTCCTTGAGACGGGACTATTTGATTATGGTAGACGGTCGTTACTTGTATTTGCAACGACCGTAGAGCGTTGTCTAATGTATACATGGCATTCCAGTATGGAAGACAAGAATAATTGAAAGACACTCTATTATTGATAAAGTACGAGATTTTATCCCGTGGGATTACATTGTCGAAGGAGGGTGCGTCTACATCGGCAGAGATATATTCGCCAAGCTCCTCATCTGTAAGCACTGGGGCCGGATCAGGAGAGTCCTCCACCGCTCCGATTTTGGGGTCTGAGAGGGTTATGTGAGCCCTCTCCGGCATCTTGGATGACTGCGGCGGCTTGCCTTTAAGACGCACCTTGAGGGGTGCCTCGGTTGCGCCTTCGATGAGTGGCGCCTTCCCTTGTAATTTTACCGCTAGGGGAGCCGCTGTTTGTGGTGGCTTGCCCTTGAGGCGTATCTTCAGGGGGGCTTCGCGAGCTGGCGCTTTTCCTGATAGCTTGATGCTCATTGGAGGCGCCTTCTGGGGTGGTCTCCCTTTCAGACGGATTTTCAAGGGGGCGTCAGGAGTCGCTTCGGGTTCCAAGTCCGGCTCTGTTGCCGTCTCTGCTTCATCATCGGCGTCGTTGGCTTCCTCCTCGTCAAGTGGCTTGTACAAGTCGGAGTCGGTGAAGTAGGCCTCAATCCCTTTGAAGGGATCGATATCTGCAAACTCCGTCCGGATGACGCCGTTGGTGGATACATATTTTATGCATTGGTGGAGCGTGGAGGGCACCACCATGTACTCATGTAACCATGGTCGTCCGAGTAAGATGTTGTAGTTGACCTCGGCATCCACCACATAACAAGTTAGCTCAGTTTTGAGGCTGCCGATGTGACACTTCAGCCGGATCTTGCCCAGTGGCTCGCTCTTGCTGGCGTTGAAGCCGCTGATGGTCGTATTGGAGGGCGCCAGCCGGTACATTGGGATCCCCAGCTTTGATAGCAGCGCCTTTGGAATGATGCTTAGGGAAGACCCCGGATCGATCTGAATCCTGCTCACCTTTACCGAACCGATGTACCCTGTGTAATACAACGGTCAGTTATGTCGGTGATGCTTGAGCAGCATGTCTTATTGGGTGAAGGTTATGTTTGGGATAACTTCATCCGCACAATGACAGTGTGCACAAGTAGTTGGGAGGTCTTCAGGCTGCTTGACCTGACTGAGAAAGGATTCGGCATCCTTTAGAGCTTCGCAGAGAGCTTCTCGGGAGTCCTTAGAGAGACGCAGGAGCTCGAACAAAGACAGGCGTGCAGGAGTACTGGCCAGTTGTGCCAGAATGTCAAAATTGTGGGGCTTGGCTAGCCCCGAAGCATTTTCTTTCTGCAGAGGTCTGTCGAAACGGGCCTCCACTTGCTTTTGTTTATTGGCTGCTGAGGGCTTGGATGGACCCTCCTCAGGGATGGTGCCAGGAGGCACCCCTTCGGCGGCAGCTTCACCGGGCTGGGAGTTCTGTTGTGCACGTGTCTGTACAGGAAGCGCCTCTTCTGCTGAAGAAGAGACCGTGCGGCAAGACTTGATCTTCCTGCCTTTTGCTTTGGAGGTAGGGCGTACCTCCGGTTGAGTTACCTCGGAGACGAGGTCGGGGTAAACCCAGAGGACCTCTCCTCGAGATGTGGTGAGTGGGACAAGTCCACTCACATTGTCACGGGTGGGTGGCAAATTCACCACCTCCATTGTCGCCTTAGGGATGGGGACGACGCCATCTTGTGTGGTAGTCGGCGGCAAGGTGCCGAACTGTAGTGACACCACATTAGCTGACACCGTCTTCTCTTCGTAATCGACGGAAATTACATCCGCATTGATCATGCGCTGGATGTAATTTTTGAGGACATAGCAGTCCTTAGTCGGGTGTCCGACAAACCGATGGTAGTGACAGTACCTTGGGTTGTCTACCTTCCCGACTTCATCGGGCCGCTTTGGGTCCGGAAGCTTGATCTTGTCATCCTGCTTCAGTATCTCAAAGAGTTGCAGGGTGTCGTCATCATTGAATGAATAAACCTCCTTGGGTCTCGGTGCCAATGGAGGCTTTTGAGTAGGCGCAGATGCGCCCTTCGAGGCATTAACAGTCAATGCCTGTTTCCCCTTTGTTTCTCGTCCGGAGTTGTTGGTTGCGGACTTTTTCCCCTTATCGTCAAAGGCGGGGAAGCTAACACCCAGAAGACGTGCATTGGCCGCCTTCTTCTCTGCAGCTTCAGCTTCAATGATTAGGGAGCTCCAATCGGGAGGGGGAGTAGAGTTAAGCCAGAGCTTTACTGCAGGTAGCATGTTCATACTGCAAGCGGAGAGAAGCGCATGTTCTGGCATGCCTGGAGGTAACCTGAAGCAGGCCTGACGGAAGCGTTCGATGAATGCCCGAACCGTTTCCTTGTCCTTCTGGCGTATCTCAATGAGAGACGCCATCGTCATGTCCTTCCCACCGTCGTAGAAGCGGTCGAGGAAGAGGCGTGTCAGGTCGTCGAAGGACGATATGGAATTGTCGGGGAGGCTGCAGTACCAGTCATACGCCACCCCTTTCAGGGCCCCAACAAAGATGCTAGTGAGGAGCGCGTCCTCCTTCGGAAGATGCCCTATCTGCGACTGGAAGTACGTCAAGTACCGTCGTGGAGAGTCCTTCCCGTCATACGGCGTGAGTGTCTGTGGTTTATACTTTGGGGGATAAACCACCTTGTTCCACTCAAGTGGATAAGGCTGGGGAATGCCCATCTTCTGGCGTTCCTCCTGCCTGTTCCTGGACTCGAAGCGCTCCCGCAGATCTTTGATCATTTCGACCACGTCCTCCGTGGAGCTAGGAGCCGGGGAAGGAGGTACCACCTGGAGTGGAGCGTTTGAGGGCTCCGATGTCCAGGGTGCTTCTGTGTCTGAGGGTGTCCGCTGGAGGGGCACACTCGACTCTCCATTAGCTCCTGGGTCGGGACCATTTGAAGGTGTCCTGATCAAGGCCGACCGCATCTCAAACACTGCTTGAGTCAGTGCTTGCATTGAGGCAGAGAGAGTTTTGAGTCCTCCCTCTAACGAGTCTATGCGCTGGACAATGTCCTGTGGCGGCGCATCAGCCTCAAGATCACCCCCGGTCATGTATACTGTCATGACACGGCCGGAAGTGGATGGATTAGTTGAGGCTTCGCTCTCAGCCTCACTTTCATGTGGGGGAGTTACTTCTCCTGGTGTTTGGCCACCCCCAGCCACATTCTGGAGTTCGTCTTCGACAGGCGCATCTGTAAGGGCCTGACTGCCCTCAGCTCTGTCTTGGAGGGCCTCTTCGTTTTCAGCACTACCCCCGGCGGTGTCCTGGAGGACATCGTCATTTTGAGGGGCTTCAGGGAGGCCATCTTCGCCTTGATGAAGATCCGCCGCAGCTGTGCTTTGGACATCTTCGTCTTCGGAAGGAGGCTGAACAAGGGTCTGGCTACCCCCAGCTTCCTCCAAGGACTTCTTCCTTGACCGAGTGCCTTCGAACACCCCAGAGGTTGTGACAGCTGCCTTGGTTTTCCTCGACTGGCTTTTAGATGAAGACGAGGAATTGGCAGTCGTCTTCCGGACAGATGAGGAATTGGAGATCACGTTGCATGACGCAATCTTTAGTTCCTCTTCTGCTGACACCTTTGTCCCAAGGTGATGTCGGAGGGGTGTCGATGATTGTAGCCGTTGGAAGACCGACTGCTTTGGCGGTACTGCCGTCTTGCAACAGCAGTTGATGGTGACCACTGCACAAGTGTGCCCCGTGAGAGGCGCATCGTGCTTGTTGGTCAGCTCTCCTGACCGGCGCTTGTGAGTGATCACGTTGCGCAAGTCGTTGGAGGAGAGTGCTACCCTCACACCCCTCTCAGGCGCATGGCAGGGCCAAGCGCCGGGGTGGTCGGGTGAGTGCTGCGCCCCCTGATCTAATACCAAGCAGGCATCACGATCAGTAGTGGGGGAACCACAGCATTTGAAGTGACTTGAACGGACCTCAAACGCACAACCAGAGGAGGCGCGGGAGTTCAAGACCACTGAGTTTGCCTCTCTCGGCTTGGTTGTGCACGCAGTGAATGCGCCCAAGTGAGATGAGGACTTTGTAGGTCGACTCGTTGTCGGTGCAGGAGCACTTGAGTCAACCTTGTACAGCTTGCCATCGGCAGCGCGTGTGATTGTAAGCGCGTGCCTCTGGCCGGCTGCTGGCATAGCACGTTTGTGGTGCATGGCCCGTGCCGCCTTGGATTTTTTCGTACCAGCCCGCTGGGGCGCATAGTACTCAGCATCCAAATTCTCCTCGCCGTTACAGCGAGTGAGTCTGTCAAAGACAGAGGCTCTTTGTGGCGCATCAGAAGTAATACGCGGGGCATTGGCTGCGCCCCTGCTTCGTCGACGTATCTTCCTCGCCTGAGAGGAAGATGGCTGGGGAACGTGGTCAGCCGCACGCTTCCCCGAGAGATGCGCTGCATCAGCAGGCGCACCTTGACTGCTGAGGACGTCAACAGGAAGGGAAGGCTGGACGGGCGCATCCCCTTCAACGGTGGTGCCCGAGGCGTCGACTTTGCGCACCCAGACTGTGCGGGTCTTCTTCGGCTTCGACAGCCGCTTCGAAGGACTCGCACTTCCTTCAGAAATGAACTCCTCGTACGCCTGTTGATTGAGGCGCACTACCAGCGTCTTGTGGGAGGAGCCCACCTTCACGTCGTCGGCCTATGACACGACTTTCTCGGTAGAGGAGAAAGAGGTCCCCAGCAGAGTCGCCAGCTTGTTTGCCATTAAAATTGTTTTGATTGAAATCTTAATACAAACAGAACAGTGATACAATATAGGACTTAGATGTAGTCCTAGGAGTACACTTTTGTTTAAGCTGGGTCCTTAGTGCCAATGGAGCGAGTGGTAATGCGTTGACTCCGTTGACCGGCTGACGACGGTTATCGGTTCTCTGAAGGTGTGGATTGCTCTGGGTGCTGGAGCTTGCTGAGAGGAGGAAGACGTTGAGTGTCTAGAACTGCCTCTCGGTGATTCTCTCTGTGTTGTGAGTCTTCTGTTCTGAGTCTCTGTGTGTGTGTGTGTGAAGGAGATGACCCTTCTATTTATAGTTTTGCAGGCTGGCTGCTCATGCGCGCATGTAGGATGCGCCGGTGTGGGAACGCCACGTGGAGGTTGCTGATGGAGGCGCATGGATGCTGCGCCCTGATCGAAGGGGAGAACTCTTCATACTGCTGTTGTGAGCCGGCACGTAGCAGAGAGAAGATCTTTCCGTTGCTGAAATCTTGGACGAGTTGAGTCAAAAGACACGTGTCGTCGACTCATGGTTCGAAGATCTCGGATTTGGTGGAGAGGAGTGATCTGGTGGGCTGCGCCTTGGATTGGGCGCAGGAGGAGGCTGCGGCTCATAACCTTTAGGAGTTACAAACCATTTGGGGCGCATGGCTTTTGAGGCGCATGCAGGCGACTTTCCTTCTGTCTTTCGGGATCAGAGAGCAGTCTGAGGCGCATGGCTTTTGAGGCGCATGCTGATTTGGACGCATGGCCGTAGAGGCGCATGCTGATGGTGGAGTGGCCACGTGGCAGTAGCCGTCGGAACAAGGTCATGATGATGCTGACGTTGCCGACGCTTCGTTTTCTGAAAAGCTGTCAACTGTTCAGACTTTGGGAGGCGTGCTGCCAACTCTGTCAGTTCAGCATTTAATGTTGGTGATGTTCGATAGACAGCTGAGTGGGCGCGTCGGTTGGCGTTCTACTCGGTATGGAGATGTGTGAGGGCGCACCCTCTGTAATGCGCCGAGTACTGTAGGGCGCGTCTGTGTGATGCGCCTGACGCCGAAGGGCGCGTCCGTGTGATGCGCTGTCTGGCTGGCGCATCGGACATGTCTTTTAATGATGCGGCTGTCTCGCTCTTCGAGTGCTATAAATAGCCGTTTGGCTGAATTCGAGGCGTCCGGTTCATCCATTTAATGTAAATTCATTACACGGAATTCGGAGGGCCATCCACTTGGCGCGTGGGTTTGATCTGCCCGGCCTATAAATAGTGGCATGGAGAGAAGATTTGCTTCTCATTCCCTCACGTACTTCCAATATGAATTTGAACATACGGGTGCATTCTGCTGACGAAGTGCTCCCGAGGGTGAAGATGAGACGCTGTGTTATCTTTGATGCACTTGAAGGTGACTGTTACATCCAAAAGACGGAGTCGAGGGCTTCTGAGGCAGGCGGAAGGTGCCTGTTGCATCCAAAGATAAGGATGCTCGAGCCTCGTCTCCGTTATTCCGGAAGAGCCGTAGATCGGAATGGCGGTGCAAGGCTCTCTCTTCCTGCAAAGTGGGGTTTCCCCACTTTGATCGTGTCGAAAGCTGCTCCTTTAGCCATGGTTTCGATCACGGTCTTCCTTCGGCTTTGGAGGATCTTTCGAAGCCTCCCCTGGCCACAGCATTTGCGGTGCTCTTCTCTTCCTTGGTTCCAGCCAGAGGGTTAAATGCTTTGTGTCGAAGCATTTATCGGGCGAGCCTGGTTGGAAGAGCGGCACATAACTGGGCTCTGCTCGGCCAGGTGAGCCTGGCTGGAAGAATTTGGCTGAAGGGATGCACATAACTGAGGTGCTGAAGAGATGATGGGATGCGCCTGGATGGAGGCGCATGATATCTGCTGCGCCTTATTGGTGGCGCATAGTGATGCTGCGCCTATCTGGTGGTGCATGGTGGTTGCTGCGCTTATCTGAAGGCGCATGCTGTAGACTTAGGCTCTTTCCTTTGTAGGAATTCTCCTTTGTACAGCCTTTTCTAGACATGTAATAGACTTTTATATATAAATAAAAAGTCCTTCTTCAAATGTCTATAGTTATTGACTTTGCTGTGAAGTTCTTCATCTGAGTTCTGGCGCATGTAGTGTCTGGCGCATGGGCTTTCTGGTTGTGAAATTTTATGCTTCTACACTCGTCTAATTCATGATTGGCACAATTGATTGACTGGATAGACTAGCCTTGCTAGCACATAGTAAGAACTGAAGAATCCTTATTGCATATTTCCAGGATAACTTGGAACTCACAGTAGCAAGCCGTAGTAGTTGAATGGCCGTTTAAATTAATTTGTTTGTGTACTGTATCTCCTCTGTTACCTAACTGAGATGATTAGAATGTCAGGACATGACGTGCCAACTTCTGTCCTTGTTTGGTTGGGAGGTTGGTTTGAAGTGTCGTGATAACTATGTGAATCCCAGTAGAAAGCAGAGATCTATTTATCATATTTTCTCATTACTGGTTTTAATCCCTCATATCGTGCTTCCTTGCGGTACTTGCTTTTAGAGGTCTAACCTCTCTGGTTTTGCATGGCCAGATTTAGAGCCGGATATCAAGAACATTTTGTGTATACCTCTCTGGTTTTGCTTTTAGAGGTCTAACCTCTCAGGCTGCAGCTGATAAACAATTGTGTATACCTTGCTACATCATCTGGCTATGTTTTGTAAAGCCAGATATCAAGAACATTTTGACAAAGCGTTTGGGACGCCTTACTGCTTTATCTTACATGTTCTCTATTTTTGTTTCTTGCTTGAATGATTGAGACAATAGATGTGAAGTGACCATAGTAAGACTTTTACGTAGTATGCACCCCCTCGTCTTGTTAGACAGCATTGATCGTATTATACGGTATTCATCTACCCGTAATACGTAGCTGGCTGAGTCATTCCCCCGCTCTCCAGTATTCTGGTTCTGGGACGTGACAAGATTTTAGTGGTGGCCCATGCAGGTCTAATTTCAGACTTGTGGGATATTTTAATTTATAAGATGTCTCAATCACACATGTTCCCCCTTGATCTCATGATTCGTTGTTCCCAATCCTAGCTTGACATTTCCGTATCCTTCGGCTTCATTGATCCTTCACGTCCGGTTGTTTGATTGCTCTCTTGTCCTTTTCCTTAGGGGTACTTCGTCTGCATCTGTCAGGACTGGACAACAACAACAAGGGCAGCATGGACAACCTGACCAGGTTGGTCAGCAACAAGGGCCAGTACTACCTCAAGAGACTATCCAAGAAGAAATGATAGTGGAAGCAGCAGCTGGATCGCAGTATCCGGAGGTTCCACCACCACCAACAGTTCCACCTACCCCTGTGGAAGTGGACACACCAGCCCTTCTGGAGATCATGAGAGGGATGATGGCTACTCAGCAACACCAGATGTTAGCCCAGCAATGCATGCATGCTCAGTTGCAGGAGCAGAACGTACTACTCAACCAAGGATTGCAGACGGCTTTGGAAAGAGGGGCAAGGCCAAATTCAGGAGCATCAATCAGATTTTGTAAGTTTAACCCCCGCCGTTTCGAGGGCACGGAAGATGCCATCTTAGCAGATGTATGGCTTAAGGATATTGAGGCTATTTTGACAGCCGCTAAGGTGTCGGCAGAAGAACGTGTGGATCAGGTGAAGTTGTTACTTCAGGATCTTGTACGTGATTGGTGGAAATCAGAGGAGGTAGGCATCAGACGTCCTGTTGCTTGGGACGATTTTACTGCAAGGTTCAAGACAAAGTACTATGGAGTTGTGGCGCAGTTCGAGCTACAACAGAAGTTTATCAACCTCAAGCAGGCCGACAAGACGGTAGATGCCTATGCAGCGGAGTTCTGCAGATTGAGCAGGTTTGCCCCAGAGATGGTAGCAACAGAGAGCCAGAGGGCTATGAGGTTCCAGCAAGAGTTTCACCTTGAGCTCTTGCAATTGATAGAGGGGCACAATTATCAGACTTTCGATGAAGTGTTAACGACGATTCGGAGGCATGAGATCACCATTCAGAGGATTTCAGCAAGGACTGGGGGTCAGAAGAGATCCCACATTCAGATTGAAGGAGGAGGGGGAGTAGCGCCCCGAACAACAGCACCATCCCTTGGCATTCGCATCCACGACGTGGCAATGCGAGGGCCAGCACCACCACCCAGACAACAACAGCAGCAGAGGAAGAACCAGCAACCTCCAGTGGGCTGCACTTATTGTGGGAAGGTAGGACACACTAGGATGTGTGTCGGACATTGAACGGGCAGTATTTGATATGTGGAAACCCAGATCATCGGGTTACCACATGTCCCATGAATTCGAGGTCAGGAGGACCAGTGCAACAATTTCCTGCTCTACCAGCACCAGGGGCAGGCCAGTATCGAAGACCAGCGGTGGCAGTGAGACCGTTGGCACAGCGCCCGTTCATGACACAGGCTCAGATGTTTCGGCAGCAGGGACCGCCGATGCAGCAACACCAGCATAGACCACACCAGCATCATCAAGGCAGGGGCCAGCAGCAGCACCAAGCTAGGCCGTAGCATGGGAACCAATAAGGAGGTCGAGGGCAGGCATTCACTCTGTCCTTGGAAGAGGCATTGGCATCGGGAGATGTTGTGGCAGGTAACATTCTCGTCGCCTCATATCCCTTAGTAGCATTGTTTGATTCGGGAGCATCACACTCATTTATATCTGCACAATTTGCAACACGGCTAGGAATGGAATTCGAGGCATTGCCAGGAAGGTTAAATATACTCGCTGGTAATGGGCTCGTAGGAGTTAGTAGAGTTATTCTAGCATGCAGCGTTGTAGTTTGCGGGTATTTCTTACCCGCCTGGTTGATAGAATTTCCTGTTGGAAATTTCGACGTTATCTTAGGCATGGACTGGCTGAAAGACAGTCATGCGACAATAGATTATCGTAGAAGGAGTGTATCTTTTGATATTCCAGGCATGAAGCGGTTCACCTTAGTCAGATCAGTGGCGACTCAGTAAGAGCAGGGAGTAGTAACAGCAATGGAAGAAGTTCTAGTTCCGAAGGTAGTTGAAGAGTTTCTAGACGTATTTCCTGAAGAACTTCCAGGTCTACCACCGATTAGAGATATTAAGTTCAGTATAGAATTGGCACCTGGAACTAAACCGATATCAGATCGAGTTTCCAGAATGGCAGATTCAGAGCAGGCCAAGGTATATCAGCATATAGAGGAACTGAAGGAGAAGAAGTTCATCCAAGCTAGCGTATCACCGTGGGCAGCACCAGTGGTACTTGTGGGGAAGAAGGATGGGTCATCCAGATTGTGCATTGACTACAGGAAGCTTAATGCGACAACAGTAAAGAACAAGTACCCATTACCCAGGATTGACGACTTGTTTGATCAGTTGAGCAAAGCTAGAGTTTTCTCCAAGATAGATCTTCGTTCAGGGTATCATCAAGTGAGGGTTTGGAAGGAGGATATTCCCAAGACAGCATTCAGGTCGAAGTATGGGCATTATGAATTTTTAGTAATGCCGTTTGGTTTGACTAATGCTCCAGCAATATTTATGGATTTGATGAACCGCATCTTTATGCCATACTTAGATCAGTTTGTCGTTGTGTTTCTTGACGTCATTCTTGTATACTCTGCTAATGAAGAGGAGCATGAAGACCACCTCAGGAAAGTGTTACAGGTTCTGAGAGAGAACCAGTTGTATGCCAAGCTCAGCAAGTGTAAGTTTTGGACGGATCGTATTTCATTTTTGGGTCACATCATATCAGGAGCTGGAGTAGTAGTGGATCCCAAGAAGGTAGAAGCAGTAGAGAGTTGGCCAGTACCCAAGACCGTAGCTGATGTGCGGAGTTTCTTGGGATTGGCAGGGTATTACAGGAGGTTCGTGTCAGACTTTGCAAGGCTTTCAGCACCCATGATTCGCTTGACACGGAAGGATGTGCCATTCGTTTGGTCAGCAGAATGTCAGGCATCATTTGAGACTTTGAAGCAGAAGTTGATATCAGCGCCTATTCTTACATTGCCAGTTGGACCCGAAGATTTTACAGTATATTGTGATGCGTCAGGAAAATGACTTGGATGTGTCCTCATGCAGCATGGGAAGGTGATAGCATACGCGTCTAGGCAACTTCGAGACCACGAGAAAAATTACCCAACTCATGATTTGGAGTTGGCGGCAGTAGTATTTGCTTTGAAGCTATGGAGGCAATACTTATATGGTGATCGAGTGGGCATGTACACAGACCACAAAAGTCTGAAGTACATTTTTACTCAGAAGGAACTGAACATGAGGCAGAGAAGATGGTTGGAGTTGATTAAGGACTATGACATGGAGCTTCAGTATCATCCAGGCAAGGCTAATGTGGTAGCAGACGCTCTTAGCAGGAGAGGTGGCATATTTATGTTGACAACACAAAAGCACATTTTAGAAGACCTTCAGGAGATGGGCATCGAGGTTATACTTCCTAGTGATGTAGGAGTACTGGCGAGTCTACAAGTTATGTCACCCCCAGTTTTTAGAAATAGGGGTATTTTTGTCATTTTGTACTTTTGAGTATTTTTGAAATTTATTTTATTATTTATGATATTGTTTTAGGGTTATTTGAGTCAGGTTCGAATTTCAGCTGATTCCGACTTGTATCGGAGACCCGGGGTAGCTTAGACTCTGATCGGGATCCAACTGGAACCGACCAACTTGTCATGACCAAATCCAGATATTTATATTTGACTAATCCCATTTGATTTTAGTGGGATTAGGGATTAGAATAAGATTTAGAACTTGAAATTAGGAGTTTTCAAGTTACCATTTTGACCCCAACTCAAACCACTCATTTCTTTGACTTGGAGGGCATTTTGGTAAATTGCCAAATGCCCCCAACCCTCTAAGATGTGGCCGGCCATGTGTGGAGCACCCCCTCTCCTTTGCTTCACTCCAAAGCAATCTCTCTCTCTCTCTATTTCATTTCCTTTTTTGAAGTTTCTTCTCCTTCAAGAAGATCAATTAGGTATGCTTTTAAAACCTTCATTAATTCTCTTTTGCATTTATTTCCTTCACCATAAATGAGGAGGAGACCACCCTCTATATTTTGCCCATAGAATTTGTAGGTTTCCCTAGAAATCTAGTTTAAGGATTTAATTGGGGGTTTTTCTTTAGAGAGGAGTATATATGTATATATATGTGTATATATATTTATATGTATTTGAGTGTGTGTAGAGAGTGGTGGTGGTGGTATTGGTGTCATGAGAATGGTGGTGGTGTCACGAGAGTGGTGGTGGTAGTGTGTGAGTGAGAACGTGTATGTGTGAGAGTGTGAGTGTGAGTGTATTTGAGAGTGTGTGTGTCTATATATATATTTATATGTGTATGTATTTACATATAGACATGTGTGTGTGTATGTATTTATATATATATAGAGAGAGGGAAGAAAGTAGTGAAAGAAGTAGAAGAAGATGAAGAGAATAAGCCATAGTAGCAGCAATAGCACTAGCAGGAGCAGCAGTAGTAGAAGGAGAATGAGAAGGAGAATGAGGAGGAGAATGAGAAGGAGAATGAGGAGGAGAATGAGAAGGAGAATGAAAAGGAGAATGAGGGAAGAAGGAGAATGAGGAGGAGAATGAGGGAAGAAGGAGAATGAGGAGGAGAATGAGGAGGAGAATGAGAAGAAGAATGAGGGAAGAAGGAGAATGAGGAGGAGAATGAGAAGGAGAATGAGGGAAGAAGGAGAATGAGAAGGAGGATGAGAAGGAGAATGAGGGAAGAAGGAGAATGGGAAGGAGAATGAGGAGGAGAATGAGGAAGAGAATGAGGGAAGAAGGAGAATGAGGAGGAGAATGAGAAGGAGAATGAGGGAAGAAGGAGAATGAAAAAGAGAATGAGAAGGAGAATGAGGGAAGAAGGAGAATGAGGAGGAGAATGAGAAGGAGAATGAGAAGGAGAATGAGGGAAGAAGGAGAATGAGGAGGAGAATGAGGAGGAGAATGAGAAGGAGAATGAGAAGGAGAATGAGAAGGAGAAGAATAGGAGTTTGAGATGAATCGAATATGGGTTTTAAGGGTTGGTAATGATTAGGAATAGTCGCCTAGACCTAGTCTTGACCTTGGTTGACCACGGTTGATTTTTTAGACCAAAAGTCAACTATGGGTCAACACTTTAACCAATTTAGTCCCAAATTCCATTAGACTTGAACGGTTGACCAAAAGTCAAATGTTGGTCAACATTTGACCAGTTTGACCTAGGGTTGACCTAGAGTTGACCAGAGTTGACCAGTTGACCAAAAGTCAACTGTAGGCCAACTCTTGACCCCGTTTGACTTTCTTCGACTTGTTTTGACTTGCGATGACTGGTATGACCTAGAGTTGACTTGGTCTGACTTAGATTGACTTGATATAACTTGATTTGACCTAGATTGACTTGACAGGACTTAGTGTGACTCAGTGAGACCTAGTTTGACCTAGAATTTATATCATTCATTGTGAATCATTCTTAACTTGTTAAACCTAAATTAACATGCAGTATCTCATCTTTAGGTCTCTGATTTCCACTCTGAGCATTGATATACCCTACAGCTCAGGACAGCAGGCGAGTGCATTCACTGATAGTTTTCATTGTCTTGATATCTGCTATATCCGATTCAGTTGTAGTGTCTTACTCGATTCCAGACACGATAGTTCTCGGACTAGTATATGTTGGATCGTGACATGGGATGTTGATCCTAGATTTTCATGGTATATTGGTACATATTGTCTTATTTCCATGTATTGGTATAGACACCGATTTCAAAAGGGGACTTGCTACCCTCTTATGGAATCTCGTGTCATGACGTGTCATGTCCAGATCCATTTTACTATTTGGGGATGGAGGAGTTATTAGTGGTTGTGTGATCAAAAATTCCTATATGGTTCTATGGTACATACGGTTCATAGCTATACCCTCGCCTCACGACGGGTAAAGCCTTACCCTATATGGTTCATAGCTTTCCATGGTGACCGGCCTTACCGCTCTATTGTATTTATGGTTCATAGCCGGTCGGATGGAAAGCCTGAGTATATTTTTCCTAAGCCGATCACATAACACACTAATAATTCAAGGCACCTTTTATATTTATTATCGTTGGAGACTAAGTTCTGTTCGGGAGAAGGGTTACAGCCCCGGTCCTTGTTTGGTTTTGGGGTTGTAACTCGATTTCTGAATAGTTCCCAAGTCGTCCTATATATATGTATTATCGTCCTTTTCAGTACTCACATCTTGATATATATTTCCAGTTGATTTTGTCTTGTATTTCATTACACTGTCTCTTATAGAATTTGTCAATTCATATGGAACTGCTGTTGGTGGTTGTACTTGCTCATTTTCCTGACAGGATACCGTTGACAATTTTACAGATGACTGAGGCTGATTGCCCGACCAATTATGGGGACGGGTTAGATAGAGTAGACTTGGACCGTGGCCTTATAGTAGAGCCACTAGACTTTGCTCACCCTGAGTAGTATAGTTTAGTTAGGTTTGCCTGGCCTACGAGCCAGCTAGTGTCACGCCCCGCTCCCGCAGGAGCGATCGTCCTCGCTAAGGCGTGATGCCGCACGGGCCTAGGTTACACCCGTGCAAGGCTATGTCCAGAAACGGCCGATTTGAGCTAGGCCACAGAGTCGCACAGAGTGTTCCCATTTGCAGCGGAAAGTAAATGAACACAAATTGAAGCGAATTCAACTCTTTATTGATATTCAAGAAGTTTACAAGCGGTGCTAGACTGATATTACAAATCGCTCAAGCTTTCTCTCTGAAACATAAAAGGCGTGCCAAGTGGCTTACAACATGGAATGATTCATGGCGATGTTCCGATACATTATGTCCCGTATATGGTGCTTCAGCTCCTTGCAACGCTCCAAGGCTCCAGAGATAGCTCCGCGCCTTAGCACGTTCGATGGAAGCTCCGCACCCGCCGACGTTACCTGCATCCTGCAAGCAGACTGTGGGGTTATCAGTACATTGTTATGCACTGGTGGGAAGGCTAGCTCGCCCACAATGCTATCATTACCAAACACGTTCTATTTACTTTTGTGCACCGTCTATCATTCATTGTCTTTCTAATCTTGCCTTAAGATCATTTACATGGCATATTTCATAGCCTATCTCGTGTTGCCGAATACAAGTGTCGCATGGAAATACATGCACGACTTACCCATACTTATCGTCCGGCCTTTCCTGTTCAACGTAAACCAAGTTAGTCAACAATTCATATGAAATGACTTAACGTAGTTCATGTAAGCATTCAATGTCAAGTGCGTGTCCTTGCCTCAGGTTCTAGCACGTCGTAGGCACGTTTTCTAACTCGTTTGCTCGAAGTAATCTTGATCATTTTGTGTGTTATATTCAAGCCTATTCAGAAGGTGCTTTGTACAGTTAACTTAGACTACTTTGATTTCAATGCAAGGACTTGTCTATATGCACCGGTCGCTGGCATCATAAGCCATTTTGGACACATTCCAGCGTAGTATTTCTCAACTAGCGTAGGGTGAGGACTGGCACACACCCCGTTAGTCTCTTGAAATACCTCAGCACTTACGTCCCCCGGGTGGCCAAGTCCGCACCCAGACAGCCCGTAAGCCTTGACTTGATCCCGCCTAGGCCGGCCACGATCCTCCCTTTGATCATGCTGCGGAATCCGTATCACCCGTGCACGGGTCCGTCCACGACCATTTCGTATTTTATCGTCATAGGCTAACCCTTAGCCACAATGCGTTATCGACCAGGTTGGCGTCCGTGCAGCGCGGGTAGCGAGCCCCGTTGCACGTGCCCGTCACACCTGTCGCTAACCATTCCTTTTCTTCTTATCATTCATTCCTTCTTTTCTTTCTTTCACTTGTCCATTCGTTCATTGATTCATTTTCGTATTCATCCTTTCGTTGATTCATTCATTCACTCGTTTATTCGTTCATTCTTTCATTTATACATTATGCAACTTCCCGTACGGGAGTCGCCTTGGCGATCCATCGGTCCCATAGTCTTTCAATGTTGCTAAACTCTACTCGGAACGACTATGTTGATAGTCTCCCCGTTTTATTGTTGTAAACCATTCATTGTTTTCATTGTTGAACGCATAAGGGACTTGAACGTAAGCTTGTGCCTTAGCACGAGCGTGGAGCGCGGTACGAGAGTTCTCGTATTTTTCATGTTCCTTTCCATATTCTATACAAGCATACAAGATGGGATTAATCCCTTAGCTAGCTGCGTTGGGTCATTTATTAGCATGCGCGGTATTATCGCCTAGCAATTTCAGTGATAGCGTCCGTATTATTATGTGTCTAGGCTAAGCAAAGACGGGTTCATCGGAGCCACCCACCTTAGCGATGTTCGCATCGGCCGAGCGATACTCCGAGCGCGCCTTTGAAAGTCTAAGTCTGGATTCATCTTTGACGGGCCAATGTAAGCCTTGTATCGATTCTTCATCTGGTCGATGCCAACTCTTCGGGTCGACGGCTCGCTTGAATCGTTGCACTTGCCGTTTGAATCGGCGTTCCGCTAGGGCGAAGCGGGTCATTACAGCTAGTACTTTTCAGACTGTAGTATTATATTATATTCTGTGATGTTATGTTTAGTCTTGGACTTGTGTGGATCTCGAACTTATTTTCTGCTTCATCTATCATATTTCTTTTCCATGTTATCTACCTTAGTTTTACATTTGTGATTGAGACTGTATTGCTATGTCACCTCCATTCGGAGTTTATATACTGTACAGGTACCTTTATCTGTTTAGTTGTAGTATTTTTAGATGACCTAGATAGCGTTCTACCGCCGATGCTGCGGCGTAGGCTGGACGTACCCACTTCTCGTGCCCCTAATCAGGGTGCGGGTCGTGACACGTTTTTGTGGCGGCCCTTGTAGGTCAGTATCGCAATTAGTACAATCTTGTAATGGTGCTCGACTTAGAGTACTAATTACGAGCCTGCGACTAGGATATAGGATCTAGAATATGATAGGAGTTACTCAATCACATTTTAGGAAAATTCTGATCTTTTGATTACCATGACAACTCTTCTTGCATTTGAATTCAATTGTCCTCCTTTTATAATATCTTATCTTGTGCCATATTGATCTCTTGGGTTCAATTCATCCTTAGGATGGCGATTACTCGCAGTCAGGCAGCAGTAGGGCAGAGTGCAGGTTCCAATCTTTCGATCTCATTCCGCATTTGTCTCCTTATAACTGTTTGAAATTCGATTCCATCTGTACCTTGATTGGTTGATAAAATTTTGTTCTTGTGATATGATTTTCTCCTGAGATAAGTCGTATGGGCTAGGTCGCCTTGATTATGAGATTTAGAATCCTCTAGGGTCATGCTAGCAGGCATAGTGAGGACATATAGTCGGATTACGGATGTATTTCTAGGGTGTAGGAATTTAAGGTTTTTGCTGCCAAGCATGCGGCAATGCGAAAATTTTAAATACCATAATTCTAGAGGTATGTACCTTAGTCAAGGACTCTGTGATTATCGTAGCCTTGCTCACTGGCATGACGGAGATTCTGAGTATCATGATTCTGGACAGACGCATATGATTGTCGAACTGCATGATTTTTCTGTGTTTATTTTGTTTTAATTTTTGAGGATGAAATTTTTAAGGTGGATAGACTTGTAGCACCAGGTTTCTAATTGAGAGTGATTTTAAATTTTATAGTTTTAGTCATTTAATTATTGTCATTTAATTTCATGCTTTGATTTTGGAGATTTTAATCATTTTAAATTTTTAAGCCATGATTTGTGATTTTAATGTTTTGCTAGTGAAACCTTAGAGACTGTTTGACCTAGAGCCTAACCATGTGATTAGAATATTTTCAGTATCATTTCTGGCCCAAGGGTATTTTGGTCATTGGACCTCTTTGATTTATTTTGATATTTTGCATTGGTGATTGTTGATTTGGCTTTTGATAGGTAAGATTTTGTGATGGTTTCGTGTCCGTGTCGGACACGTAACAGTTTTTATTTGCAAGTGTTGTTGTGTCTTAAGAGATTTTTATTTTGTTGAATTTTTTTCTTTGGAAGTATTCGAGAGGGATTGTTTTCTGCGTGTGTTTTTCTGTGATTGCTTTGTATTAATTTCGAGGACAAATTTTTTTAAGGTGGATAGATTTGTCACCCCCAGTTTTTAGGAATAGGGGTATTTTTGTCATTTTATACTTTTGAGTATTTTTGAAATTTATTTTATTATTTATGATATTGTTTTGGGGTTATTTGAGTCGGGTTCGAATTTCAGCTCATTCTGACTTGTATCGGAGACCCGGGGTAGCTTTGACTCTGATCGGGATCCAACTGGAACCGACCAACTTGTCATGACCAAATTCAGATATTTATATTTGACTAATCCCATTTAATTTTAGTGGGATTAGGGATTAGAATAAGATTTAGAACTTGAAATTAGGAGTTTTCAAGTTACCATTTTGACCCCAACTCAAGCCACTCATTTTTTTAACTTGGAGGGCATTTTGGTAAATTGCCAAATGCCCCAACCCTCTAAGATGTGGCCGGCCATGTGTGGAGCACCCCCTCTCCTTTGCTTCACTCCAAAGCAACCTCTCTCTCTCTCTATTTCATTTCCTTTTTTGAAGTTTCTTCTCCTTCAAGAAGATTAATTAGGTATGCTTTTAAAACTTTCATTAATTCTCTTTTGCATTTATTTCCTTCACCATAAATGAGGAGGAGACCACCCTCTACATTTTGCCCATAGAATTTGTAGGTTTCCCTAGAAATCTAGTTTAAGGATTTAATTGGGGGTTTTCCTTTAGAGAGGAGTATATATGTATATATATGTGTATATATATTTATATGTATTTGAGTGTGTGTAGAGAGTGGTGGTGGTGGTATTGGTGTCATGAGAATGGTGGTGGTGTCATAAGAGTGGTGGTGGTAGTGTGTGAGTGAGAACGTGTATGTGTGAAAGTGTGAGTGTGTGTGTGAGTGTATTTGAGAGTGTGTGTGTCTATATATATATTTATATATGTATGTATTTACATATAGACATGTGTGTGTGTATGTATTTATATATATAGAGAGAGAGAGGGAAGAAAGTAGTGAAAGAAGTAGAAGAAGATGAAGAGAATAAGCCACAGTAGCAGCAATAACACTAGCAGGAGCAGCAGTAGTAGAAGGAGAATGAGAAGGAGAATGAGGAGGAGAATGAGAAGGAGAATGAGGGAAGAAGGAGAATGAGAAGGAGAATGAGGAGGAGAATGAGAAGGAGAATGAGGAGGAGAATGAGAAGGAGAATGAGGGAAGAAGGAGAATGAGAAGGAGAATGAGAAGGAGAATGAGGGAAGAAGGAGAATGAGGAGGAGAATGAGTAGGAGAATGAGGGAAGAAGGAGAATGAGGAGGAGAATGAGGGAAGAAGGAGAATGAGAAGGAGAATGAGGGAAGAAGGAGAATGGGGAGGAGAATGAGAAGGAGAATGAGGGAAGAAGGAGAATGAGAAGGAGAATGAGAAGGAGAATGAGGGGAGAAGGAGAAGAATAGGAGTTTGAGATGAATCGGATATGGGTTGTAAGGGTTGGTAATGATTAGGAATAGTCGCCTAGACCTAGTCTTGACCTTGGTTGACCACGGTTGACTTTTTAGACCAAAAGTCAATTATGGGTCAACACTTTAACCAATTTAGTCCCAAATTCCATTAGACTTGAACGGTTGACCAAAAGTCAATTGTTGTTCAATATTTGACCAGTTTGACCTAGGGTTGAGCTAGAGTTGACCTAGAGTTGACCAGAGTTGACCAGTTGACCAAAAGTCAACTGTAGGCCAACTCTTGACCCTGTTTGACTTTCTTCGACTTGTTTTGACTTACGATGACTGGTATGACCTAGAGTTGACTTGGTCTGACTTAGATTGACTTGATATAACTTGATTTGACCTAGATTGCCTTGACAGGATTTAGTGTGACTCAGTGAGACATAGTTTGACCTAGAATTCATATCATTCATTGTGAATCATTCTTAACTTGTTAAACCTAAATTAACATGCAGTATCTCATCTTTAGGTCTCTGATTTCCACTCTGAGCATTGATATACCCTACAGCTCAGGACAGCAGGCGAGTACATTCACTGATAGTTTTTATTGTCTTGATATCTGCTATATCCGATTCAGTTGTAGTGTCTTACTCGATTCCAGACACGATAGTTCACGGACTAGTATATGTTGGATCGTGACATGGGATATTGTTCCTAGGTTTTCATGGTATATTGGTACATATTGTCTTATTTCCATGTATTGGTATAGACACCGATTTCAAAAGGGGACTTGCTACCCTCTTATGGAATCCCGTGTCATGACGTGTCATGTCCAAATCCATTTTACTATGCGGGGATGGGGGAGTTATTAGTGGTTGTGTGATCAAAAATTCCTACATGGTTCTATGGTACATACGGTTCATAGCTATACCCTCGCCTCACGACGGGTAAAGCCTTACCCTATATGGTTCATAGCTTTCCATGGTGACCGGCCTTACCGCTCTATTGTATTTATGGTTCATAGCCGGTCGGATGGAAAGCCTGAGTATATTTTTCCTAAGCCGATCACATAACACACTAATAATTCAAGGCACCTTTTATATTTATTATCGTTGGAGACTAAGTTCTGTTCGGGAGAAGGGTTACAGCCCCGGTCATTGTTTGGTTTAGGGGTTGTAACTCGATTTTCGAATAGTTCCCAAGTCGTCCTATATATATGTATTATCGTCCATTTCAGTACTCACATCTTGATATATATTTCCAGTTGATTTTGTCTTGTATTTTATTACACTGTCTCTTATAGAATTTGTCAATTCATATGGAACTGCTGTTGGTGGTTGTACTTGCTCATTTTCCTGACAGGATACCGTTGACAATTTTACAGATGACTGGGGCTGATTGCCCGACCTATTATGGGGACGGGTTAGATAGAGTAGACTTGGACCGTGGCCTTATAGCAGAACCACTAGACTTTGCTCACCCTGAGTAGTGTAGTTTAGTTAGGTTTGCCTGGCCTGCGAGCCAGCTAGTACTTTTTAGACTGTAGTATTATATTATATTCTATGATGTTATGTTTAGTCTTGGACTTGTGTGGATCTCGAACTTATTTCCTGTTTCATCTATCATATTTCTTTTCCATGCTATCTACCTTAGTTTTACATTTGTGATTGAGACTGTATTGCTATGTCACCTCCATTCAGAGTGTATATACTGTACAGGTACCTTTATCTGTTTAGTTGTAGTATTTCTAGATGACCTAGACAGCGTTCTACCGCCGATGCTGTGGCGTAGGCTGGACGTACCCACTTCTCGTGCTCTAATCAGGATGCGGGTCGTGACAAGTTCAATCTGACTTGGTAGACAGGATCAAGGCAGCTCAGGCGCAAGACCCAAGGATTCAAAAGCTTAGGGCAGAATGTGAGTCGGGACTCAGAAAGGAGATAAAAATCCATGAGGATGGTACACTTAGGGTTGGATCGCGTCTATGTGTGCCTAGTGGAGATATCAGACAGTAGGTTATGACAGAAGCTCACAGTTCTCAGTATTTCATACACCCTGGAGGGACCAAGATGTACCAAGATATCAAGCAGCACTTCTGGTGGAACGGGATGAAGAGGGAGATAGCTAGATTTATTTCCCATTGCTTGGTATGTCAGCAAGTGAAGGCAGAACAACAGAGGCCAGCTGGGTTATTGCGACCACTTCCTATTCCGGAATAGAAATGGGAACATATTACAATGGGCTTTGTGACCGGTTTACCGAGATCACCAAGTGGTAAAGATGCTATTTGGGTGATAGTAGATCGACTTACAAAGGTGGCACACTTTCTTCCTTTCAGAGTAGGGCAATCTACAGAAAAGTTGGCAGAGTTATATATACAGCAGATAGTCAGACAGCATGGAGTCCCCGTCAGTATTGTGTCAGACAGAGATACCCGTTTTACATCACATTTCTGGAAGAGCTTACATCATAGTCTGGGCACCAAGTTAAGATTTAGCACGGCTTACCATCCACAGACGGACGGGCAATCAGAAAGGACAATTCAGACTTTGAAAGATATGTTGCGAGCTTGCACCCTAGATTTTGGAGGATCTTGGGAGAGCCACCTGCACTTAGTTGAGTTTTCATACAACAACAGTTATCAGGCCAGTATCCAGATGGCGCCATTCGAAGCTCTATATGGTAAGAAGTGTAGGTCGCCACTAGTATGGGATGATATCGGGGAGAGGAAGATGCTAGGCCCAGAAATGATTATCCAGACAATTGAAGTGGTTAAGGGAATTAGAGAGCGACTTCGAGTTGCGCAAGATCGGCATCGTCATTGGGCGGACCAGCATCATAGGCCGCTAGAGTTTTCTGTTGGGGACCATGTGTTCTTGCGGATCTCACCTACCCGTGGGGTCATTAGGTTTAGCGTTCGCGGGAAGTTGAGTCCGCGGTACGTGGGCCCATTCGTTATGCTTGATAGGATAGGCGATGTTGCTTATCATTTATCCCTTCCACCTTCGTTACGAGAGGTGCATGACGTATTTCATGTATCTCAGTTATGAAGGTATGTATCGGATCCAAGCCATATCCTTGATCATTATGAGCTGGTTGTTGGTACCAACCTGTCTTACGAGGAGCAGCCTGTGTCCATCTTGGACCGAAGAGAGAAGATACTCAAGAACCGAACAATTAGCCTTGTCCGGGTTGCTTGGGGTCATCACTCTTTTGGGGAGTCAACGTGGGAACGTGAGGATGACATCCGATCACGGTATCCGCACCTGTTTGACTCACAAGGTATATTTCTTTCTGTATACCTTGATTGTCTTAACTCCTCATGCTCGTCACCTTATAAGTAGAATTGCTTGGTGTCGTCGATAGTTAAGCATAGATATGTTATTTGCTATTGGCATTGTAGAATGATTTCTTACTCAAATTGCTTATACTTAGATTAGTTAGCTCTGATGTTTCTATCCTGCTTGGATTTGAAATTTCGAGGACGGAATTTTTCTAAGGAGGGTAGAGATGTCACTTCCCGTTCCCGGAATACGTATTCTAAATACATGTACTGCTGGAATATATTTATTTAATATTTATCATGTATTGTTCTGCATTTAAATTCCTTTAATTTTATGCTAATTATTTTTCTGCATTTTACTTTCTGCTTTGCTTTTGGGTTCGGCCCGAGTTGGTTTATTTTTCGGTCTTGGATGGTTCAACATGAACCCACCAACCACCACCCCCATTTAAAACCCCAAAACCCTTTCTCTCTCTTCATTTACTTCTTCTCATTACTCATCTTCTTCCTCATAACTCTCCCACCAACCTAGGAGAGCTAGGCAAGTACAACTTGCTTCTTGATGGATCTCCATTTTTGTTGTTCCATTGTCTCTCTTACAGGGTTCCTAGATATTTTAGCACTTAGCATTTTTAATTTCCATGGCTTATTTTGTGTAGATCTAAACTTGTTGTATTTTCGGATTCTCGGATTTTGATCTAGCTAACCTTGTTATTTTCAAGTTTTGATGGTTCCATGTTGTAGAGAATTTCGTTCTACCCCATTTCGACCTATGGAAGTCTAGATTTGGACTTGGAATGAAGGATTTAGAGAGCTTGGAAGCAATGGCTTCCATGGTTCTGTTCTCAGAAAATTCGGAGAAGAAGAACAGTCCCAGCCGCATGAAATATTTATTTTTCAGCCGCATGAAATATTTATTTCCCAGCCGCATGAAATATTTATTTTTCAGCCGCATGAAATCTTTATTTCTCAGCCGCATGAAATCTTTATTTCTCAGCCGCATGAAATCTTTATTTCCCAGCCGCATGAAATATTTATTTTCCAGCCGTATGTAATCTTTATTTCTCAGCCGCATGAAATCTTTATTTCTCAGCCGCATGAAATCTTTATTTCCCAGCCGCATAAGATTTTATTTCCAGTAGATAGGTATCCATCTATAGCCCATAATGCCTTTTTGGCTGGTTCTTGTCCCGAATTGACATTGATTGACATTGATTGTTATCTTGACTAATAAATTGATCATGCGTTCCTAGTTGGAACTAAGAGACTGGCTAGTCGTCTTATTGAGTTGAATGAATGAGACACGTTCATATTAACTATGAACTATTGTAATCGATTGGCCGATCCTGAATATTGACATACAGGCATGTGCAGGCTTCAATTTATTTATTTTTCTACAAAGCAGCATGTGTACTTTATGGTCAAGGCATGATTGTTCCGTGGTTAGTTTTGATTGTTGCATTATGCTATGTAAGACCTACAACATAACCGCACGGGTATCGTTGTAGAGTTGGGCATATCGTACTCTGTACGGAAGTACTCATTCTGAATAACCATGATCCACGGCATGAAATTTCAATCAACATAGGGGCTATTAAGTTAAATAAAATAATGATTGCATGGAGAGAATGGATTCCCGAGTTCTTACATGGCAGCCCTCTTTGGGACTATTAACTGCCCGACAGGCCGGCTGGTTCCCACAGATACTGCAAATCTGCCACACGGGCAGGGAGCGGTATCTGCTTATATTATTTATTGTATATTGTATATTGATGGCGGGCGTCCCGCTGGGACTCGTCTAATTCATGATTGGCGCAATTGATTGACTGGATAGACTAGCCTTGCTAGCACATAGTAAGAACTGAGGAATCTTTATTGCATATTTCCAGGATAACTTGGAGCTCACAGTAGCAAGCCGTAGTAGTTGAATGGCCGTTTAAATTAATTTGTTTGTGTACTGTATCTCCTCTGTTACCTAACTGAGATGATTAGAATGTCAGGACATGACGTGCCAACTTCTGTCCTTGTTTGGTTGGGAGGTTGGTTTGAAGTGTCGTGATAACTATGTGAATCCCAGTAGAAAGCAGAGATCTATTTATCATATTTTCTCATTACTGGTTTTAATCCCTCATATCGTGCTTCCTTGCGGTACTTGCTTTTAGAGGTCTAACCTCTCTGGTTTTGCATGGCCAGATTTAGAGCCGGTTCCCGAGGACTCAGCTTACTTCCACCTCCAAGATGGTCAATACTAGAGAGATGATCGCAGGAGGACTCGAGTGGGTTCCTTACTTCTCGCTCGTTTTGTGAATTACTTTATACTTTGCCGTTGGGCACCGACATGTTAGACGGATTGTCTTGTATTTACTTTTACATAATTGTAACTAAAGTCAGGCTGCAGCTGATAAACAATTGTGTATACCTTGCTACATCATCTGGCTATGTTTTGTAAAGCCAGATATCAAGAACATTTTGACTAAGCATTTGGGACGCCTTACTGCTTTATCTTATATGTTCTCTATTTTTGTTTCTTGCTTGAATGATTGAGACAATAGATGTGAAGTGACCATAGTAAGACTTTCACGTAGTATGCACCCCTCGTCTTGTTAGACAACATTGATCGTATTATACGGTATTCATCTACCCGTAATACGTAGCTGGCTGAGTCATTCCCCCGCTCTCCAGTATTCTGGTTCTGGGGCGTGACAAAGGAGAAGGGGTTGGGGTTGATAATGGCGGAGAAGAGAAAGGCGGCGAAGAAAGGGTCGGCGTCGACGGCACGGTGGAGGAGGATGTTTGCGACGAAGGGGCTGCGGAAGAGGTCGGCGACGACGGCGTGGGCGAGGATGGAGCGGAGGCGGCGGAGGGAGGGGAGGTACAAGAGGAGCTGGAGGCGGGGGTGCCGTTGGAACAACCAGTTGCTCCGCACCCAACATGGGACTTCCTCCTCGCTTACACTATGTTTGGAAACTTTTGTAGGGAGGGAAAGAAAATTTTGAGGGAAAGGAAAATGGAGGAAAGTGAAATGAAAGGAAAGTTAATTTTTCATTCCTTTGTTTGGATGGACAAAAAGTAGGGGAAGAAAAAAATTTTAAAGTAATTTTTTATTGTTTATGGATAGAAATATAATTACTATTTGGTACTTGGTATTCTCAAATGATAATTTATCATTATCTTTATGAGGGATGGTGGGGTAAATTCACTCAAATTCTTCTAATCTCTCTCCACTTTTCTCCCACTTTTGGGTAAATTTTTTTTAGTTGGACCCACCTATTTTTTTCCCTCAAAATTTTCTTCCCCATTTTTTTTTCTCCTTCCCAAACATCTTCACTTTTAATTTTTCTCTCACTTTTCCCTCAACTTTTTCCTTCTTCCCATTTTCCTCCCTTCCCAAAAAGTACCTTATAGAGAGAGGAACAATTTAGTCCTTTTATCATCGTTGAACCAAAACATATGGGTCGGACCAAAATCCACTGTACTTTATATTATAGATATATATAATGAAACACGCATTATATGAACATATTTAGAGTTTTGGAGCAAAATTGAAATTTTCATGGACGAAAATAAACAACATTATGGTCGGGTGATACATCTTAGTCGGAATTTGAAACAGTCTGCTCATTCTGAACCAGAAGTGAGAAAACTATTGACATCAACATCAAAAGCAAAGTATCAACTAACAATGACAGATATCTTCAATTTTAGCCTTAAATGTTGTTTTAATGTATAGAATTCCATCCGAACCACATCCATATTTCCCCTTAAAAGCCTCAATAAAAGCTGCAGTAGGTTTTATTCAAAGGAAAAAAGAAATTATGCTAAATATTATGAACTTTCACACCTGTACAACTTGGCACGAGCTCCTTCCCTCGGGCCTCATGAGACACTTTGAAGTAGTTATTGGCTCTCGTTCGTTGATTCTGCAGGCCCCGTGGCTCGATTGATGGGGATCAGATTCGACCAAGACGCGGAACGAGACAAATACGAGTCTGAGTCTTGGACTAGCTAGCTTAAAAATATCTGAAACTATATATTTTGTTGAGAAGTTGGGATTTTATTTATCTTTATTGTTATTTGTTTGTTTGGAAGGTTAGTTTGGATGATAATTTAGTTTAGGAGTTTAGATTTTTTATCTGTTGGAAGGTTAGGTTAGATAAGAACTTTATCTTCTTTACAATTATTTTTTGTTATCTTTTAGTTAAGTGCATGGCTATAAATAAAGCCAAAAACTTGTAGAAGAGACACAGAATGAATGAGAATAAAAATCCACGTTAAACTCTGGTGAGAAGCCTATAAGAGTTGAGTGAGTTTTCTTCCATTCTAATACATTCCTGCTAACGTCTTCGCCGAAGGATCCGCTTCCTGTTTGGAGGAATATTCAAAGGCTCTTCGAAGACGACGACGACGACGTCCACGATTCAACTTTCACGAACACAAGTCAAATCCGGGTCGAGTATGCTGTTCGCGAGTGCCGCGTACGGTCTTCTTCCTCGACACGAAGTTGTGCACCATATTCAAGGAGGTCCAAGTACGTGCTGAAGATCTATCCCTCGTAGAACGAAGTTTGTGCCTATCTCGAAGGCTTGCGACCTAATCGCACTCTTCCGGATAAGTTGTGCAATTTACTTCCAAAACTAATAGCAATAACTAGGTCTCTGTTTACCATCTTTTGTTTAATCAATTACAAAGAAATTGCTTATAGTTAAATCTACTACGAATCATAATTTTAGACTTGAATTAGTCGAACTTAAGTTCCGTCCCGCGTCATCGATCCACTGATCTTCTGCAACCAAGTCAAGATCTTATACCTCTTCTCAGTAACCACAAGAGCCACTCGAACTCGGTACCAATGTGAATAATGCATAATTGAATCGGCTTTAAGTTCATCTAAAGAAATAACACGTGAAATTAATATAAAGTCTAAATTTCTTGAATATAATATCTTGAAAGAAACAATTTGACAATATTGTTAATAAAATTGTTAATAAAATTGTTCAGTCACTAGAAGAGCCGTTCAGAATTAGTTATTTTATATAGATTGTAGATCAAACAAGGTCATCTACTGCTAGTATATTTGAACTGTTCAGAAAACACGAGGAGATTTACAAAAGTTAAAATCAACAGATAATAATAATCTAAAAAGTTTTTATCTTAATCTTTGTAAAAAATGTAAATTCTTGTACTTATATTGATGGGATTGATTTATTTTCAGAATTAAGAATCTCAAGAGAAAATATAACCAGAAATAAAATAGCAATAGAAACATTAAAATATAAAAAACAATATTTCTTTTCCTAATGCATATATAGTTTATATAATATTATTAACAATAAAATATATAGTTTATAGAATATTATTAACAATACCTACAATCATTGTTTTTGAATTTTTTTTTTTTGAAAACTAAAATTAATAAAATCTTGCTTAAGATCGACATTGACACAAAAAAGACTAAATGTTCCGCAATATTGTCGATTGAGAAAGATTTCCTAAAAAATAAACATATACAAAAATGTAATTGATAATTTTGCGTCTCATAAAGCAAAAGCAAGACAATTAATTTACTTAATCATAGAATTTAAAATTAATAACAATATATATATATATATATATATATATATATATATATATATATATATATATATATATATATATATATATATATATATATATATATATATATATAATTTATTATTTATTTATATTTATTTTTTGAAACAGAAACTTTTATTAATCTTGAAGGCGCAAAATGCCGAAGCCTTTACAAGTATGACCAAAAGGAGAAAAAAGCTTTGAGGAAAACTAGTGGGAGAAGCGCCCCCTCCTCAGCAGCACCTCAGGTCGCTACTGTAAGCTGATTCGAAAGTTCCAGAACCCTTCCTGGACGTGTTTACAATGCCTGCTAATCTTGTGAATCTGTTTGTGGGTTTCGCAGATTAGTTGGTTAGCAGTGTATTAGCGTCCTTCATATCTGAATTTGTTATAATTTTTTCACAAAACCCACGTGACGGCAGCCGCGACGATCTGGTGGCCGTGAGAAGCACCCCCCGAGTGGTAAGGAGATCGTTGAAGCCCCCGTCACCGTGCTCCAGTCGGTAGCTGTTGGAAAAAGCTGTCCTAGTCTGCACTGCCAAGACTACGGTTGAAAGAATATGGTCGATTGTTTCGACCTGACGCTCCGAGCAGCAGTGACATGCTGAAGCGAGGCTGAAGCGAGGCTGAAGCAAATAGTGAGGAGGGAGTCGTCAGTGGGTATAGTTTCCTGCGAAATATCCTCCACATCAGGAAGGACAATTTCTTGGGGATGAATGATTGCCAGAAAGGCCCAATTAAGGAGGAAGGCTGACCCACACCGCAAGCCGCGCGTCTGACAGAGACGAGCGTGAAAGTCCTGTCAACCGTCAGCGACCACTTTAACATATCGAGATTGGATCCAATCTGCAGGCCAGACGCTACGAGAGCAACAACGGCTTCCTCGCTAATCCAGGTCCTCACCCTCTCCCAATCCCACTCCTCGATGCTGTCCCACAAGTCACGAATCTGGGTGTTAGATGGGGTGCCCGCGATATTGGGGAGGAGCACGTCACTAGACCATCTCTCGAGGAATAAGGACGAGGCTCCCGATTGAAGCTGTATTCGAATTGCCGGCTCGGCAAGGCGCCGACCAGTCAGGATGCGACGCCAGGATGCGGTTGATCGGTTGTTCGAGGAAGCTTCCGATGGGTAATTGTGTTTAAAATATCTGGCCATCATGAATCACGTCCAAATGGAATTGCCCTCGCGAAGCTTCCACCACAATTTTATCGAGCACGCGTCCACGACGTTCGCCAGCCTGCTGAAGTCCATTCCGCCATCATCTGTGGGTCTGGCAATGGAGTCCCAACTGGCCCAATGGTGTTTGTCAGTGCCGTCGCAATGTCCTCAGTAGAAGTTAGAGAAGAGGTGTTCTATGTTGGTAAGGACTTTCTTAGGTGGAGCGCAGGCTGCCAGGGTATAAATTGTTGGAGTCGGGGCACAATTTTCAATAGAAAACGAGAGAATGAAACAATTGTAAGAACAATGTTCCAATGCAACACTTCAAGGAAGGTGCACAACCAGAGATCCAAGGAGGATTCTGGAATACGAGAATCTAAAAAGATTTCGTATACGTAGCAAACGACGAAGACACTACTAAGAAGAAGATGCCGGCCGAATTGCTAAAGGCAACAGTAGCGATGACAGGTGATAGATGAAAGTGGCCTGCTGGGGTGTTAAGAACACCAGTGCTCAAAGCTAGATCCGCCCACACGGTCAGCTTCCAGGAACCAGCAAGTTCGAGTGAACTCTGGAATGCTCTGAAAAAAGCTCTAAGACGGACTGCTCGGAACGACAGGGACAGAAAAAGAATACTCAAGGTGTTGTCGAAGGTGCTGGAACTCCAGTGGCTCGAGGAACTCTCTCTTCCCTCTTTCTGAAATTTTCAGAATGATAATTATCTGTCCATCGAGATAGAAGTGAGGCCCTGAATATATAGCTACTGCTATAACCGCTCAGATCCACAATGTGCGATACGAAATAATGTCAGATCCACTATTTCAGGATCAGTTATCGCATATTGCGGATCAGTTTGAATGAGGACAGTCACCACCTGTGCGCATTGCGCCAATGAACGAGTTGCGCGCGCGCCTACAGCCGCATTGTGTGCACTGCACACGCTGAGGCGCAACTGGCACAACATGCGCAGCTGGCGCACCTGGCGTACCTTGCTCATTGGCGCAACTTGCGCACCTCGCGCACGCGGTGCACTAGCGCAACTTGCGCACCTCGCGCACGCGCGCACCCGGCGTACCCCAGCGCTCCCGTGCACCCTACACAACCTGGGCGCACAACTGGGCCGCGCAAGTGGCTCGCGCAACGAGCGCAACTTAAGCGCACTATGCGCCTAGCGGCGATGTAAGTGCAAAGTGCGCCAACAAAATGCCATATTATGCCTCATGAGCCCATGAGCCCGAGCCCGAGTCCGAGTCCGAGTCGCTAAGCCCCTACGGGAGTTAGCCCCAATGGAAATTAATTTCCCAAGAGCAAAAAGTATAAATGCTTTTCTTGGAGCCTTATCCTTACCTCTTTAGTAAAATCACCCACATGGTTGCCTCCTTAGGGTCACCACCCCATGTGCATATCCCAACAACACATACTCATATATATGTTGAGATAACTCATGGTGCTTTTCCAATGTGGGACTAAACTTTACAAAGCATATTGAGAGCAAGCTCTCTTTATGTCAAGGAGCAAGAGAACCAACAATCTCCCACATATCTCATCATATATATGTGTCTAGGGTTGAGCATTTCCCACAGTAACTGTCCATTTTGCATTAGGATAGATGTCGCTGACGACTTGAATCTTCCTGCATGGGTTAAATAACAATGCGATACAAGAATGGACTATGCCTTGAATTCTATACCACAATTGTAATTCTCTCCACTCACAAAGTACAGTTACACGTGCTTCTGGCTGCACATTAAAGGTCCTGTGTCAGCCTAGTTTCAGTGTATAATTTTGGACATCTACAAGTTTACCCTCAAGAGACGGCCTGATATCTCTTTTCATACACTATAGGTAAGTTCTTTATTAAAGAGACATGGAATGAAGCCTTGCTGTCACGGACTTAGTGTTTTTGCTAGCACTTCGTCCCGTGCGGCGCACTGTCTTTCTCCTCAAAGACTCGTGCAAGCCTTCCCGTCCCGACTTAGCTAGATCGCTAAGAAAACTAGAATAGTGGAGCAAAGATGGGACTAGTAAGAATCTCTTTATTGACTTGGAGAATGCTTACCATTTTAGGTGATGAGGAACAAATGAGAGCCTCCCCCTTTTATAAGTGCTCATAGAGCAATACAAGGAAAGTCCTGGAAGAAATATTCCAAGGATTATTACAATCTACCATAACTGGAATGGCATATTCCAGGTTTATTCCCTAGCAACATAAAAGGAAACTTCAAGGGCCTTCCAGAAGCTTCTTGGGCCTCCTAGAACGATCTTGGGCCTCCCGGAGAGATCCACAGTCTTCTAGAGCCTTCCGCCATCTTCTAGAATGTTCTGGAAGCTTCCCGTATAACCTTAGTCCGCGAAAAGGTTATGCAACAGGGCCTCGGGCGGGGTGCAACATTTGGGGCGTTACATTCTCCCCCACCTAAGGCGTTGACGCCCTCGTCAACCATGCTCGCTGAGAAACGCCTGGATCTCGGCTTCGAACTGATGCAGCATATCAGCACGTTCCCAGCTAGACTCACCGTAAGCCAAGCCCTTCCACCGGATGAGGTACTCCACATACGGGGACACGCCTCGTCGTCGAATGGTCCTTCTGTCCAGCACGGCTTCCACCTCCTTGTCGAAGGAAGTCGTCATGGTCGCCGTTGGTCGCTTCGAAACTCCGCGCTGGGGATCCTCCAAGTCTTCATGGTACGGCTTCAAGCAACTGGCATGGAAGACTGGATGAATCTTCAGCTTGGCAGGGAGTTCAAGCTTGTAGGCCACCTTGCCTACCTTCTTGAGCACGGGGAAGGGGCCTTCGTACTTCCGGATCAGTCCTTTGTGCACCTTGCGGAACACCTTGAACTGTTGTGGTTGCAGCTTCACCAGTACCATGTCCCCCTCCTTGTACTCAACCGGCCTTCGCTTCGCGTCGGCCCACTTCTTCATCTTTCTCGCGGCCTTCTCCAGAAATGCCTTGGCAATGTCCGCCTTTGTCTTGAAATCTGAAGTGAACTGGTTGGCCGCGGGGCTTCTACTCGAGGGCCCCGCACTCAGCGTGTGCGGGGCAAGCGGTTGGCGACCCATCACCAACTCGAATGGACTGCTGTGCGACGACTCGCTCCGTTGAAGATTGTAGCAGAACTGAGCGACGTCGAGGTGATGCACCCAATCCCTCTGGTTGGCACTCACAAAGTGCCGCAAGTACTCCTCGAGTAGCGAGTTGACCCGCTCGGTCTGCCCGTCCGTCTGCGGGTGGAAGCTGGTCGAGAAGTGTAAGTCCGTCCCAAGGATTTTGAACACTTCCGTCCAGAACTTCCCCGTGAAGCGGGGGTCTCGGTCGCTGACAATGTTGACCGGGATGCCCCAGAACTTCACCACATGGCTGATGAACAGTCGCGCGGCCTCCTCTGCTGTGCAGTCCGTCGAAGCAGCAATGAAGGTCGCGTACTTTGAGAACCGGTCCACCACCACGAGAATGGACCCAAGCGCCCCCACTTTCGGCAGGGCGGAGATGAAGTCCATCGAAATGCTCTCCCACGGCCGACTCGGCACGGAAAGAGGCTCCAGCAGGCCCCCAGGCTTCTGATGATCCACCTTGTCTTGTTGGCACACAAGACAAGTACGAACATAATCCTCCACATCCTCGCGCATGCGAGGCCAGTAGTATGCGGCCTCCAGTAGCGCCAAGGTTCGCTTCTGCCCCGGGTGTCCAGCCCACTTTGTGTCATGACACTCCTTGAGCAGCTGTCTCCGCAAGCCACTCCACCTAGGCACGACCACCCTGTCGCCCTTGGTGTAGAGAAGTCCGTCTTTCAGCCAGAACCTTCTCGTCTTGCCCTCCTTGGCAAGCTTCACTAGGGCCAGTGTTAGTGGGTCCTCCATGATTCCCACTCGAACACGGTCCAGAATGTCCCCCTTGAGCAAGCACACAGATGCGAGCTCGGCCTTCCTGCTAAGCGCATCGGCCACCTGATTTTTTTTGCCGGGTTTGTACTGCAACGCCATATCGAACTCGGCTAGAAAATCTTGCCATCTCGCCTGCTTCGGAAATAGCTTCTTCTGGGACTGGAAGTAGCTCGTGGCAACATTGTCCGTCATGACCACGAACTTGGTGCCGAGGAGGTAGTGCCGCCATGTCCTCAAGCTATGCACGACCGCGGTCATCTCCTTCTCCTGCACCGTGTAGCGCCGCTCAGTGTCATTCAGCTTGCGGCTCTCGAAAGCGATGGGGTGTCCTTCCTGCACCAACACCCCACCGATGGCGAAGTCGGACGCGTCCGTGTGCACTTCGAACGCCTTGGAGTAGTCCGGTAGAGACAAGACCGGCTCCTCCGTCACAGCCCGCTTCAGTGCCTCGAATGCCTCTTCGCATCGGGGCGTCCAGCTCCACGCCCGATCCTTCCGCAGCAGATCGGTCAGAGGTGCTGCGATGGCGGAATATCCTCGGATGAACCGCCGGTAGTAGTTCGCCAAGCCAAGGAATGATCGCAGCTCCGTCGGCTTGGTGGGAGCCTCCCACTCCCGTATGGACTGGACCTTTGCGCCGTCCATCCATATCTTGCCACGCCCGATCCAGTGCCCCAAGAACGACACCTCTTCTTGTGCGAATGAGCACTTCTCCCGCTTGACGAAGAGTTCGTTCTCCCTTAGCACCTGGAAGACAGTCTTCAAATGCTCGATGTGCTCCTCCATCGTGTTTGAGTACACGACGATGTCGTCGAGGTAGACCACGACGAACCGATCCAGATAGGGATGAAAGAGCTTATTCATCAAAGTACAAAAAGTCGCAGGAGCATTTGTTAGACCAAAAGGCATAACCATAAACTCATATGCGCCATACCTCGTCACGCATGCCGTCTTAGCCTCGTCACCCTCCGCAATCCGGACTTGATAATACCCCGAGCGCAGATCAAGTTTGGAGAAGTATCTCGCGCCTCCCAATTGGTCGAACAAGTCCGCCACCAACGGGATGGGATATTTGTTCTTGACGGTTACCTTGTTTAGTGCACGATAGTCGATGCACAAAAGAAGGCTTCCATCCTTCTTCTTCGGAAACAGCACCGGTGCACCATACGGGGCCTTTGACGGTCTGATGAATCCCGCGTCCAGTAGCTCCTTGAGTTGCTTCTTCAACTCGTCCAGCTCGGGCGGGACCATGCGATATGGAGCCATGGCGGACGACTTCGTGCCCGGCTCCAACTCGATGGCGTGGTCTACCTCCCTCCATGGAGGTAGCCTCTTTGGCAATTCCTTCGGCATGACGTCCCCGAACTCCACAAGGACGTCCTCGATCTCAGGCGGAAGATCCTCCTACACGGGTGCCTCCTCCGACTTGAGCACAACAAGGTAAGTCATCTCTCCGTGTCGCATCCCCTTCTTGAGTTGTAGTGCGGAGAGAGCCTTCCCTTTCGCAAGCTCGCCTCGTGCAGTTGTCACCATGTACGGAGAGCTCTCCTCCATGATCCCGACGACTCCCAGATGCGGCATTGGGACTGCCTTTGCCGAAGTGAGGAAGTCTATCCCAAGGATCATGTCGAAGTCGTCCAGTGGTGCTGCCGTGAGACTGGTGACACCCGTCCAGTCTCCCACTTGGATCTTCACTCCTTTGGCTACCCCCTGCACAGGGCGCGCCTCAGAGTTGACTGCCTTTATCGTGCTTGAGTCTTTTTCCAGCGCCAAACCCAAGCGTCGGACCTCCGCGTCCGAGATAAAGTTGTGGGTAGCCCCCGTGTCGACCATCGCCCTGGTGTTGTGGCCGTTGATCTTCACGTCCACATACATCAGCTCTCGATTCGGGGTCTTGGACACTACCGCCATGCTCTTCAAAGCATTCAACAGGCGCAGGGCACCCATATGAGCCCCCTTCTTAGGCTCCATGTCCTCGGCCTCCTCGCCTTGGACTGCATTCACCCTCTTGCCCTTGTTCGGACAATCTCGTGCGAGGTGATTTCCACCGCACACATAGCACTCGATCTTCCGCTCCGTCGAAGGCTTTGCTTGCGGCTTGTCCTTCGACGGTGGGCCTCCCTTTCCGTTGTTCTTCTTCGCTCCCCCACCATTGAACTTGGTGGTGGTCTTTTCCTTGGGCTTTGGGGCATCGCTCCGTCGATACTCCATCAGCTTCTCGACTGCCGCAACAGCCGTGTTCAGATCTGACACATCTTGCCTCTGCAATTCTTGTGCCGCCCATGGTTGTAGACCCTCTAGGAACGCGAACAGGCGATCTTCTTCGCCCATACTGGAAATGGTGAGCATCAGGCGGGTGAACTCCGTCACATACTCCTTGATCGACCCGGTGTGCTTGAGTTGACGCAAACTCCGTCTTGCGACATACTCCACGTTCTTCGGGTAGAACTGAGACTTGATCTCCTTCTTGAGATCCTCCCAAGTCTTGATCTTGCAGAGTCCCTTTTCTATATCAATGCACCTGCGTCGCCACCACAGCGTAGCATCATCAGAAAAATATAGGGACGCTGTGTTTACCTTGTCGGTCTCATCCTCGATGCGGACCGCCTTCAGGTAACGCTCGACGTTCCAGATGAAGTTGTCCACCTCCTTCGCGTCCCGTACGCCATTGAAGGATTTTGGTTCTGGATACTTCACCCTCTGCGTCGACTCCCTCCTAGGAGTCGGACCACCAGCAATGGCCCTCTCGAGGACCTCCGCCTTGGTTTGTAGCTCTTTGCGTAGTTCAGCAATCTCCGCCTTCGTAGCCTTTCGTTCCTCCTCGAACTCAGCCTGCATCTCGCGGAGATGCTCTCGGAACTCCGTCATAGCCGTGGCGACATCCGCCTCCAAACCCTGGGCGAATTCCTCGTGAGCCATTTGGTTCTGCTCCACTTGATACTCGACGCCCATCACGCCCTTCTCCAGCATCTCAACCCGGTCCGACAACTCGCCAAGAGCCCGTTCCAGCAACGGTTCCTTGCTCTTGCCCTTCTTCGAGGTCTTCGCCTTCTTCTTAGGCGAAGAGGGTTGTGCCGGATCCTCGTTGATGATGGCTTCGGTCGAAGACATGACGGCGATCGAACCTTTGCTCTGATACCACTTGTCACGGACTTAGTATTTTTGCTAGCACTTCGTCCCGTGCGGCGCACTGTCTTTCTCCTCAAAGACTCGTGCAAGCCTTCCCGTCCCGACTTAGCTAGATCGCTAAGAAAACTAGAATAGTGGAGCAAAGATGGGACTAGTAAGAATCTCTTTATTGACTTGGAGAATGCTTACAATTTTAGGTGGTGAGGAACAAATGAGAGCCTCCCCCTTTTATAAGTGCTCATAGAGCAATACAAGGAAAGTCCTGGAAGGAATATTCTAAGGATTATTACAATCTACCATAACTGGAATGGCATATTCCAGGTTTATTCCCTAGCAACATAAAAGGAAACTTCAAGGGCCTTCCAGAAGCTTCTTGGGCCTCCTAGAACGATCTTGGGCCTCCCGGAGAGATCCACAGTCTTCTAGAGCCTTCCGCCATCTTCTAGAATGTTCTGGAAGCTTCCCGCATAACCTTAGTCTGCGAAAAGGTTATGCAACAGGGCCTCGGGCGGGGTGCAACATTTGGGGCGTTACATTGCGCTTCCTTGCGGTGCTACGCCGCTATGACATGGCCTAAAGTCGAGGCATTACCCCTATTTGGGAACCTCATCGTAGTGTCATACTACTGCAGCATGAGGTCACAGCCTCTTTGTAGTGCCAATCTACCCAGCATGAAGCCTAAGGCTTCCTTGTGGTGTTACGTCGCAATGACATGGCTTGCAAGGCCGAGGCTTTACCCCTACCTGGGTACCTCATCGTGGTGTCGTGCCACTGTAACATGGGCTCACCCTTCCCTTTGTAGTGCTCTCTACAACTCTTTAATTCCATCATACAGCATTATGCTACCTGCTTATTTGCGGTGCTACGCCGCTATGACTTGGCTTGTAAAGTCAAGGCATTATCCCTACCTGGGAACCTCATGGTGGAGTCATCCCACTGTAGCATAGAATTTTACTCCTTATAGTGTTGCGCTACCGTGCTTCCTGTAAAGCACACCAGGCATTCACTCTGCCTGAGAACTTATTAAGGCATTTAAGCCAACCTCAATACAGGATCCGTTTTCCGCAGAAAACACATAGACAACAGTGGTTATGGGTTCGTAACCCTTTCATGTTCCCAAGAACAAGTAGCCACTGTTACCTGATAGTTTTTCAGTCAGTGGTCCTCCCTTGAACCGAAAGTTATATGTCTAGTAGATTTCTCTTTGAACTAATAACATAAAACTTTATGTTAGGATTACAAAAATATACTATCAGAATGCCTTCAAGCCCATCTTCCCTGCTGTGTGTTCAATCAGCTGACGCTTGAGGCCCTTCGTGAACAGATCCGCCAGGTTCTCCTGACTTCGAACATCGATGACTGCAATGACACCTCTCTTGATGAGATCGTTCACTGTCCTGTGCTTTAACCGCACAGTTCTCTTCTTTCGGTTGAAGAGATCATTTGACGCCACCGTCGCAGTTGCTTGGTTGTCGCAGTATATCAAAATTGTCGGTATCTACGCTCCAACCACTGGAAGATCATACATGAGCTCCCGAAGCCACTCTGCTTCATCTGCCACGGTATCAAGTGCAAAGAACTCAGATTCCATAGAAGATCGCGAGAGCATAGTCTGCTTCTTCGACTTCCACGAGATAGCAGCTCCACCCATTATGAAAATGAATCCACCTGTGGACCTCTCGCTCTCCAACTCTGAGCACCAGCTGGCATCATTGAAGCCTTCTACTATTAGCGGCTCTCCGCTGAAGTGCAGTGCATATGTCTGAGTCTTCTTGAGATATCTCATAACACGCTTCACAGTTTTCCAGTGTTCAACGCCTGGATTGCTTGTGAATCGACTCAGCATTCCCACAACGAAAGCTATGTCAGGCCTAGTAGCAGTAGTAGCGTACATCAAACTCCTAATAACGCTAGCGTACTCCAATTGTCTGACGCTTTCCTTCGAGTTTGGCTCCAGCTTCTGATCACTTCGGTACGGTATATCAATAATAGGAAGATCATGATACCTGTATCGAGTGAGCATCTTTTCAATGTAATGAGATTGTGACAGTGCCAACCCAGTGTTTGTCCGGATGATCTTGAGTCCCAAGATAACATCAGCATCTCCTAAGTCCTTCATATTGAACTTTGTCGAGATGAACTTCTTTGTCTCAGTGACAGCTTATATCCGTACCTAGGATTAGCATGTCGTCCACGTACGGACAAACGATGACTCCTCTTCCGTCAGCAAATTTAGTATAGACACACTTGTCTGTTTCTCTGACCCTGTAGCCGTTTGACCTTAAAACTTTTTGAAACTTCTCATGCCATATTTTGGGAGCTTGTTTTAAGCCGTATAGAGATTTTACCAACTTGCAGACTTTGTCTTCTAGGCCTCTGACGACAAATCCTTCTGGCGGTTGCATATAAATCTTCTCGGTCAGCTCGCCATTCAGGAATGCTGTTTTCACATCCATCTGGTGTATCACCAATTTGTATATTGCCGCAAGGGCAATTAACAATCTGATGGTTGTCATCCGTGCTACTGGAGCATGTGTCAAAGTAGTCGATCCCCTACTTTTGAGAAAAATCCTTGGCCACTAGCCTGGCCTTGAACTTATCAATGGTTCCATCAGCTTTCATCTTCTTCTTGAAGATCCACTTGCATCCGATGGATTTTGCTCCTTTGGGTAAATCAACTAACACCCATGTGTTATTGGAGGTAATTGAGTCAATTTCATTGTCTATTGTCTCCTTCCAGAAGACAGCATCTCTGGTATTCATCGCCTCATCAAAGGTAAGCGAATCTGCTTCCACATGATAGGTGACGAAGTCATCTCCGAAGCTCTTCGGCCTTCTTGCTCGCTTCGTCGACGGCTCAGCGAGTTCTGGTTCAATTGTTGTTTCTCCACCAACAACTTCATCTTGGACTACTGTCTCATATGAGATCTCAGTCTCATTTGCACCTACATCATTCTCCGGAATATCTGGAAGAACAATGTTTTTATGTCTTGCAAACTTGTCTTCAAAATATTCAGCATCGCAAGATTCGATGATATGATTTGACTCAATATCAAGAAATCTCCGAACATCACTCTTCTCGGCATACCCCAAGAAGATTGCTTTTGTAGTCTTTGTCCCCAGCTTCTGAATCTTTAGATCTTGGAGCTTCACATAAGCCAGACACCCCCACACTCGAATGACATTCAAGTTAGGTCTGACTTTGAACCAGAGTTCATGAGAAGTTATGTCAGAAGTTGCATAAGGCACTCTATTCAGAATAAAAGTGGCCGTTAATGCAGCTTCTCCCCAGTAGCATTTTGGAAGACCTGCAGTTAGCAGTATTGAGTCATCATTTCTATCAACGTTCGGTTCTTCCTCTCTGCTACTCCGTTAGATTGAGGAGAATACGGAGCAGTAGTCTCGCAGATGATTCCATGTTCTTTGCAGAACGATACGAATTCATGAGACCGATATTCTCCGCCTCGATTACTTCTCAACCTCTTGAGTTGTTGTCCAGTTTGCCGTTCAGCTTCGGCTCTGAACTCCTTGAATTTTTCGAACGCTTCGTCTTTGGATTTGAGCAAGTATACGAATGCGTATTTAGAGAAGTCATCGATGAAGGTTATGAAATACTTCATCCTGGCTTTTGTAGAGAATTATTTTAAGTCACAGATATCGGAGTGAACCAACTCCAGAAGATCTGTGCTTCGATTGACCCTATGAAAGGGTTTTCTAGTGATCTTTGTCTGAGCACATACTTCACATTTCTCTACCTTACCCCCACACTTGGAGATAAGTCCTAGACTAGAAATTTTGTTTATTCTTTTACAATGAACATATCCTAGCCTATTATGCTATAACTCAAGAGAATAATCAGAAAGAACGATTGCATTGATATTATCAGACTGGTTTACAAGCTGAATTTTAAACATCCCTTCTGTTTGATAAGCCTTTTCGAAGTATGTTTCCTTCTTGGACATCACCATCTGACCAGCATTAATGTCCATCTTCAAGCCTGCGTTGCTAAGTAGACTCCCAGAGATCAGGTTATTGGCAAGCACCGGAACATGCTTTACTTTTTGGAGCGTCAGAGTGTTCCCGAAAGTGAGTTTCAGCTCCACAGTCCCCGATCCCCAGAACTTCAGCTTGGGCCTGGTTCGCCATGACAACCTTCTCAGAAGTTGGCTGGTACGTGACGAACCATTCTCTCCCAGAACAGACATGGCAAGTCGTACCGGTGTCTATCCACCAGTCAGAGTCAGCCTCCACAGTTATGACCTGAGCGATCATAGCAACGAGGTTGGAAACCAAAGAAACCTTACTAGGCTCACCTTTCTCTGATTGTTTGGGCTTAGATCTATATTCACTCTTATAGTGGCCTTTCTTGCCACAATTGAAGCAAGTTACGTGGGACTTGAACTTCTGTTGCTTGAATGAATGATCCTTCACTTTCAGATTAGTGGAATCCTTCTTTTTGTGATGAGAAGCCACCTGCTTCTCCTTGGGCTCTCTCATCTGTACCAGATTGGCCTTGGCCAACTGTTTGGACAGAGTATCCATCTTCTGTTGAGAATGCATCTCGTCCTCAGCATGGATCTCTTGAAGGAGATCTTCCAAGCTGATATCCAGCTTCTTCCGGTGAATTATTGCATAGAATGTACTCCATCCTGCGGGAAGTTTAGAGACAATCTCTCCAACGACAAACTTGTCGACGAGGGACATTTTCTCGTCTTCGAGCTTCTGGCGCAGCTTCAAGAACTCTTTTACCTGAGGTAGCATTGCCTTCTCGTCTTCGAAGAGCCACTTGTGATACTTCTCAACGATGAAGATTTTTGATCTATTGTCGTCGTCTTCATACAGCTTTCCCAAGGACTCCCAGATATCCCTGGCAGAAGGATTCTTGGAGTATGACTCTGCCAGGGAGTCCTCTATTGCATTCAACATCAATAGCCTACAAAGACTATTGTCCCTTCTCCATTTGGTCAATTTGACTTGTGCAGCAGCAATGGCATATGCTGTACCACCTTCTGGAGTCGTCGATCCTTCTGGAATTGTTGGTTCAGTCTCAATCAGCACATGATCGACGTCCACCAGTTGTAGATTGAGGGTGATTTTTCTCTTCCATATTTGAAAGTGTTCTCCGTCGAACTTCTCCAGTTTGTTAAAGCTGGTATCGAGGAGAGAGGCACGAGAGTTTTTCATTGTGCTGGTCTAGCTTTGAGATTGTTGGAGCCGGGACAGAATTTTTAATGAAAAATGAGAGAATGAAACAATTGTAAGAACAATGTCCAATACAACACTTCAAGGAAGGTGCACAACCAGAGATCCTAGGAGGATTCTGGAATACGATAATCTAAAAAGATTTCGTATACGTAGTAAACGATGAAGACACTTCTAAGAAGAAGATGCCGGCCGAATTGCTAAAGGCAACATCAGCGATGACAGGCGATAGATGAAAGTGGCCTGCTGAGGTGTTAAGAACAACAGTGCTCAAAGCTAGATCCGCCCACACGGTCAGCTTCCAGGAACCAGCAAGTTCGAGTGAACTCTGAAACGCTCTAACAAATCTCTAAGACGGACTGCTCGGAACGACAGGGACAGAAAAAGAATACTCAAGGTGTTGTCGAAGGTGGTGGAACTCCAGTGGCTCGAGGAACTCTCTCTTCTCTCTTTCTAGAATTTTCAGAATGATAATTCTCTGTCCATCGAGAGAGAAGTGAGGCCCTGTATATATAGCTACTGCTATAATCGCTCAGATCTGCAATGTGTGCCACAAAATAATGTCAGTTCCACTATTTTAGGATCAGTTATCGCATATTACGGATCAGTTTGAATGAGGACAGCCACCACCTGTGCGCATTGTGCCAATGAACGAGTTGCGCGTGCGCCTACAGCCGAATTGTGCGCACTGCGCACGCTGAGACACAACTGGCGCAGCTGGCACAACTTGCGCATTGGCGTAACTTGTGCAGCTGGCACACCTTGCTCACTGGCGCAACTTGCGCACCTGGCGCACCTGGCGCACCTTGCGCACCTCGCACATGCGGCGTACTGGCGCAACTTGTGCACCTCGCCCACGTGCGCACCCCGTGCAACCCAGCGCACCCGTGCACCCTGTGCAACCTGGGCGCAACCTGGGCGCGCAACTGGGCCGCGCAATGTGGGCACGCAACGTGGCCGTGTAAGTGGCTCGCGCAACGAGCGCAACTTAAGCGCACTATTCACCTAGCAACGATGTAAGTGCAAAGTGCGCCAACAAAATGCCACATTACGTCTTATGAGCCCATGAGCCCGAGTCCGAGTCGCTAAGCCCCTACGGGGCTTAGCCCCAATGGAAATTAATTTTCCAAGAGCAAAAAGCATGAATGCTTTTCTTGGAGCCTTATCCTTACCTCTTTAGTAAAATCACCCACATGGTTTCCTCCTTAGGGTCACCACCCCATGTGCATATCCCAACAACACATACTCATATATATGTTGAGATAACTCATGGTGCTTATCCAATGTGGGACTAAACTTTACAAAGCATGTTGAGAGCAAGCTCTCTTCATGTCAAGGAGCAAGAGCACCAACATAAATCGAGATGGAAGAGAGCACATGCTGGATGAGAATCATCTTCCCTCATGGAAAAAGTATAGCGTTGTGCCATCCCTCAATTTTGTTTCTTATTTTTCTAACCAGGCCTTCGAAGATTCCCGCATTAGAACTCCCGTACACCAAGGGGCACCCGAGATAAGCGAAAGGAGGGTAAGCAACCGAGAAGGAGGTTTGTTGGACATGGTTGTGGCGTGGGATCTCGCCGTCGAGTGATAAACATAGATGACACTCTTGTTATGGTTAACACACTGACCAGAGCAACTGGAGTATCTCTGTAGCGTGTTGGTGACCACGTCAACAGAGCCATTGTCACCTGAAGAGAAGATGAGGATGTCATCGGCATAGGTCAGGTGAGTAATAATCGAACAACCGCTAAAGGTGTGGGTGTGGAAATGCTGGAACCTTGGAGATCTGATCATTTTGTTCAAATTTTTACTCAGCGCTTCAGCAACAATGATGAAGATGGAGGAGGATAGGGGGTCCCCTTGTCTGACACCCCTGGTGGAATGGAAAAAACCTGCAGCTTAGCCATTTATGACCGTGGAGAACCACGAATTGCTGATGGATCTCCATACGATATTAATCCTCGTTTCGAGAACCCAAAATCCCTGAATACCCATATCATGAATTGCCAGTCAAGTCTATCGTAGACCTTCTCCATGTCCAACTTGATAGCAATGTTCCTTCCTCTGGCCGGGAATTTCGTACAAGTGATCATCTCCTGCGCCAACAGGATGTTGTCGAGGACATTGCGGTCTCGAATGAAACCACTCTGCTCGTCGGAGATGATCTTTGGGAGCAGCTCGGTCATGCGTTTCGCGATGATCTTCGAAATGATTTTGTTCGTGAAGGTGCACAGGCTTATAGGACGGAAGTCTTTGAAAGTCTCAGGGTTATCATTCTTGGGGATGAGGATGAGGTTGAAGCTGGATATCGCTTTGGGGTATCTTGTACCCTGGAAGAAGGCGACCACCGCTTTATGGATGTCCAATTTTGTGATGTCCCGGCAAGATCTGAAGAAGACGCCAGTGAAATCGTCTGGTCCAGAGGCGCTATTCCCATTCAGTGCCCAAACAACTTCCTTGACCTCCAGCTCGATGGACATGATCTGTAACTATGTATTGTCTCGGTCTTCAATCAGGCAGGGAATCGCGTCGAGAAAATCCACGTCCTTAGTGATGACTTCTTTGGTGAATAGTCGGGATTAGAAGGCCGCCGCAGCAGACTGAATATCGCGGGGGTCTTTGAGATTATGACCGCTCTCATCGATAATCTGATGGATATCACTACCAAAATACGCTCATTTAGCGACGGAGGTTTAGCGACGGAATTATTCCGTCGGTATTAGCGACGGTTTAGTGGCCGCTCTGCGACTGATTACCGACCATAAACATTTGCCATTTTTATTTTAATTTTAAGGGCAGGAAAGGTCGCACATCCGTCGCTAGCTTGTCGGTGTATTAGCGACGGTTCTTCATCCGTCGCCACGTAGTCGTTTATTTGGCGGGAATTGTGTAGATAATTGCCGGGACATATCTTCGACTACGTAGCGACGGATAATTAGTCGGATAATCAATAAATACCGACGGCCTGGCGACGGATATGTAACAGTCGCCCTTCCGTCGCTAAATGAGCGTTCCAGACTTAAATAAAAAGGCGGGGGGAACTTTTGGCATTCCCTCCAAATTCAATCTCTCTCCTCTCTCTCTCTCTCTCTCTCTGTCTCTCTCTCTCTCGCGCGGCTTCGTGAATGGCGACGGGTCCTCTCATCTCTCTCTCCCGAAGGTAATCTCCTCTCTCTCTCTCTCTCTCTCTCTCTCTGTGTCGTGGTGTCTCTCGCGGCGGGCTTGGGGACATTCGGGGTTGGGGCGGGGGCGTCGGTTGTTGGACGGCTGGCTTGGGGCGGGGGCGTCGGGGGCGGCTGGCTTGGGGCGGGGGCGGCGGGCTTGTGGACATTCGGGCTTGGGGCGGGGGCGTCGGGGGCTGGGCGGCTGGCTTGGGACGGAGGCGTCGGGGGCTGGGCGGCTGGCTTGGGGCGGGGGCGTCGGGGCCTGGGTGGCGGGCTTGGGGCGGCGGCGGCGGGCTTGGGGCGGCGGCGGCGGGCTTGGGGCGGGGGCATCGGGGGCTGGGCGGCGGGCTTGGGGCGGGGGCGTCGGGGGCTGGGCAAGGGTTTGGGGCGGCGGGCTTTGGTCGGGGGCGGCGGGGGGCTTTGCTTATCAAATTCATCTAATTTATATATTGGCTAAATAATGTAAATAATGTGTTATCCATATTGGGTGTTATCTGTTAGTTTATATATTGGCTAAATAATGTATATGTTCACTGTGTCAAGGACAGTGCGAGTTCTTCATCTGCATAAGTCAGTGTTTGGGTTCATGGTCTATACATCTAACTGTGATATACATATATATGTGCCTATTATAATTAGCATGCATGACGGCTTGGGGTGTAATGTGTGATTGTAGACATGGTAGGAATTATAGGTAATTAACGCTAGTGTGACTAGACTAAGGTAGTGCTTGCTAGATAATAAGGACACTCTAGTATCCTAATCAAGTTAATTTAGACTAGATATTTAGGATATAGCTCCCATATCCTAGAAGTGAACTCTTGCCATTTAGAAATAGATAGATTGACTTAGTTTGGTATCGGTATCGCACTATCGGTATCGGTATTGCACTATCGGTCAAGGTTCACAATCGGTATCGGTTTCGGACTATTCCTATGAGTATTGGTATCGGCGATATCGGTAGTATCGGCGGTATCGTATCGGAGTATCGAACTTTGGTATCGGAAAACAAATAATTATTAATAAATTATTTACATTTAAAAACATATATTATTTACATTTAGGCATAATTTTAAGTATTTCAGCGTTATTTCTTAGTAGTCTTGAAATTATATGAAATAGTAGTCACCCTTACCGATTGGTTTTGCCGAATTGACCGGAACAAAGACCCCCATAGTCGGTATCGGTCAATATTTGGTATCGGTCGGTATCGGATTGGAACATGCCAAACCGTATCGGTATCGGCCGTATCGGATCGGTATCGGACGATACTTTAAACCATGCTATCGGTATCGAACTATCGGTATCGGTATCGGTATCGCACTATCGGTATCGGTATCGCAGTATCGGTATCGAACTATCGGTATCGGTATTGGTATCGCACTATTGGTATCGGTATCGGTATCGCACTATCGGTATCGAACTATTAGTAACAACTGTATTTATATTTTTCTCTTCTCGAGCTAGAATACTAGCGGATCCACCAGTTACATGATTATATACTAATTCTGTTTAGTTTGTCTTACTATACAGATTTTTACATCTAATCTGTGATGGATCGTTATTTCGTTGATCGTACATGGATGTACAAACGACAACACGAGAGCAGAATAGGTGTGAGTGACGATTTTCAGGCAGGCGTGGAAGTGTTTCTTAAGTATGCAATGAGCAAAGCTCAGTTTATGGACGGTAACAAAATCAAGTGTCCATGTCGTAATTGTCGCAATAGACGTTACGAAGAAGTGGTGAGTGTAAGAGATCATTTGACCCGTAAGGGTTTCGTACGTGATTACGACCTGTGGTCATCGCAAGGTGAACTATATGCCGAAAGACAGGTTGCGAATGCTGCTACTTATGCTTTTGATGATAATGCTGCAGCAGATTTTGTCGTCGATGACGACGAATGCTCCGTTGATTATGGAGACGTGCAGAACCTTGCACGAGATATGGTATATGACGCGGCAGGGCCTAATTTTGATCCGGAGGATCCTAATCCCGAGTCGAAGGAGTTCTATGATATGTTTCAGGATGCTAAAACTTCTTTATATCCTGGTTGTGATCCACATTCCGTACTGTCAGTGACGATGTGGTTGTTGAACATAAAGTCCGATTTTAACTTGCCACAAACTTGCTATGATCGGATTACACAACTAATGAAGGAGGTGTTACCGAAGGAATCAAAAGAGCTTCCAAAAAACTTCTACAAGTCGAAGATGATGGTCCGACAACTGGGACTGGGGTACGACAAGATAGATTGTTGTCGCAACGGATGCATGTTGTACTACAAGGAGAACGAGGATGTAGAAAGTTGCCGCTTCTGTAATGCAGATCGTTACAAGGAAGTCAGGGGAAAAGGAAAGTCAACTAGAAAACGACATCCTTACAAGTATATGCATTACTTGTCGATCACGAAGTGCTTGCAGAGGATGTATATGTCTCAGAATACAGCAGAACACATGACGTGGCACAACGAAGAACGTACAAAGGACGATGGAGAATTGTCACATCCTTCGGATGGAGAGGCGTGGAAATATTTCGATTTTTGTCATCCGGATTTTGCTGCAGAGCCCAGAAATGTACGCATGGGGCTATGTTCTGATGGATTCGCCCCTTTCGGGCAGTCGGGATCTCAATACTCCTGCTGGCCGGTCATTCTGACCCCTTACAATCTGCCACCATGGATGTGTATGAAGACTCCTTATATGTTCTTGACAGCTATCATACCGGGTCCCAAAAATCCTACGAAGAATATCGATATATATTTACAGCCGTTGGTGGATGAGCTAAAACAGCTGTGGGAGATCGGCGTCACGACGTATGATATTTCCAGGAAACAGAACTTTCAGATGAGAGCTTCACTGATGTGGACAATCAATGATTTTCCCGCATACGGTATGCTGTCGGGATGGAGTACTCATGGCACCCTGTCTTATCCGATATGCATGTAAAATAGTAAGGCGTTCCGCCTTAAGCATGGAGGAAAAACTTCTTTCTTTGATTGTCATCGTCAATTTCTGCCCGCGAGTCATCCTTGGAGAAAGAACAAGGACGCATTCAGAGCTGGAAAACAAGAATTTTCTCATCCGCCTGCTAGATTGTCGGGATACGATATTTGGGAAGATGTAAAGGATTTTCCCACTGTAATGGAAGATCCATCGAACAATCGTGTCGATGGGTTCGGACAAACCCATAACTGGACCAAACGAAGTATCTTCTGGGACTTGCCTTATTGGAAAGATAATCTTATAAGGCATAATCTTGATGTTATGCATATCGAAAAGAATGTGTTCGATAATGTCTTCAATACCGTCATGGACATTAAAGGAAAGACGAAGGACAATCCAAAAGCAAGACAAGACATTGCCGAGATATGCAAGCGTCCTTTTCTGAACTTGATACAAAGGGGAGCTGTTGGACAATTAAGTAAGCCGATAGCACAATACACATTGAGCAAAGAAGATAGATTAATAATCTGCAAGTGGGTATCTACTTTAAGATTTCCCGATGGCTATGTGTCGAATTTGTCTAGATGCGTTGACCTCAATGAACGCAAGCTAACGGGAATGAAGAGTCATAACTGCCACGTGTTTATGGAAAGATTATTGCCCATTGCTTTGAAAGAGTTGTTGCCTTCTGCTGTATGGGTTCCGTTGGCCGAACTATCAATATTTTTTAGGGATATTTGTTCAACTAAGTTGACTGTGCAACACATGGTTGAACTTGAGGAGAAGATTATCTTAACAATTTGCAAGTTGGAGAAAATATTTCCTCCTGGCTTCTTCGACAGCATGGAACATCTACCGATTCATCTACCATACGAAGCCCGTGTCGGTGCATCTGTTCATTATCGATGGATGTAACCATTTGAAAGGTACATAAATATCGATATAATTTAAGCTGAATTTCCATTTATTTTAAAATTCTTTCTTAATTCTCAAGATAATTTGTCTCTCTAGATACCTACACCATCTAAAGAAGAAAGTTGGCAACAAAGCTCATATAGAGGCTTCGATATGCGAAGCATATCTTATCGAAGAGGTTTCAAACTTCTGCTCCATTTATTTCGATATTCATGTTAAAACAAATCGAAATAGACCTCAAAGGAATGACGATGACGTTGAGGATGGAGGAATATTCAATGTAAGGGGCAAGCCTGTTGGGGCTAGTAAAAGACGGTGGTTGACAGACGACGAGTATGATGCCGCTCACCGATATGTCTTGTTAAACTGTGACATACAAGAAGTGAGAGATTTGGAGAAGTAAGTCAGTACACTTGTACTCGTTATAATCTCGAATTTGATAAAGTAAGTGACTACACTTATATATTCTTATTTTCTCTAATAGTGTATTTAGAGATGAAATCAAAATGAGGAGACCCGATATTACCGATGAGGGACTTCAAAGAGAGGTTGATTGTACATTTCCGTCATGGTTTCGCAAATACGTAAGTAACTGTGATTATAATTGAGATTATTAATATATAATCTGAAATATTTAAATTATAAATATTTGTTTACAGGTTTTATTGCCTGAAACAACACTCACTCATGAGAGTGTTCGTTATCTGGCACTGGGACCGAAGAAGCAAATAAAGACTTGGCCAGGCTATGTCGTTAATAGCTTCAGGTTTAAGTCCACTCAGAATGCTATAAATGTCGAATTTATCAATGACGGCATCAATACCAAGGATTCCGGTGTTTGCATAAGAGGCACCGTCTATGACGACGAGCCGGACTTTGACTATTATGGAGTCCTTCGGGATATTGTAGATTTACAATATACTGGCCCATATGATATGCATATTGTGATGTTCAAATGTGAGTGATTCGATACGACACCAAATATCGGTTGGAGAATCGATAAACAATTTGGATTCGTCGATATAAATCATCGCAGGAGGTATAGAGGGTCCGATACATTTGCAATAGCAAATCAGGCTGTTCAAGTCTACTATACAAGCTACCCAAGGCATCGTAGAGATCGATTTGACTGGTGGGCAGTATGCAAGATTAAATCTAGAAATACATTCAACGTTGGAGACCCAGCATACCAAGAGGACCAGATCAAAAAGTCCCAATACTTGGGACAACACTCAGATACAATGGATGTTGAAGATATTGAGGAAAATAGAGGGAAGGAAGAGGTTGATACACAAGACTTAGCTGTCAACCAGGGGAGAAAGAGGCGTCTTGTCACAAATTTTGAGGTAGAAGAAGAAGAAGAAGAAGAAGAAGAAGAAGAAGAAGAAGAAGAAGAAGAATTTGATGGGGATGAGGATACAGATGAAATCGACGATGAAGATAAGGATGAGGATGAGGATGAGGAGGATAATGATGAAGACGAGGCCGAGGATGAGAACGAAGACGATGATTAGGTTAAATATTGTTGTATAGTAAAAACACTTCCAATTACGTGAATTAAGTTTGACCTCATAAAAGCAATTACGTGAATTCATGTTTTTTTCATTTGATTATTTACTTATTGCAGATGGCACTCCTAGTCTTTTTCGTCGCGGCGGCACTCGTCTCCCTACTGATGGTATGTATATTTTAGTTTAGTTTTTTATATCCATTTACACTTTCATATTGTTACTTATGTTTATGTGTTCTATTTACAGGTCATGATGGCTGGCCGTGGTCGTGGTGCTGGTCGTGGTGGTGGTGGTGGTGGTGCGGGTCATGGTCGTGGTCGTACTGGTGCTGGTGGTCGTGGTCGCATTCAGAGTTCCCGGGATGTGACCCCATCGAGCGAGCCCGACCTGGAGAGTACCCCGGGCACAGACGCATCCCGCCCTCGATCGACTACTTCATCGAGGCATCAGTCCGTATCTGCTAGCGGATCCGATCCGCTATCGGAACCACCAGCAGCGGATCCACCAGGGGATGCCCCAGTTACTGCATAGTGGGCCCCGGAGTACCCCCATACTCGGTTCCATCCGGTTACTGGGGAGTACATACGCAGATCCGCGGATCCTCCGACGGCACCAGAGAGGCCGCGAGGCGAGTTCCGACGAGAGCTATGGCCCGCGGGGACCTCGTAAGTAAATTTAAGTTAATTTATTAAATTTCTTTCATTTATTCAAGTTAATAATCCAGTCGTTTCTTCTTTGTAGGTTTTTTCCGTTTAATGTTGGCAGGGCCCTTGGAGAAATTATCAGGACTAACTTCCACGGTCCCTACCTCAACTTTACGTCGGTGCCCCCAACCGAGCAGTACGTCTGGCTCGACGAGTTGAGGGTATATATCTATATTTTTTTGGTTAAGTCTATGTGATTCTTTAATCAACCATTTTGTAAATTACGTGATAATTGATTTTCTGTGTTAGAGAACGTACTGGTGGCCACCCCATCGCGACGAGGGGATCCGCAGGACCTACCGAAGCGCATGCTCGAAAAAGATCCGGGATATGATTTATGACCTAAAGATGGGGCATACGAGGCCGAATTGGATCCGGCAGGACTATTATGAGGACCTCTTAGGCATGATGGATGACCCTGCATACAAGGAGAAATCGGAGAAGGCGAAGGTGAACCGATCTGCCGCGGGCCTTCATACGGGGGGATCAAGGTCTCACGCAGCGACACTTGCAGATCTGGTGAGCAACCGTAAATTTATTTCACTATCGAATTAGGTATTATTAATTAAAGGAGTTAATTAGTTTCTATGCAAATTTCGTATGCAGGCCCAACGGGCGGCGAAGGAGGAAAGGGCTCGAGAATCGGTCACCATGCACGACGTCTTCCAGCATACGCACAAAAGACGGAAGGACGGGAGCTTCGTCGACGAGAGGGCCAAGGAGACTGATGTAAGTACTTATGTTTATGAGATTAACGTTAGAATTAAAAGTATTCGGACTATAACTTAGGTAAACTTAGGATTCACACTTAACTTAGTGAAACATAGTATTTAGATTACAACTTAGGTAAATCTTATAATATAAACACATTCATTTGATAGCTGCGTATCGTGAGGCCCTTAGTCGGGCTCAGTTACCTGGCACCGAGGATGTCGATGAAACGACGTCCTTCCGGACGCCCTCTTCTTTGGCCGCTCGGAACGACTTGTTCGTAGATACCGTCGGCGGCTTTAAGAAAGGGTACCTGTACGGAGTCGGCTCCCTAGGGCCATTGCATATGGCGACGCAGAGATTTCTACCGACACCGCCTCCTCCCGTGGCTCGGGCAGACGATGATGTTAGGTCGCAGCTTACGCAGCTGCACGAGGCGGTGTCGTCCTTGCGGGAGCAATTTGCCACGCACTTTCCGCCTGCGTCTGCTGCTGTCGGGGCGTCTGCTGCTGTCGGGACGTCTGTTGCTGCCGGTACGTCTGCTGATGGTGCTCGTCCGTCTTCTACTGGTCCGTCGACTGCAGGTGCCGGTCCGTCTTCCGTGGGCCATCTTTCTTTCAACCCTCAAGTCCCTGTGCTACCGCCTACGGCTGTGACGGCACTCCTGGATCTCATGTCCGCAGAGCAGCTTCGCCGACTTTCGAGCACTGTATTAGACTCCTTGCCTCCGTACCTTGTGGAGGAGTTTATGCGTCGGTCGAATACGGGAACGGACAATCGACCTCCTCCTTCTTAAAATATTATATTAAGAAAATTTGGATTATTTGTGAGAGCTTTGAACTAATTGTGCTATAATCGGCTTATAGCACTGGATATTATGTTACTCTTTAGGATAATTGATATTTATTTTCTATTAATTTGGTTTGGTCTGTGATTCTTGGATAATTGGTCGTATGTGCATATTGTTGGCCCAATAATTGTATCATATTTTTGAATATGGTTAATCTGTTAAGTTTAGCATTTCATTATCACTAATCTTCATCTATCACTATAGCATTTCTACTTATACTTATATCTTTGGTGATATGTGCCCATTGGTTTACATCTTAGTGCTATGAGCTTATCTATCTTAAATTTAATTGGGTTGCCAAAATCAAAACTATGTTTTTGATTGTGGTCATTCAATTAAGTTTAATCATTATGATATCACTAACATTTATGCCATCACCTTAGCACTTATACTTAAACTTTGCATAGTCCTAATGTGCTTTAATTTATCATACTTGCTACTATGTATATTGTTTTGTTCGTCTAACATGTACATGCAGAAAAGCAATAAGCAAGATCAATGTGGACATATGCAATGAAGAAATCATGGTGGGCCAAAGACGACGGATCCCACAAGATTTCTCTGAACCACCCGACGACATCTCTGGAGCCACGCACTGGACAGCTGCCGCCAAGAGAAAAAGCCAGCACCTATCAAAGGAAGAAGCCAAGCCGTGCCATCATCATTTCAAGACTCTGAATAAGCCTGTACCTGCCTAAGTATATCTGGAGTCTGTAATGAGTCTTAGGAATAATTGTAAACACAAGAAATGGATGGCAAAATCGAAAGCTAGGGTAGAAATAAGCCTAGACATTGATAGGATGAGCCACGCACTAGAACTTTAAGGATCAACAGATTGAGGAGGCTCATGCGTTGGAGATTTGAGCGGTAGACATTGATAGGATGGGCACGAATGATTACTCGAAATTAGAGGACATGGAAAAATGCGTATTTAGCTTCACGATAACCCTAAATCAAATTCGACCTAGATCTGAGGAGGTGGATTGGGCAGAAGTAGTGTGGACTAAAGGGACGGCAGTCAAGAATTCATTAGGTTTTTATAAAATGATTTATAATTGCCTGCTTACGAGGGAGCGAGAGCAAGTTTGGGATGGATTGCACGGATAAAAGTGATGTATGTATGACAGTATGGATGAGTTCAGGGATCATCTCTTCTTCTGGTTGACTATGTTTGAGAGATCTGGAGCCATTATCACGCCAATTTAGGTCTGTCGTATATGCACAATAGAATCTTCCGTTGCTCCTAAACGAAGTTAAAGCTCAAAATTGAGAAGGGGTGGAGCGTATAGACAGATCAACTAATTTTCATGACTATGGTCTGGCACATGTGGAGGAAACAAAAGAGGCATATCTTTGAGGGCCTTGCCACCACTTGATATGTTGTACAAAGAAATATAGAAACTGATATATAGATATCCTTATGTCACGCCCCAGAACCAGAATACTGGAGAGCGGGGGAATGACTCAGTCAGCTACGTATTACGGGTAGATGAATACCGTATAATACGATCAATGCTGTCTAAAAGACAAGGGGGTGCATACTACATGAAAGTCTCGCTATGGTCACTTCACATCTATTATCTCAATCATTCAAACAAGAAGCAATAACAGAGAACATTTAAGAATAAGCAATAAGGCGTCCCAAACGCTTAGTCAAAATGTTCTTGAGATCTGGCTTTACAAAACATAGCCAGATGATATAGCAACATATACACAATTGTTATCAGCTGCAGTCTGACTTAATTACAATTATGTAAAAGTAAGTACAAGACAATCCGACTAACATGTCGGTGCCAAACGGCAAAATATAAAGTAAGTAACAAAACGAGCAGGGAAGTAAGGAACCCACTCGAGTCCTCCTGCGATCATTCCTCTAGTATTGACCATCTTGGAGGTAGAGGTAAGCGGAGTCCTCGGAAATCGGCTCTAAATCTGGCCATGCAAAACCAGAGAGGTTAGACCTCTAATAGCAAGTACCGCAAGGAAGCACGATATGAGGCATTAAACCAGTAAATAAGAGAATATAATAATAGATCTCTGCTTTCTACTGGGATTTACGTAACATCACGACACTTCGAACCAACCTCCCAACCAAACAAGGACAGAAGTTGGCCCGTCATGTCCTGATGCTCTGATCATCTCAGTTAGGTAACAGAGTAGGTACAGTACACAAATAAATCAACTTAAACGGCCATCCAACTCCTACGGCTTACTACTGTGAGTCCCAAGTTATCCTGGAATTATGCAATAAGGATTTCTCAGTTCTTACTATGGACAAGCAAGGCTAGTCGATCCAATCAATCAATTGCGCCAATCATGAATTAGACGAGTCCCCGCGGGACGCCCGTCATCAATATACAATATACAATAATATAAGCAGATATCGCTCCCTGCCCGTGTAGCAGATTTGCAGTATCTGTGGGAACCAGCCGGCCTGTCGGGCACTAATAGTCCCAAAGAGGGCTGCCATGTAAGAACTTGGAAATCCATACTCTCCATGCAATTATTATTTTATTTAACTTAGTAGCCTCTATGTTAAGTGAAATTCTATGCCATGGATCATGGGCATTCAGAATGAGTACTTCCGTACAAAGTACGATATGCCCAACTCTACAACGATACCCGTGCGGTTAGGTTGTATGTCTTACATAGCGTAATACAACAATTAAAACTAACCACGAAATAATCATACCTTGACCATAGAGTACACATGCTGCTTTCGTAAAATAAATAAATAAATTGTAGCCTGCATGTATCCATATGCCAATATTCGGGATTGACCAATCGATTGTAATAGTTCATAGTTAATATGAGCGTGTCTTATTCCATCTAATTCAATAAGACGACTAGCCAGTCTCTTAGTTCCATCGAGGAACGCATGATCAATTATTAATCAAGATAACAATCAATGTTAATTAATGCCAAATTCGAGAAATAAAAATTGAGAAATAAATAATGATTGGGAAATAATGATTGAGAAATAAATAATATCATGCGCTGTGAAAAATGATTGGGAAATAAATAATCTTATGCGCCTGATGAATGAAGATCGCTGTGGAAAATGATTGGAAAATAAATAATCTCATGCGCCTGAAGAAGAAAGATTCATGCGGCTGTAAAAAATAAATCTCATGTGCTGTGAGAAATGATTGGGAAATAAATAATGATTGGGAAATAAATAATCTCATGCGCTGTGGGAAACGATTGGAAAATAAATAATCTCATGCGCCTGAAGAAGAAAGATTCATGCGGCTGTGGGAAATGATTGGGAAATAAATAATCTCATGCGCTTGAGGAATAAAGATTCATGCGACTGTGGGAAATGATTGGAAAATAAATAATTTCATGCGCTGTGGGAAATGATTGGAAAATAAATAATCTCATGCGCCTGAGAAATGAAGATTCATGCGGCTGTGGGAAATGATTAAGAAATAAATAATCTCATGCGCCTAAGGAATGAAGATTCATGCGGCTGTGGAAAATTATTGGGAAATAAATAATATCATGCGCTGTGGGAAATGATTGGAAAATAAATAATATCATGCGCTGTAGGAAATGATTGGGAAATAAATAATCTCATGCGCTGTGGGAAACGATTGGGAAATAAATAATCTCATGCGCCTGAGGAATGAAGATTCATGCGGCTGTGGGAAATGATTGGAAAATAAATAATCTCATGCGCCTGAGGAAGAAAGATTCATGCGGCTGTGGCTGTTCTTCCTCTCCGAATTTTTCTGAGAACAGAACCATGGAAGCCATTGCTTCCAAGCTCCATAAATCCTTCATTCTAAGTCCAAATATGAACTTCCATAGGTCAAAATGGGGTAGAATGAAATTCTCTACAACATGGAACCATCAAAACTTGGAGATAACAAAGTTTACTAGATCAAAACCTAAGAAATCCGAAAATACAACAAACTTAGATCTACAATAAAGAAGTCATGGAAATCGAAAATGCCAAGTACTAAAGAGACTTAGAATCAAATAAGGAAGATGATGGAACAATAAAAATGAGGATCTATCAAGAAGCAAGTTGGCACTTGCCTTGCTCTCCTAGGTTGGTGGGAGAGTTATGAGGAAGAAGAAGAGTAATAGTGAAGTAATGAAGAGAGAGAAAGGGGATGGACTTTAAATGAAGGAGTGGTGGTAGGTGGGAGTTTATTTCGGTTCATGATGAACCAACATAATTAAACCAATTCAAGCCGAACCCAAAACAAAGCTAAAGCAGAGTATAAAAGCAGAAAGTAAAATGCAGAAATAAAATGCAGAAAATAATTAGCAGAAAATTAAAGGAATTTAAATACAGAACAATACATGATAAATATTAAATGAATACATTCCAGCAGTACATGTATTTAGAATACGTATTCTGGGAACGGAAAGTGACACCTTAACCCTAGAATACCTCATTTTGAACTCTGGACGCGATTATAATTTTGTAATTTTCTGGATCTATCAATAATATTTATCTTCTTCAAATATATATATATATATATATATATATATATATATATATATTCTCTAAAACCAGCATGATGGTTTCATATTATGGTATCTACTTATTTTATAACCATTGGATTTTGATTACAAGGCTGAAATTAAAAAATGAGAGTATTTACTTAAAAGATACATGTGTATCTCTTACGCTTGCAATCCAAATACACAAGTCCAACGATTTTATTTTATGGTACCAACCCATTTGACAATCGCTAGATTTGGATTGCAAGGCTGAAATATTTAAAAGGTGGAATTATCTATTAAAAGATACATGTTTAATTTAACACGTGCAATCCAAATCCACAAATACAACAGTTGAAACATATGTTGGTTCCAAAATATGAAACAACCCGACTGATTCTTGAACATATATCAGAACCATTAGAATAATTGGTTAGATACATTGACTTTCTACTATAAATTAGAAAAATATTCGCGGATCATTTTTAACCAACTATATCCACCCACATATACATGCATTTACGCAAATATAATGTATCCGCATGCATAACAGTTCTTCATTTGTGTTCGAAAAAAGTCACATATCCTACCATATTACACAAAAGAAATAACTTATTATGATCCAGTGTTGAAAAAAATTGATGCAATTTTGTCACGCCCCAGTACCGAAATACAGAGACGGACTAGGCCAGCTACTCCATATGAGGTATACAACGTCATACGACGATCGTGGCTGTCAAGAGACAAGGGGTGCATGCTACATTCAAGTCTCCTATGGTCTCACAGAGCATCTATGTCTCAATCATTCAAAGCAAGAACACATCAATTAATGAACATATGAGATAAAGCAGTAAGGCGTCCCCGACACTTCATCAAAATAATCATGGGGATCTAGCTTTATAAGTTAGCTAGCCCAGAGAGTCATAGGTACATAATTGTATTCAGCTGCAGTCTGATTTAATTACAAATTATGCAAAAGACAAAATATCCAGATTAGCCGGCTAAACAGGTGCCGGTGGCTAAACGCTAGAACATAAGTGAAGATACTAGAGTGGTGGAGAAGAAACCCACTCGAGTCCTCCGTCAGCCATGCTCCTAGTATGCACCATTGACGTCAGGGAAGATGTTTGGATTCTTAGGCGCTGCTACGAGATCTGGCCAAACAAAACCAGCGGGATCAGCCCCGAATAGCAAGTACCACAAGGGAGCACAAAAGAGTGAGATAAAACCCATGAATAAAATAATAATACTAGTAATAATAAAAGCTTTCGGTCGTAGCCTCGGTCCACAGCCTGTCCTAGCACGATAGCCCAACCCAACAACCAAACAAGGACATGGGTTGGACCACGCACCATGACAGCCCATGTCCCTCGGCTACTAACGGACGTTACAAGGCACAATCAAGTCGTTTTTCACGCGGCCATTCATTCATGCGGCTTTCTATATTTGGCGGAGTTATCCCTGCGATACTGATTAAAAAGAATCCTCAGATCGTGTCAACCCAGCAGGGCTAGCCAAACCATTTAAACATATAGCACATTGATTATGCACCGGTCCCCCGGAGGACTACCGCGCTAAAACATATAACACATAGCTCGTAGAAGTCGGATATAGCCATCCGCTATAGGCGAGTGAAACCATATCCGTGGCGGCCAACCCGACACGTCAGGACTGGACCTGGGGTGGCTAGTATGGTACGATCTCGGGATTCTTTCCACCCAATGCATCTACCAAGTTAGTTGCCTAGTTAATCCCTAGGTTATCCTCGAAGTTCATATGTCGTGGTCACATGCTCACTCCCTAGATGTCGTACATTGTACGAGTACCCCAAGAAGGGATCTGTACTGGTTTATGGAGTCATACGTATATACCCCCTTCTTGGTGTAATACGACACACAACACATACCACGTCATTGCTATCGACCATTCGCTATGTAAATGCTGGACTCTTGGAGGTACTGGCAGGTATCACATAGGAACACTTAGCACATAGGATAGCACATCGGTGCTCACATAGATTGTACCTTAGTACAGACATAGGGTTATCCAGCACACGCATAGGTAGTCAGATCAGAAATGAGGACCAAGACACAAAAGAAAAGAGAACAAGAAGGCACTACGTACTTCGGGTATAAAGTGCTCGCAAGTCATAAAGAGGCCCTAACGGCGCGCGGGCAATGTACAAGGTAAAAGGTGCACAAGGTGCCAAAGTCACATATGAATTCTGGTTAAAGTGAGACATGAAGATTCTTGAAGCCAAAACAAAGATCTACAACTTTCATGTTGGGAGTTGGGAGAAATTCTGGCCATAATTCAGCCAAATATGACATAAAACAGCCAAAAACAGCCAAAATAGGCTCTATGCGGCATTCTGCGGCACTATTCAGCCTTCTGCGGCACTATACGGCCTTCTGCGGCACTATGCGGCCTTCTGCGGTATCACCCCCAGTTTTCAGGAACAGGGATATTTTTGTCATTTTTTATTTTAGAATATTTTTGAAATTTATTTTATTATTTATGATATTGTTTTGGGGTTATTTGAGTCGGGTTCGAATTTCAACTCAATCCGACTTGAATCGGGGACCCGGGGTAGTTTTGACTCTAGTGGGACCCACACACTAGTTAGCCATGGCCCACATGATATTAATTTTAGTTAGTGGTTAGACTAATTATTTATGGATAGGGTTTGGTTAGATTAGAGATTAAGAATGACTAATTTAGCCTCAACCATTGACCCTTTCCTAATTTTAATTAGATAGATTAGTGGAGGGGCTTTTTAGTCTTTTCAATAGGGGACACATAGCCCATATGGGCTGCCACCTTTAGTTTAGGGATAGACTCAAGCCTTTGATATTTTTCCATTCCACTTTCTCTCTCTTGTTCTTCCCCAATTTTTAGAGAGGGTTTTATAAAGATTTCACCACCAAATCCCTTGATTCTTCTACCCAACCTTCTTCTTTTCTTCTCTACTCAAACTAAGGAGGAAGCTAGCCAAGTTTGGGAGGATTCGGAGCTCGTTCGTGTCCATTTGGGATTCCTACATATCGGTGTCGTATCGGGAAGGCTTTTCTTCGATTCGATCTACCGGGAGGTATAAATCCCTTCTCCTTTTTATTTTCTCGTGCATATAGGATGATTTTAGACCCATAGGAATGACCCCCATGGTTGTGTCTCCATTTGTGTCCATTTCGTGTCCATTTGGAGACTTCTAGGTGTGTCCTATGTGTGGTTTTGTGTCCTAGTAGAAAAATCCTATTTTTGGACACTTGTATTTAAGTTATATTGTGTGAATGATTATTTAGATATTAAATCATAGATTTTACATGTTTAGAGAATGTGTTCTTTAATGTATCATATTGTATCATATCTATTTATCTATATTCATGTATATATATCATTTGTTATATATATATATATATATATATATATATATATATATATATATATATATATATATATATATATATTGTGTGATATATATGGGTGTGTTTTTGTGTCATATTTATCTATAGGGGGTGTGTAGGATTTCGGGCAAGGAGGGCATGGGAATTTAGAGTATGGACTTGGTTGATATTGTGTGTGTGTGTTTGTGTTGATGGGGATATAGAGAGAGTTAGTGAGGAATTAGAGAATGGGATTAGAGGGATTGAGAGTGAGGATTTGAGAGAGTGATAGGAGTGATAGAGAGGGGGAGAGGGCTGTGTTTGAATCAGCAGTTAGATGGAGTATCAGTCCCCACACAGGGGACTGATTTATGGAGTCCATAACAGCCCCATAAGGCTGTGCATTTCAGAGCATATAGCAGTCCCAAACCTGTCCTATTTTAGCCCCATAAACCAGTCCACATTAGCCTATAAACCTGTCCCAAATTCAGTCCACTTGACACCTATATCTAACCTTCATTTCAGCCATAAATGGCAGCCCAAACAGTCCAAAACCTGTCCTTATTAGCCCCTGAAATCAGCCTATTAGCAGTCCTATAAACAGTCCACAAAATCAGCCCCTTGACACCCAAACTCAGCTTATACCTGTCCCTATAATCAGTCATTAAGCAGCCCATGTACCAGTCCTAAAATCCAGCCTATAGGACACTACTAAGCAGTCCTAAACTAGTCCCCTAACCAGCCTTTGACTGTCCCCATATCCAGTCCCATTTCAGTCCCTAATGGACAGCCTATAGAAGTCCTAAACCAGTCCATGTTAGGCCCTTAGTTCAGCCTTAGTACCACTCCTAATCCAGTCCAAATGGACAGCCATGAACCCCCAAACTCAGCCTAAACCTGTCCCTAAATCAGCCCTATATGTATATGTGTATGTGAGTTTGTGTGTGTGTGAGTTTATATAGGAACCTATAGGTGAGCCTAATAGGTAGCTATTAGCCTATGTGTATGAGCCTAGGTGAGAGTCTATAAGTATGGTATTATGGGAGCCATATGTGAGTATTGTGGGTATGTTATGGTTAGCTAGTATTTTAGAAGTTTAGGATAAGGTATTGTAGGCTATGGTAAGGTAATGGTTAGATGACCAACATGTAACCTAAGATGGACTAGATATCTAGGAAACCTATAGTTCTTGGTAGGTAAACCCTAGATAGGATAGTATCTAGCTACCCTAAGGAGCCTAGGCTAGTATCTTGAGTATTAGCGGGGTTTCCTTTGTAATGGGCAAGGTATCGGGAATACCCTGTTAAGGGTAAGTATAGGTATTTACCTAGAAGCTAAGGTATTAAGTTTAGAGTTTAAGATATGGTTAGAATTAGGTTCTCTTGGTTGGTAATGGTTAGGATTAGTGCCCTCAGACTAGTTTTGACCTCGGTTGACCATTTTGACCAAAAGTCAACAAAAGTCAACCAAGAGTCAAACTTAGCCTATAAGTGACTAGATTTGACCGAAACCAAACCAGAGTTGACCAGTTGACTGAGAGTCAACAATTGGTCAACATTTGACTAGTTTGACCTAGGGTTGACCCAGGGTTGACTCAATATTGACCAGAGTTGACTTTTTGACCAAAGGTCAACTGTAAGTCAACCCTTGACCCAGATTGACCTAGTTTGACTTGGATTGACTTCCTGTGACCTTGTTTGACCTTGGTTGTCCTTGTGTGACCCAGTTTGGATCAGTATGACCTAGTTTAGCTTGGTGTGACTTGGTTTGACCTAGTTTTGACTTAGACTTGCATATCTTGACTAGATTAGTTTTTCTTTCATTATTAAACCCTGTTTGGACTCATGGCATCTCATCTATAGGTCTGTGATTACTCTGAGCATCTGTTCACCTTATCAGCTCAGGACCACAGGCGAGTACATTCACTGATAGTTTTTATTGTCTTGATATCTGCTATATCCGATTCAGTTGTAGTGTCTTACTTGATTTCCAGACACGATAGTTCACGGAGTAGTATATGTCGGATCCTGTCATGAGATGTTGTTCCCGGATTACTTAGTATATTGGTACAAGACTCGACTTGTTACTTGTACTTGTATAGACATGGACTTGGGAGTGGGCTGATCACCTGCTTTTGAATCCCGTGTCATGACGTGTTATGTCCGGATCCTTTATACTACTCGGGGATGGAGAGTTATTAGTGGTTGTGTGATCAAAATTCCTACTTGTTTTTCACACTTGTACTCGTCACTTGTCCATAGCTACTTGTTCATAACTTTCCATGGTGACCGGCCTTATTCTTCATACTTGTTACTTCACACTTGTTACTTGTTCGTAGCCGGTCAGATGGAAAGCCTGAATATGTTTTTCCCAAGCCGATCACATAACGCACTAATAATTCAAGGCACTTTTTATATTTATTTATCATAGGAGGCTAAGTTCTGTTCGGGAGAAGGGTTACAACCCCGGTCCTTGTTTGGTTTAAGGGTTGTAACTCGGCTTCCGAATGGTCCCCAAGTCATCCTATATATATACATATTATCATCCTATTCAGTACTCACATCTTGATATATATTTCCTGTTGATTTTGTCTTGTATTTCATTACACCGTCTCTTGTAGAATTTATCAATTCATATGGAACTGCTATTGGTGTTTGTACTTGCTTATTTTCCTGACAGGATACCGTTGATATATTACAGATGATTCTCAGGCAGATTGCCCGACCAATTATGGGGTCGAGTTAGATGGAGTAGACCTGGACCGTGGCTTGATAGTAGAGCCACTAGACTTTGCACACCCAGAGTAGTGTAGCTTAGTTAGGTTTGCCTGGACTGCGATCCAGCTAGTACTTTCAGATTGTAGTTTCATATTATATTCTGTGACTCTGTGATGTTGTGTTTAGCTTTGGGCTTGTGTGGATCTTGAACCTACTTCCTGCTTTTATCTATCATATTTCCTTTCCATGCTATCTACCTTAGTTTTACTTGTGATTGAGACTGTATTGCTATGTCACCTCCATTCGGAGTGTATATACTGTACAGGTACCTTTATATTGTTTAGTAGTAGTATTTACAGACCTTATATACAGCATTCTACTGCCGATTCTGTGGCGTAGGCTGGACGTAACCACGTGCTCGTGCCCCTCATCAGGGTACGGGTCGTGACATGCGGCACTATTCATTCCATGCGGAACTATGCATCCCTGCGACACTATTCATTCCTGCAGTTGCGGCACTATTTATGCGGCACTATTCATTCCTGCGGCTGTGGCACTATTCATACGGCACTATTCATTCCTGCGGCTGCGGCACTATTCATTTATGCGACTACGGCACTATTCATGTGGCACTATTTATTCATGCGGCTACGGCACTATTCATCTATGCGGCTGCGGCACTATTCATTCCTACGGCTGCGGCACTATTCATCCATGCGACTGCGGCACTATTCATGTGGCACTATTTATTCATGCGGCTACGGCACTATTCATCTATGCGGCTGCGGCACTATTCATGCGGCACTATTCATTTCTGCGGCTGCGGTACTATTCATCCATGCGGCTGTGGCACTATTCATGCGGCACTATTCATTCCTGCGGCTGCGATACTATTCATTCCTGCGGCTGCGACACTATTCATGCGGCACTATTCATCATCCCTGCCAAAACTAGGGCAGATGACATAGAAAATGTCCAAATATTATTTTGGCCATAACTTCCTCAAAACAAGTCGAAATCTAACTTTTCAAAGGTCAAAATTGTGTAGAATCAAATTTCCTACAACCTAGGACCATTAGTTTTCAAAAATAACCAAGTTTGATAGATCAAAACCATATAAATACATAAAACTCTAGTTTTAGAAACTTAGATCTACACAAAACTAGCCATTAAAATCAAAAACTCCAAGAACTAAACTTGTAGAGAATAAAGAGAAGAACAATATAGACAAATAATATCAAAGAAAAAATTAAGAATGAAAAATGCACAAATCTCCACTTTTGAGCAAGTTGTACTTGCCTAAGGGTGGTGGTTGAGGGAAATAAATGAAAGAGTGAATGAGGAGAGAGTGTGAGGAAGAGAATATAAATAGGGGTTGGGTTGGCTTAAGAAAATCCTAATCTCTAAACATGCTCTAACCGTTCTACTAATGACATGCTTAAAAGCTACATGCAACCATTAAGTAATAATAAATAGAATTATGCACATACTAAATACGGGATACCATGTACAAAATTCATGAAAGAATACATATATCGGGATCGGGGAGTGACAAATTTTGTCTCTTCGGATCTAGACAATCTTATTTTTTTGGACATGAGAAAATAACGAAGTCATTGTAATTGTCGAAAATACTAGGCCCACTAAAGCAACAAATAGTGGATAAGTTAACATTTGGGTGTGTGTGTGTGTGTATATATATATATATATATATATATATATATATATATATATATATATATAGAGAGAGAGAGAGAGAGAATAAGGGATGTGAGGTGCCACCCTATGGGTGGTGGCTATGTGTCACCCCCAGCTTGTGAGTATCATCGAAGAAATCAAGACACGGTCATTTTCATCCAAGCATTCATTTCAATTAAAATTCCAAGAATAGCATCCATTAAAACAATAACACTTTACACGATCGTCAATCCCCCAATTAGTGTACCCCCGAATTATCGCATATCGATCTTTGATACGTCTCAATACCATCGATGATATACGTAACCCGACGATCTTCATTTGCAACATATTCCGAGTCGTACAACTTATGCTATCATCCGAACTGGATAATCTTCTCGACATTCAAGATCAGCATTCGATCAATAATCTCCGAACTTATTCACATGATCAATTCGTTCAAACCCATAATCACATATATTCATCCAACTATCTCAAGTCATAGAGCAACGTATTTCCTCAATTCACGTTGTCTTATTTCTAACACAATCATCGAGCAACATCGATTCTAATCCTTAGGGTCATTCCCAAATATTCGATTCACTTCCATGCACGTGCTAACTTTTGTATACGATTTATATCGAGTTCCTCGATCGAGTCATTCGTTCGTACACCTTAACTTGTTTTTTCGATTCAATCTATCTTTTTTTCCTATCACTTGCATTTCGTACTTGTGCAATTCAAATCTCGTGCGCGTTGTTTTCTTAATTTCGTTCGAATCGACTCGTCCAAATCTTCAAGATCATAACTCACTCAATGATACAATCTAAGGCTTTGCATACATGCGACGCTTACTGATAGACTCATTAGCACCCCGCATCCTCAATCGACCAACATCCCCGAGGCTACCCATACACCACTCAGGGATGAAGTCACTCGACAAATCCTCAAAACTATCATTCAATTTGTAATCGACTACTTCGAATCTTCGTTCGAAATTATTTAATTTCAAGCACACTCTTCTATATCACATCGACGATAACATCGTCGTTCGATAGCATCTCTATCGATAGTCATCCCACTTACTCAATCGGGTCCAACATATTTTTGTCCAACACAATTTGAATCCCGCACCCGACTTTTGCTAAGGTCGACACAATTTGGTGTATGTGTCCAGTCCGACTTAGCCAATCGTGCTTTAATTGAAGTTAACTTTTGTTCAAGAAAATCTTCTTTCGTGAGATTTTTCAAAATATATAGACTTATTGTATATTTCGGTGCATGATCATGGCATGGGGGTGACACATAGCCACCACCCATAGGGTGGCACCTCACATCTCTCTCTCTGTATACACACACACACACACACACACACACACACACGCAAATAACCTCTAGCCTAGTGGTTAAGAGAGATGCATGCGGCCCAAGTGGTCGTAGTTCGAGCCCCAGTGGAGACGAGTTCGCCACAATTACCCATTGCTTCAAAAAGAAAAATACAAACACACACACCCCCTATATATATATATATATATATATATATATATATATATATATATATATATATTTTTCGTCAGTCCTCCGATGTTGCCGGTGCCCCGCACCGCACCGTTAATGGGTTGGCTAAGAGTTGAATATACTCGGATTCGGACTCAGATTTGGATTAAAATATTTGAACCCGATCAAAAATCGGATTGGGCTCGGGTTCATATGTCGGATTATCCGAAGAACCCAAAAAACCCGACTTATATATATATATATATATATATATTTTATATATATATATATATATATATATATATATATATATATATACCATTTCATGGCAAGATCTATGTAGGCCGAAGGATGAGGGAGGAGTCGGGCTTCGCTCCTTACGTACAATGCGCAAAGTTGCTGGTTGGAAGTTAGCTTGGCGCTTTCTTCAACATGACTCTATGTGGGCGGCTTGGTTAAGGAGTCGATATCTTAAAGTGGAGAATTTCTGGACATATCAGCTTACTAACAATGAATCAATCCCTTTCAAACATATCTTGAAGATTAGAGCAGAGATTAGTTCTAAACTAGTACGAATCCTTAAAGACGGAAGGAGTACAGATTTATGGCTAGACCCCTGGCTCTTGCATAAAGGTCTACTGAAGTGGGTCGGGGATCATGCTGTAACGGAAGCCTTCAGGAAGACGAAGGTCGCTTGCTTGCTTGAAGGTTCTACATGGACGATTCGGGGTCACCGGTACGAGAATATGCTGCGGCCACTTATTCCCCATGTTCCCATTGACTCCACCATACCGGCGGATATGTGGGGCTGGAAGGACTCGCCCACGGGAGTGTTCTGCACCCGTACTGCTTCCTCTCAGGCTCGAACCCAGCCGCCAAATGGGAGTTTGTAGATGTTGTTTGGTGTAAGCAAGCCGCACGCAAGTTTCAATTGTGCTTATACAAGCTGACGCGAGGTCGGCTCCTTACTAAGGATAGGCTTGACAGGTTTGGTATTATACACCCCAATAATAGCTGTGTTTTGTGCTGGCAACAAGACGAGACTGCCAGACATCTCTTCTTTGAGTGTGCGGTCGCCAGAGAGACTCTGCGGACGCAGGAGTTGAAGTTAGGAGTTAATCTTCCAAGAGATATGGGGTACGAGGAAGTGGTTAGATTCATCCTGATCGGCAAGCACAGGGGGGCTGGAGTGGTACACTGAAGCAAGAATAAGATTGGCAGCAGCTGTCTGGCACGTTTGGAGAGAGCGAAACGCTCGAGTATTTGAGTGTAAATACAACTCGATTAGAGGGTTGGTCTTTAACATCGAACAAGATGTTTCATGTATGAGGTTGCCAAAGAGCATCAACTAAGTGTATGATTGCTGCTTTTTGATAAATTAATTACCTTTTCCAATATATATATATATATATATATATATACATATATATATATATATATATATGTGTGTGTGTGTGTGTGTGTGTGTGTGTGTGTGTGTGTGTGTGTGAGGGTTCTTATAGATGGCTCGTAGGAAGGGGCCGTCCGCTCCGCTCCTCGCCTCTCCGCCCCACTCCCCGCTTGGGGTCTGGTGGCTGGGCTGGCCGCTTGGGCTGCTCGGCCCGGCGGCGCCCATCGGAGTGTTCGTCCCGTTCGGCGGCTCCCCCTCCTCCCAGGGATGGCCGGGCTCGGCCTGGTCGCCCCCGCCCTGGATGGCCGGTTTCCGCCCGTCTTCTCCTCCTCGGCCGCGTCGCCAACGTCGTCGTCCGCGGCAACGTCGAGCCCGGCGCAGGCGGGCCAGTCCTCCCCCTCCAGCCGTCCCTCCGGGTTCCCCCCAGGCCATCCTTCCTCCGGGGTTGGGTCTAGCGTCAGGCGCTTCTCCGCCGGCTCCGGTTCGCCTCGCTGCACCCTTCTCGGTGTCGCCCCCCCGCCCGGCCAAGGCCACCCGCCTTCAGTGGCCCATCTCGGCCTCGTCCTCTCTCAGCCCCCTGGCGGAGCCATTCGACGGTCCCGGGCTGGCCCCCCCTCTTCGTCTTTCCCGGGTGGCTGACCCCACCCCCGATTCGTCTTCCCCCTGGGTCAACCGTTCATCCTCCTCCGCTCCCGACGGCCAGGGCGAGGCCCTCTCCCTCGCCCTCCCCCCCGCCTCCGCCCATCCAGGCGTTTCCGCCTCCGCCGGAGCTCCTCCGGCTCCAGGCGTCGAGCTAGGGTTCCCCCCGCTCGCCCCTCCAGTCGCTCCTCCAGCTCCGGCGTGGCCCAACTCCATCCACTCCCGGCTCAGCCCGCCTCCCCTGGCCGCTCCCTCCCCGGGACCCTCAGCCCCCTCCGGCAGCGGAGGCTCCTCCTCCTCCTCTCCAGCCTCCGCCTCCGGTTCAGCGGGTGCTCCCCCGCCTCCTGCTTCGGCCCCCCCCCTTGGCGCTCCCCTCCGCCCCGGTTCTTCCCTCGACGGCGGCGCCCCCCTCTGCAAACCCCTCTCTTGGCCGCGTGACTTCCCCTCGTCGACCCCCTCCGTCGGATCCCCCGCTCTCCGGCGATCACTTCGCCACCCGCCGGCTCCTCGACGGTGAGGTCGAGCCCCCGCCCCCCGCCGTCGGTCTCGCCCCCCCCCCCCCACTCCGTCCCCGGCGGTCCTCCCCTGCCCCGCGCTCCGTCCCCGGCGGTCCACTCACGCCCCGCGCTCCTTTCCTCGCCGGATGCCTCGGCTTGCGCGCTGCGCTGGAGGGGCCTTGAGCCGCGCGCCCCGCTCTCGGGCAGAGCATCCGCTCGGGCAGCGCGCCCTCGAGCAGCGCACCCTCGGGCCGCGTGCGTTCCCCCCCTTAGTTCTCGCGCGCTGGGGGACGCGTCAGCATCCCGTTTCAAAGTTCAAAAAAAAATCCGTTTAGATATATATATCCCATCCCTAGGGCCGCGTGCCATCCTATTGGGACTGCGTTCCCACACCCCCCCTAGGGCCTCCCGTTTGCTGTGGTCAACGGACCCAAATCTTTTGCTAATTTGGGTTTCGAAATCTCGATAATCTTCGAAATGTCGTTATATTACGAATTTTCGTTGATTTCGAAATTTCGTAACTTCGAATTCCACTTTTAGGCGTTTTTCACCTTGTTTTTCAGGGCCATTTTGTTTTCTGGCCTCGCACCCGTCTGTAATGCTCTTCTAGAGCCTCTTTCTATTTTCAATAAAATGTTGTTTCTCTTAAATATATATATATATATATATATATATATATATATATATATATATATATATATATATATATATATATATATATGTGTGTGTGTGTGTGTGTGTGTGTGTGTGTGTGTGTGTGTGAGCGGAACAAAAGCTCCCTTAGAAAACCCCCTAAAAACTCGCTCACTCTAATTCGTAATATTAATGTTAATATTAAGGCTTAATTGCTACTTGATACCCTCAACTATTATCGTTTTTCAATTTGGTACCTTAAACTTTTTTTTGTAACAACTTGATACCCGGATATTATTTTGGACAAAAATGCCCCTACCCCTAACCCCCCTCCCCCCTGCTAGCTCCGACCGCAGCTCCCCCCCCACACCCGCCCCCCAGCTCGCTTCAGGCCATCCCCCCCCCCCCCTCTCGCTCCAGCCGTCCGTCCGCTCCCGCCTCTCCCCTAGGGCTCGGCAGCAGGAGGAGGGGGGGCTGGGAAGGGGGGTGCGGGGCGGGAGGCGGGGCAGGGGGTGGCCCGGAAGCGAAAAGGGGGGGGGGGGGTTGGCCGGAAGCGAGGAGGGGGGAGGTTGGCCGAAAGCGAGGAGAGGGGGGGTTCGGCCGGAGCTAGCAGGGGGGGGGGGTAGCTGGAGTGGGGGAGGGGGTGGAGGGAGGGAAGGGATAAGGGCATTTTGGGATTTTTTTAAAATGTTAGGTACTAAGTTGAAAAAAAAATAGTTGAGGTATCAAGTTGTTACGAAAAAAAGTTTAGGGTACCAAGTTGAAAAACGGTAATAGTTGAGAGTATCAAGTAGCAATTAAGCCTAATATTAATGTTAATATTAATGTTAATGTTAATATTAATTTTTTTTATTTTTTATATATTAATGTTAATGTTAATATTAATGTTAATGTTAATATTAATTTTAATGTTAAGTTTAATGTTAATTTTAGTATTTAATGTTAATATTAACATTAAATTACGGATTAGAGTGAGGGAGATTTTTAGGGAGTTTTCTAAGGGAGGCTTTTGATCCGCTTCATATATATATATATATATATATATATATATATATATATATATAATATATATATATATTGGGGGGGGGGGGGGGGGGGGGGGGGAGGGGGGGGTTTCCTCGTTCTTTATTCTTGCATATTTTTTGAAATTGAATGTTTGGATTAGATCAAAATATTGCAATAAAATTTAATTGTTCATGTATCTAAAATGAACGGGCCAAAAAAAAGAAATCGGCAACTGCTATTTGCAAAAAAAAAAAAAAAAAAAAAAGCCCTTAAGAACGAGATTCTCCATTTTTTTTCTGTCTATCTTCTCTCTCTCCATGTCTATATTAATGATGAAGAGGAAAGGAAAGAGGAAAGTCGTATGTTTTGACACCTCAACCTTCATTAAGAGCGTGTCGTGTACACTATATGAATCGTCCATTAAATAATTTGAGTGATCATGGCTAGCTCCAAACTTGTGTGCTTGTTGTGTACTTTATGTATATAGTAGCGAGAAGAAAGGAGAAATTAACCTAAACGCGATGATGGCGACTCGGAAATATTGTCAGCCTTTTGTTATTAGTTTTCCATTACTAGTGTGTGCTTTCTAATAGCAAAAAAGAAAGACTTTAATTATCCACCTAAACACAAAGATGAGATGACGACACATTCCTACTTACTGGAGCAGCTGACAATAAATACACGCACACATAAAGCGTGTGTGCTGTGCTCATACATTTGAACTGGTCTGGTCTTACGCCCACGCAAAAAATGGTTGATGTACATCTAAAAAAATGTTGATTTTATTATGTATCTAAACTTAAAACTTTGTTTTCTTAAAAGTATCATTTTCTTCGGCTTGATAAATATCCAGGAGGGATTCGAATCTGCGCCTTCCACGCCGATAACCTCAACAATTTCGGGTGGAAAGATTTGGCCCATCATACCCCTAGTTTTACACAACCTATCCTAAAGTAGAAATTGAAATTGAAATAGGAGATATAGAACCCCTTATTGGAGATGGCCTAAGTAACTTTACCCCCTTATTTAATAACAAATTTACTTACATCATTCATTTAAACCCATAAAATATTATAATATGTAATATGTTTGACTATAATTATTATTTATGATTATGAAAATGTATTGATCATTTTCCTAACCTATCAAGAGCTGCTTGACAACGATTCTCGATGAAGCAAAACTATTGTATGAGACGGGCTTATCGTACATCCTTCAATGCCAATGGATGACATTGGGATGAGTGCATACACAAATCTTCATGGTTCGCGGGAAGGAAATGAAAGAAAATTGATTCTATGATATTTTCTTTACATTAGGAAATTGCAATTCCAATCAATTTTTTTTCCGTTGTTTGAAAAAATCAAGTAAATTGAGAGAGAAAATGAATCCTTAGAGGAAAAAAATGAATCATTGGATTGGTAGGAGTAACCAGTTTCCTCCTATTTTTTTTGACATCCAAACAAAGAAAATGAATCACTTTCCTTTCCCAATACTTCAATTCCGCAAACCAAACGCGGCCTAATAGATTGTATAGAGGTGTCCGACTCGTTGAATAATTTCTCACGATGAAGAAGTCCAAAAGGAAATGCTGATCAATTTTAGGAATTTAGTTCATGAAGTACCAAGTGTCTTTTCCCAATATTTTCTCCAAAGTTAAGCCGTTATTTACTTTGCATATGACGGGTAAAGAACCTAAACTGGATTGGGTTTAACAAGTCGGATTCAGACCGTGTCAACAATAATATCCATAGCCGGTTTGAAAATAAATTGAGCCCAGCCTCAACCATTTCACAATTGGGTCATGGTCAGGCCCGACTTTTTGTTCGGGCCGGCCTATGGGCTATTGGGTCAAAATAGATTTGGGCTCGACTTTTAGGTACAAATGCATATTTCATGATCATCCCGGATTCCCGGCCCCTCGGATGGATACCGATAAATAGGGTGCAAATCAAGTGATAAATTGCAAGCCCAACTCGACTGTTCTACTCGGCTTCGTTAATGAGCCAAACTTGAACACGGGGAGCTTAGCTCATGGGCTCGAAAAATACTCTTGATTCAACTCAAATCTAGCCCACCATGAGCTTGAATTTCTGATTCCGCCCAAACTTGAACACGGGGAGCTTGGCTCATGGACTCGAAAAATACTCTTGAATCAACTCAAATCTAGCCCACCATGAGCTTGAATTTCTGATTCCGCCCTTGCTTAGAAGTACCTGGCGAAACCCAAGAAGCCTCCAAATCTGTGTCTAGATTTTTAAAATTGTTGTTGTCTGTCACTTGTATGTGCATATGGCCATCAAATTATCCAACCTTTGTATCTTTGTAGATCATTGAATAGGGATCATAGTTTGAGAGGATGGCTCAAGGGATTTTGATTGCTTCAACCCATATATATATATAGAACGAGTTTTAGGGTTGAGGAAGGACTAAACCTCAGAACCACATCAGATACTCAGATGAGGATAAGTTGGTGCATGCCAGGAAGGATTCATGATGGTAGTTCGGGATCGAAAGTCATGTTGCATATAAGAGCATCTCCAACCCTATTGTCTTATTTTGTGTTGTGATTTCTATGTGGCATGAGACACAAGACAATGTCTTTCCTATGTGGCAAGATGATATTCACACACGACAATGAGATAAAAAAGTGTTCTCCAATGCAAAAGTATTGAGAAGACAACAAAAAGTATTTTTCCAACTTCCAAGACAACTCCTCCACTTCTTCATTTTTTTTATAAATATTTCTATTCATAATTGATGATGTGGAGATAAAGTTATTGTGAAGTGCATTGTCTAGATCTAGACAACCAACTTCACATTGTTCTTGCCATGTCATTGTCATGTCAACTTTATAATTTATTCTATATTTGCATTGGAGAATGATTTTTGAAATAAAAGCTTGTCATTCCTATGTGACAACCATTTTTTCTAAACTCACAATAGGGTTGGAGATGCTCTAATTATTGACATGGGAAGTGTAGGCGATCGATGTCCGGGAATCCACTTTCCAACTTGAATAGACTCCGGTATGCAGTGTTCTATCTCTCTATTGCAGGCTTACAACTCGTACATGGCACGACACAATATGAACACGAAAACACAGACACATCATCGACCATGGGGTGTCTAGTGTTTTTTTGGGAGTGTAAATTGTGTCCCGTATGTGTCTGAATATGCAGACACGACAACCATTTTTGGGGGTCAGTGTTTCCTAGCCTATAATATGAACTGTTATGATCATGTGAACTTCCCCTACCTGATGCTTTTGCTCTATATATCTTTGAATAACCAAATATTTTGATTCTTTAGGAAAACAAATCTTACTTTAATTATTGCAGTTTATCAAATTTTCTTCTTTGTAATTATCTGTACTTGATGAGTACAAGATACGAATTAATGCATGTTAGTCCTGTTACCGAAAATTAACTTCATTCATAATACGAGCCACATGCCATCTAATCATAAATGTTTATTATCTTAAATGGTCAAATGTCCAAAATTTCTGGAATTGTGATAAATATTAATTTTTATTTTATTTTTATTTTTATTTTTTTGAAGTGCCCCTTTTTTTTCGGTTTGGCCAATGTCAAGGGAGGATTCGAACTTGTGCATTCTGCATTGGGACCCCGTTGCTACCACTAGGTCACAACCCCACGAACTATATTAATTTCAGTATATGGCAAAGTGCAAGTAACATTATTAAGTAATTTGAACTCGTCTCGGACTTTTCTTGAAAGGCCCATCCAGAAAAAAGAGGATTTAATTGGGTTTGCAGCATTGGACCCATTGACCCTCCTGTTACTGGCTGCTGTGTCGTTGATCGCTCATCAGCACCCCCACCCCAAGTGACCTTTTGAAGATGATTAGATATATACTAATATTAACAATTAAAGAATAAGAAATAATTGGCTAGTTTTTATTTGTATATTAAGACTTTTAGGAAAATAAAATTATTTGTTTTTTCCTCTCTTTTTTGGGATATTTTAGCAAATGTCCCATTACAAATATAGAAAGTATTCTATACCCCCACTTATTTTAAAAAAATAGCAAATGCCTACATTCCTTTGTATACAACATTTTAAAATTTAAGATATATTCCCATTATTTAACCAAAACTTTAATTATTTTACTCATAATGAGAACATTTGTTAGTTTTTAATATGGGGGTGGGGGGTAGATGCTAATTTGCATATTTATAGTTTGGTATACTTGCTAAAATATTTCTTCTTCTTTTTTTCTTCCTCCAGATTTTCCAAATGTTACAGGTTAGGTGTTGGAGATATATAAAATCAGATATTACTTCCGACCTTATTTTCTTCGACACGTAGTTACCAAATATATACTATCAACAAATTGATACAGTATAACTAGACTTATCAATTGGGCCGGGCTGGCATAGTTCGACATGTGTCCATATCGAAAAAATGGTCCATGTGTCGGTCCGGTCCGAATAATTTTGAGCCAAAACTGGCCCGACCCATCATACCGGGACATGTTGGACCTCAAATCTCGGCCCATTAGAGAGGTCCGTCTCGACCCGACACGTCCCCAGGTCCAGGTCCATTCCGACCGAATACCGGCCCGGGCCATCATGGTGGGATCCAGTATATCAAATAAATGTTTCTTCCTCCAGTCACAGATATAAATTTATATAATAGAAAAGGAACTCTTGAAAGTGAATAATAATCTTAATTCTTTATTTGGGAAAAGCTGAATTTTATTCGTGTGCACTGCATTCACAAGAGAAGATTTACTTCTATCACTGGCATCATTGTAAACCAAGTCTACAACCAAATGCTTACAACCTTCTTACAACATCTCTCTTCTCTTCCGCTCTTTACACATGGATCCTATCGGATTTCACCTCCCCTCTCATCCTCATACTACATGGGCTCCATCCGACCCCACCACTTTCTCATCTCCTCCAATCGAAGTCCAACACGTAACGATTAATGTAAAAAAATTGTAAGCATTTGGTTGTAAGCATAGCAAAGCTCATTTCTCCAAGTGAATTAGTAAGATCCGGCACGTATCACCCGTGGACAATCATATTGCTACCGCATGGCCGTTCATCCGGCTAGTATCCAACAACTTCATTATTCATGTTAAAACTAACATGTTATGGAGTTGTGAGTTATTAAGTACTCAAAAACTAACTGGTTATTAGTTGTACATTTGGCACTGTCATATGTCCGTCCCGACCCAAGGCAAGATCCGGTCCAACACGGCCCAAAACCTATTATGTCGTGGGCTATGTGTCGAATTGGACTTAGAAATTTATCATTAGATCCGGTCCGACCTGACTCGCTAAGGACATAGACTTGAGAGGCCCGACCCGACCTACTCAAATTTCGGTCGGTCCGATCCGGCCCGGCCCGGCCCGGCCCAACCCACTTGACAGCTCTAACTATAATAGCAACTTGTACCAACATTTTTTCATAAACATGAACAACACCACACTCACAGTCAAACAGGTTTTGCCATCACCTTTTCTTGATTAATTTATTTATTTTAATTTATTTTAGGAAAGAAATGGAAAGGTGAGCCACCAAATCACATTCAAGCTAGCAAAAATAAAATAAAGGTAGACAAGAGTTGACACCACCAATAATAAACTTGTTAGTGAGTTTGGAGCAAGCCTAACTAGTTGGATACAACATATTTTTTGTGTGCTTAAACCCAAAGAGAAATCATATATTGCTGTCCCACTCAACACTTGCCAAGCTTCTCCAACCTTTAAAACTCTCTTTATTTTTATTTTTTTGGCCACAACAAAGTAGGGAACTACTCTCCCCTCCAATCATAAAACACACCTCTCTCTTTAATTATTTGTAAAAAGAGTTTGTGATACATCTCATTCTCCACCTCTATGTGCCTAATTAAAGGCTATATTTCTTCCTTCTCTCATTCAACAAATGATACGTTCATACATTGAAGGAATTTTACAACACATAATTTTATCTAGGTAAATTATTTATGACAAAATTTTCGTCACTAAATTATTTTCCTTAGATAGGTTGTTAGTGATGAATTTTGGGAAAGTTTTTTGGTGATTGATTATGATCAATGATGGATCTAAGAATTAAGTGAAATGAAATAGATTTGTCACTCGTAACTAAGGCATAATTTTCATGTTGTGAGATCGTATTCATTCCTTCAACAAATATATTATAGGGTTCGGATAAATATATAGCTATTCTAACGAGGAATTTGATATCAACTTAGAGGGTTGACGTGAGATCGACAATGATCATAAATTTTGTATCAAATCTTATACGAAGTTATTATTATTATTTTAATGTTTCATAGTCGACTCTATTCTATTGGGAGGAGAAGACTGATAATGATAATGATTTGGTTATTATGTATGAATATTGAGATTGACAACGTGACATCAATAAAAATTTTGTTATGAAGAAAAGAAGGAGATATTAAGCAAAATGGTGGTCATACTTTCCTATTGTCCATCTTTTCCATGGGGTGTAACTTTTCACAATTGAACCCAAAATGTCTTGGTCTTCTTTTGGACCAACTCCTCGATAATATTTCCCCTCTTTCTTTGACTACGATGGTGGGTATTTAGGCGTTTGAATATTAAAAAAAATGAAGGAAAAAAAAAAAAAAAACTTTATATTTCTTCTTCTTCTTAGTGGCCTGCAGTAAAATAAGACCTGATCTTAAATTGGATCCAATCATCTTCTAATACCCAACAATGTGACATCAACCCTAGATTTAAAGTGTGTATGATTGCATAATGGTGACAATGACATTAGCATCACATATCCCCAAAATAAACCATTTAAGTTATTGATCACTTGAAAGACCTTTTTAAGTGTACATTACCAAATTCTTTCTATTATTTTAATCTTCTGAATGAAGATATGACAAGTTAGGTTTTAAGGTGTGTACTGAGACCGTCGGTAAATTTATTCTTCGTCTTGTCCGATCAAACTCGGACTGGAAGGCCCGAGTCCGGTCAATGGGCAATCCGGTCTGATCCACTCATATAGTCCAGTCCGACACACTCAAAAGAGAATTTGAACTCAGAACCTCATGAAATCTCAAAGTCTTCCCAGCTAACCTCTATGTCAACATTATTTTGTGTTATAAATGTATATAAATATAATATATGCTAAACTTTAAATATATTTTTTAAAAGAAATGTCACGCGGGCCTGGCCGGGTCAAGTCCGGATTTAGTCCGGACCCGGCCCTGGCCGAAGCTAATCGGGTCTTGGCCCGTGCTGGATTTGAAAATTTGATTTTTAAGTCTAACCCGGTCCGGACTCGTAACCGGTATAATGGTAGGGCCCAGCCCATGTCCGATCGAATGCAGTCAAAATTGGGTTGGGCCGGTTCGGACCGACAGAATACACACCTTGAGTTAGGTAGTCGAACTAGCCAGTGACGTGGTGTCAGCGAGAATCTCATGTACAGCATAAAGGCTTTTGTATACGATAGAATTTTAAGGATATAATTTCTGTTATTGTTACAATAGAGATGATTTGAAGGGGGACAAATTTTCAAATAGTAAAATTCCAAAATTTTGGGATAAACGTTTTTTCAGCACTAACATGGATAAAATTTTGCAATATTAGATATTCGCCATATTGTAAGGGTCAAAATTAATTTGGCACTTGAGCTACTTTGGAGTTCAATAATTTGAGTTAATTACATCGAGCTATGTTACATATTCCTGGATCTTATAGTTGAGACTGGCAAGTGTAGTGGCTTTTGAGGAAATTATAGACGTCGACCAAGTGGGACTTGGGGTTCGGATCGGATTAATTGGATTTACAACTAATTGCGAGCATGTGTCCGACCCATGTCTGACCTGTTCCACTGGTGGTCCACGGAATGTGATCCGTTGGGTACACTGGAGGGCTTCATGGAGATGAATATGATCCAAATTTTTTCTTTAGCATTGTTTGCCGGTCCGAAAAAAAAGGACACCTATAAAAACGTTCCACCGGTGGGTCAGCGTTTGTCTGACCCATACTTGCAAGTAAATTAATTTGCGTAAACATGCTTCATGGCTACAGTGCCTCCTGTGCTCTCGCCATACTTGCAAGTAAATTGATCTGCGTAAACATGTTTCATAACTACTATAATACATGTTTTAGCGACAACAACGGATTTTAATGTTGTATCGGTGGATTTCGGTTAAAAAAAATATATGTGATGAGCAAATCCGTATAATTGGTAGGGAGTGTGAGAAATTAATTTTTGAATATATTTTTTAATTTTATCTTCGTTTTCTTTTCTTTTTTTGAAATGTTCGATCTATTGATCTTTCGTCATCCAGCTAAAATCTTATACCTCTTTTTGGTAATCACAAGAGCCACTAGAGTGGGTTTTTTTTTTTTTTTTTTTCTTTCTGTTAGAACTAGATATTTGATAATAATATTTTATATCTCGAGTATTTTGAAAGTTTCGTTGTGTTACGTGGAACAAGCAAACAAGCCCTAATTGAGTACTGTGTCGATGCAAATGTCAAATAGTTTTGTTACTTCTACTTTGTCTTCGAGCATTATGTCAATGATGCAATATATAGTACAGTCATTGGACTTCAATTTCATTAGTTGATGTAGTCTAACCATCTTGTCGATCATTTCTATATACATCGAACTTAAAATATAGGTTTCTTGTAAAAAAAAAAAATTAGCGACATGCCTAGAAGCTTAATAGTTGAAAATGGGAGAATCATTTTCTGTATCTACATAGAAAAAACTGTAGGAAAGAAGTATATGCATCTTAATTACTAGTTACCAAACTATAATTACGATTTCATAAAGGGTACCGTTATTGTCTCTCCTAAAATATCATTCTACACTGCTCATTAATTTTTTTATTAATAAAATTTTAAATATATTCCTGTATTAACATTACTAGTACTCCTAAAATATCATCTTGCACTCCTTCCTCCACGTGCACAAATTAATGTCAAATTTAATGCAGTGATTTGGAATTTGAAACATAAAAAATTGAAGAGTGCAGAATAATATTTTAGGAATGTCAATAACAGCACAAGCTTATTAAATTATTGGAAGTGGCGTGCTTAGGGGTTATGTTTATAAAAATATTTGCATTTTAAAAAAAAAAACCAAGGCCCGTGGACAACGCCACCAAGCCAACCTTGGTCCGGAGGCCGTGAACAACGCCACCCAGCCGCCCCCTGGGAGTGGGGGCTCGAACCCGCACCCTCAACCCCGAGTGCCAGCGGTCTTACCGGTGCGCCACCGCGCCACTGGCTATAAAAATGTTTGCATTTAATTTGCAACTATCGTCTACTCTATAATTACGATCTCATAAATTTTTAATCTTTTAAACTCGACCATGAAAAATCGTTAGATTACGTGCATTTCATGCATTATTTTTTTTAAAGGGTCTAAACAAAAGAAAGTAAAAAATATAAATAGAAAAAAATGTACACTTGTCGTAACCTAATTGTAAGTTCTTATTGTGTGTTTCTACATTTGAACTGTTTACATATCTGGCAGATATTTGCAATGTTACTAATAATACAAAAATATTATTTGGCTTCCAAAATATTTGGATGATGCCATCTTCCATTATGTGACATATGACATGGTTGTTGACATGGCAGCTGACATGACAAAATTTAACATTAAAATTAAAATTCATATTAAATTAACATGATAATTAACATTAACCATAACCTTAACATTAAAAGTAACCTTAACATTAAAATTAACATTAACATTAATATTAAAATTAATCTTAACATTAAAATTAATATTAACATTAATATTAACATTAATATTAATATTAATATTAATATTAATATTAACATTAAAAAAAAATGGATAATTAATGCTGGTTAAAATTTGTCGTGTCAGCTGTTATGTCAACTGTCATGTCAGATACCACATAATAAAAGGTGATATCACCCAAATATTTTGGAAGCTAAATAACATAATTGCTAATAATATAGTCTTTAACTTCATTTCGACGTCCAAAAATATTTACGCTCAAGAAAACTTGAAATGGTACAACTTTTGTTTCTTTGTGAACATCCAAAAGTGATGTGAGGGCTTTGTCTGCAGTGCTACATGGGCCGTTGAATTTGTCCGCAAGCCATATGTTGCTCCTCCTCCCCCCCCCCCCCCCCCCCCCCCCCCCCCCCCCCCCCCACACACACACACACACACACACACACACACACACACACACACACACACCCTTGCGGGTTCTTTAGCAGTTTTCTAAATTTATAGAAGAAAATTTATAGAAAAGCCTAAAAAAAAAATGTTGTATGTCAGAAATTGTTATACAAAAAGTACAAGAAAAATCATTATTGATAATTGAAAATAAGTAAACTACTTTGTAGGAGGTTGTTGCTAACAATATATACAAAGCCACAAGTAACAGTTACAAATCCATAAAATTTGTTACATGATTGATTTTGATCAATCAGTTATCAATAATAATGTTTTGCCGAACTCGGGCGACTCTTGTGGTTATCGAGAAAAGGTATAATAGTCATGGTTGGTTGATGGAAGATCTATGAATTGAGAAACGCGGAAGTATTATTCCTTCCATTTATAAAAATGAGAGAAGTTGAGGATAGTGAACCCAAAAGACACACAACACAGTAATACAAAGTCCCCAACATTACATTGGACATTAAAAAAAAAATTGCTCTCGCAATGTGTTACATACGACAATGACCACCATTATAGGTGGTTTTTCTTCTCAGAATTAGTTACAAGTTAATAATACAAAGACTAATTGTCACGCCCCGCTCCCGTAGGAGCGATCGTCCTCGCTAAGGCGTGATGCCGCACGAGCCTAGATTGCGCTCGTGCAAGACGGGTTCCATAACGGTCGATTTCAGCGGCTGCGACGGGATCGTCGCACAGAAGTCCCAAGCAGAGACATTGAATAATAGCAGCGAAAAATTAGAACAAAACACAAGTTACTCAAAAGATGATCTTTATTGATATTGAAACAAAGATTACAATGGGACGCAAGACCAAGATTACAAGTCTCTCAAGCTCACTCAAGCTCACATTACAAGTCACTCAGCTCCCTCTCGTATCCCAATACATGTCTTGAGCCAGCGGATGCTTTGGAAGGCGACGTCCATACATTATGTCCTGTATAAGTCTTGAATACATGCGGCCGCACGCTTCAAATCGCCAAGAAACTTCGTGCCTTGACGCATCCAAGCGAGCTCCGCGCCACGAGCTTCTACCTGTGCCTGCACATGACACTACAAAAATTTATCAGATTAGCGACGGCTAAATACGTCGCTAACCTCGGTGAAAACGTCGCTAAATAAATTTAGCGACGTTTAAGGCGACGTTTCGGGAACGACGAAAAAAAAATGTGTCGCTAAACGAGAAAACGTCGCAAAACGTCGCTAGGGCGACGTTATTTGGCAACGTGATTAACGTCGCTAATTAGCGACGTAATTTGCGACGTTTATTGGTTGACGATAATTAGCGACGTAAACAGCGACGTTATTGTGTTGTCGCCGTTTGGCGACACTGTTGCGACGATTTGGCGACGACGAGCTGACATCAGATTATGGTGCCACGTGTTGCCACGTCAGCATTTAGCGACACGTTTAGCAACATTTATTAACGTCGCTAATGTTTAGCGACTAATGTTAACGTCGCTAAAAACGTCGCTAAGTTAAAAAAATATAAAAAAAATATGTTCCAGAATGCAAATGGTGCTGGAGCTGGAGCCTGAGCCAAAATACAGAATACGAAATACAAAATACAGAATCCAATCCCTGGGTTCGCAGACCCCTCGGTGGAACACTCAATACCGGCACGCACAATACATTCTAGAATATACAAAAAATATAAAGAAAAAATACTATCCGCAACGAACAATGTCAATATATAATATCCTCAACAAACTAAATCAATATCCGCAAATACGTACAAACTCAGTATCCTCAACGAAAAAACTGAATATCCCCAAATACGTACAAAGTCAAAATACAAAATACAGAATCTAATCCCTGGGTTCGTCGAAAATACAAAAACAAAGATTGACACACAGTTCTAATTCATATGTGCTTTAAGTGTGAGAACGTATGGCTTAGAACATAACCCAAAATTCATTCTAGCATACATTAGTGTGAATCATCTATGTTCTGTACATATGGTGTAGTATACGTTCTTATCGAATCTAGTATCTAGTATCTGAAGAATGTAACAGAATCAAGATGAACTCACATAATGTAATACTAAAATATCATCTACTACTATATAAGATATAGTGATAGGTTGTCGTATCATCATTGCCGAGGGATAAGGGTCGGAGGACAGTCAACATTATCTACGGCTACATAGTTTCTGCCTCGTCAGTCGAATGGCTGCAGGAACTATGTCCTGATCACCATGTCGTACCATAGTTTCTACCTCGCCAGTCGAATTGCTGCATGGACTATATGTCCCGATCACCATGTTACCAATTAACCAACCAACAAAACTACTTGTTACAAATATCGGCACTATATGTCGCGAAACGTCGCTATGACGTCGCTAATAGCGACTAATTTAGCGACGTTAGTATGAACGTCGCTAAATTCTAATTATATTCCCCCACCAATTTATTTCCCCCCATTTTACTCTCTCACTCTCTCTCCTCCCCTCCTCCGGTGCTCTCACTCTCTCCGGCGCTCTCACAGTAATTAAGTGTGAGAACGGATGGCTCAGAACACAATCCAAAATTCATTCTAGCATACATTAGTGTGGATCATTATGTTCTGTACATATGGTGTAGTATATGTTCTTATCGTATCTAGTATCTGAAGAATATAACAGAATCAAGATGAACTCACATAATGTAATACTAAGACATCATCTACTACTATATAAGATATAGTGATAGGTTGTCGTATCATCATTGCCGAGGGATGAGGGTCGGAGGACAGTCAACTTTATCTACGGCTACATAGTTTCTGCCTCGCCAGTCGAATGGCTGCAGGAACTATATCCTGATCACCATGTCGTACCATAGTTTCTGCCTCGCCAGTCGAATGGCTGCAGGGACTATATGTCCCGATCACCATGTTACCAATTAACCAACCAATAAAACTACTTGTTACAAATATCGGCACTATAAGTCACGAAAACGTCGCTAATAGCGACTAATTTAGCGACGTTAGTATGAACGTCGCTAAATTCTAATTATATTCCCCCACCAATTCATTTCCCCCCATTTTACTCTCTCACTCTCTCTCCTCCCTCCTCCGGCGCTCTCACTCTCTCCGGCGCTCTCACAGTACTTAAGTGTGAGAACGGATGGCTCAGAACACAACCCAAAATTTATTCTAGCATACATTAGTGTGGATCATTATGTTCTGTACATATGGTGTAGTATATGTTCTTATCGTATCTAGTATCTGAAGAATGTAACAGAATTAAGATGAACTCACATAATGTAATACTAAGACATCATCTACTACTATATAAGATATAGTGATAGGTTGTCGTATCATCATTGCCGAGGGATGAGGGTCGGAGGACAGTCAACTTTATCTACGGCTACATAGTTTCTGCCTCGCCAGTCGAATGGCTGCAGGGACTATGTCCTGATCACCATGTCGTACCGTAGATTAATGCAAATGGAGTTGGAGCTAGAGCCTGAGCCAAAATACAGAATACAAAATACAAAATCCAATCCCTGGGTTCGCCGACCCCCTCGGTGGAACACTCAACACCGGCACGCACAATACATTCTAGAATATACAATATTAAAGAAAAAATACTATCCGCAACGAACAATGTCAATATATAATATCCGAAAATACGTACAAACTCAGTATCCTCAACGAAAAAACTGAATATCCCCAAATACGTACAAAGTCAAAAATATAGTACAGTCCAAAAATGCAAAAATGAAACTACTGAGCGCCTGGAGCTGGAGCTGGACACGGTGCTGGAGCCGGAGGAGCGCCACCAGATGACGCACAAATACCGCTCGAGTGAGCCAAAGGCATGTAGCCACTTCCCTCCCTCCATTCCCCCTCTTCCTCTCTCATGCTATCAACGTCACAACTTTTCCAGTGTTGCTCCCTCTAATGATGATGAACGCAAAAATCAAAGATGTCACTCCCCGTTTTCGGAATACGTAAATTTTTGATTTTTCATGTATATGGTATCTGGCACCTGTATCTTTATTGCATGTATCCTGTATTTGTAACTGGCCATGGCATGGAACAGTATCTCGTCGCGGATTAGTGTGCCACCCCTTGTCCTTGTCTGGTTGTAGGCGTGGTTCACTGTTTCGATGATAGGATTTCTGAACTGTGTTGTGGTTAGAATTTTATTTAATTAATTTAATTAGTTGTATCATGTAGCAATTAACATGTCATTAGTCACATGGTTAAGAGCATGCTTAAGCTTAGGGTTTCTTTGAGTCAACCCAACCCCTATATATATTCTCTTCCACACTCTCTCTCCTCATTCACTCTTTCATTTATTTTGCTCAAACAACATTTAGGCAAGTACATCTTGCACCAAATAGAGAGATTCTTGCATTTTTTTATTTCTTAATTTTTCTTAGATATTATTTGTCTATATTGTTCTTCTCTTCATTCTCTACAAGTTTAGTTCTTGGAGTTTTTGATTTTAATGGCTAGTTTGATGTAGATCTAAGTTTCTATAACTAGGGTTCTATAGATTTTTATGGTTTTGATCTATCAAATTTGGTTGTTTTCAAAAACTAATGGTCCTATATTGTAGGGAATTCAATTCTACCCAATTTTGACATTTAAAAAGTTAGATTTCGACTTGTTTTGAGGAAGTTATTGTCACTCCCAGTTTTCAGAAATAAGAGTATTTTTGTCATTTTTTATTTTAGAATATTTTTGAAATTATTTATTTATTTATGATATTATTTTGGGGTTATTTGAGTCGGGTTCGAATTTCAGCTCAATCCGACTTGAAACGGGGATCCGTGATAGTTTTGACTCTAGTGGACCCACCCATTGGTTAGGCATGACCTACATAATAATATTTTTGGTTAGTGTGTTAGAGTAAAATTTCATGGATAGGTTTAGTTAATTAGAGCATTTAAAACTAGACTAATTTAGCCTCAACCTAAGCCATTTCCTATTTAATTCAATTAGAGAGAGTGGGGGGTATTTTTGACATTTCAAAATAGGGACAAAACAGCCCATTAGGGCCGGCCACAATAGGAGGAGGGATGAGCCTCTTCTCATTTCATTTTCCCCCCAAATTTTCTCTCTCTTATTTTTCCCAAATTTGAGAGCCACCTCCATTAATTTCTCCACCAAATCCATCATTTCTTTTACCAAATTTTCTTCATTTATCCTCTACTCCATAGTTAGAGGGTGCTAGCCAAGTTTGGGAGGATTCGGAGCTCGTTCGTGTCCTTTTGGAATCTCTACGTGTCGGTGTCGAGTCGGAAGGCTTTTTCCTTTGAATCTCTCTTCCGGAAGGTATAATCTCTCCTCTAATCCACCCCTACGTACATATAGGAATATTTTGAACCCGTAGGAATGACCCCCATGGTTGTATCTCCATTTGTGTCCGTTTCGTGTCCATTTGGAGGTCATAGGAGTGTCCTTGTGTGTAGGTTTGTGTCCTAGTAGAAAGAAACCTATTTGGACACTTGTTTTTATTATAAATATATTGTGGATGATTATTTGGAGGTTAAATCTCAGATTTCTAATAGTTTAGAGGTGTGTTTTCAATGTATCATATCGTATCATATTGGTTTATCTATATATTGTATATATATATGAGTTATATATATTACTCTCTCTCTCTCTCTCTATATATATATATATATATATATATATATATATATATATATATATATATATATATATATATATATATATATATATATATATAATTGTGGCTTATATATATATGAATATATATATGGTGTGTATGTGTGTTTTCATTTGAGTATGGGTAGTTGAGGAATTCGGCCAAGGTGGTGGAGTGATATGTGTTGTGGTGTTAGAGTTGAGTTTGTGATTGTATTGTAGGGAGGGTATATGAGAGTATGTTAGAGAGTTTGATATTGAGTGTGTTAGAGAATTTGATATTGAGAGAGTAAGTTAGAGAGTTAGAGTTGAGAGAATATTAGAGAGTTTGGAGCGTGAATAGAGAGTAGTAGATGAGAGTGTTAGGGAAGGGGGGAAACTGCTATTAATAGCAGCAGTAGCTGCTGAATCAGTCCCCACAAGGGGGGACTGATTTCAGGGGCATGACAGTCCCTAGAAGCAGCAGCTAAGTGCTGCTGTTACAGCAGTATGTAGAGGGGAGGGTGACCCATTTCAGCCCCAATATAAACTCCCACAATCAACCCTTTGTTAGAACCCTTAACCACCCTTACACAGGTCTAATCCAGCCCCAACACACCCCCCCTAAAACCTGATACAAGCATCCTATATAGCTGTCCTTATTCAGTCCTAAACATCCCCATTGGCTGTCCCTAAACCTGTCATTATCTACTACATTTCATCCCCCAAATCCAGCCTTGATAGGTCCCATATCATCCCCATAGTTCAGCTAACTAATTCCCATTTGGATAGCCTTAGGAGCAGTCCCAAACATGTCCTATTATAGCTTCAGTCCAGCCCTTAGTACACCCCAAAACAGTCCCTATCCCAGCTACATTAAATCCTATAATTCAGTCCCATTGACAGTCCTAACATGCCCCACAAATCAGCCATGTATACCCCATGGTTCACCCTACAAATTCAGTCCAATAAGGCCCCAAATACATGTCCATTTATACCCTATGTTAGTCCCAAACTTAGCCCAAAATAGTCCACTATTTAGTCCCATATCAGTCACTTATAGGACCCCAAAACAGCCCCTAAAACCAGCCTACACTTGACACTTAGCAGCCCTCATATGGACAACCAATATCAGTCCATATTTACCCCCATTTTTCAGCCCAATCAGTCATGTTTTGAACCTATATGTGTTTATATATGGGTGTATGAGTCTAGATATGGGTATATAAGTGAGCCTATATATATTGCTAATAGCCTATAGGTGTGAGCATGCGTGTTAGCCTATATGTGACCATATATGAGTGAGTGAGGAGTGAGTGTTGGTGTGTGTGAGTGTTTAGTGAGATGTGAGGATGAGACAAGGGTAAGGTAATGAAGATAGATAACATGTAACCTAAGATGGACTGGATACCTAGAATACCTATATTTCTTGGTAGGTAAACCTTAGATAGGATAGTATCTAGCTACCCTAAGGAGCCTAGGCTAGTATCTTGGGTATTAGCGGGGTTTCCTTTGTATTGGACAAGGTATCGGGATTTACCTTGGTAAGGTAATGTAGGTTTACCTAGAAATAGGGCATTTGAGTCTAGAGTCTAAGAAATGGTTAGAACTTGGTTCCCTTGGTTGGTAATGATCAAATATAGTGCTCCTAGACTAGTTTTGACGTCGGTTGACCATTTTGACCAAAAGTCAACAAAAGTCAACCGAGAGTCAAACTTAGCCTATAAGCGACTAGATTTGACCGAAACCAAACCAGAGTTGACCAGTTGACTGAAAGTCAACAGTTGGTCAACATTAGACTATTTTGACCTAGGTTTGACCTAGAGTTGACCAGAGTTGACCAGAGTTGACCAGGGTTGACCAGTTGACCAAAAGTCAACTGTAAGTCAATATTTGACCCCGTTTGACCTAGTTTGACTTGGATTGACTTTCAGTGACCTAGTATGACCTAGTATAAACCAGTATGACCTAGTGTGACTCAGTTTGACCTAGATTGACCTAGTTTTGACTTAGACTTGCATTCATGACTTAAACCAGTTTCCTTTTTCAGTATAAAACCCTGTTTGACTCATAGTATCTTATTTTAGGTCTGTGATTACTCTGAGCATCTGTTCACCTTATCAGCTCAGGACCACAGGCGAGTACATTCACTGATAGTTTTTATTGTCTTGATATCTATTATATCCGATTTAGTTGTAGTGTCTTACTTGATTCTCGACATGATAGTTCACGGACTAGTATACGTCGGATCCTGTCATGAGATGTTATTCCCGAATTTTCCTTGGTATATTGGTGTGTGATATCCATGTTTTATGTACTTATATAGACATTGATTTGAGAGTGGGCTGATCATCTGCTTTTGAATCCGTGTCATGACGTGCCATGTCCGGATCCATGATACTATTCGGGGATGGGGAAATTATTAGGGGTTATGTGATCAAAGCCTCCCTGTCACTATTTTGCTAGTGCCACCCTCACCTCACGTAGGGTGTAGCAGATACCCCATGTCCATGTTATCCAGGTTGGCCGGCATGACCCTTTCAGATTTTCATGTGATTGTCGGACCAAGTGGATAACCCTACCATGATTCCCTAGCCGATCACATAGCGCTCTAATAATTCAAGTCACCTTTTTATATTTATTTATCCTAGGAGGCTAAGTTCTGTTCGGGAGAAGGGTCACAACCCCGGTCCTTGTTTTGTTTAAGGGTTGTAACTCGGCTTCCGAATAGTTCCTAAGCAATCCTACATATACATTGTCGTCATATTCAGTACTCACATCTATTATACATTTCCTGCTGATTTTACCCTGTATTTCACATATCTTTGTCTTGTATTTTATTATACTGTCTCTTATAGTATTTGTCAATTCATATGGAACTGCTTTTGGTGTTTGTACTTGCTCATTTTTCTGACAGGATACCGTTGACAATTTTACAGATGATTCAGAGGCTGATTGCCCGACCTATTATGGGGACGGGTTAGATGGAGTAGACTTGGACCGTGGCTTGTTAGTAGAGCCACTAGATTTTGCTCACCCTGAGTAGTGTAGTTTAGTTAGGTTTGCCTGGCCTGCGAGCCAGCTAGTACTTTTCAGACTGTAGTATTATATTGTATTCTGTGATGTTATGTTTAGTTTTGGACTTGTGTGTATTTTAAACTTATTTCCTGCTTTCATCTATCCTATTTTTTTTCCTTCCGTGCTATCTACCTTAGTTTTGTTTATGTGATTGAGACTGTATTGCTATGTCACCTCCATTCGGAGTGTATATACTGTACAGGTACCTTTATCTGTTTAGTTTTAGTATTTATAGATGACCTAGACAACGTTCTACCGCCGATGCTACGGCGTAGGCTGGACGTAACCACGTACTCGTGTCCCTAATCAGGGTGCGGATCGTGACACATTTTTATGGTGGCCCATACAGGTCTGTGTCGCAGTTAGTACGATCTCGTAATGGTGCTCGACTTAGAGTGCTAATTACGAGCCTGCGACTAGGACGTAGGATCTAGCGTATGATAGGAGTTACTCAATCACATTTTAGAAAAAACTCTGATCTTTTTGATTACCATGACAACTCTTCATGCATTTGAATTCAATTGTCCTCCCTTGATAATATCTTATCATGTGCCATATTGATCTCTTGGGTTCAATTCATCTTCAGGATGACGGTGACTCGTTCTCAGGCAGCAGGGCCTAATACAGTTCCAGAGAGGTCAGATCCGGGAGGTCTTCCACCTCCGGCTACGGGAGTAGCAGTCGAGAGAGCAGTAGCCTCAGTTCCTGCCCTTCAGACAGGAGTAGCAGCGGCAGTTCCCGGAGGTCTTCCACCTTCAACTGAGGGAGCTGCAGTTCAGGGAGCTGCCACCTCAGTCCCTGCCCTTCAGGCGGGAGCAGCAGCGTCGGTTTCAGGAGGTCTTCCACCTCCAGCAGCGAGACCGTCCATGGCCATTTCTGATATTCTCCCACCGCTGCCTCCGCTACCGACTGATACTCAGGGGGTGATGGCCCTTCTGCAGCAGATGTTGCAGACTCAGAGTGCATATGCAGAGTTGTTACGGCGGACCATGAAGAACTTCCATCAGCTGGCGATGGCAGCAGTAGAGAGGGGTGCATCGGGTACAGTTCATGGAGCATCGGATCAACAGCAGGGTCAGGGGAGGCCCGGTACACACCTTGATTTCAGGAAGATGAACCCGAGGGAGTTCAAGGGTACCGAGGGTATCCTATACGCGAATGACTGGTTGGATGATGTCCAGCAGAGTCTGGAGTTGGCAGAGGTCCCGAGAGGACTTTGGGTGATGTCTGCAGCAAGCCAGTTTTTTGATATAGCGCTGACTTGGTCTCGTACGGATCCGCGTGCGTCAGTGAGGGGTTTGTCTTGGGAGGAATTTAGGAAGCTCTTTAAGGAGAAGTTCTACCCGGATGTAGCCTTGACAGCTTTGGAGGGACAGTTTGCCAGTTTGGTGCAGGAGAACTCGTCGGTAGACGAGTATGCAGCAGAGTTCTTCCGCCTGAGCAGGTTTGCACCCAGTCTGATCCAGGATGAGGGGTGCAAGGCCCGGAAGTTCTGGAGGGGTCTTATACACGCAGTGCGCACTCGTACCTCTAGGAAACGTGACGCGACCTTCAAGCAGATCCTGATGGAGGCGTAGATTGCAGAGGAGGACTTTGGCCTCAAGCCGAAGAGGGGCAGTGACGTTCTCGGAGCTAGCTCGAGTGCGGAGCCGACGAAGCACCCTCATTTCCAGCAGAGACAGATTCAGCAGCAGCAGCCTCAGTTGCAGTTTCAGCAGGCACCGGCGCGTGCCCAACAGCACCAGGGACAGGGCCAAAGGCAGGCTACCCAGTGCACTTTCTGCGGGAAGTAAGGACACACTCGAGAGGTTTGTAGGAAGAGGTTGGGCGTATGCCTATACTGTGGGGCGCCCGACCACCAGCTGAGGGATTGCCACGCTAGTGGAATCCGAAGAGGCCAGGACGGAGTGCAGCAGGCTAGTGGAGGCCAGCAGGGGCGTGCTTTTGCCATGACGGTTGAGCCCACTCAGGCAGTAGCAGAGCAGATAGCAGGTTCCAATATTTCGAATCTCCTTCCCGTATTTGCCTTCTTATAAACTGTCTTGAAATTCGAATCTATCTGTTCTTTGATCGTTGGATGAAAATTGTTCTTGTGAGGTGATTTCCTTCTGAGATAAGTCGTATGGGCTAGATCGCCTCGATTATGAGATTTTAGAATACTCTAGGGTCATGCTAGCAGGCATAGTGAGGACATATGGTCGGATTATGGTCGTATTTCTCGGGTATAGGAATTTAAGGTTTTCGCTGCCAAGCATGCGGTAATGCAAAAATTTTAAATACCATAATTCTAGAGGTATGTACCGTAGTTGAGGACTCTGTGATTATCGTAGCCTTGCTCACTGGCATGACGGAGATTCTGAGTATCATGATAATTGGACAGACGCATACGAATATCAATTTGCATAATTTTTTGTGTTTACCTTATTTTAATTTTTAAGGATGATTCTTTTAAGGTGGATAGACTTATAGCATCTATTTGAGAGTAATTTTAAATTTTAAAATTTTAGTCATTTAAATTCATGCTTTGATTTTTGAGATTTTAAATCATTTTAAATTTTAAGCCATGACTTGTGATTTTGATATCTTACTATTGTTTGGTTTCAAATTTCGAGGACGAAATTCTTTAAGGTGGATAGATTTGTCACTCCCAGTTTTCAGAAACAGGGGTATTTTTATCATTTTTATTTTAGAATATTTTTGAAATTATTTATTTATTTATGATATTATTTTGGGGTTATTTGATTCGGGTTCGAATTTCAGCTCAATCCGACTTGAAACGGGGACCCGGGATAGTTTTGACTCTAGTGGACCCACCCATTGGTTAGGCATGGCCCACATAATAATATTTTTGGTTAGTGTGTTAGAGTAAAATTTCATGGATAGGTTTAGTTAATTAGAGCATTTAAAACTAGACTAATTTAGCCTCAACCTAAGCCATTTCCTATTTAATTCAATTAGAGAGAGTGGGGGGTATTTTTGACATTTCAAAATAGGGACAAAACAGCCCATTAGGGCCGGCCACAATAGGAGGAGGGATGAGCCTCTTCTCATTTCATTTTCCTCCAAATTTTCTCTCTCTTGTTCTTCTCCAAATTTGAGAGCCACCTCCATTGATTTCTCTACCAAATCCATCATTTCTTCCACCAAATCTTCTTCATTTCTCCTCTACTCCATAGTTAGAGGGTGCTAGCCAAGTTTGGGAGGATTCGGAGCTCGTTCGTGTCCTTTTTGAATCTCTACGTGTCGGTGTCGAGTCGGAAGGCTTTTTCCTTTGAATCTCTCTCCCGAAAGGTATAATCTCTCCTCTAATCCACCCCTACATGCATATAGGAATATTTTGAACCCGTAGGAATGACCCCCATGGTTGTATCTCCGTTTGTGTCTGTTTCGTGTCCATTTGGAGGTCATAGGAGTGTCCTTGTGTGTAGGTTTGTGTCCTAGTGGGAAGAAACCTATTTGGACACTTGTTTTTATTATAAATATATTGTGGATGATTATTTGGAGGTTAAATCTCAGATTTCTAATAGTTTAGAGGTGTGTTTTCAATGTATCATATCGTATCATATTGGTTTATCTATATATTGTATATATATATATATGAGTTATATATATATTACTCTCTCTCTCTCTCTCTATATATATATATATATATGTATATATATATATATATATATATATATATATATATATATATATATATATATATATAGTGGCTTATATATATATATATGAATATATATATGGTGTGTATGTGTGTTTTCATTTGAGTATGGGTAGTTGAGGAATTCGGCCAAGGTGGTGGAGTGATATGTGTTGTGGTGTTAGAGTTGAGTTTGTGAATGTATTGTAGGAAGGGTATATGAGAGTATGTTAGAGAGTTTGATATTGAGTGTGTTAGAGAATTTGATATTGAGAGAGTAAGTTAGAGAGTTAGAGTTGAGAGAATATTAGAGAGTTTGGAGAGTGAATAGAGAGTAGTAGATGAGAGTGTTAGGGGAGGGAGGAAACTGCTATTAATAGCAGCAGTAGCTGCTGAATCAGTCCCCACAAGGGGGGACTGATTTCAGGGGCATGACTGCCCCTAGAAGCAGCAGCTAAGTGCTGCTGTTACAGCAGTATGTAGAGGGAAGGGTGACCCATTTCAGCCCCAATATAAACTCCCACAATCAACCCTTTGTTAGCACCCTTAACCACCCTTACACAGGTCTAATCCAGCCCCAACACACCCCCCCCTAAAACCTGATACAAATAGCCTATATAGCTGTCCTTATTCAGTCCTAAACATCCCCATTGGCTGTCCCTAAACCTATCATTATCTACTATATTTTAGCCCCCAAATCCAGCCTTGATAGGTCCTATATCAGCCCCATAGTTCAGCTAACTAATTCCTATTTGGATAGCCTTAGGAGCAGTCCCAAATATGTCCTATTATAGCTTCAGTCTAGCCCTTAGTACACCCCAAAACAGTCCCTATCCCAGCTATATTAAATCCTATAATTCAGTCCCATTGACAGTCCTAACATGCCCCATAAATCAGCCATGTATACCCCATGGTTCACCCTACAAATTCAGTCCAATAAGGCCCCAAATACCTGTCCATTTACACCCCATGTAAGTCCCAAACTTAGCCCAAAACAGTCCACTATTTAGTCCCATATCAGTCCACTTATAGGACCCCAAAACAGCCCCTAAAACCAGCATACACTTGACACTTAGCAGCCCTCATATGGACAACCAATATCAGTCCATATTTACCCCCCTTTTTCAGCCCAATCAGTCATATTTTGAACCTATATGTGTTTATATATGGGTGTATGAGTCTAGATATGGGTATATAAGTGAGCCTATATATATAGCTAATAGCCTATAGGTGTGAGCATGCGTGTTAGCCTATATGTAACCATATATGAGTGAGTGAGGAGTGAGTGTTGGTGTGTGTGAGTGTTCAGTGAGATGTAAGGATGAGATAAGGGTAAGGTAATGAAGATAGATAACATGTAACCTAAGATGGACTGGATACCTAGAATACCTATATTTCTTGGTAGGTAAACCTTAGATAGGATAGTATCTAGCTACCCTAAGGAGCCTAGGCTAGTATCTTAGGTATTAGCGGGGTTTCCTTTGTATTGGACAAGGCATCGGGATTTACCTTGGTAAGGTAATGTAGGTTTACCTAGAAATAGGGCATTTGAGTCTAGAGTCTAAGAAATGGTTAGAACTGTAGAAGCATGGAATTTCATAACCAGAAAGCCCATGTGCCAGACACTACATGCGCTAGCACTCAGACGAAGACCTTCACAGCAAAGTCAATAAGTATAGACATTTGAAGAAGGACTTTTCATTTTATATATAAAAGTCTATTACATGTCTAGAAAAGGTTGTACAAAGGAGAATTTCTACAAAGGAAAGATCCTAAGTCTACAGCCAGCGGCCACCATGTGCCTTCAGATAAGCGCAGCGGCCACCATGCGCCTTCAGATAAGCGCAGCGGCCACCATACGCCTTCAGATAAGCGCAGCGGCCACCATGCGTCTCCAGATAGGCGCAACATCACTATGCGCCTCCATCCAGGCGCATCCCGCCATCTCTTCAGCAGCTCAGTTATGTGCATCCAGTCCAGCTATGTGTATCCAGCCCAGCTATGTGCATCCCTTCAGCCAAATTCTTCCAGCCAGGCTCACCTGGCCGAGCAGAGCCCAGTTATGCGCCGCTCTTCCAGCCAGGATCACCGGATAAGTGCTTCTACAAAGCATTTAACCCTCTGGCTGGAACCAAGGAAGAGAGGAGCACGGCAAAGCTGTGGCCAGGGGAGGCTTCCAAAGCCCAAGGAAGACCGTGATCGAAATCATGGCACAAGGAAGCTCTCAACACAACCAGAGTGGGCGACACCCACTTTGAAGGAAGAGAAAGCCTAGCACCGCCATTCCGATCTACGACTCTTCCCGAACAACGGAGACGAGGCCCGAGCATCCCTATCTTTGGATGCAACAGGCACCTTCCGCCTGCCTCGGAAGCCCTCGACTCCGTCTTTTGGATGTAACAGTCACCTTCAAGTGCATCGAAGACAACACAGCGTCTCATCTTCACCTTCGGGAGCACTTCGTCAACAGAATGCACCCGCATGTTCAAGTTCATATTGGAAGTACGTGAGGGAATGAGAAGCAAATCTTCTCTCTATGCCACTATTTATAGGCCGGGCAGATCAAACCCACGCGCCAAGTGGATGGCCCTCCGAATTTCGTGCAATGAATTTACATTAAATGGATGAACCGGACGCTTCGAATTCAGCCAAACGGCTATTTATAGCACTCGAAGAGCGAGACAGCCGCATCATTAAAAGACATGTCTGATGCGCCAGCAGCGCATCACACGGACACGCCATTCGGCATCAGGCGCATCACACAGACGTGCCCTACAGTACTCGGCGCATTACAGAGGGTGTGCCCCCACACATCTCCATACCGAGTGGAACGCCAACCGACGCGCCCACTCAGCTGTCCATCGAACGTCACAAACATTAAATGCTGAACTGACACCAGAGTTGGCAGCACGCTTCCCAAAGTCTGAACAGTTGACAGCTTTTTCAGAGAACGAAGCGTCGGCAACGTCAGCATCATCATGACTTTATTTCGACGGCTACTGCCACGTGGCCACTCCACCAACAACATGCGCCTCTACGGCCATGCGTCCAAATCAGCATGCGCCTCAAAAGCCATGCGCCCCGGACTGATCTCTGATCCCGAAAGACAGAAGAAAAGTCGCCTGCATGCGCCTCAAAAGCCATGCGCCCCAAATGGTTTGTAACTCCTAAAGGTTATGAGCCGCAGCCTCCTCCTGCGCCCAATCCAAGGCGCAGCCCACCAGATCACTCCTCTCCACCAAATTCGAGATCTTCGAACCATGAGTCGACGACACGTGTCCTTTGACTCAACTCATCCAAGATTTCAGCAACGGAAAGATCTTCTCTCTGCTACGTGCCGGCTCACAACAGCAGTATGAAGAGTTCTCCCCCTCGATCAGGGCGCAGCATCTATGCGCCTCCATCAGCAACCTCCACGTAGCGTCCCCACACCGGCGCATCCTGCATGCGTGCATGAGCAGCCAGCCTGCAAAACTATAAATAGAAGGATCATCTCCTTCACACACAGAGGACACACACAGAGGAGACTCACAACACAGAGAGAATCCACAACAAAGAATCACCGGAGAGGCAGTTCTAGACACTCAACGTCTTCCTCCTCTCTGCAAGCTCCAGCACCCAGAGCAATCAACACCTTCAGAGAACCGATAACCGTCGTCAGCCGGTCAACGGAGTCAACGCATTACCACTCTCTCCATTAGCACTAAGGACCCAGCTTAAACAAAAGTGTACTCCTAGGACTACATCTAAGTCCTATATTGTATCACTGTTCTGTTTGTATTAAAATTTCAATCAAAACAATTTTAATGGCAAACAAGCTGGCGACTCTGCTGGGGAAATAGCGTATTTCTGTACTCCCTTTTTTTTGAAAAATAAAGAAATACACTATCTCTTTTTTTTTGTGATGTGTTCATTTTTGATCTCATAAACTTGATGATTTATGTGGACCTATTATCTTTTGCGCACCTTGATTTTTAGGTACAGATAATAAGTTTGAAGGAACCAACATGTTTGCTCAGAGGTAATGTGGACATGGCAATCATTAGGTTCAAATGATAGAATCTTCCTACTCAGAGGTATTTATGGACGTGGTAGGAATGATCCAAGATCTGCGGGAGCGCTTCGAGTCCAAGAACAGGCAGGAGGAGCGCCAGAAGATGGGCATTCCCCAGCCTTATCCCCTTGAGTGGAACAAGGTGGTTTATCCCCAAAAGTATAAACCACAAACACTCACGCCGTATGACGGAAAGGACTCTCCACGACGGTACCTGACGTACTTCCAGTCACAGACAGGACATCTTCCGAAGGAGGACGCGCTCCTCACCAGCATCTTTGTTGGGGCCCTGAAAGGGGTGGCGTATGACTGGTACTGCAGCCTCCCCGATAATTCCATATCGTCCTTCGACGACCTGACACGCCTCTTCCTCGACCGCTTCTACGACGGTGGGAAGGACATGACGATGGCGTCTCTCATTGAGATACGCCAGAAGGACAAGGAAACGGTTCGGACATTCATCGAACGCTTCCGTCAGGCCTGCTTCAGGCTACCTCCAGGCATGCCAGAGCATGCAATTCTCTCCGCTTGCAGTATGAACATGCTGCCTGCAGTAAAGCTCTGGCTTAACTCTACTCCCCCTCCCGACTGGAGCTCCCTAATCATCGAAGCTGAAGCTGCAGAGAAGAAGGCGGCCAATGCACGTCTTCTGGGTGTTAGCTTCCCCGCATTTGACGATAAGGGGAAAAAGTCCGCAATCAACAACTCCGGACGAGAAACAAAGGGGAAACAGGCATTGACTGTTAATGCCTCGAAGGGCGCATCTGCGCCTACTCAAAAGCCTCCACTGGCACCGAGACCCAAGGAGGTTTATTCATTCAATGATGACGACACCCTGCAACTCTTTGAGATACTGAAGCAGGGTGACAAGATCAAGCTTCCGGACCCGAAGCGGCCCGATGAAGTCGGGAAAGTGGACAACCCGAGGTACTGTCACTACCATCGGTTTGTCGGACACCCGACCAAGGACTGCTACGTCCTCAAAAATTACATCCAGCGCATGATCAATGCGGATGTAATCTCCGTCGACTATGAAGAGAAGACGGTGTCAGCTAATGTGGTGTCACTTCAGTTCGGCACCTTGCCGCCGACTACCACACAAGATGGTGTCATCCCCATCCCTAAGGCGACAATGGAGGTGGTGAACTTGCCACCCACCCGTGACAATGTGAGTGGACTTGTCCCACTCACCACATCTCGAGGAGAGGTCCTCTGGGTTCACCCCGACCTCGTCTCCGAGGTAACTCAACCAGAGGTACGCCCTACCTCCAAAGCAAAAGGCAGGAAGATCAAGTCTTGCCGCACGGTCTCTTCTTCAACGGAAGAGGCGCTTCCTGTGCAGACGCGTGCACAACAGAACTCCCAGCCCGGTGAAGCTGCCGCCGAAGTGGTACCTCCTGGCACCATCCCTGAGGAGGGTCTATCCAAACCCTCAGCAGCCAATAAACAAAAGCAAGTGGAGGCCCGTTTCGACAGACCTTTGCGGAAAGAAAATGCTTCGGGGCTAGCCAAGCCCCACAATTTTGACATTCTGGCACAACTGGCCAGTACTCCTGCACGCTTGTCTTTGTTCGAGCTCCTGCGTCTCTCCAAGGACTCCCGAGAAGCTCTCTGCGAAGCTCTGAAGGATGCCGAATCCTTTCTCAGTCAAATCAAGCAGCCTGAAGACCTTCCAACTACTTGTGCACACTGTCATTGTGTGGATGAAGTTATCCCAAACATAACTTTCACCCAACAAGACATGCTGCTCAAGCATCACCGACATAACCGACCGTTGTATTACACAGGGTACATCGGTTCGGTAAAGGTGAGCAGGATTCAGATCGATCCGGGGTCTTCCCTAAGCATCATTCCAAAGGTGCTGCTATCAAAGCTGGGGATCCCAATGTACCGGCTGGCGCCCTCCAATACGACCATCATTGGCTTCAACGCTAGCAAGAGCGAGCCACTGGGCAAGATCCGGCTGAAGTGTCACATCGGCAGCCTCAAAACTGAGGTGACTTGTTATGTGGTGGATGCCGAGGTCAACTACAACATCTTACTCGGACGACCATGGTTACATGAGTACATGGTGGTGCCCTCCACGCTCCACCAATGCATGAAATATGTATCCGCCAATGGCGTCATCCGGACGGAGTTTGCAGATATCGATCCCTTCAAAGGGATTGAGGCCTACTTCACCGATTCCGACTTGTACAAGCCACTTGACGAGGAGGAAGCCAACGACGTCGATGATGAATCAGAGACGGCAACAGAGCCGGACTTGGAGCCCGAAATGACTCCCGACGCCCCCTTGAAAATCCGATTGAAGGGCAAGCCTCCCCAGAAGGCACCTCCAATGAGCATCAAGCTATCAGGGAAAGCACCGACTCACGAAGCTCCCCTGAAGATACGCTTCAAGGGAAAGCCACCTCAAATAGCGGCTCCCCTGGTGGTAAAATTACAAGGGAAGACGCCACTCATCGGAGGCGCAACCGAGGCACCTCTCAAGGTGCGTCTTAAAGGCAAGCCGTCGCAGTCATCCAAAATGCCGGAGAGGGCTCACATAACCCTCTCAGACCCCAAAGTCAGAGCGGTGGAGGACTCTCCTGATCCGGCCCCAGTGCTTACAGATGAGGAGCTTGGCGAATATATCTCTGCTGATGTAGACGCACCCTCCTTAGACAATGTAATCCCAAGGGATAAAATCTCGCACTTTATCAATAATAGAGTGTCTTTCAATTATTCTTGTCTTCCACACTAGAATGCCATGTATACATTAGACAACGCTCTACAGTCGTTGCAAACACAAATAACGACCGTCCACCATAATCGAGTGGCCCCGTCTCAAGGAGTCTTCATAATCCCCCCACGAAGCCGAGACGAAGGCACCATCATCTCGGGCAAAGTCGAGCGTCATCAGGACCTCCCGTCAATCGAGCCCGAACCTGATACCGGCAGAGTACAAGTCTATCGGTACACGGATACGGCAAAGTGCATCATCCAAAAGATGGGCTACGACCTGAAAAGTAATAAAGGCCTAAACTACGGCAAGGGTCGGCATCTCCCTGTCCGGCTTTCGATGCCCAATGGAAAGCCATAGGATTACTACAATCGGACTCGACGGGGGTTAGGCTATGTCACGCCGCCATCAACTCCAGAGAGTTCAGACGCAGAAGACATTGAACATTCCCACTCGTCTGAAGCATCGACGTGGGATTCCGATACCAGTATCGGATCAGTTTTCAGGAAAGTGCTGTCAGCTAACATGACATCGGCGCAACCTCAGAAAGATGAAGGCGAAGACCAACCGCCGGAACCCTTCGAAGAGGAACCCTGGGCTCAACGCCTAGGAGAACAATGTGAATCTCGTTTTGAGTTACGAGAACCTCCCACCGAAGACGAAGTCGAGCAGATCGACCTCGGGGATGGGTCTTCTTCTAAACCCATCTTTATCAGCAAAAGCTTGGAAGGAGAAGACCGAGAATCTTTAGTCCAACTGGCTAAAGAGTATATTGACGTCTTCGCCTGGAGCTACGAAGACATACCGGGTCTCGATCCACAGATCGCGATGCATAGGTTGAACATCTTACCAGATGCCAAACCTATCAAACAACAACAGCGACGCTTCCGCCCGGACATCATGAATGCCATCGATCAGGAGGTGGACAAGCTCTTGACCAGTGGCTTCATCCGTGAGGAACAACACCCAGACTGGGTAGCCAACGTCGTCCCTGTCACCAAGAAGAACGGGAAGATACGAGTCTGTATCGACTTCAGGGATCTCAACTCTACTTGCCCGAAGGATGAATTCCCGCTCCCAATCACCGATGTAATGATCGACAACACATGTGGCTTTGAACGCATGTCCTTCATGGACGGGTATTCAGGCTACAATCAAATCAAGATGTTTCCCGATGACGCAAGACACACGTCATTCAGGACTCCGAAAGGTGTTTTCTGCTACACAGTAATGCCCTTCGGCTTGAAGAATGCCGGTGCAACATACCAACGGGCGATGAGTACCATCTTCCGTCAACATCTTCGCAAGACAGTTGAGTGTTATGTTGACGACATCGCAGTCAAAAGCCGCCTCAAAAGAGATCACCTACAGGACCTGAGGACGGTCTTTGATCTCATACGAGCACATCAACTCAAAATGAACCCCGCTAAATCCTTTCTGGGGGTTTCTAGCGGCAAATTCTTGGACTTTGTCATCACGGCAAAAGGCATTCATGTCGATCCCGAGAAGACTAAAGCCATCCTCAACATGGACCCTCCGAAGAACCTTCGAGAACTTCGGGGCTTATAGGGACGTCTGGCATACATCCGGAGGTTCATAGCAAACCTCTCCGGTAAAATGTCAACCCTTTACTCAGCTCATGAAGAAGGGAGTCTCTTACGTCTGGACAGAGGAGTGCCAAAAGGCTTTCGACGACATCAAGGCTTACTTGACAAGCCCGCCAGTCCTAGTGGCACCTGTCGTCGGCAAACCATTCCTCCTCTACGTCCGTGCCATGGATCATTCCCTCGGCGCTTTACTGGCTCAAAACAGCGATGCAGGCTACGAGCAAGCAATCTACTACCTCAGTCGAACTCTCATCGGGGTCGAACACCGGTACAACCCCGTTGAAAAGGAGTGCTTGGCTTTGGTGTTTGCCATTCAGAAGACTCGTCATTACGTCTCGGGCCAGACAATTCACGTCATCTCCCGAGTCAATCCACTCAGAGTTCTCATGACGAAGCCAGGGTCATTAAACTCTCGGCTGGCTACATGGGCGATCCTACTAACGCCATACAACATGGTGTTTGTCCCGCAGAAGGCGGTCAAGGGTCAGGCTCTAGCTGACTTTTTAGCTGCACACCCCATCACAGAATCTTCAAAACTCTATGAAGACATCCCGGATGAAGTCCAACAATCAAACGTCACTGAAGGAAGCCCCGTTTGGCGGATGTTCTTCGATGGCGCTTCAAGAACGGGCCCCAACGGCCAAATCATCGCAGGAGTGGGGGTAGTCTTGGTCTCCCCCGATCAGCTGGTCATCCAGCGCACATATTCTCTTTCGAAGCCGTGCTCCAACAATGTTGCTGAGTACAACGCACTCGTCATGGGACTCCAGCTAGCACAACAGCTGGGGGTGGATCATCTGGAAGCCTACGACGACTCGAAACTCGTCGTAAACCAGATTCGGGGGCAATACGAGGTTCGTCATGAAGATTTGATCCCTTACCATGAAGTTGTATTGAACATCATTTCAACCTTCACTGGGTTCTTCATCGAACATGTACCCCGTCTACAAAACTTGGAGGCTGACACTCTTGCTGGCCTCGCAGCCTCATTGGCCGCGCCCCTTGGGACTCAACACTATGTCACGGTAACTGGCCGAGACTTGATTTGTCCCAGAAACAACCTATGTTTGTAAATAGCTCACGCCGTGCCGACAAACACCGATGTTAATGTCCGAGACTGGAGATTCCCGTTCATCGACTTCGCCGTCTACGGAATCCTTCCGGAAGACCCGAAGGAAGCCGTCTCAGTCAGGAGACGCTCTCTTCGATTCTACTACGATACAGCCACTAAAACGCTGTACCGACGCTCCTTCGACGGGCTTCTCCTTCGATGCCTGTCTAACGAAGAAGCAGCCGAAGCTCTTCGAGAAGCTCATGACGGAACTTGCGGAGCTCACCAACCAGGTCCTAAGTTGCAAGATCGACTGCGACGTATGGGCTACTACTGGCCAACCATGGCCGCCGACGCAGTGGAATATGATAAGAAGTGCCATGCATGCCAACTTCATGCAGACTTCATACATACACCGTCTGAACCTCTACATCCTACAGTCGCCTCCTGGCCATTCGAAGCCTGGGACATGGACATTGTTGGACCAATCACCCCTCCTTCATCAAGAGGACATCGTTTCATCCTGGCCATCACCGATTACTTCTCCAAATGGGCGGAAGCAGTCCCACTAGCGGAAGTAAAAAGCTCCAGGGTGGTCAGCTTTATCAAACACCATGTCATTTACCGTTTCGGAGTACCCAGGCGAATCATTCATGAAAATGGTCCCCAGTTCATCAGCCACATTTTCAGCAGGTTCTGTGACAAGAATCGTATTCAAAACGTGGCCTCAACCGCCTACAATCCGGCAGCAAACGGATTGGCCGAGGCGTTCAACAAAACTATCGTCAGGCTGCTCAAAAAGGTCGTGTCATCCAACAAATGCGACTGGGACGAAAAGCTCGGCGAATGTCTTTGGGCCTACCGCACAACGGTACGGATCCCAACAGGCAACACACCATTTTCCCTGGTCTACGGGAGCGAAGCGGTACTGTCTCTCGAGATCCAGATCCCCTCACTCCGAGTAGCGATCACAAACAAACTCACAGAAGAAGACAATCAACGTCGTCGTCTGCGGGAACTGGAGGCACTTGACGAAAAGCGTCTCCTAGCTCAACAACGCATCGAACTTTACCAAGCCCGTATATCACAGGCTTTCAACAAGAAGGTCAAGCAAAGAACTTTCCAAGTTGGCGACCTGGTTTTAGCAGTCAGAAGGCCAATGGTGTTAACTCACAAGACACCAGGGAAGTTCGAGCCCAAATGGGAAGGACCCTTCATCATTGAGACGGTATACTCAAACGGTGCTTACCGCCTCGCCAAACCCAATGGGGACTTGTTCATGATGCCCATCAACGGCAAGTTCCTAAAGAAGTACTATTCTTGACATCCTCCAAGACATGTATTTCCCCAAACAACCTCTTTTCACAAAATCAAACGCTTCCGGAACCCAGCTGTTCCGTGGCATCCTTCCGTAGAAAGATAACCACGTCCACATTACCTCTGAGTTGTCTCTCTACATCCTACAAAGCGGAACCTTACATTTCGTGAGCTTACGCTATCCTTCATGTTTACCACGTCCACATTACCTCTGAGTAAACATCCCGTACAAACAACTCCTGTGTTGTTGTACATTGATCGCAGAACTTCCACGTCCACATTACCTCTGAGTTGTTCAGCGTATCCCCCAGGATCATTCCTACCACGTCCATAAATACCTCTGAGTAGGAAGATTCTATCATTTGAACCTAATGATTGCCATGTCCACATTACCTCTGAGCAAACATGTTGGTTCCTTCAAACTTATTATCTGTACCTAAAAACCAATGTGCGCAAAAGATAATAGGTCCACATAAATCATCAAGTTCATGAGATAAAAAATGAACACATCACAAAAAAAAAGAGATAGTATATTTCTTTATTTTTCAAAAAAAAAGGGAGTACAGAAATACGCTATTTCCCCAGCAAGAGTTGCAAAAACACATAAAAAGAAGAGAAACTACAGTCCCCGATCCTCTCCAGGGTGGGATGAGAGTTCTCTGACTCGGCGTCTCAGGTCGGCAGTGCGAGTTTCCACAGTCGCCTGGACTCGGAGCTCGGCTTCTTGACGCATTAATTCGACAGCCTCAGCGGAAGTTTTACTCTCATACTTTTCATCAAGCTGTCGTCGCTGCTGAGCCAAAGCAAGGGTCCGCTGAGTAAGAGTCGCTTCCTCCTGCTTGAATGCCACGTGTTCAGCCAGGACACGATCAGCTTCTAGTTGAAGTTGGGCCTGCTGGTCTTCAAGATGGCGCATCTGAGCATCAACCTCTGCGATGTTAGCGTCCACCGCAGCCCGCTTCTCCGTCGTCTTCTCCATAGATTGAGACAACTGCTCCGCCGCAGCCTCAGTCCCAGCCACTTCACGCTCCCAACTGCTCACATCGGCCCGATGGGAAGCCTCGATTTCAGCAATCAACTTCCCTATCTCTGCATCTATCAAGGCAGAGAGGTCATTTCGTTGGATGCGCTGCAGTTCCGCGAGCCACTCGTCCAGCTCAATCACCGAAACCTCCAGAATTTCGGCCATATGGTCATGGCCTTGGTGAATACGGATCAGCTCGATACAAGGCATTGCCAAAGCTTTTGCTGTCGCAAAGCTCCCCTTGCCATCCATCACTGCAGATACACCTTTCTCCAGCATTTTGTACACTCCCTCGACGAGGAACTTCACATACTCGTCGGTATCCGCCAGCACCTGCGGCGTCATAGCAGGAGTTGGAGGAGCTACTACAGTTTGCGGACCGGAGGAAGATCTGCCAACCTCGATCTGAGAGGTTTGAACCTCGGCAGCAATAGGCTCTTCATCAACAGGGGCCAGACTGCTAGCCCGAGGAACCGAAGGAACAGAAGGAGCCGGCACATGCGTCGTGATAGTACCCCAAGTGGAAGGAGCAACAGAGGGTTCCACACCCTTACCCTTCTCAAGCCCGGAGAAATCACCGACGTCAACGGCCACCTCTTCTACCCCCGACGTTCTATCAGCATCAGCTACCTCCCCCGGTAAAACGGGGAGATCAACATTTATCTCCTGGCCAGCCCCAGGAGACAAGACCGGCAGAAGGGTCTCATTCTTCTCAAGTCCCCCTACAGGGACAAAATCTGTCGCTACCGCCTGATCGGTAGCCATCTCTATGTCCATGGTTGAAGCCAAGGAAGGATTTGGCAATGATTCAGCCGACCTCCCTTCATCATGACAAGGAGGGGAATCAATCCTCTCCTCTATCCTCACTGCTTCTGCTGCCCCCGCAACAGACTCCCGCAGCTCCGAAGCGATGTCATCGGAAGATGATGAACTCCATTCCTCTTCATCACCAGGAAGCTGTGCACTTGCTAAACCTTCGATATGTGAAGCCTCCGCTGTGGCCTTCGTCACCTCGGAAGCTGCTGCACCCTCAGGTTCCCTCCTGACATAACCCGGGGATACCGGAACCTCTACGATGACAGTATCCTTCGGATCTTCCTCCATGAGAGACATCATTATCGGCGGGATACATACTCCAGACGAGCTCGCCATCTCTTTTCGCCTACTCCCACCCGACTTTGGGGTACGAAGTTTTCTTTTTAGCGGCTCCTACAAAAGAAGATGGGGCCTCGTAAGTAGCGGAACCAAAATCAGATTTAGTAGGATGTCCTTACCTCTTCGGACGCCGAATCCGATGACACCGTCGGTAACGATGCCTTCTTCTGCTTCTTCGACACAAGAGATTCAGCCCCTGTATCTGCACAACGTTTCGATCGATCGCCCGAGGGTTCTGCTTGTGATGCGGAGGGGGCACTCCGTTGACCCACCCCTGACGGACGATGCGACCGGGCCTTCACTGGCGTATCCCCAATCGCTGCTAACTGGGTGCCTGCGATAAGGCTGGTCTCCCTGTCATATCCGGAGGGCGGGGCAGCCATAACACAGTAAAATTTGGCGGCCGAGTAAAGAATGGGCGGCCGCGGATCGGGGACGGGCAACGTAAAACGAGCTCCGGTACATCCGGCATTATAGTAATGCCAAGCTCGTGCACCATCCAACAAACTTCCAACATACCCCAGGGTAATACTGGGGTTATCCAACATCATCTGAGTATAACCAAATTGCCGCGCAAAGCGGCTCGGCAAGTACGGTTCCAGGTAGCACTGATTCCTGTTCCGGTACACCAGATGGGACGACCGGATACTTTGCAACCAGCGGAATCCCCATTGAGGCAGAGTGGTGGTACCTCCGCCCAGGTCCCTTAAATCCTCGTTGGCCTCAAAACCCAAATAGATGGGACCAACTTTGGTGATCTCCCAACCCTGAAGACGGGATAAAACCTTTCTACAAACCGGGACACCAGTATGCGACCAGCTCCTCCGATGGAAACGACGAAGGAATGCATCTCCAGCCTTATAATCTCCTTCCGAGCCTGGGCTCATCACACTGGGATGATGCAGAATCAGCCATCCCATCAAATAGTGAAACGGCAGTTCGGCGCGCGGGAAGTTATTTTTTCTGCCTCTATCATGAATCACATTTCCAGCAAACTCTCGTAAACCTCGCTGCAGGTTACATACCATTGCGGGGAGGAGAGCCAATCGCCGGCCGAAGACCAATTTTACGGCTGGCAGGATTAAGTTTCGAGTCACCCTCTCGACGGCACCGGATCCACCTGCGAACACGCAATCCCGGAGCCATATCATCAGATAGGCGACCAAAACCGCCTTGGATGACATTGGATAAGCAATGTGCCAGAAGTAGCTGTAGGAGCATGCATCTGACTGCTGGTCTTCATTTCCTCGGGGATTCTTCTCCCCTAACGTGCTCATTTCGGACAGCACCTCGCTACGAGAGAGCGCCGGCGGAGTAGCAAACTTCGAAGAATCCTCTTTGTCTTGTCTAAAGACATAATCTCTCCAAGCGGTCACATGGGGCTGCGACCCGCTTTTATCCCTTTTCTGCACATAGTAATGATGACTCGCCACTTCCTTGAAGACGACCGTCATCTCATCAGCTCTGTCCTCCAGGACCTGAAGTTCCGCATTGGTTGGAAAGTACTCTTCATAGGGCTCCGACCCCCAAGGGAGTTTAGACACCTCATACATCTCATGAAGTGCGAGCCCTAACTCCCCTACCGGAGTAAAGAAGGTCCCGGTATGAATATCAAACATCTCCAGGAGTGCGAGGAACATGTGCCTATTAAGGTCAACACCCGCCTGGGTAGCACGGATCGTGGCAGTCAACCCGATCTCTCGGAGCTCAGTCCGAAATCGTGACAAGATCCAGAGCGTCAGTTTATCCCATTTGGAGACGTAATGACACCAACCCTCCACCCGAAACTCTCCTGTCGGGTAGGAGCGTTCCATCAAAAACATACGATGTGTAAAAGTCGAAGCACTATAAGCAAGCGTATCAATGGGTACATCACTGTAGAGGCTCCCAGGACGTAAAGTCCGCCAAGTGTAAGAAGTCCCAGACCGTACAACGGTCAAAGCATCCCTTTGGTCGGAAGTAGAATCAATTTGGATGACACCAGTCACCGCTCCCCCCTGAGAAGGGGTAAGCTCCCAAGACATCCTCCTCTGGGAAACAAGGCGACAGAAGGACGTCAAAGGCCACTGACGTTCAAGTTGCTTAACAGTCATATGCACTCCATTCGCAGTAAAGAACCAGTCCTCCTTGACCTTCAGCACTGACGAGTCAGTAGAAGTGAGACGGTCTCCAAACAGGAACTCAGGCTTCAGGAAGGTCACTTTATCAGATGTGGAAGATTTAATGACTCCACGCTCCATCATCCATTTGAGGAACCAATGCTGCTGTTCACGGATTAGGGTCATTCTCTCAGGAGGCTGATCCAGCATAAGAGCATCTTGAGCAGGGTTTATCACTTCCTCGTTATGCTCTACTCCCATTTGGTTGAAGGCAGCCTCCAAGAAAACTTCACTCAAAAGCGGGATTGCCATTGACACTAGCAAAAGATCAGAAAAAGTCAGAAGAGAACACACAATGTGTCTAAAGGAGAAAACTGCGGCGCATCATCAGGGATTGAACCCATGCGCATGGCCTCGACGCATCATCAGGGTTTGAACCTATGCACGTCAGCAGCATGGCCTCGGCACATCATCAGGGTTTGAACCTACACGCGTCAGCAGTATGGCCTCGGCGCATCATCAGGGTTTGAACCCATGCGCGTCAGCAGTATAGCCTCGGCGCATCACCAGGGTTTAAACCCATGCGCGTCGGCGGGCAAAGACCGCGGCACATCATTAAAGACTCAAGGCCTATGTGCGTTGGCGTACGGACAACGAGACTTACCAACCACCTCCGGCCGAACTTCGACAGGCCGACGGGGAACGACAGCCGCTGCAACTTCCGCGGACTCCTTCGCTTTCTCCTTCCCCTTGCCGGCAGCACCGCGAGGAGTCTTGGGAGCCATTCTCTCGAGGAAGGAGAAGTTAGGGTTTTAAAGAAGAAACTCTAAAGAAGCAGAGGCACAGAGAAGAAGAACCCTTTCTCTCTCCAACTCTTACCTATTTATAGGGCTTGGTCGCACGCGTGAACAGATGACGTGTGATCTCAGCCGTCGCCTCGGGTTCTGTGCAAGGATAGCAGCAAATGAAACCAAAAGATCATCATTAATCTTTTCGGTTACCGAGGCACCATCATCATTAACTGAGAAGAGCATGCGCCCGAACAGGCATGCGCCCAGAAATCATGCGCCCTGACCTCCATGCTTCTTATTCAAAGTATTCCAAAACTTATTCAAAAGTTTTGAAAACTTTGAAGGGGGTCTTGTAGAAGCATGGAATTTCATAACCAGAAAGCCCATGCGCCAGACACTACATGCGCTAGCACTCAGACGAAGAACTTCACAGCAAAGTCAATAAGTATAGACATTTGAAGAAGGACTTTTCATTTTATATATAAAAGTCTATTACATGTCTAGAAAAGGTTGTACAAAGGAGAATTTCTACAAAAGAAAGATCCTAAGTCTACAGCCAGCGGCCACCATGCGCCTTCAGATAAGCGCAGCGGCCATCATGCGCCTTCAGATAAGTGCAGCGGCCACCATACGTCTCCAGATAGGCGCAGCATCACTATGCGCCTCCATCCAGGCGCATCCCGTCATCTCTTCAGCAGCTCAGTTATGTGCATCCAGCCCAGCTATGTGCATCCAGCCCAGCTATGTGCATCCCTTCAGCCAAATTCTTCCAGCCAGGCTCACCTGGCCGAGCAGAGCCCAGTTATGCGCCGCTCTTCCAGCCAGGATCACCGGATAAGTGCTTCCACAAAGCATTTAACCCTCTGGCTGGAACCAAGGAAGAGAGGAGCACGGCAAAGCTGTGGCCAGGGGAGGCTTCCAAAGCCCAAGGAAGACCGTGATCGAAATCATGGCACAAGGAAGCTCTCAACACAACCAGAGTGGGCGACACCCACTTTGAAGGAAGAGAAAGCCTAGCACCGCCATTCCGATCTACGGCTCTTTCCGAACAACGGAGATGAGGCCCGAGCATCCCTATTTTTGGATGCAACAGGCACCTTCCGCCTGCCTCGGAAGCCCTCGACTCCGTCTTTTGGATGTAACATTCACCTTCAAGTGCATCGAAGACAACACAGCGTCTCATCTTCACCCTCGGGAGCACTTCGTCAACAGAATGCACCCGCATGTTCAAGTTCATATTGGAAGTACGTGAGGGAATGAGAAGCAAATCTTCTCTCCATGCCACTATTTATAGGCCGGGCAGATCAAACCCACGCGCCAAGTGGATGGCCCTCCGAATTTCGTGCAATGAATTTACATTAAATGGATGAACCGGACGCTTCGAATTCAGCCAAACGGCTATTTATAGCACTCGAAGAGCGAGACAGCCGCATCATTAAAAGACATGTCCGATGCGCCAGCAGCGCATCACACGGACGCGCCCTTCGGCATCAGGCGCATCACACAGACGTGCCCTACAGTACTCGGTGCATTACAGAGGGTGCGCCCCCACACATCTCCATACCGAGTGGAACGCCAACCGACGCGCCCACTCAGCTGTCCATCGAACGTCACAAACATTAAATGCTGAACTGACACCAGAGTTGGCAGCACGCTTCCCAAAGTCTGAACAGTTGACAGCTTTTTCAGAGAACGAAGCATCGGCAACGTCAGCATCATCATGACTTTATTTCGACGGCTACTGCCACGTGGCCACTCCACCAACAGCATGCACCTCTACGGCCATGCGTCTAAATCAGCATGCGCCTCAAAAGCCATACGTCCCGAACTGATCTCTGATCCCGAAAGACAGAAGGAAAGTCGCCTGCATGCGCCTCAAAAGCTATGCGCCCCAAATGGTTTGTAACTCCTAAAGGTTATGAGCCGCAGCCTCCTCCTGCGCCCAATCCAAGGCGCAGCCCACCAGATCACTCCTCTCCACCAAATCCGAGATCTTCGAACCATGAGTCGACGACACGTGTCCTTTGACTCAACTCATCCAAGATTTCAGCAACGGAAAGATCTTCTCTCTGCTACGTGCCGGCTCACAACAGCAGTATGAAGAGTTCTCCCCCTCGATCAGGGCGCAGCATCCATGCGTCTCCATCAGCAACCTCCACGTGGCGTCCCCACACCGGCGCATCCTGCATGCGCGCATGAGCAGCCAGCCTACAAAACTATAAATAGAAGGATCATCTCCTTCACACACAGAGGACACACACAGAGGAGACTCACAACACAGAGAGAATCCACAACAGAGAATCACCGGAAAGGCAGTTCTAGACACTCAACGTCTTCCTCCTCTCTGCAAGCTCCAGCACCCAGAGCAATCAACACCTTCAGAGAACCGATAACCATCGTCAGCCGGTCAACGGAGTCAACTCATTACCACTCGCTCCATTGGCACTAAGGACCCAGCTTAAACAAAAGTGTACTCCTAGGACTACATCTAAGTCCTATATTGTATCACTGTTCTGTTTGTATTAAAATTTCAATCAAAACAATTTTAATGGCAAATAAGAACTTGGTTTCCTTGGTTGGTAATGATCAAATATAGTGCTCCTAGACTAGTTTTGACGTCGGTTGACCATTTTGACCAAAAGTCAACAAAAGTCAACCGAGAGTCAAACTTAGCCTATAAGCGACTAGATTTGACCGAAACCAAACCAGAGTTGACCAGTTGACTGAAAGTCAATAGTTGGTCAACATTAGACTATTTTGACCTAGGTTTGACCTAGAGTTGACTAGAGTTGACCAGAGTTGACCAGGGTTGACCAGTTGACCAAAAGTCAACTGTAAGTCAACCTTTGACCCCGTTTGACCTAGTTTGACTTGGATTGACTTCCAGTGACCTAGTATGACCTAGTATAAACCAGTATGACCTAGTGTGACTCAGTTTGACCTAGATTGACCTAGTTTTGACTTAGACTTGCATTCATGACTTAAACCAGTTTCCTTTTTCAGTATAAAACCCTGTTTGACTCATAGTATCTTATTTTAGGTCTGTGATTACTCTGAGCGTCTGTTCACCTTATCAGCTCAGGACCACAGGCGAGTATATTCACTGATAGTTTTTATTGTCTTGATATCTACTATATCCGATTCAGTTGTAGTGTCTTACTTGATTCCCGACACGATAGTTCACGGACTAATATACGTCGGATTCTGTCATGAGATATTATTCCCAAATTTTCCTTGGTATATTGGTGTGTGATATCCATGTTTCATGTACTTATATATACATTAATTTGGGAGTGGGCTGCTCACCTGCTTTTGAATCCGTGTCATGACGTGCCATGTCCGGATCCATGATACTATTCGGGGATATGAGAATTATTAGGGGTTATGTGATCAAAGCCTCCCTGTCACTATTTTGCTAGCGCCACCCTCACCTCACGTAGGGTGTAGCAGATACCCCATGTCCATGTTATCCAGGTTGGCCGGCATGACCCTTTCAGATTTTCATGTAATTGTCGGACCAAGTGGATAACCCTACCACGTTTCCCTAGCCGATCACATAGCGCTCTAATAATTCAAGTCACCTTTTTATATTTATTTATCCTAGGAGGCTAAGTTCTATTCGGGAGAAGGGTCACAACCCCGGTCCTTGTTTGGTTTAAGGGTTGTAACTCGGCTTCCGAATAGTTCCTAAGCAATCCTACATATATATTGTCGTCATATTCAGTACTCACATCTATTATACATTTCCTGCTGATTTTACCCTATATTTCACATATCTTTGTCTTGTATTTCATTACACTGTCTCTTATAGTATTTGTCAATTCATATGGAACTGCTGTTGGTGTTTGTACTTGTTTATTTTTCTGACATGATACCGTTGACAATTTTACAGATGATTCAGAGGCTGATTGCCCGACCTATTATGGGGACGGGTTAGATAGAGTAGACTTGGACCGTGGCTTGTTAGTAGAGCCACTAGATTTTGCTCACCCTGAGTAGTGTAGTTTAGTTAGGTTTGCCTGGCCTGCGAGCCAGCTAGTACTTTTCAGACTGTAGTATTATATTATATTCTGTGATGTTACGTTTAGTTTTGGACTTGTGTGGATTTTAAACTTATTTCCTGCTTTCATCTATCCTATTTTTTTTCCTTCCGTGCTATCTACCTTAGTTTTGTTTATGTGATTGAGACTGTATTGCTATGTCACCTCCATTCGGAGTGTATATACTGTACAGGTACCTTTATCTGTTTAGTTGTAGTATTTATAGATGACCTAGACAACGTTCTACCGTCGATGCTGCGGCGTAGGCTGGACGTAACCACGTATTTGTGCCCCTAATCAGGGTACGGGTCGTGACAGTTTTGGCCAAAATAATATTTGAGCATTTTCTATGTCATCTGCCCTGGTTTTGGCAGGGACGATGAATAGTGCCGCATGAATAGTACCATAGCCGCATAAGATGAATAGTGACGCAGGAATGAATAGTGCTGCAGCCGCATGAGATGAATAGTGCCGCATGAATGAATAGTGCCGCAGCCGCATGAGATGAATAGTGTCGTAGCCGCATGAGATGAATAGTGCCGCAGGAATGAATAGTACCGCAGCCGCATGAGATGAATAGTGCCACAGGAATGAATAGTGCCGCAGCCGCATGAGATGAATAGTACCACAGCCGCATGAGATGAATAGTACCGCATGATGAATAGTGCTGTATGGCTTGAATAGTGCCGCATCGTGCCTATTTTGGCTATTTTATGTCCTATTTGACTGATTTGTGGCCAGAATTTCTTCCAACTCCCAACGTAAAAGTTGTAGATCTTTGTATTGGCTTCAAGGGTCCTCATGTCTCACTTTAACCAGAATTCATATGTGACTTTTATGTCACGAGGAGTCCGAGTGACTTCCTGACTTGACCATGTTCCTGACCTGATTACCTGTATACGTGCTGGTACATGTTCTAAGTGTGTATTGAGATACAATATTAGTATACACTGCGGTGCCATTTAATGAGTGTACTGAGGTGTGACTCTACATGTTAAGTGATCATTCGTGTTATATGTCAATACATGTGTACCTTCCAGTACAGTCATGGTAATTGGTCAGTAATAGTATCGTGGTATAATGATTGATGTTTGATGCATTACACTAAGCATGGATCTAGATTTGGGACTCCTTGAACCGATGTGGATTTATACTTAGGGTACACGTACTATGGTACGACATATATGAGGATGACCATGTGACCACGACATGTAATTCCATTATCAAGATAGGGTTAATCTAAGCAACTTAATTTGGTAGATGCATTGGGTGGGAATGGAATCCCGAGATCGTGCCATACTAGCCACCCTAGGTCCAGCCATGGCGTGTCGGGTTGGCCACCACGGATACAGTTTCATCTGCTTATAGTGGATGACTATATTCGACTCCTACGTACTATGTGTTAAATATTTTAGCACGGTGGCCTTGCGGGGGACCGGTGCATAATCAAAGTGCTATGTGTATATGTATATTATATGGTTTGGCTAGCCCTGCTGGGTTGACACGAACTGAGGATTCCTATATATGCATTACTGGGATAACCCAGGCAAATCATAGAAAGTCGTGGGATTGATTGGACGCTTGTAAGCTGACTTATTTGCGATATGTTTTCTTCTGTTAGTAACTGAGAAACATGGACTATCGTGGTGCGTGGTCCAACCCATGTCCTTGTTTGGTTGTTGGGTTGGACTATTGTGCTGTGATAGGCTATGGACTGAAGTTGCGAATTAGAAGCCCTTCACTTGCCCATGGTTATAGGATATATCTTATCTCGGCATGATATTGGCACCGTTTGTCCTTGTTTGGTTGTAAGGGTGTCGTATTGTCTCGATGATATGGTATAAGCCTATAACTCGTGAATCAGGTCTTATTATTATGCTTGGGTTTTATCTCACTCTTTTGTGCTCCCTTGTGGTACTTGCTATTCGGGGCCTGACCCCGCTGGTTTTGTTTGGCCAGATCTCGTAGCAGCTCCAGAGGATCCAGACTTCCTCCCCGACGTTAATGGTGCATACTAGGAGCATGGCTGGCGGGGGACTCGAGTGGGTTTCTTCTCCACCACTCTAGTATCTTTACTTATGTTATGGTATTTAGCCACCGGCACCTGTTAGCCGGCTAATCTGAATATTTTATCTTTGCATAATTTATAATTAAATCAGACTGCAGCTGAATACAATTATGTACCTATGACTCTCTGGGCTAGCTAACTTATAAAGCTGATCCCCATGATCATTTTGATGATGCGTCGGGGACGCCTTACTGCTTTATCTTATATGATCATTATTTATCGCTTCTTGTTTGATTGATTGAGACCTAGATGCTCTGTGAGACCATAGGAGACTTGATTGTAGCATGCACCCCTTGTCTTTTGACAGCCACGATCGCCGTATGACGTTTATATACCTCATATGGAGTAGCTGGCCTAGTCCGTTGTCACGTACCGATCCCGTAGGAGCGGTCGTCCTCGCTAAGGCGTGATGCCGCACGAGCCTAGATTGCGCTCATGCAAGGCGGGTTCCATAAAGACCGATTTCAGCGGCTGCGATGGGGTCGTCGCACAGAAGTCCCAGCAGAGACATTGAATAATAGCAGCAAAAATTAAGAACAAATACAAGTTACTCAAAGAAACTCTTTATTGATATTGAAACAACGGTTACATTGGGGGCGCAAGGCCAAGATTACAATCACTCAAGCTCACTCTTCTCATATTTTACAAGTTCACTCAGCTCTCTCTCATCTCTCAATACATGTCTCGAGCCAGCGAATGCTTCGGGCGACGTCCATACATTATGTCCCGTATAAGTCTTTACTCCATGCGGCCGCACGCTTCGAATCGCCAAGGAACTCCATGCCTCGACGCATCCAAGCTAGCTCCGTGCCACGAGCTTCTACCTGTGCCTGCACATGTAAACTATGTGGGTGTCAGTACTCAACTGTACTGGTGGAATGAGCTCCTCGCCCACCCATACAAACCCGACACGTTTGATTTACTTTTGTGCAACTTAGTCCCCTTTATGATTGTCTTTCTACTCTTGCCTTAGGATCAGTTTTAGGACCGACGCCTTGGCCTATTCTGTGTCTCTAGACTATTTCGTGCTTGCAACGACAACGTTAACTCATACCTTGCCTCAAGACCCTTCTCGTGCCAACAATGTTAACCTATCGAGTCGTGTTTGCCTTACGACTTAAAATCAGAGACGCAACTACGCGATGAAACTCTATTTTTCTGTGTGACCGTGCTACAAACCCTTGCTGAGGTCGTGCATCGTAATTCAGTGAGACTTAACCATATCGCCGCCTCGCGGCCCTTGCTGCTTTGATCACCAACTGACCTATCCAACTTGTGAACTAAGGGTTACTCGACCAACTTTGCCTTGCGGCGGTTTTCTAACTTAAACTCAAACAACTCAACCATAACCATGCAACTTATATGCCGACAATATAAGACTCGATGCCACATCTCGTGCCGAAGCACGGTATCTTTGTTGCAGCCAAATCTTTGGCCCAAACATTGTCTTCTGACCGAGCACGCATTCGACTCGACTCTTGATTCACTTTACCTAATACTCGACTCAGTCCAAAGGTATCTACGCGGATCGCCGCCCATGCCGACTCATCTATATGAGGTCACTAGCATAACAAGCTATACCTGGACACGTAGCTTGCGGTCGGCCGGGACCCTTCTAGTACAAGGTAGCTAGCCCCCTGGAAGTCCCCGACTGACCCGGTGCTATCGAGCTAGCACAGCTACCACCGTGTTTCCTTACTTGGCCGAAACGGTCCCATGGCCTTGGGTTGCCGTTACGGGGAAATCTACCTTGTCGACAAGTTGTCCAATGACCATGCAAGACCCTTCACTCAAACTGACGTCTCACACAGTCATTGTACTCTCAGTATTATCATTTTTTTCCATAACCAATTCAAGTCTTCTATCCTTGAGACCCCTCAAGGATCCCTCGACGACCTACGGTCGCGAGCATTCTTTCCATGTTACCATATCATTTCATTCAACTCAATGCCTATTCGATAGTCCTCTCTCCAAAACTCATTAAATCAACCGTGGTTCATGCCTTAAATACTAAGTCCGTGCATCGTGCCTTAGGCCCATCGTGCTTTATGCGACACTATCGCCCAACTCATACTCCCTACGGCTAGTTTGAAAACCGTAGGACTTCGTGGCTATATTCAGCCGTAGAACTCATAGGACCGTGCTTGGAATGTCTTAGGTCGACCACCATCACTTTGCCTAACTTCACCAAGCCTACAACTTAACTCAAGGGATGAGCAAAGGCTATGCCAAGCCTTGCATCATGGAAGCGTGCATGCTTTATCGAGCATTTACGCGGGCGACACCTATGACTTAGGCTACGTTCATAACTTTGCCTACTCAACCAACTTTCCTTCTCCCAAGCCATGGGACGAAGGATCGAGTGTCATTTTCAAAGCACGCCGTGCACCAACTCTAAGCCGACCGTTGGACCTTTCCATATCCTATCTCAATTCATTCCGTCGGGATTTTTCCCTTTAACTATGTGGATTCATCTCTTTTATTATTAAGCCTACTTGTGCAAGTTGAAAACATACGATTTATTATGTGAAGGCTAAGATGAGGCAAGTTCACCGAAACTACCCCACCTGAGTGAGCGGTCGCCTCGATCGAGCGATGTCTCCGAGTAGCCGTTGCAAGGCTAAGTCCGAACGCCGTTGGCGTTTCGATTCCTCCGATTGACTGAGCGGGATGGGGCACTACATCATACACCACTCAGAAAAAGTTTCGTCCTCGAAACTAACTGAGTACACTTATCGACTTATCACTTTACTCAACATTCAAGAACTTTCGCACACAATTCTCCTATGCCTTACTCAAATCCGAGCTACGCTCGTGCTACCCTCAATCCTTTCTTCAAAACTTACGATCTCAAAATCCTTGATACTTCCCCGTTCCTCAAATCTCACTTGAATTCAACGTATCACTTAGTATGGATCGTGCACATATCTTAGGCGTCCCCAAAATACATGCATTTCAACCAAGCCTCGTGATAGCGAATCCCGCTATCACCACTCGAGTCGGATCGTGCACGCATTCAAGCGTCCTTGATATAGATGTATGTCAACCGAGCCTCATGAGTGGTGCCTTCACCATTCCTATCGCTCCGCACCGGAATGTCTGCCTAACCACTAGGCTATGTCTTTCCGTCAGTATTGGAATCATAGTTCCCAAACAACGATATCAATACTGACCCCATCCTAAGGTCAAACCAAGTTGATAGTACGAGGTTTTCTATCCAAGCTTGCATCACTCCGATTTCTAAACATCGAGCATCGATTTCCTACGCACATCCCAATATTTCGTCGCACGGGGTCCGAGTCATTCAGCAAAGCCATCCTATGACAACTTACGTCTCAACCAATTCCTTAACATATCAATCTCACTCGTTCAACAAGCCATTTCGCATAGTCAATCCCATCGAACACGTTCGATATAGTTCGCCTATCAATCTCTTTAAGTCAAGCACGCTACGACACAATCCATCGCTAAACCATAATTCACATTTCATATTCCCTAAGTCATTCATCCCAACTCACGTATTCGATCATAAGGTCGTCTAGCTTAACAATATGTTGCGCCCCGATCTCACGCAATTCAGATTATCCACGGTAGGCATGAATCACCATGCACGCTCCTGCGGGATAGTCATTCTCATCGGGACGTAACTCTTATTTTGTGTCTAGACTAATTCATTCTCGATGCACGGATTGGACCTACTCAATCCTCAAGTATTTTATTCATCAATCGCAAGTCCTAACATCTTTATATTTTCCTTCGCATCAAACCGACAAGTCAAGACGATCAAAGTTGCCGCATCCTAATTTTTCGAGTTAGATCACTCCCGCGACATGAATCACCATGTCAGCGCTCACGCAGAACGATCGCCTCAAATCTGACGCAACGCATGTACGATGCTAGATTTGCGCTCGCACAAGACAAGATTGTCGACGTTGTGGTTGTCAACGTAGCCATCAAGACGCGATCATTTTCCTTCGGCATTCATCTTAATCAAAATCCTAAGTATAGCATCCAACCGAACAATAACACTTGCACGATCGTCATTCACCGAGTTAGAGTACCCCCGAGTTATCGTATAGCGATTCTTTGATACGCCTCAATACCATCGACTATATGCGTAACCTGACGATCTTCGTTTGCAACGAATTTCGAGTCGTACGAACGATGCTATCGTCCGACTGGATAGTCTCCCCGACATTCAAATTCAAGTTCGATCATTATCCCTCGAATCATTCACAACATCAATTTCCTCAAACCCAAATTCACGTATTGTTCATCCGTCTATCTTTAAGTCGTATTTTTCCTCAATTCGCAATATTCCTTGCTAACTCAAATTATCGAGCAACATTCAATCCAATCCTTAGAGTCATTGCGTAACTTCAAAACTCAAACTTTTCATGCACGCTATCTCTCGATCGTGCTAACTTTCGTATACGATTCTCAACGATTTCCTCGAATAAGTCATCCTTTTGTACACCTTAACTTTTCTCTCGATTTGATTTCACCTACTCAATCATTATCGTGTTTCATACTTCGCACAATCCTCAATCTCGTGCATGTTCCGTGCGCGTCATTTCTAATCTGTTTGAATTAACACGTCAAACTTCAGGGCTAAATTTATTCAATGATACTCACTCTACGACTTTGCATAACGCGACGCTTGCTGATAGACTCACCGATACCCGCATCCTCAATCGACCGATCGACATCCCTGAGGCTATCGCATACACCACTCAGGGATGAAGTCATTCAACAAATCCTCAAAACTATCGTTCGATTCACAATCTACTTCCTCGAATTTCTCTCCGAACGATTCCTTAAATTTCATGCACGCTCACCTTATATCGCACCGACGATATCGCCGTTCGATAGCCCCCCTATCGATAGTCATCCCATTTACTCTATCGAGTTCAACTTATTCTTGCTCGACACTATTCAATTCCCGCACTCGACTTTTCTAAGGTCGACGCAACTTTGGTGTATATGCCCCGCCCGACTTAGCCAATCGTGCTTACGTGAACCATCTTTTTGTTTTATCAAAAACTGTTCTCCTACATTTTACAAAATAGATAGACTTATTGTATGGATATCCCGTGGGACGATTGAGAGAGAGCGCACCAACGATATCAACTTTGCAGAAGCAACAAAGTTTGCGGAAACACGAAGTTAAATAATTCAATCGATAGTCCAAGGACGTAAAGCCATGCTCTGATACCATTATGTCACGCCCCGCTCCCGTAGGAGCGATCGTCCTCGCTAAGGCGTGATGCCGCACGAGCCTAGATTGCGCTCGTGCAAGGCGGGTTCCATAATGGCCGATTTTAGCGGCTGTGACGGGGTCGTCGGACAGAAGTCCCAAGCAGAGACATTGAATAATAGCAGCGGAAATTAAGAACAAATACAAGTTATTCAAAGAAACTCTTTGTTGATATTGAAACAACGATTACATTGGAGGCGTAAGGCCAAGATTACAATCACTCAAGCTCACTCTTCTCATATTTTACAAGTTCACTCAGCTCTCTCTCATCTCTCAATACATGTCTCGAGCCAGCGGATGCTTCGGAATGCGACGTCCATACATTATGTCCCGTATAAGTCTTTACTCCATGCGGCCGCACGCTTCGAATTGCCAAGGAACTCCGTGCCTCGATGCATCCAAGCGAGCTCCGCGCCACGAGCTTCTACCTGTGCCTGCACATGTAAACTATATGGGTGTCAGTACTCAACTGTACTGGTGGAATGAGCTCCTCACCCACCCATACAAACCCGACACGTTTGATTTACTTTTGTGCAACTTAGTCCCCTTTATGATTGTCTTTCTACTCTTGCCTTAGGATCAGTTTTAGGACCGACGCCTTGGCCTATTCCGTGTCTCTAGACCATCTCGTGCTTGCAACGACAACGTTAACTCATACCTTGCCTCAAGACCCTTCTCGTGCCAACAACGTTAACCTATCGAGTCGTGTTTGCCTTACGGCTTAAAATCAGAGATGCAACTATGCGATGAAGCTCCATTTTTTCGTATGACCGTGCTACAAACCCTTGTTGAGGCCGTGCCTCGCAATTCAGTGAGACTTAACCATATCGCCGCCTCGCGGTCCTTGCTGCTTTGATCACCAACTGACCCATCCAACTTGTGAACTAAGGGTTACTCGATCAACTTTGCCTTGCGGCGGTTTCCTGACTTAAACTCAAACAACTCAACCATAACCATGCAACTTATATGCCGACAACATAAGACTCGACGCCACATCTCGTGCCGAAGCACTGTATCTTTGTTGCAGCCAAATCTTAGGCCCAAACATTGTCTTCTGACCGAGCACGCATTCGACTCGACTCTTGATTCACTTCACCTAATACTCGACTCAGTCCAAAGGCATCTATGCGGATCGCCGCCCATGCCGACTCATCTATATGAGGTCACTAGCATAACAAGCTATACCTGGACACGTAGCTTGCGGTCGGTCGGGACCCTTCCAGCGCAAGGTAGCTAGTCCCCTGGAAGTCCCCGACTGACCCGGTGCTATCGAGCTAGCACAGCTACCACCCGTGTTTCCTTACTTGGCCGAAACGGTCCCATGGCCCTGGGTTGCCGTTACGTGGAAACTCTACCTTGTCGATAAGTTGTCCAATGACCATGCAAGACCCTTCACTCAAACTGACGTCTCACACAGTCATTGTACTCTCAGTATTATCATCTCTTTCCACAACCAAGTTCAAGTTTTCTATCCTTGAGACCCTTCAAGGACCCCTCGATGACCCACGATCGCGAGCATTCTTTCCATGTTACCATATCATTTCATTCAACTCAATGCCTATTCGATAGTCCTCTCTCCAAAAACTCATTAAATCAACCGTGGTTCATGCCTTAAACACTAAGTCCGTACATCGTACCTTAGGCCCATCGTACTTTACGTGACACTATCGCCCAACTCATACTCCCTACGACTAGTTTGAAAACCGTAGGACTTCGTGGCTATATTCAGCCGTAGAACTCATAGGACCGTGCTTGGAATGTCTTAGGTCGACCACCATCACTTTGCCTAACTTAACCAAGCCTACAACTTAACTCAAGGGATGAGCAAAGGCTATGCCAAGCCTTGCATCATGGAAGCGTGCATGCTTTATCGAGCATTTACGCGGGCGACGCCTATGACTTAGGCTACGTTCATAACTTTGCCTACTCAACCAACTTTCCTTCTCCCAAGCCACGGGACGAAGGATCGAGTGTCATTTTCAAAGCACGCCGTGCACCAACTCTAAGCCGACCGTTGGACTTTCCATATTCTATCTCAATTCGACCCGTCGGGATTTCTCCCTTTAACTATGTGGATTCATCTCTTTTATTATTAAGCCTACTTGTGCAAGTTGAAAACATGCGATTTATTATGTGAAGGCTAAGATGAGGCAAGTTCACCGAAACTACCCCACCTGAGCGAGCGGTCGCCTCGACCGAGCGATGTCTCCGAGTAGCCGTTGCAAAGCTAAGTCCGAACGCCGTCGGCGTTTCGATTCCTCCGATTGACTGAGCGGGACGGGGCACTACATCCGTCTCCGTATTTTTGTACTGGGGCGTGACAAGGTTTTATTGGTGGCCCATGCAGGTCTGTTTTTCAGACTTGTGGGGTGTTGCGATTATAGGAGTCTCAATCAAAATATATCCCCCTTGATCTCCTGATTCGTCTTCTCTTTCTCTCACCTTGATTGCTAACTTGATTATCATCCTCGATTCCTTCCCGTCCTGACTTTTGATACCTTGTATCCTTTCCTTTAGGGGCACCTCATTCTCGGCTATTGGAGGAGCCGGCATGGAAGAGAATCCAGTAGAACAGGGACCAGTTGGAGATCAGCAAGGGGTAGCCCCTCTACCTGGACAGATTCACATCGAGAATATTATCGAGCATGAGCCAGTTGAGCCACAATGGACATAGGTTCCCGTACCTCCAGTGATGCCGGTAGTACCAGTAACACTAGACGTGCCGACACTATTCCAGATTATCAGAGGGTTATTAGAGACCCAGCAACACCAGACGGCAGCCCAACAGCAACAACATACCCAGCAGCAAGAACAGAATGTATTACTGAATCAGGGGTTACAGTTAGCTCTTAAGAGGAGCGTCATGAATGACTCGGGAGCTTCGGAAAGGTTTTATCGACTTAACCCGAGGTACTTTGATGGCACGGAGGACGCTATCACGGCGGATGCTTGGCTTCAGGATATTGAGGCCATATTGACGGCAGCAAAGGTTCCAGCAGAAGAGAAGGTTGACCAAGTCAGGTTATTGCTTCAGGATCTCGCCCACGACTGGTGGGCATCAGAAGAGGTTGGAATGAGGCGTCTTGTTCCTTGGGATAGCTTCAGTACCAGTTTCAAGACCAAGTACTTTGGCGTGGTAGCTCGGTATGAGCTTCAGCAGAGATTTATTAGCCTCAAGCAGGCTGGTAGGACGGTAGATGGTTATGCAGCGGAGTTCTGCAGGTTAAGTAGGTTTGCTCAGACGATGGTGGCGACAGAGCCAGAGAGAGCAATGAGGTTCCAGCAGGGACTTCACTTAGAGATTTTGCAGCTGGTCGAGGGACACGACTATCAGACATTTGATGCAGTATTGATGGTGGCTCGGAGGCACGAGCTTACAATTCAAAGGTTATCAGCAAGGACTGGAGGACAGAAAAGGTCTCATATTCAGAGTACGGGAGGAGGAAGAGCAGTACCTCGGACGTCAGCACCAGCGCCTGGCGTTCGTATTCGTGATGCAGCACCGATCACGACAGTTATGACGGCACCAGTTCGACAGTAGCAACCGAGGCACCAGCGACGTCAGGAGGCACCAGTGGGTTGCACTTATTGTGGTAAGGGAGGGCACACTCGGAAAGTGTGTCGATTAGCGAATGGGCAATGCTTGAGATGTGGGGGTTCAGACCATCGTATAGCTACATGCCCACAGATACAGAGGCCAGGAGGGCCAGCTCAACAGTTTCTGGCGTTGCCAGTACCAGAGGTAGCACCGTATCAAGGGCCAGCACTAACAGTGAGGCCACTAGCCCAGCGCCCATTACTGACACAAGCTCAGATGTACCGACAAGCGCAACATCAGGCAGGACCGCAGAGGCCGCAACAGTAGGGCCAGGGAAGGCAGCAGCAGGGAGTCCAGCAGGGGCAGAGGCAAATAGAATTTAGAGTATTAGAGCAGAGGTTGGCTGAAGGCGGTCAGATTGTGGGTATGTTTTGAGTATTATTCATTATAATTCCTTGAGTTTTATATTCGAAGAATGAAGGCGACTTTCTCGCCTCACTCATCTGCTCTCGTATCATGTGATACGTGATATTCATCATATGTCTTGATTACGAGAGTACGTCCTGGTCAGAGTCTCGTTCTTGATTTAGTCATTGGTACCGACTTATCTCAAGCGTTGACCCTTGTCCACTTTGGGAGTCAATGTAGGACCTCGAGGACGAATTCCTACCTAACTGACTCGGGAGATATATTTTATTCGTATGTCTCCGATCACTTTTCTTCTAGGGTATGATTATGGTTTGTATTTTTTTTTACTTAATTGTTCTTACTTTCGTAATCTGTTTATGTGCCATGTGTTGTTTGATAATTGTGCTGGCTATATGTCATGAATGTATTTCGTGATCTGAGAGCGCGCTCAACTAGCCTTTTCGAAATTTCGAGGACGGAATTTTTCTAAGGAGGGTAGAGATGTCACTCCCCGTTTTCGAAATACATAAAATTTTGATTTTTCATGTATATGGTATCTGGCACCTGTATCTTTATTGCATGTATCCTGTATTTGTAACTGGCCATGGCATGGAACAGTATCTCGTCGCGGATTAGTGTGCCACCCCTTGTCCTTGTCTGGTTGTAGGCGTGGTTCACTGTTTCGATGATAGAATTTCTGAACCGTGATGTGGTTAGGATTTTATTTAATTAATTTAATTAGTTGTATCATGTAGCAATTAACATATCATTAGTCACATGGTTAAGAGCATGCTTAAGCTTAGGATTTCTTTAAGTCAACCCAATCCCTATATATATTCTCTTCTACACTCTCTCTCCTCATTCACTCTTTCATTTATTTTGCTCAAACAACATTTAGGCAAGTACATCTTGCACCAAATGGAGAGATTCTTACATTTTTCATTTCTTGATTTTTCTTAGATATTATTTGTCTATATTGTTCTTCTCTTCATTCTCTACAAGTTTAGTTCTTGGAGTTTTTTATTTTAATGGCTAGTTTGGTGTAGATCTAAGTTTCTATAACTAGGGTTCTATAGCTTTTCATGGTTTTGATCTATCAAATTTGGTTGTTTTAAAAAACTAATGGTCCTATGTTGTAGGAAATTCAATTCTACCCAATTTTGACCTTTAAAAAGTTAGATTTCGACTTATTTTGAGGAAGTTATGGCCAAAATAATATTTGAGCATTTTCTATGTCATCTGCCCTGGTTTTGGCAGGGACGATGAATACTGCCGCATGAATAGTGCCGCAACCGCATGAGATAAATAGTGCCGCAGGAATAAATTGTGCCACAGCCGCATGAGATGAATAGTGCCACAGTCGCATGAGATGAATAGTACCGCCCGAATAGTGCCGCAGCCGTATGAGATGAATAGTGCCGCAGGAATGAATAGTACTGCAGCCGCATGAGATGAATAGTGCCGCAGGAATGAATAGTGCCACAGCCGCATGAGATGAATAGTGCCGCAGCCGTATGAGATGAATAGTGTCCCAGCCGCATGAGATGAATAGTACCGCAGGATGAATAGTGCCGCATGGCTTGAATAGTGCCACATAGTGCCTATTTTGGCTGTTTTATGTCCTATTTGACTGATTTATGGCCAGAATTTCTTCCAACTCCCAACATGAAAGTTGTAGATCTTTGTATTGGCTTCAAGGGTCCTCATGTCTCACTTTAACCAGAATTCATATGTGACTTTTATGTCACGAGGAATTCGAGTGACTTCCTGACTTGACCATGTTCTTGACCTGATTACCTGTATACGTGCTGGTACATGTTCTAAGTGTGTATTGAGATACAATATTAGTATATGCACTGCGGTGCTATTTAATGAGTGCACTAAGGTGTGACTCTACATGTTAAGTGATCATTCGTGTTATATGTCAATACATGTGTACCTTCCAGTACAGTCATGGTAATTGGTCAATAATAGTATCATGGTATAATGATTGATATTTGATACATTACACTAAGCATGGATCTAGATTTGGGACTCCTTGAGCCGATGTGGATTCATACTTAGGGTACACATACTATGGTACGACATATAGGAGGATGACCATGTGACCACGACATGTAATTCCATTATCAACATAGGGTTAATCTAAGCAACTTAATTTGGTAGATGCATTGGGTGGGAACGAAATCCCGAGATCGTGCCATACTAGCCACCCTAGGTCCAGCCCTGGCGTGTCGGGTTGGCCACCACGGATACAGTTTCATCCGCTTATAGTGGATGACTATATCCGACTCCTACGTGCTATGTGTTAAATGTTTTAGCACGGTGGCCTTACGGGGGACCGGTGCATAATCAAAGTGCTATGTGTATATGTATATTATATGGTTTGGCTAGCCCTGCTGGGTTGACACGAACTGAGGATTCCTATATATGCATTACTGGGATAATCCAGGCAAATCATAGAAAGCCGTGGGATTGATTGGCCGCTTGTAAGCTGACTTGTTTGTGATATGTTTTTTCTGTTTGCAACTGAGGAACATGGACTATCGTGGTGCGTGGTCCAACCCATGTCCTTGTTTGGTTGTTGGGTTAGGCTATTGTGCTGTGATAGGCTATGGACCGAAGTCGCGAATCAGAAGCCCTTCACCTGCCCATGGTTACAGGATATATATTATCTCGGCATGATATTGGCACCGTTTGTCCTTGTTTGGTTGTAAGGGTGTCGTATTGTCTCGATGATATGGTATAAGCCTATAACTCGTGAATCAGGTCTTATTATTATGCTTGGGTTTTATCTCACTCTTTTGTGCTCCCTTGTGGTACTTGCTATTCGGGGCCTGACCCCGCTGGTTTTGTAGCAGCTCCAGAGGATCCAGACTTCCTCCCCGACGTCAATGGTGCATACTAGGAGCATGGCTGGTGGAGGACTCGAGTGGGTTTCTTCTCCACCACTCTAGCATCTTTACTTATGTTCTGGCATTTAGCCACCGGCACCTGTTAGCCGGCTAATCTGAATATTTTATCTTTGCATAATTTATAATTAAATCAGACTGCAGCTGAATACAATTATGTACCTATGACTCTCTGGGCTAGCTAACTTATAAAGCTAGATCCTCATGATCATTTTGATCATGCGTCGGGGACGCTTTACTGCTTTATCTTATATGATTATTATTTACTGCTTCTTGTTTGATTGATTGAGACCTAGATGCTTTGTGAGACCATAGGAGACTTGATTGTAGCATGCACCCCCTTGTCTCTTGACAGCCACGATCGCCGTATGACGTTTATATACCTCATATGGAGTAGCTGGCCTAGTTCGTCTCCGTATTTTGGTACTGGGGCGTGACAAAAGACCCCCCTCTCCTTTCTCACTCTTCACATTTCTCACAACAGGAAGGATCAGTATTTTCTATTTCTCTTCCATCCATCCATTCCTCTGTTCTGATCAAGCCTCCACATATGATATCCAGCTCAAGTGTAGAGGCGGAGGAGAAGAAGTGGGCAGAAAGTGGAGGGGGAAGCAGCACAGCCGGCGGCATGACCTGGTGGAAGTACAGAGGCTTTTTTCAACATTCGTAGGAGAACTATAAGAATATATTTTTTCACAACATGTCACCTTGTCAAAGACCCTTAATATGACAACCATGTTACCACGGTGTCGGAAGACTATCATGTCATAATTTTCTAAGCCATGTGTTTTGACATAATCTTCCCAACTCTTTCCTCCTATGTAGTAATCTAGCATTTCTTTATGAAGTACAAGATTACTACATAGGAGAAAAGAGTTGGGAGGATTATGTCAAAGCACACGGCTTAGAAAATTATGACATGTTAGTCTTCCGACACCGCGGTAACATAATATTCACATTAACAGTCTTTGACAAGGTGACATGTTGTGAAAAGATATATCCTTATAGTTCTCCTACGGATGTTGAAAAAACCTACTGAAATTCCTCCAGGTCTTGTCGCCGGCTGTGCTGCTTCCCCCTCCTCTTCCTGCCCACTTCTTCTCCCCCGCCTCTACACTTGAGCTGGATATCATATGTGGAGGCTTGATCAGAACGAAGGAATGGATGGATGGAAGAGAACTAGAAAACACTGATCTTTCCTGTTGTGAGAACTGTGAAGAGTGAGAAAGGAGAGGGGGTTCTTTGATTTTTGCGTTCATCATCATTAGAGGGAGCAACACTGGAAAAGTTGTGACGTTGATAGCATTAGAGAGGGAGGGGGGAATGGAGGGAGGGAAGTGGCTGCATGCCTTTGGCTCACTCGAGCGGTATTTGTGCGTCAGATAAAATACAGAAAATTCGATTTTTCTCCAAGTGTGAGAACGGATGGCTCAGAGCACAACCCAAAATTCATTCTAGCATACATTAGTGTGATTCATCTATGTTCTGTATATTTGGTGTAGTATACGTTCTTATCGAATCTAGTATCTAGTATCTGAAGAATGTAACAGAATCAAGATGAACTCACATAATGTAATACTAAAACATCATCTACTACTATATAAGATAAAGTGATAGGTTGTCATATCATCATTGCCGAGGGATGAGGGTCGGAGGACAGTCAACTTTATCTACGGCTACATAGTTTCTGCCTCGCCAGTCGAATGGCTGCAGGGACTATGTCCTGATCACCATGTCATAGTCCAATACAATCCAGAGATTGACACAGTACTGATTCATATATGTAGTCCAATACAAATAGTCTAATACAAAAATAACCCAATACAAATAGTCCAATACAAATAAGTACTAATAGCTAATGAGAACCACGTAGCTCACGCAAACGCTCAATGATACGATCACGTAACCACCTCGAATAAGTGGGATCGACGGTGGCAGGACAGATGTATTCCCTTGCAAGTGCTGCATGAATAGAACTCTCGGTCTCACTAGCTACCGGTGCTGGATGAATAGAACTCCCGATCTCACTAGCTACCGGTGCCACTTCCTCCTTAACAGTAGGAGGAGCCACCTCAGTATTCACTGTTTCCCTCAAACGACGTGCCGCTCCTCGGGTCATGGGTGCCATCTGGTAAGATCGATATTCACAAGTAATATAATTGTAACATAAGCAAGCTAACTAAAGGAACCATCATGTAATTTGAGTACATTTTTGAAAGCAGATAAAGTACAGAAAATTCGATTTTTTGCCAAGTGTGAGAACGGATGGCTCAGAACACAACCCAAAATTTATTCTAGCATACATTAGTGTGAATCATCTATATTATGTACATATGGTGTAGTATATGTTCTTATCGTATCTAGAATCTGAAGAATGTAACAGAATCAAGATGAACTCGCATAATGTAATACTAAGACATCATCTACTACTATATAAGATAGAGTGATAGGTTGTCATATCATTATTGCCGAGGGATGAGGGTCGGATGACAGTCAACTTTATCTACGGCTACAATAGTTTCTGCCTCGTCAGTCGAATGGCTGCAGGGACTATATCCTGATAACCATGCCACAGTTTCTGTCTCGCCAATCGAATGGCTGCAGGGACTATATGTCTCGATCACCAAGTGTGAGAACGGATGGCTCAGAACACAACCCAAAATTCATTCTAGCATACATTAGTGTGAATCATCTATGTTCGGTACATATGGTGTAGTATATGTTCTTATCGTATCTAGTATATGAAGAATGTAACAGAATCAAGATGAACTCACATAATGTAATACTAAGACATCATCTACTACTATATAAGATATAGTGATAGGTTGTCATATCATCATTGCCGAGGGATGAGGGTCGGAGGGCAGTCAACTTTATCTACGGCTACATAGTTACTGCCTCGCCAGTCGAATGGCTGCAGGGACTATGTCCTGATCACCATGCCATAGTTTCTGTCTCGCCAGTCGAATGGCTGCAGGAACTATATGTCCCGATCACCATGTTACCAATTAACCAACCAACAAAACTACTTGTTATAAATATTGGCACTATCGGTGCGTTCGAATCGGAGTATCACATTTTTCGGTGTCGGAAAACAAATAATTATTACTAAATTATCAGATTTTTTGGTACTATCGGTGCCCCTGACCAAGCCCCCCCTACACCACCCCTAACCCGAACCCTAACCCTCCACTCCCCCCCTGCTCCCCTCCCCCAGCCGCCACCACCCCCCTGCTCCCCTCTCCCAGCCCCCCACACATACCCACCCCTAACCTGAACCCTACCCCTAGCTCCCCTCCCCCAGCCGCCCTCGTCCCCCCTGTCCCACCCCTCCAGCCACCCCCCAGCCACCCCTGAACCACCCGTATCCCCCCTGCGTTTCCCTCCGAGCCACGCGCACCCCCCCAACTACCAACAACCAAAGCAGCCGGAGAGAGAGAGAGTCGTCGGAGAGAGTGAGAGTCGCCGGAGAGAGTGAGAGCGCCGGAGAGAGTGAGAGCACCGGAGGGGGGGAGGAGAGAGAGTGAGAGAGTAAAATGAGAGGAAATGGACCCTAACCCGAACCCTAACCCTAGCTCCCCTCCCCCAGCTGCCCTCGTCCCCCCTGCCCTATCCCTCCAGCCACCCTCCAGCCATCCCCCAGCCACCCCCAACCACCCGCATCCCCCCTGCACCTCCCCCCGAGCCACCCGCACCCCTCCAAACCACCAACAACTAAAACAGATAGAGAGAGAGAGAGAGGGAGGGAAGAGTCACGTACCGGAGAGGGAAGAGAGTCGCCGGAGAGAGTGAGAGTCACCGTCGGAGAGAGTGAGGGCACCGGAGGTGGGGAGGAGAGAGAGTGAGAGTGGAAAATAGGGGGAAATGAATCGGCGGGGGGGATATAATTAGAATTTAGTGACGTTCAAACGACAGTCGCTAAATTAGTCGCTATTAGCGAAGTCATAGCGACGACTAGCTCATGTAATTAATATACGTCGTTATTTCGTCGCTTACTTCGTCGTTAGTAGCGACGATTAGCGACGCCTCACTAAAATGTTGCTAATGTACACAATTTCGCGACGTTAATCGAACGTCGCTAAATTTATGTCGCCAAATGAGCAGATTTTAGTAGTGATGAAAACTATGTGGGCGTCAGTACTCAATTGTACTGGTGGAATGAGCTCCTCGCCCACCCATACAAAACCAATACGTTTGATTTACTTTGTACAACATAGTCCCTTCTTATCAATTGTCTTTCTACTCTTGCCTTAGGATCAGTTTTAGGACAGACGCCTTGGCCTATTCTATGTCTCTAGAACATCCCGTGCTTGCAACATCAACGTTAACCTATCAAGTCGTGTTTGCTTTACGGCCCAAAATCAGAGATGCAACTACACGATAGACTTATTTTCCATGTGACCGTGCTACAAAATCCATATTGAGGTCGTGCCTCGCATTTTAGTAAGACTAAACCACATCGCCATCTCGCGGCCCTTCGCTGCTAAATCATCAACTGACCCATCTAACTTGTGAACTAAGTGTCATTCGACCCACTTTACCTTGCGGCATTTTCTGACTTAAACTCAAGATAACTCAAACCAACTTATGCAACTTATATGCCGACAACTCAAGACTCGATGCCACATCTCGTGCCGAAGCACGTTGCCTACGTTGCAACAAGAACTTAGCCCCAATATTTTGTGTTCCAACTATACTCACACATTCAACTCGAATTTCTTGATATACTACACTCAATACTCGACTCAATCCAAAGGCATACACGCGGATCGCCGCCCATGCCGACTCATCTATATGAACTAGTCACTAGCGCCCAGCGCTATAATGGACTCCTTTTAAGCTTTTGATTAGACGGACGCTCCTTGCCAGCGCGAGTAGCTAGCTCTGCTGCAAGTCCCCGCTAACCCATGCGGTCATCCAGCACAGCTACGAATGTCTCTATCGTAACGGTTCCCATGGGCCGCCTGGGTCGCCGTTTGAAAAATAGTTTATTTTACCTTGTACAAGTAGTCTAATGACCATACAAGACTCGACTCGAACTGACGTCTCACACAGTCAATCTACTTCTAGTGTTACCATCTCTTTTAGGGCTATGTTCATCACTTCTCACATTTGAGACCTTGCCTCGGCGACCCAGTCGCGAGCATTCTACTTTCTTGCCTCAACGACCCAGTCGTGAGCATTCTTCTTTCTTGCCTCAATGACCCAATCATGAGCATTCTTTTTTCTTTGCCCTATCAATTCATTCTACTCAAGAACAACTATTGAAACACTTTCCAAACTCAATAACTCAACCGTGGCCCGTGCCTTAAAATACTAAGTCCGTCTTAAACCAACTTGAAACACTATGTGACACCACCGCCCAAGTAAAACTCTATATGACGGGCCTTACAATCGTGAGACTATGTGGTTATACCCAGCCGTAGAACTCATAGGGCCGTGCCTGCTACTACTCCTGATAGCTTAACATATCTTGCCTAACTTACTTTGCAACAACTTGACGAGCAAAGGCTGCGTCAAGCCTTGCATAGTGGGAATGTGCCGTGCACGCGTTCGACATTGAACAACCAAGTTATTTAGGGTGCCTATACTTATGCCACAAGCCGTGCAATACAACTTAACCCGTCGGCGAGCAGAGGCTATGCCATGCCTTGGGCGAAAAGACCGTGCATGCTTTATGAAGATGTAAGCCCTCTGAATTTAGGGCTTATTTTTTTTTCAATTTTATAAATCATTTATTCGCAATATATATTATTATTTGATTATTATTTGATTAAATACTCTATTACCGTGACTTTGACTTCTGGAGCGTCAGGGATGCCAATCTCTGGAAACTTTCTTCATCATTGTGTAGTAGACAAGATTACCTTTATGTTGATATATCATGTCCCATCCAAACTTATTCCCTTGTACTCTTTTTGCTTCACACAACTTCGGGTTAATTTAGACCATTTGATCATTAATTAATTATTAATTGATTTTCTCACTTTTATCCTTGATCATCATATGTACGTTACCGTGACTTTTAATTTAGGAGCACAAGGCTAGTCATTTTCTTGAAACCAACTTCTCATGCTTGATCTACTCGAGACGCTCTTCATCCACGACCTTCGTGTCCCACTCAGACACACCATCTTGTGCTTCATTTGCTTCGCACAACTTTTGGGTCAATTTAGGCCAATTAATTATCCACCGTAATTTGTGACCTGACTTCCAATTTAATTTTCGGACCCGACATCGATCCAACCTACTCGACCCAAAATATGGACATGGCCCACATGAAGCCTACTACCCGCATGATACTTGTGTCCCATTCATTTGAGCCCCCACATGTTACTAATTTACCCATGATCATAAATACATATTTAAATTCAAATATTGTACTATGTCCGATTTTGACCCGACCTGGCTCAACCGAACCCAACCCAAACTTCATGTTACCCCCTCATGGACACCCACGCCCTAATTCTCCTACAAAATATTAAATCCCTACTCTACCTTTTTTTTTAATATTAAATGGACAACTCTTCTTAATTAATTCCTAGAGTCCTCATATTAAATCCTAACCATTGATTATCCCAACTCATCCTCACCACACAATTTCCCACACAACCCTTACTCCCACACCCTCTAATTTTTGGCCGGCCCTAAAATTCCCACACAATTCTTCCACTTTCATTAATACACTACTCTCTCTCTCTCTCCCTCTCCCATTTATTACACACACACACACACTCACAACTCATTTTTTCTCTCTCTTTCTACACAGCTCCCTCTCCCATGCCGAGCTCCTTCCTTCCCCTCATGGCTGAACCACCATCGACCTCCCATGGTCGACACAGCCACCATCTCCTCCTTCCTGACTTCACCTCCTCCTTCTCCTCTCGAACTCACCAACTCCTCCTCCTCCATAGCTCATAAACCGACCACCATCACCTTCACCATCATCTTCCCACCACCACCATAGTCGAACCATCAACCACCCTTACCATGCCCCTGGTCGCCGTCGCCATGCCAGGCCAGCACCGCCGCCGCCGCACGCGCGTGCGCCATCACGCAGCCGCAGCTGCAGCAAACAGCAGCCTATGCAGTAGCAGTCGCGCGCGCTGTCACCGCCACGGTCGCCGTTGCCGCCGGCGAGCCCCCCTCGATCGGGCACACCCCCCCAGGCAGGCCCCGTGGCCATCGCTCCCCTCTCCGACGTGTATCGGAGGCGATTCGTGCGTTTGGCACGGGTTCCCGTCGTGACGAGCTCGAAAACGAAGTTGAAATGGTATTTTATCGCAGCGACTTCGCACACGATTTTCGAGAAATTCGACCGTTGGATCAGCGATTTCTTCGCTCCGTCACAATCTCGGTATATCCATCTTCACTCACCTCAATTTTTGTTAGTTAATTTTATCATTTGATACATCAAAACCGGCCACCAAGTTGACCATTTAATTTGTGTAATTTTTGGACAGTTTTGTGGAGCCAACTTCGTTGGATCGTATCTCCTCCATCGCAGCTCCGTCTGGCGTGCTACTGGTTCCTATGCGAAGCTGGTATAACCCTCTTCCTACCCCTTAAGTTTCGTTTCATTGTGAGCACGTTTGGTTGGTTGAATTCGACGTCAAAGTTGGCTGTCCGAATTCATAATTTCCAAGTTGTAAAATTCTATTTTTGAACCCAGGACTCCGAATTTAATTTCTGACACCACCAGTTTTACTCGTGGCGTCGTTCTGGCATGTTTTTATATTAATTTTGTTAGATATGGAGGACGTGGGCCCTGGCATGCATTTCGGTGTAAAGCGGGCCCCACAGTCCGGGTCAACGGGACTTTTTGACGTTGGCTCATCGGAATCTAATTTCGGATATACCGTTGAGTTCGTATCGTCATTCTAGACTCGTTGACATATAATTTGCTAGGTTTTAGAGGACATTGGTTCCGACACGCATTTCGGTGCAAGTCAGATACCAATATCCGGGTCAACGGGTCATTTTGAGATCGGCTCATCGGAATCCAATTCTGGATATACCGTTGGATTCGTATCTTCATTCTGGACTCGTTGACATATAATTTGCTGAGTTTTTAGGACATTGGATCCGACACGCTTTTTCGTGCAAATCAGATTCAAATATACGAGTCAACGGACCAATATGAGATCGGGTCATCGGAATCCAATTTCGGATATACCGTTGAGTTCGTATCGTCATTCTGGATTCGTGGACATATAATTTGTTTGATTTAGTGTACTTTTATTTCGGCACATTTTTCGGTGCATAGCGGATCCGACACGGATACCGTTTTGACTCGAAATTACCTGTTTGCCCCTTGTGTCCAAATTGGACTTATGGACAGGCTATTCTGGCTATTTCGACCAATCTGGACATGTTGGTAATAGTTGTTTCCCCATCCGACAATATCTATAGGTTTCCCCTATCTATCACCCTATTATTATTATAATCTTTCTCTTTTGTTTGTATTTTGAGATCCATCGATTCCAGTGATTTCACAATTACTGAAATTGATATGTTGACCCTGTAGATGTTTATCGAGACTAGCTTTTACCCTGTTGAACTTGGTTGACTACTTTGACTGAACGTCGAAGTAGAGTCAATATTTGACCTATGTTAGACTAGTTTTGACCTTGGTTGACCACAGTTGACTATTTTGACCAAAAATCAACCAAAAGTCAACCGTAGCCTAAAATTGATTAGAACTTGACCAAAGTTGACCAGTTGACCTAAAGTCAACTGTTAGTCAACGTTAATCAAGTTTTGTCACGCCCAAGAACCAGAATACTAGAGAGCGGGGGCAGACATAGCCAGCTACGTATATGAAATAGATTCCATCTCGCTATACGGTCACGGCTGTCTAGATACATGAGGGTTTAACTATAAGCCAACAGTCTCTTAAGGTCATGAACAAGCCTAGTGTCTCAATCACAAGCAAGTAAGTAAATGTTACAAGATGTTAGATCACCAAATATACAATAGTAAGGCGTCCCAAACATTACATATTCAGTTGATCATGAAGCTAGTCGTTACAATATGTTAGGACTAGCACGAGTTTTAGTCATACATGATCAACCCTAGGATCTGTCAATCATGTTACAGCCCGTAGGCAGACAGTAAGTAAGTGCAATCGAGCTAAACAGGTGCTCGTCGGCGAAACGCCTCAAAAGAATATTTTTACAATAAAGTAGGAGATAAAAAATAAACCCACTCGTTGCCCTGGTTACATCTAGTCGCCACCATCGGGCTGGAAGATTGGTAGATCCTCTGGAGCTGCTCCGAAATCTGGCCACACAAAACCAGCTGGGTCAGACCCCAGAAAGAGCAAGTGCCACAAAGGAGGCTTCACTTAGGAACTAAAACCAGCAATTAGTACAGAAGATAAAATATAGTAAACTGGAGAAAATAACATCACGAGGATATACGGTAAGATAACCATGGGACGATTCAGATAACCAGGTTACAATCCTTAAACCAAACAAGGACCGGGATTGTAATCCTTCGTCTTAACTGAACTTGGTTTCTCCCATTTATCCGCAGGGTAATATAAGAAAACTAGGACATGTGATAATCTATACAGGATCAAGGCAAGATTAGACTGATAATTCTCCATTCAACAATCACGGCCAAGCAATAAGTACGGCTTGATACTTTAACTAACTAGGGTTATCACAGACCTAATTACTAATAAGATGCAACGAGATTATTCCACAACCACAAGCCCTGCAGACCATCCAGGTTACCCAAGTCGAAATTAGGGGTTGAATTCAGGTGGGTACATCGTCCAGGAAATGCATGTACCCTTAGGTACCTTGAAGGATGTAACACATGACAGTGTGCTGGAAATGTGCCCTACTTGACGGCAGGCTACAGATCCCAAGCGCGCCCAGGTAACGGAATTGCGTGTAGCTGGGAGATCACTTTATGACTAATGTATTAATCTAGTTATTAGCCTTAGTCCATTTCAGTAGGTACTCCTGACTGTGGTACTCAGAAGTCCCATCCTAGACATGATGCAATACAGGACTGGATTATTTGTACAAGCACAATCGCCCATGGTGTCCGGGTTAATTATACAGGTCATGTCATGTCAGGTAGCCGTCGCAACAGCTTATCAAGATATATCATATCAGGTTTACTTGTCAGGAGTGCGCCACGATGGGCCACTATCATGTCATGCTAGTTCCTTGTCACACCATGTCATGTACAATTGTCATTTCAATCATGTCAATCAAATCGTGATTTATCAAGTTCAGGACAAAAGGCGTAAGGATATAAAATGGGCGTAAAAATATACAATAAGGGAAAATGTGTACGCCATAAGAACTCAAGTCATACTGAGAGTTACATGGCATGGGCATAATAGTAATAATTAAAATATTCATAAAATACAGGCTATGAAAGAGCCATGCGGCTCGACATATGCGGCCAAGAGGTGATCTCATGCGGCTGGGGAGGGAACAGTCCATGCGGCTGAATAGGGTCAGGCACATGCGGCTAAAAGGGAGAGGCTTATGCGGTTGAAGGGTATCAGTCATATGCGGCCAGCGGTAAGGGAGGGGCGTATGCGGCTCAGCCAGAACATTCTATGCGGCTAGAAAGATTGGCGCTATGCGGTTACAAGAAGAACAACGCCATGCGGCTCACGGGGAAAGGGCTCTCATGCGGCTGGAACGGACTCAGGTTCATGCGGCTGAATAGGAATACTTGCCGCATGAACTTGTCATGCGGTCAAGTCCAGGCAATAGTGCATGCGGTTGGAACTGACTTGCCGCATGAATGTTCATGCGGTCAAGTGCTGCCATGCGGCTCGGGACTGTGCTTCTCCTCCAAATTTCCGAGAAGAAGTACACCATGAAGCCATGGCTTCCAAGCTGCATAAAACCTTCATCCGGAGTCCAAATCTGAACTTCCATAGGTCAAAATGGGGTAGAACGAAATTCTCTACAACATAGAACCATCAAAACTTAGAAATAACAAGATTAAGTAGATCAAAATCCAAGAAATCTGAAAATGAGATAAACTTAGATCTACAAGAATCAGGCCATGGAAAGTAAAAATGCCAAGTACTAAAGTAAGTTAAAATACTGTAAGGAAGAGAATGAAGCAATAAAATTGGAGTTCCTCCATGAAACAAGTTGCACTTGCCTAGACCTCTCTCTCTTTGGTAGGTGAAGAAGTTATGGTGGAGGAGAAGAAGAGTAATGAGGAGAGAGAAAAGAGAATGGGTAATAAATGGTAGTGGTGGTGGTAGGTAGGGGGTTCACCCTTGGTCCAAGGCAAAACCAAGCCAAGCCGAACCAACCAAGAAATGACCAAGCCATAAAGAAAAGCTAAGCATGGAATCATACAATACAAGATAAAATACGTACACGTATTCCAAAATACGTAATACTAACCACATGCATTACAACTCTACCCACCTTAAAAGAATTCCGTCCTCGGAATTTAATTAAGAGGCTAGAGAGGCGAGGACAAGCTATATCAATCACATGCAAGCTATAACTAGGCAGGCAATCACTCATTCAAGCAAGGAATCGAAGGCATGAGGCATAAGGAAGATATTATACCTCACGAGTCAAACAAGTCGGGATATCGTGATCGGATATCATCCTTACGCTCCCACGTTGACTCACCCAAAGAGTGATAACCCCAAGCAACTCGGACTAACTTGATAGTCTTGTTCTTGAGTGTCTTCTCTCTTCGGTCCAATAGAGACACGGGCCTCTCCTCATACGAAAGGTTGGTACCAACAACCAATTCCGAATGATCCAGGATGTGGCTCAGGTCCGGAATATACCATCGTAATTGGGATACATGGAATACGTCATGCACCTCGCTTAGCGACGGCAGAAAAGCGAGACGATAGAACACATTTCCTACTCGCTCCAGAATGTCGAATGGCCCTATATACCTAGGACTAAGCTTTCCCCGTGCGCCGAAACGAATGATGCCATGGTTAAGCAAAATCCTCAGGAATATATGGTCACCGACAGAAAACTCGAGAGGGCGCCGATGAGAATCGGCCCAATGGTGCTGGCGATCTTGGGCAACTCGAAGATGATCCCTGACTTTTCTTACTACTTCAACTGTCTGGGCAATCATTTCTGGGCCAAGCATCTGTCTCTCTCCGACATCGTCCCATGCTAGCGGAGATCTGCACTTCCTACCATACAGTGCCTCGAACGGTGCCATCTGGATGCTGGCCTGGAAACTGTTATTATACAAGAACTCTACCAGGTGCAGGTGATCTTCCCACGAACCACCGAAGTCAAGTGTACAAGATCTCAACATGTCTTCAAGAGTCTGGATCGTACGCTCCGACTGACCATCTGTCTGTGGATGATATGCTGAACTGAACTGGAGACGAGTTTCCAAGCTCTCCTGCAGGCTACGCCAAAAGTGTGACGTAAATCTTGAATCTCGGTCCGAAGTGATACTGACTGGCACTCCGTGCAACCTGACAATCTGCCTGAGGTACATCTCTGCTAACTGAGCTGTCGACTGACCAATTCTGAACAGGAGGAAGTGAGCTACCTTCGTGAGCCTGTCAACTATAACCCAAATAGCATCTCGACCCGCTAGGGACATAGGTAATCCAGTCACAAAATCCATGGTCACATGTTCCCACTTCTATTCTGGAATCGGCAAAGGCTGAAGAAGTCCAGCGGGCCTCTGATGTTCAGCCTTAACTTGTTGGCAGACCAAACAACGAGAGACAAACCGGGCTATCTCCCTCTTCATGCCATTCCACCAAAAGTGCTGACGGATATCACGGTACATCTTCGTACCACCCGGATGAATGGAATACTGCGAACTGTGGGCCTCTGCCATGATCTCTTGTCTGATATCTCCACTGGGTACACAAAGACGCTTACCATGCCTAAGTGTACCGTCTTCATGAATGCATAACTCGGGTCGCCGGCCTGCCTCACACTCTGTTCTGAGTTTCTGAAGCTTGGAATCTGCTGACAGCGCCATCCGGATCCTCTCGACTATAGTGGACTGAACTTGCATGCTAGCCATCAATGCCACACTGGAAGGGAGGACAACTTCAATACCCATCTTCTGGAGATCTGCTAACAGCTCTGGTTGCACTGTTAGGAAATAAACTCTGGCTCTCCTGCTCAATGCATCTGCAACAACGTTGGCCTTCCCGGGATGATACTACAAGTTGACATCATAATCCACAAGTAGCTCCAGCCATCTCCTCTGACGCATGTTAAGATCCTTCTGGGTAAAAACATACTTCAGGCTCTTGTGGTCGGTGAAAATCTCTACCCTATCTCCGTACAAGTAGTGCCTCCACAACTTAAGTGCAAACATTACTGCTGCCAGCTCCAAGTCATGGGTTGGGTAATTCTTCTCATGATCACGAAGTTGTCGTGACGCATAAGCTATTACCTTTCCATGCTGCATCAGAACACATCCTAGGCCTCTGCCGAAAGCATCATAATATACTAAAAATCCTCCAGTTCCATCTGGAAGTGTGAGAATGGGAGCCGTCATCAAGCCTCGCTTCAACTTCTCGAATGAATCCTGACATTCTGCTGTCCAAACAAACTGCACATCCTTGCGGGTCAACTGGGTCAATGGCGCCAAAATCCGAGCAAAGTCTGAAACAAACTGCCGGTAGTAGCCGGCCAATCCAAGGAAACTGCAAACTTTTGCGACTGTGCTGGGTACTGGCCATGACTCAATAGCCACAATCTTCTGGGGATCCACTTCTACTCCTCCTCTGGTAATGATATGACCCAAGTATGAAATGCGATCGAGCCAAAACTCGTATTTACTGAACTTGGCATATAACTGGTGCTCCCTGAGAGTCTGAAGAACCACACGGAGATGCTGCTCATGCTCTTCCTCACTCTTGCTGTAGACCAGGATGTCATCCAAGAACACAATCACAAACTGATCCAAGTAAGGCATGAAGATGCGATTCATGAGATCCATGAATACCGTCGGCGTATTGGTTGCTCCAAAGGGCATAACAAGGAACTCGTAATGCCCATACCTCGATCTAAAAGCTGTCTACGGGGTGTCCAGCTCTCTGACTCTGATCTGGTGGTATCCTGAGCGCAAGTCGATCTTCGAGAATACTGATGCCCCTTTGAGCTGATCAAACAAGTCATCTATCCTCGGGAGAGGGTATCTGTTCTTGATTGTCACTGAGTTCAAGGTACGAAAATCAACACATAACCTGGACGTACCATCCTTCTTTTTCACAAGAAGCATCGGGGCTCCCCAATGCGATCCACTAGCACGAATGAATCCCTTGGTTCGAAGTTCTTCAATCATCTTGTACAAGATCTCCAATTCTGACGGTGCCATCCTGTAGACTCTCTCTGACACTGGGGCTGTCCCAGGAATTAAGTCTATGGTGAACTCGATCTCCCGCTCTGGCGGCATACCTGGAAGCTCTTCTGTGAAAACATCTGGAAACTCTTCGACTATCCGGGGCAACTGTACTGCTGCTACTGCCATCCGCAATACTGGAGGAGAAGGTTCAACTTCGCCTCGGGAGAAGGAAAACTCTGGCTCGCCTGGAATGCTAAAAACAACCCTACCAATATGGCAGTCTATTCTAGCATACTGGTTCCTCAACCAATCCATCCCTAAGACCACATCATAATCGGCCATCGAAAACTCTATCAATCTAGCGGAAAACTCCTTACCGCTAACTACGATCCGACACGAGAAAAACATTCTATCGACTCCCACAAGTCCGTTACCAGTAAGTATATTGAGCCTTACTGATAATGACTTGGGCTCCAATCCTATCCGTGTCGCGAATCGTACAGACATAAAAGAATGTGATGCACCAGAATCAAATATAGCTGAAGCTGGAAAGGAGTTAACAAGAATAGTACCTGCCACTACCTCTCCTAGTGCCAATCCTTCCTCTGCGGTCATCACCATAGCCTGACCATGCCCTCGGGGTGCTGGTCCCCTCTGCTGAAATCTTCACTACCTATTCTGACTCAAGGCTTGGACTTGAGTATGCTGCTGGGGGTTCTGCTACTGGAATACCTGGGACTGAGGCAGCAAGGGCCTCGGCAATGGATACTGCTGCTGCTGGACCGGAGCTGGTCCTCTCACCGAAGAGCTAGAAAGGTTGGACGACGATGAACCACCCCTATCGGGCAGGATCCAACCCTATGGTCTGCTGCTCCATAAGCCAGACATAATCCCTGTGCCCTGCGACACTCTGCCACTACATGGCCTGGCTTCCCACAATGAGAACATCTCACTACGGAAGACTGCTTCTGCTTCTGCTGTTGAGGGTACGCCAGGGCTGAATGCTGAACCGACGTCACGGAGGCCGCTCGCCTCGGAGCTCCAATAGTCAAAGCCCTGGCTGCCGGGGCTGGGATTGAAGACTGATTCATCTGGCCGTGGGATCTCTTCCGACCTCCGGCCCTATCCACAATCCTCTGGGAGGTGTACTCATGCCTCCTAGCTGCTCTCAAGACTGCATCAAAAGTCTGATGCTCAAACTGCTCAACTACCAACAGAATCTCCAGGTGAAGCCCCTGCTGAAACTGCTGGGCTCTATCATACTCGGTTGCCACCAAAGTGGGAGCAAACCGACTGAGTCTCGAAAACTCGGCCGCATATCCGTCGACCGTCCTGTCCATCTGCTTCAGATTGGTGAACCTCGTCTGTAGATCATACCAAGCTACAGCATCAAAATACTTGGTCTAGAATCTCTCTCTGAACACCGTCCAAGCAATGGGTGCTGCTAATCCAACGGCCTGAGCCGCCCACCAGCTGCGGGCAAGATTTAGCAACTGCAGGCGCACCACGACTACCTTCTCGTTCTCTGGGGTCCTGGCTGCTTCTAGAATCACCTCTGTGTCCTGAAGCCAAGCATCAGCGATGATCGCATCTTCACTGCCGTCGAAGAATGGAGGGTTCAAGCACTTGAAGCTGTTGGCCGTGCTGTTACCCTGATGACCGCCCCTGGTCAAAGCATCCGTCACTGTCTGGTGCAAGGCATCTCCTCGACGATCTTAGGAAGCTATCAAGGTCCTGACGAGTCCTACCAAAGTGCCATCATCAGGTTCGGCAGGCTGAACTGGATGGACTGGTGGCTCTCCGCCAGAAGGCACGACTCTGGAGGCTACTCCGGAATGTTGGGCTTGATCCCCGGGTTGCTGCTGATCCACGGGAAGTGCTCGGCCTTGCTGACCGGCAGGTCCAGGAACGATGCCGCTGAAGAAGACGACATGGGGAACAATAAGGAAGGACCAAGACAGATCAACGATACAAGCATTTGATCAGGACAAAAATCCAGGGATTCAGAAGATACGAACAGAGATCAAGGGCGAATACTGATTGAGACATCTATTCGGTAAACCCTCACATATCTTGATTTACAAGACCTGCATGGGCCACCACTTAAACCATGTCACGCCCAAGAACCAGAATACTGGAGAGCGGGGGCAGACATAGCCAGCTATGTATATGAAATGGATTCCATCTCGTTATACGGTCACGGCTGTCTAGATACATGAGGGTTTAACTACAAGCCAACAGTCTCTTAAGGTCATAAACAAGCCTAGTGTCTCAATCACAAGCAAGTAAATAAATATTACAAGATGTTAGATCACCAAATATACAATACTAAGGCGTCCCAAACATTACATATTCAGTTGATCATGAAGCTAGTCGTTACAAAATATTAGGACTAGCAAGAGTTTTAGTCATACATGATCAACCTGTAGCACTTGTGTCACTCCCCGTTCCCAGAATGCGTATTTTAATACGTATATTGCTTGAATGTATTTATTTAATATTTATCATGTATTATCCTGTATTTAAATTTCTTTAAGTTCATGTTAATTAATTATCTGCTCTTTAATTTTCATGTTAATTAATTTCCTGTAATTTTATTATCTGTATTTTATTTTCTGCAATTTTATTCTCTGCTTTAGCTAGTCTTTAGGTTCGGCTTGGTTCGGTTTGATGAGTTGGTTCATCATGAACCCATTGGACCCCCACCTACCACCACTCCTCCTATTTAAGCCCCCATCTCCTTTCTCTCTCTTCATAACTTTCCTTCTCCATTACTTTTTCTTCTCCATTACTTCTTCTTCTTCTTTCTCACCACCACCACCTACCAACCGTAGGCAAGTACAACTTGCTTCTATATGAGAACCCATTTTTATGGTTCATTTGTCTTTCTCTTGTGATTCTAAGAGAGTTTAGTTCTTAGCATTTTTGATTTCTATGGCTTGTTTTCTCTAGATCTAAGTAGTTGTATTTCGGTTGTTCATGGGTTCTGGTCCACCAAGCTGGCGTGTATTTCTGGCACTGGAACGAAGGCTCCATAGGACTTGGAGTTTGGAAGATGTTGTACGCTCACGTTCTTACGTGCTCGCATAAACATCAGCCCTTCACGCACACGTTCTTACGTGTCAGCGTGTATTTTTAGTCACGCACACGTTCTTACGTGTCAGCGTGTATTTTTAGTCACGCACACGTTCTTACGTGTCCGCGTGTATTTTAGTCACGCACACGTTCTTACGTGTCAGCGTGTATTTTTAGTCACGCACACGTTCTTGCATGCGTGCGTGTATTTTTAGTCACACACACGTTCTTGCATGCGTACGTGTATTTTTAGTCACGCACACGTTCTTACGTGTTTGCGTAAATTTTTAGTCACGCACACGTCTTTACGTGTTTGCGTGAATTTTCAGTCGCGCACACGTCTTTACGTATTTGCGTAGATTTCTAGTCACGCACACGTCTTTACGTGTTTGCGTAAATTTTTAGTCACGCTCACTCTGTGCGTGCGTGTATTATTTTTCACGCTCACTCTGTGCGTGCGTGTATTATTTTTCACGCTCACCCTGTGCGTGCGTGTATTATTTATCATGTTCACACTGTGCGTAATTTCCTATCTTACCACACTAGGTTGTGCGTGAATTTCTTATTACCCTTCACACTATGCGTGCGTAGATTTCTTATCACGCTTTTTCACGCTCATACACTCACGCTTGCCAGCTTGAATCACTTTTCATGCTCACGCTGTTTACACGCACACTCCTTCCTACTAGATTTGGCGTACCTTTTTACGCGTACGATTCTTGTGTGACTTGTTAACCTTAGCATAGACTTGTTGGCGTGACTTCTTGACCTGGGTGTTTCTATTTGTTCTCTAATTCATTCATTTAATGTTGGCATGAAAGTACTAATTTGAATGACCATGATCCACGGCATGGGATTTCACTCAACGTAGGGACTATTAAGTTAAATAAAATAAATGATGGCATGGAGAGAATGGATTCCCGAGTTCTTACATGGCAGCCCCCTTGGGACGAGTAGTACCCGACGGGCCGGCTGGTTCCCACAGGTACTGTAAATCTGCCACACGGGCAGGGAGCAGTATCTGCCTATATTATTATTGTATATTGTATATTGATGACGGGCGTCCCGCTGGGACTCGTCTAATTCATGTATGGCGTAATTGATTAACTGGATAGACTAGCCTTGCTCGCACATAGTAAGAACTGAGGAATCTTTATTGTATTATTCCAGGATAACTTGGGACTCACAATAGCAAGCCGTAGAAATTGATTGGCCGTTTAAATTAATTTGTTTGTGTACTGTACCTACTCTGTCGCCTAACTGAGATGATCAGAATATCAGGACATGACGGGCCAACTTCTGTCCTTGTTTGGTTGGGAGGTTGGTTCGAAGTGTCGTGATGTTATGTGAATCCTAGTGGAAAGCAGAGATCTATTATTATATTCTCTTACTTACTGGTTTTAGTTCTCATGTCGTGCTTCCTTGTGGTACTTGCTATTAGTGGTCTAACCTCTCTGGTTTTGCATTGTCACGACCCGCACCCTAGAGTTAGGGCACGAGAACGTAACAACGCCCAGCCTATGCCGCAGTGTCGGCGGTAGAACGCTGTCCTAGGTCTCATGCATCTAACAGTATAAGGCTAAACAGTTTATACTCCCCGAATGGGGGTGACATAGCAGATACAGACTCAATCACATCTAAGTTAGAGCATGATAAGGATAGATAAAACATGAAATCCAAAAGAGGTACAACAGAGAGAAATCTAAGTGTCTAAGATACACAAATCCAGAAATACATCTCAAATCTCCAAACTCAGATACACTAATCCACAAAGTAAATACAACTCCAGACAAAATGAAATAACTACCTAAACAACCTCTAATGTGTCTCCTCTAGGCTAGCAGGCACCTCCAGGCTATCTGTAAAATTATCAACAGGTCCAGTCAGGACTGGAGCGAGCACAATACATCTCAACAAGTCATAGCAGGAAAGAAAATATAATCATGCTAGAGAATAAAATACAGGATCTGAAGAATAGTATAATGTAAAAGAGAGACTGTAAGTAAATATCTATTATATATATAAGAGAGACAGTGCTAGTGATTCAGAGTACTGCATAAACATGTGAATGGCTAGGGACTGATTCATGATTACACTACTGGAAATTGATTCATGATTACACTACTTGGATTTATTCACATGTTCACTTATACTCCCCTATCCCCAATCAATACACAAGGATCCATTCAAGTTACGTTAAGATTCATGATTATACTACATTGCCCATAAAGGGTGATTCATGAATTGATTCGTGAAGGCTCGGTGATCATGTGAGTACATGAGTCACTAGCTGATAACGAAGATTCATGATAATAGAAGCATAAGATACGTGATGTAAGTGAAACACACCGAGCAAAAGTATCTGATGCTCCCGAGAGGGATAACATCTCATGAAGGGATCCATATAGTACCAATCCGTGTTACTAACGTGTCAGCATCAAGTAAGATAGTCTAAAGCAGGAAATATAATCCTAAACATGATATGAAATGATCAGAGAATGTACTCGCCTCGATAACCTGAACAGCTGATAAGTATAGGGGGTCCCACCGAAGCCATAGAGTCCTATTTAAAGTAACACAGGTTACAAGGTGTTCAAGTTGAAAATAAATGAATCTCTATAATCAATCTACATTATTCTAGGTTCTTCTAAGTCAAAACAACTCTAGGTCGACTCCGGTCAATAATCTAGTCAAACTAGGTCAAGTGTGTACTTACAGTTGACTTTGGGTCAACTGGTCAACTCTGGTCAAACAGGGTCAATTCTAGTCTAATATAAAGTGTACTTCGTTATTTGTACGTCGAAACTTACGACACGCAAATCGAGATAAGGAGATTATCGATAAGGTTGATAATCTTATTATAGTGATCCACGTGTCCAACTTGTCAATTTCAGCGATGTGAGATCACTGGAATTGGCTGATCTCAGTTTCGTTGTATAATCCCGAAATACGAACATTATATGAATTAATTATTAATTAATTATAAAAAGGTTAAACTCAGAGAAATTATCAACAAACATTGTCGGACGATGAAATGAACATTGCCAACGTGTCCAGAATGGTCAAATTAGCTAGGATAGCCTACCTAACGGTCCAATTTGGACACAAGGGCAAAAAGGCAATTTCGGGTCAAAACGGTGTCCGTGTCGGAGCCGTTTTGCACCGAAAAACGTGCAAGAAAACAAGTCTACAAAATATAACAAATTACATGTCCACGAAACCAGAATGTCGATACGAACCCAACGGTATCTCTAGAATTGGATTCCGTTGACCCGATCTCCATTTGGCCCGTTGACCAGAACATGGAATTCCGGTTTGCACGAAAATGCGTGCCGAAGCGAAAGTTCTCAAAACTCAGCAAACTACCTGTCAACAAGTCCAGAATGATGATACGAACTCAACGGTATCTCCGGAATTGGATTTCAATGAGCCGATCTCAAAATGACCCGTTGACCCGGATATTGGTATCCGACTTGCACCGAAATGCGTGCCAGATCCAATGTCCACCAAAATCTAGCAAATTATATGTCAACGAGTCTAGAATGACGATACAAACTCAACAGTATATCAGGAATTGGATTCTGATGAGCCGGCTTCAAAAAGTCCCGTTGACCCAGAAAGTAGGACCCGCTTTGCACCGAAAAACGTGTCCGGGTCCACGTTCTCCAAATCTAACAAATTTTATATGAAAACATGCCAGAACGACACCACAAGTCTACTGGTGGTGTCAGAAATGAAATCTGGAGTCCCGTGTTCAAAAATAGAATTTTACAAGTTGGAAATTACGAATTCGGACGGCCAACTTTGGCATCGAATTCAACCAATCAAACAAGCTCACAATGAAACGAAACTGGAGGGGTAGTAAGAGGGTTATACCAGCTTCGCACAGGAACTGGTAACATGCCAAAAGGAGCTGCGGTGGAGGAGGTACAAGCTGACGAAGTTGGCCCCACAAAACTGTCCAAATTTAATACAATTTAAACGATCAACTTGGTGGCCGATTTTCATGTATCAAACGGTAAAATTAACGGACGAAAATTGACAGGGATGAAGGTGGATATACCGAGATTGTGACGGAGTGAAGAAATCGCCGATCCAACGATCGAATTTCTCGAAAATTGCACGCGAAGTTGTTGCGACGGGACGACGTTTCAACTTCGTTTTCGAGCTCGTCAAGACGGGAACCCGTGCCAAACGCACGGATCGCCTCCGATACGCGTCGGAGAGAGGAGCAACGGCCACGGGGCCTGCCCGGAGGGTGCGCCCGGCCAACGGGGGTCGGCCACGGCGGCCTCGTCGTCGGCGGCGGCGCGGCAGCGCTGCCAGCGCGCGTGCGCGCGGCCTGGCTTGCCGCCGCTGCTGCTGCTGGAGCTCTTGGCTGCTGTCGCAGCTGCACGCGAAGGCTGCACGGCCTAGTCCCGGCGGAGGCACGGCCAATGGCGGCGGGCACGACGGTGGAAATGAGGTAGTGGTGGTCGGTTTTGAGGAGTGGTGGTGGCGGTTGTATTGAAGGTTGTGGTGTTTATGAAATGGAGGATGAGAAGCTGGAGGAGGAGTTGTTGGGGAGTGTGGCGGTTGGCCGACGGCCACGGCCGGGGAGTGGCGAGATGGTCGAGGAAGGTGAGGAGGTTGCGTGCTGTGTGAGGAGTTGATAGTTGTTGTCGGTTTTGTTTTTGTTGTGAAGTTAGAATAGGGTGGGAGAGAGAGAGAAAGAGGGAAGCTAATTAATGAGAGAGAGAGAGAAAGATTCTCTCTAGAAATTAGGGCCGGCTGTGGGGAGAGGTTTATGAGAGTGTGGGAAAAGTTTTAAGATTAATGAATAGGATTCATTAGAAGGATCAATGGCTAGAATTAAAATAGGAAAAACTGGTCATTCCATTGGAGATTTAACATCAATAGAAAATTTCTATTAAATATAGAAAAATAGGCAAATGAGTACTAATATTTTTGGGCAAGAAAAAATATGAGGGCGTCACGATGGAGGGCAGCACAAAGCTGGACTGGACTCGACGGAGCCGGATTGGATCAAAACTGGACATTGTGCAAAAATCGAATTTAAAAATTGGCGTTGATGATCATGAGTAAATAAGTAGCACATGAGAATTCTAATAAATGGGACACAAGTGACAGACGGATAGTAGATTCAAAGTGGGCCATGTCCATAGTTGGGGAGGACAGGTTTTGGTCGACAGGGGACCCACAAATCAAGTTGGAAGATGAATGTGACGCCGTAGAGTGAAATAAAATCGGGTCACGTGTCGGAAAAGTTGTGCGAATCAAATGGAGCACAAAATGACTTATCTGAGTGGGAAACGAAGGTCATGGGTGACGAGCGTCTCGAGTAGATCAAGCATGAGGAGTTGGTTTCAAGAAACTGACTGGTCTTGCGCTCCAAAATTAAAAGTCACGGTAACGTGCTAAAAATGATCAAGAAAAAGAGTGGGAAAAATCAATTAATAATCAAACGGTCTAATTCGACCCGAGGTTCAGCGAAGCAAAAAGAGCACAAGGGAACAAGTTTTAGTGGGACACCATATTACCGTCATGAAGGTAATCCTGTCCACTCCAAAACTCGTGAAGAAGATTTCCAAATTTGAACATCCCTAATACTCCAAATATCAATGGCACGGGAAAGTACACTTAGGAAAAATAACAGAATAAATTATTTATCGAAACCAATCAATCAGAAAATAAAATAAAAATGAAAAAAAATCAACCCAAAATTCAGGGTGCTAACATCCTACCCACCTTATAAAAATTTCGTCCTCGAAATTAAAATGTCCATACTCCCTCTAGGTCAAACCTCCACAATCAAAGTCCCAGAACTTAAACAAATCATACCATCAAATAAAAGAACGGCATACAGGGTCATGGCATACGGTGACAGTGAAGTCCCATCTAGGTTTACTAGTCATGCTAACCAACGGTCATAGGGTATCAACCACACAAGCAATCCAGGGTGCTAAAATAGAAAGATACAGAAATAACAATTATCAAAACTGTAAGACAGTCTACCATCCTATGTGAAAACTGGTACTTATCAGAAAATTAAAGAAAGGTAACTACCAATCATCAAAAAAAGGGTACTATCCCGAGAAAGTCAAAATCACAAGTTTAATTAACGAAGTCGATTACATTGAAATCCAATCACAAAATATAATATAGAGAGCATTAGAGAGGAAAAAGCTAACATTATGTGTATGGGAACATGTTCATATGGTTAGATAGTAGACATGTGTGTATGTGAATATACATGAAAGTGTATACGAGGATTTGGGTTTCAAACAATAGCTATCCAGTTACATTACTCATGGCATATGGTTTAACAATCTACAATATACAACCTATTTAATCATAACATGCATGGCTAACCATATACATCTATAAAGAGGTAGAGATTTAGTTATGTATCTATACAAATTATAACATGGATGTATAAACGCTATATATATCTATATAGATACATGATCATAACATAGAGAGGAAAGATTAGGTTACATGACAGGGCATACTAAGTTAGAGTGTGTGTGTGTGTCCTTGTACAGGATTATAGCTTAGTATCGAAAGGTTAAACCAGGTTTAGTTCAGCATTTACATACAAAATCCGAAAATAAGCTAACATTTAGAGCAGTGTAATATTAACACAATACAGTCTCGGGTTTTAGGGTTTTGAAAAGATCACAACTAACTCAATGCTTCCAATATCCTAACATGATAGACAAGAAACCCTAACATACTATCCATACATTTATCTACGCATACAGTTCAATATTACATGTTAAATATGAATTTCAACTAAACATGGAAATCAATGTAAAAATGTTAACATGTATTCAATTTTTAGGATTTTGATAAAATTCAACATCAAAACCAACTCAATGTTTATCACAGACTAACATGTACGAATATAAATCCTAACATTATATTCCTACAACAACAATGTACACAGCTCTTAAATTTGACAAATTTAAACACAAACTCAACCAAATTTTTTTGAATTGAAACTCCATGTATAACATACATGTGCAGTGATGTAAACATAACTAATAACATGAAATTTATATTTAATTTACGAATTTAAACATGAAAAAAAAAAAGCAGAGAACCAGAAATATTGGGGTTTGAGAATTTTAACATCAATAACATATTAATATGTATTTAGGCATGTGGGAAATCAAGTGTAGCATGCATACGTGTCAGGCAAAGAGTCTGTGTCCACTATATATATTCTCATGTCCCAATATAAAAATTTAATTCTACGTTAAAACCAACAATTAGATTCCTACCAAGATTACAAGCAGGTGATTGACGTAATCAAGACAGTTTTATTATTATCTAATACAGGAATAAAAGCAAGAAGGAAATAACGATAAAATTTATTTTGCTCATCTGTTTAAAGAAGAACCATTTTGAAACCCAGAGCTAAATTATCAAATCCAAGATAAAGTCTAGCAAAATCATCGATTCATTGTATTAAGAAAAAACTTATAGCAAGAAGTTATACAAAGGTTTATAAAAACAGGCAACCCTACTCTTAAGTTAAATAATGAGAGGCAAAACAAAACAAAACAATTAATAATTAAATAAAAATTTTTTGAAGGACAGAAGCAAAAGTAGAGAAAATATGTTCGAAAATATTTAAGGTACAATCTGATAATCATATGCGTCTATCCACAATCATGGTACTCTAAATCCTCATCATACTAGTAAGCAAGGCTACGATAATCACAGAGTCCTCGACTTAGGCACATACCTCTAGAATCATGGTATTTAACATTTTCGCGATGCCGCTAGCTTGGCTGCAAAAATCTTAAATTCCCACACCCGAGAAATATATCCAAGTCAACTATATGTCCTCACCATGCTGGCTAATATGACTGTAGAAGACTAGATTTCATAACTTAGATGACCTAGCCCATATAATTTCATCTTGACAAAAATTAATTTAAATCAACATTGAATACTCAAAAATCAATTTTGTCAACGAACATCGAGATTCAAAAATGAACCAAAATCCTTCAAATTATATAACTACAAACTCGGATGCTATAGCTAACATCAAGATTCAGAATTCAACAATCTTCATCAAAATCAATAAATACAAACTCAAATTCAATAATAATCTATCAAAATCAAATTCAATTGCAGAAAGTAAAGATAAATCAAATCAAGAAAAAAAAGAGTTTTCAAATCGGAGTTAAAATAAGATTCTCAAGGGTCGTCCCGGGAATCTCTCAAGGGTCCTAACTGTGATTGAGTACCTTCAAAATATATCCTAATCCTACTGCAGGCTGTAGTGGTACTCTAGTTCGAATACCACTACACTTTAGTCTCGACCTGCATGGGCCACCACTAAAAACGTGTCACGACCCGCACCCTAGAGTTAGGGCACGAGAACGTAACAACGCCCAGCCTACGTCACAGTGTCGGCGTAGAACGCTGTCCTAGGTCTCATGCATCTAACAGTATAAGGCTAAACAGTTTATACTCCCCGAATGGGGGTGACATAGCAGATACAGACTCAATCACATCTAAGGTAGAGCATGATAAGGATAGATAAAACATGAAATCCAAAAGAGGTACAACAGAGAGAAATCTAAGTGTCTAAGATACACAAATCCAGAAATACATCTCAAATCTCCAAACTCAGATACAGTAATCCACAAAGTAAATACAACTCCAGAAAAAATAAAATAACTACCTAAACAACCTCTAATGTGTCTCCTCTAGGCTAGCAGGCACCTCCAGGCTATTTGTAAAATTATCAACAGGTCCAGTCAGGACTGGAGCGAGCACAATACATCTCAACAAGTCATAGCAGGAAAAAAAATATAATCATGCTAGAGAATAAAATACAGGATCTGAAGAATAGCATAATGTAAAAGAGAGACTGTAAGTAAATATCTATGATATATATAAAGAGAGACAGTGCTAGTGATTCAGAGTACTGCATAAACATGTGAATGGCTAGGGACTGATTCATGATTACACTACTGGAAATTGATTCATGATTACACTACTTGGATTTATTCACATGTTCACTTATACTCCCCCATCCCCAATCAATACACAAGGATCCATTCAAGTTACGTTAAGATTCATGATTATACTACATTGCCCATAAAGGATGATTCATGAATTGATTCGTGAAGGCTCGGTGATCATGTGAGTACATGAGTCACTAGCTGATAACGAAGATTCATGATAATAGAAGCATAAGATACGTGATGTAAGTGAAACACACCGAACAAAAGTATCTGATGCTCCCGAGAGGGATAACATCTCATGAAGGGATCCATATAGTACCAATCCGTGTTACCAACGTGTCAGCATCAAGTAAGATAGTCTAAAGCAGGAAATATAATCCTAAACATGATATAAAATGATCAGAGAATGTACTCGCCTCGATAAACGTATCTGGGCCCACGTTCTCCAAATCTAACAAATTTTATATGAAAGCATGCCAGAACGATGCCACAAGTCTACTGGTGGTGTCAGAAATGAAATCTGGAGTCCCGTGTTCAAAAATAAAATTTTACAAGTTGAAAATTATGAATTTGGACGGCCAACTTTGGCGTCGAATTCAACCAATCAAACAAGCTCACAATGAAACGAAATTGGAGGGGTAGTAAGAGGGTTATACCAGCTTCGCACAGGAACTGGTAACACGCCAAAAGGAGCTGTGGTGGAGGAGGTACAAGCTGACGAAGTTGGCCCCGCGAAACTGTCCAAATTTAATACAATTTAAACGGTCAACTTGGTGGCCAGTTTTTATGTATCAAACGATAACATTAACGGACGAAAATTGACAGAAATGAAGGTGGATATACCGAGATTATGACGGAGTAAAGAAATCGCCGATCCAACGGTCGGATTTCACGAAAATTGTGCACGAAGTTGCTGCGACGGGGCGACGTTTCAACTTCGTTTCCGAGCTCGTCACGACAAGAACCCATGCCAAACGCACGGATCGCCTCCGATACGCGTCGGAGAGAGGAGCAACGGCCACGGGGCCTGCCCCGGGGGTGCGCCCGGCCAACGGAGGTCGGCCACGGCGGCCTCGTCGTCGGCGGCGGCGCAGCAGCGCTGCCAGCGCGCGCGCGCGGGCCTGGCTTGCCGCCGCTGCTGCTGCTGGAGCTCTTGGCTGCTATCGCAGCTGCACGCGAAGGCTGCACGGCCTAGTCCCGGCGGAAGCGCAGCCATGCGCGACCAATGGCGGCGGGTACGGCAGTGGAAATGAGGTGGTGGTGGTCGATTTTGAGGAGTGTTGGTGGCGGTTGTATTGAAGGTTGTGGTGTTTATGAAATGGAGGATGAGAAGCTGGAGGAGGAGTTGTTGGAGAGTGCGGCGGTTGGTCGACGGCCATGGCCGGGGAGTGGCGAGGTGGTCGAGGAAGGTGAGGAGGTTACGTGCTGTGTGAGGAGTTGATAGTTGCTGTCGGTTTTGTTTTTGTTGTGAAGTTAGAATAGGGTGGGAGAGAGAGAGAGAAAGAGAGAAGCTAATTAATGAGAGAGAGAGAGAAAGATTCTCTCTAGAAATTAGGGCCGGCTGTGGGGAGAGGTTTATGAGAGTGTGGGAAAAGTTTGAAGATTAATGGATAGGATTCATTAGAAGGATCAATGGCTAGAATTAAAATAGAAAAAATTGGTCATTCCATTGGAGATTTAAAATCAATAGAAAATTTCTATTAAATATAGAAAAATAGGCAAATGAGTACTAATATTTTTGGGCAAGAAAAAATATGAGGGCGTCACGATGGAGGGCAGCGCAAAGCTGGACTGGACTCGATGGAGCCGGATTGGATCAAAACTGGACATTGTACAAAAATCAAATTAAAAAAATAAGCGTTGATGATCATGAGTAAATAAGTAGCACATAGGGATTCCAATAAATGGGACACAAGTGGCAGACGGATAGTAGACTCAAAGTGGGCCATGTCCATAGTTGGGGCGGACAGGTTTTGGTCGACAGGGGACCCACAAATCAAGTTGAAAGATGAATGTGACGCCGTAGAGTGAAATAAAATTGGGTCACGTGTCGGAAAAGTTGTACGAATCATATGGAGCACAAAATGACGTGTCTGAGTGGGACACGAAGGTCATGGGTGACGAGCGGCTCGAGTAGATCAAGCATGAGGAGTTGGTTTCAAGAAACTGACTGGTCTTGCGCTCCAAAATTAAAAGTCACGGTAACGTGCTAAAAATGATCAAGAAAAAGAGTGGGAAAAATCAATTAATAATCAAACGGTCTAATTCAACCCGAAGTTCAGCGAAGCAAAAAGAGTACAAGGGAACAAGTTTTAGTGGGACACCATATACCGTCATGAAGGTAATCCTATCCACTCCAAAACTCGTGAAGAAGATTTCTAAATTTGAATATCCCTGATACTCCAAATATCAATGGCACGGGAAAGTACACTTAGGAAAAATAACAGAATAAATTATTTATCGAAACCAATCAATCAGAAAATAAAAAAAAAAAAAAAATTAACCCGAAATTCAGGGTGCTAACATGCATGGCCAGATTTAGAGCCGGTTCCCGAGGACTCAGCTTACTTCCACCTCCAAGATGGTCAATACTAGGGGAATGATCGCAGGAGGACTCGAGTGGGTCCCTTACTTCACCGCTCGTTTTGTTATTTACTTTATACCTTAGCCGTTTGGCACCGACATGTTAGTCGGATTGTCTTGTACTTACTTTTGCATAATTGTAATTAAGTCAGACTGCAGCTGATAACAATTGTGTATACCTTGCTTCATCATCTGGCTATGTTTTGTAAAGCCAGATATCAAAAACATTTTGACTGAGCGTTTGGGACGCCTTACTGCTTTATCTCATATGTTCTCTATTACTGTTTCTTGCTTGAATGATTGAGACAATAGATGTGAAGTGACCGTAGTAAGACTTTCATATAGTATGCACCCCCTCGTTTGGTTAGACAGCATTGATCGTATTATACGGTATTCTTCTACCGTAATACGTAGCTGGCTGAGTCATTTCTTCGCTCTCCAGTATTCTGGTTATGGGCGTGACAAGATTTTAGTGGTGGCCCATACAGGTCTGATTTCAGACTTGTGGGGTATTTTTGATTTATAGGATGTCTCAATCACACGTGTCCCTCCTTGATCTCATGATTCGTTGTTCTCAACCCTGCTTGACATTCCGGTATCTTTTGACTTCATTGATCCTTCATGTCCGATTGTTTGATTGTTCTCTTATCCCTTTTCTTAGGGGCACTTCGTCCGTATTGGTCAGAGCTGGACAGCAACAACAAGGACAATATGACCAGGTTGGTCAGCAACAAGGGCCAGTCTCACCTCAGGAGACTATCCAAGAAGAAGTGATAGAAGAACCAGCAGCTGAACCGCGGTATCCGGAAGTTCCAACGCCACCCATAGTTCCACCTACCCAAGTGGACACACCAGCCCTTCTGAAGATCATGAGAGGAATGATGGCTACTCAGCAACATCAGATGTTGGCCCAGCAGCGCATGCACCCTCAGCTACAAGAGCAGAATGTGTTGCTCAACCAAGGATTGCAGACGACTTTGGAAAGAGGAATGAGGACTGATTCAGGAGCATCAGCCAGGTTTTGCAAGTACAACCTCCACCGTTTTGAGGGCACGGAGGATGCCATCTCAGCAGATGCATGGCTTAAGGATATGGAGGCTATTCTGATAGCAGCTAAGGTACCGGCAGAAGAACGTGTGGATCTAGTGAAGTTGTTACTTCAGGATCTCGCACGTGATTGGTGGGAATCAGAGGAAGTAGGCATCAGACGTCCTGTGGCTTGGGACGATTTTACTGCAAGATTCAAGACCAAGTACTATGGAGTTGTAGCACGGTTTGAGCTACAACAGAAGTTTATCAACCTCAGACAGGCTGGCAAGACCATAGACGCTTATGCAGCGGTGTTCTGCAGATTGAGTAGATTCGCCCCAGAGATGGTAACAACAGAGAGCCAGAGAGCTATGAGGTTTCAGCAAGGGTTTCATCTTGAACTCTTGCAATTGATAGATGGGCACAATTACCAAACTTTTGATGAAGTATTGACGGCAACTCGAAGGCATGAGATTACCATTCAGAGGCTTGCGACAAGGACTGGAGGTCAGAAGAGATCCCACAGTCAGATTGAAGGAGGAGGGGGAGCAGCGCCCCGAACAACAGCACCATCCACTGGCATTCGTATCTACGATGTGGCGATACGAGGACCAGCACCACCCAGGCAGCAGCAACAACAACAAAGAAAGAACCAGCAACCCCCGGCGGGCTGCACTTATTGTGGGAAGATGGGGCACACTAGAGATGTGTGTCGGACATTGAATGGACTGTGTCTGATATGTGGAAATCCAGACCATCGGGTTACCACATGTCCTATGAATTCGAGGTCAGGAGGACCAGGGCAACAGTTTCTTGCTCTGCCAGCACCAGGGGTAGGCCAGTATCGAGGACCAGCGGTGGCAGTAAGGCCGTTGGTACAGCGTCCGTTAATGTCGCAGGCTCAGATGTTTCGGCAGCAGGGCCGCCGATACAGCAACACCAGCATAGACCACCCCAGCATCATCAAGAAAGGGGCCAGCAACAACATCAGGCTAGGCCGCAGCATGGGAACCAGCAAGGAGGTCGAGGGCAGGCATTCACTCTGTCCTTGGAGGAGGCATTGGCATCGGGAGATGTTGTGGCAGGTAACATTCTCGTCGCCTCATATCCCGCAGTAGCATTGTTTGATTCGGGAGCATCCCATTCATTTATATCTGTACAATTTACGACACGACTAGGAGTGGAGTTCGAGGCATTGCCAGGGAGGTTGAATATACTCACTGGTAATGGGCTCGTGGGAGTTAGTAGAGTTAGTTTAGCATGTAGTGTTGTAGTGTGCGGGCATCCTTTCCCCGTCCGGTTGATAGAATTTTCTGTTGGAAATTTTGACGTTATCTTAGGCATGGACTGGCTGAAAGACAGTCATACGACAATAGATTATCGTAGAGGGAGTGTATCTTTCGATATTCCAGGCATGAAGAGATTCACCTTAGTCAGGTCAGAGGCAACTCAACAAGAGCAAGTAGTAATAACGGCAATGGAAGAAGTTCAGATTCCGAAGGTAGTTGAAGAATTTTTAGACGTATTTCCTGAAGAACTTTCAGGTCTACCACCAGTTAGAGATATTGAGTTCAGTATAGAATTGGCACCTGAAACTAAACCGATATCAGATCGGGTTTACAAAATGGCAGATTCAGAGCAGGCCAAGGTATATCAGCACATAGAGGAACTGAAGGAGAAGAAGTTCATCCAAGCTAGCGTGTCACCATGGGCAGCACTAGTGGTACTTGTGGGAAAGAAGGATGGGTCGTCCAGATTATGCATTGACTACAGGAAGCTTAACGCGGCAACAGTGAAGAACAAGTATCTATTACCCAGGATCGACGACTTATTTGATCAGTTGAGCAGAGCTAGAGTTTTCTCCAAGATAGATCTTCGTTCAGGGTACCATCAAGTGAGGGTTCGGAAGGAAGATATTCCCAAGACAGCATTCAAGTCAAAGTATGGGCATTATGAATTCTTAGTAATGCTGTTTGGTTTGACCAATGCTCCAGTAATATTCATGGATTTGATGAATCACATCTTTATGCCACACTTAGATCTGTTTATCATTGTGTTTCTTGACGACATTCTCGTATATTCTGCCAGTAGAGAGGAGCATGAAGACCACCTCAGGAAAGTGTTACAAGTTCTGAGAGAGAACCAGTTGTATGCCAAGCTCAGCAAGTGTGAGTTTTGGTCAGATCACATTTCATTTTTGGGTCACATCATATCAGGAGCTGGAGTAGCAGTGGATCCCAAGAAGGTAGAAGCAGTAGAAAGTTGGCCAGTACCTAGACCGTAGCAGATGTACGGAGTTTCTTGGAATTGGCAGGATATTATAGAAGGTTTGTGTCAGACTTTGCAAGGCTTTCAGCACCCATGACCCGCTTGACCCGGAAGGATGTGCCATTCGTTTGGTCGATAGAATGTCAGGCATCATTTGAGACTTTGAAGCAGAAGTTGATATCAGCACCTATCCTTACATTGCCAGTTGGACCCGGAGGTTTTACAGTATATTGTGATGCGTCAGGTAAAGGACTTGGATGTGTCCTTATGCAACATGGGAAGGTGATAGCATATGCATCTAGGCAGCTTTGGGACCACGAGAAGAATTACCCAACTCATGATTTGGAGTTAGCGGCAGTAGTGTTTGCTCTGAAGCTATGGAGGCATTACTTATATGGTGATCGAGTGGAAATATACACAGACCACAAAAGTCTGAAGTACATCTTTACTCAGAAGGAGCTGAACATGAGGCAGAGAAGATGGTTAGAGCTGATCAAGGATTATGACGTGGAGCTTCAGTATCACCCAGGCAAGGCTAATGTAGTAGCAGACGCTCTTAGCAGAAGAGGCAGCACATTTATGTTGACAATACAGAGGCATATCTTAGAAGACCTTCAGGAGATGGGCATCGAAGTTATACTTCCTAGTGATGTAGGAGTTCTAACAAGTCTGCAAGTTCAATCCGACTTGGTAGGCAGGATCAAGGCAGCTCAGGCACAAGATCCAAGGATTCAGAAGCTTAGGGCAGAATGTGAGTCAGGACTCAGGAAGGAGATGAGAATTCATGAAGATGGTACACTTAGGTTTGGATCGCGTCTATGTGTGCCTAGTGGAGATATCAGACAGGAGATTATGGTAGAAGCTCACAGTTCTCAGTATTCTATTCACCCTGGAGGGACCAAGATATCAAACAGCATTTCTGGTGGAACGGAATGAAGAAGGAGATAGCTAGATTTGTTTTTCGTTGCTTGGTATATCAGCAAGTGAAGGCAGAACAACAGAGGCCAGCTGGGTTATTGCAACCGCTTCCTATTCCGGAATGGAAATGGGAGCATATTACAATAGACTTTGTGACCGGTTTACCGAGATCACCAAGTGGTAAGGACGCTATTTGGGTGATAGTGGACCGACTTACGAAGGTAGCACACTTTCTTCCTTTCAGAGTAGGGCAATCTACAGAAAAGTTGGCAGAGTTATATATGCAGCAGATAGTCAGGCAGCATGGAGTCCCTGTCAGTATTGTGTCGGATCGAGATACCCGCTTTACATTATATTTTTGGAAGAGCTTACATCATAGTCTGGGTACCAAGTTAAGATTTAGCACGGCTTACCATCCGCAGACGGATGAGCAATCAGAAAGAACAATTCAGACTTTAGAAGACATGTTGCAAGCTTGCACTTTGGATTTTGGAGGGTCTTGGAAGAGTCACCTGCACTTGGTCGAGTTCTCATACAACAATAGTTATCAAGCCAGTATCCAGATGGCGCCATTCGAAGCATTATATGGTAAGAAGTGCAGGTCACCGCTTGCATGGGATGATATCGGGGAGAGGAAGATATTAGGCCCGGAAATGATTGTTCATATGGTTGAAGTGGTTAAGGGAATTAGAGAGTGACTTCATATTGCGCAGGATCGGCATCGTCATTGGGCGGACCAACATCGTAGGCCGCTAGAGTTTTCTGTTGGGGACCACGTATTCTTGCGGATCTCACCTACTCGTGGGGTCATTAGATTTGGCGTTCACGGGAAATTGAGTCCGCGATACGTGGGCCCATTTATTATCCTTGATCGGGTAGGCGATGTTGCTTATCGTTTATCCCTTCCACCTTCGTTACGAGAGGTACATGACGTGTTTCATGTATCTCAGTTACGTAGGTATGTATCGGACCCAAGCTATGTCCTCAATCAGTCTGAGCTGGTTGTTGGTACCAACCTGTCTTACGAGGAACAGCCTGTGTCCATTTTGGACTGAAGAGAGAAGATACTCAAGAACCGAACAATTAGTCTTGTCCGTGTTGCTTGGGGTCATCACTCCTTGGGAGAGTCAACGTGGAAACGTGAGGATGATATCCGATCACGATATCCACACTTGTTTGACTCACAAGGTATATCTTTTTCTGTATACCTTGATTGTCCTGATTCCTCATGCTTATCACCTTATGGGTAGAATTGCTTGATATCGTAGATTGATGGATTTACATATATGTTACTTGCTATGGATATTGTAAAATGATTGCTTGATTGAATTGATTGTACTTAGATTGGTTTAGTCCCGATGTTTCTATCTTGCTTGAATTTGAAATTCCGAGGACGAAATTTTTTCAAGGTGGGTAGAGATGTCACTCCCCGTTCCCAGAATACGTATTTTAATACGTATATTGCTTGAATGTATTTATTTAATATTTATCATGTATTATCCTGTATTTAAATTCCTTTAAGTTCATGTTAATTAATTATCTGCTCTTTAATTTTCATGTTAATTAATTTTCTGCAATTTTATTATCTGTATTTTATTTTCTGTAATTTTATTCTCTGCTTTAGCTAGTCTTTAGGTTCGGCTTGGTTCGGTTTGATGAGTTGGTTCATCATGAACCCATTGGACCCCCACCTACCACCACTCCTCCTATTTAAGCCCCCATCTCCTTTCTCTCTCTTCATAACTTTTCTTCTCCATTACTTTTTCTTCTCCATTACTTCTTCTTCTTCTTCCTCACCACTCACCACCTACCAACCGTAGGCAAGTACGACTTGTTTCTACATGAGAACCCATTTTTATGGTTTATTTGTCTTTCTGTGATTCTAAGAGAGTTTAGTTCTTAGCATTTTTGATTTCTATGGCTTGTTTTCTCTAGATCTAAGTAGTTGTATTTCGGTTGTTCATGGGTTCTGGTCCGCCAAGCTGGCGTGTATTTCTGGCACTGGAACGAAGGCTCCATAGGACTTGGAGTTTGGGAGATGTTGTACGCTCACGTTCTTACGTGCTCGCGTAAACATCAGCCCTTCACGCACACGTTCTTACGTGTCAGTGTGTATTTTTAGTCACGCACACGTTCTTACGTGTCAGCGTGTATTTTTAGTCAAGCACACGTTCTTACGTGTCAGCATGTATTTTTAGTCACGCACACGTTTTTACGTGTCAGCGTGTATTTTTAGTCACGCACACGTTCTTGCATGCGTGCGTGTATTTTTAGTCACGTACACGTTCTTGCATGCGTGCGTGTATTTTTAGTCACGCACACGTTCTTACGTATTTGCGTGAATTTTCAGTCACGCACATGTCTTTACGTGTTTGCGTGAATTTTCAGTCACGCACACGTCTTTACGTGTTTGCGTGGATTTCTAGTCACGCACACGACTTTACGTGTTTGCGTGAATTTTTAGTCACGCTCACTCTGTGCGTGCGTGTATTATTTTTCATGCTCACTCTGTGCGTGCGTGTATTATTTTTCACGCTCACCCTGTGCATGCGTGTATTATTTATCACGTTCACACTGTGCGTAATTTCCTATCTTACCACACTAGGCTGTACGTGAATTTCTAATTACCCTTCACACTATGCGTGCGTAGATTTCTTATCACGCTTTTTCACGCTCATACGCTCACGCTTGCCAGCTTGAATGACTTTTCACGCTCACGCTGTTTACACGCACACTCCTTCCTACTAGACTTGGCATACCTTTTTACGCGTACGATTCTTACGTGACTTGTTAACCTTAGCATAGACTTGTTGGCATGACTTCTTGACCTGGGTGTTACTATTTATTCTCTAAAGATGGTCAATACTAGGAGAATGATCGTAGGAGGACTCGAGTGGGTCCCTTACTTCACCGCTCGTTTTGTTATTTACTTTATACCTTAGCCGTTTGGCACCGACATGTTAGTCGGATTGTCTTGTACTTACTTTTGCATAATTGTAATTAAGTCAGACTGCAGCTGATAACAATTGTGTATACCTTGCTTCATCATCTGGCTATGTTTTGTAAAGCCAGATATCAAGAACATTTTGACTGAGCGTTTGGGACGCCTTACTGCTTTATCTCATATGTTCTCTATTACTGTTTCTTGCTTGAATGATTGAGACAATAGATGTGAAGTGACCGTAGTAAGACTTTCATGTAGTATGCACCCCTTCGTCTGGTTAGACAGCATTGATCGTATTATACGGTATTCTTCTACCCGTAATACGTAGCTGGCTGAGTCATTTTCCCGCTCTCCAGTATTCTGTTTCTGGGGCGTGACAACTTGTCTCCCAAAAATTATTTATTTATTTTAGAGAGCATTTTTTTTATTTTGTTTATTATTATTAGTTATATGATGGTTTGAATCGTAGGTAAATGGAGATTTGATTTGGGATCACAAGGGTGTGTACCAAAGCCTATAGCTTAAGTATAGTAAAACTAGGGCATATGTGGTCCCCATGGTCCCCAGACAGCCTCTAGGGTATTATTTTATTATTTTAGATTTTCTTGGATTTTTAGAAGATTTTTAGATAATTTTTATATATGGTTTTATTATTTTCTTAAGCTTCTAGGAATTGTTGTGAAGGCACCCGAGAGTATTTTAAGGCCAAAAAATTTTATTTGGGCTCTAGAACCCTTAAAATATTTTCTATATTTTTCTAGGAATTTTTAGAAATTTTTTGGGATTTATTTGGAATTTTTAGGATTTTTCCTGATTTTTATTATTTTTCTGTAATTAAAAAAACCTATTTCCTATAATTAATTACCCAGTCAGCCGCTCAGCCAGGGGGGGACCCACCCGTCAGCCGCTGAAGCGGGGAGGGCGGGCCCCACGTGGCAGTGAAAGGGGGGTGGCGGGAAGCTCGGTCTCCGAGCCGTGGAGTAAGTCTTAATCCGAGCCGAGCTCGGAGTTGGCCCATGCCAAGCCGTCCAATCCACAGCCGCTGGATCTGGGCGGGGCGCGTGTGATGCTGACACGTGTCCCCGCCCAGCCGCCTTAGCCGTAGTCCACCGACTCACTATATCTATATATAGTTATTATTTTCCGAAAACCCTACTTTATTTCAGCAGCTTTTGTGGGAGAGTTCGATAGGGATTCTTCGACTTCGCGGGGCGATTGCCGTTGATCTAGACATCCTTTTTGTGCGTCATTTTTTTATTGGAAGCGTATTGAGGTTAGGTTTCTGAATATATAATTTATTTTCTGATATTTTGATCTCGAATTACTGAATAATTATTTGAGTGTCGGTTGTCCAAAAATCAACACGTCGCACGGTTTTTGAGATTTCGAGCGATCCCGAACTCCGTTTTGCGATCCGTTTGAAGTTTTGGAAAGCTGACACCAAGCTCTAAAACATATATTTTTTTCCAGAAATTCAGAGTTTCATCTATTATTTTATTTTATTCATAAAAGTCAGATTTGGTCAACGGTTCATCGATTTGGTCATAGTTAGCCATAATGGCGATAACTTTTGACCAAATCATGATTTTGCGGCACGGTCGATTCCAGTGCACTCATGACGCTAAAATCTATCATGTTGCACACTCAAACTTGGAATTCATATTATTTGACTAGTTAGTCAACAATATGTCTCGGTTTGCGTGCCACGGATCCCGAATTTGGATCCGTGAATTTCCTTGGCCAAATATTTTTGTGTAGATTATTATTTCAGAATTAAATAGGTTAAAATAGGATTTTAGATGGTTTATTCCAGAATTAGATTAGTATTAATTGATTTAACCCATTAGCCCATTAGCCACTTTCTAGGATTTTTAGAGTGGGAATCGTTGATCTAACTTGTGATTATTTTTGTGTCGGGTAGATCGGGCTACGACGTTTTGACTTATGACTTATTCATCTAACAGAGCAGGCAAATATCACTATGACCTATGTTTTCTTTATTTTATGCTGTATGTATCTTCGTGTCGTCTTTTCACTATTACTCCCTTATGGTTCATGGTTGTCATTACTCGTGATTACTATTGTGCACGAGAGTTAGAATCGTTAGGATATATATACATGTTCATCTTTTACTCATTGTTTTCTATTGTTTACATTTTATCGTATTGCTAATGTTTATCGTAGTGGACATGTATTGTGAGTGAGTCGGGCGGAGGAATACAACAAGTAAGCATGTGGTCAACGAATTGAATACAGACCCCCTATACATTGATTGCATAATATCAGTCATGCACCACACGTATGACTGACGGATATCCCAAGCCGTCTATATGCTGAAAGTTGGTATTCTAAAACACACAGTACACGTGACTTAATTATTGTTACTCTATCGTCTATTGTTCTTCTTTCGTCAAGTCTACCTTCTTATTGTCATCATGTCTTAGTGGTATGTCAAAATCTACATTCATATTGTTTTCACGTCTCAAAGGTACTTTCTTATCATACAATGTCATGCCTATACTTATCTTCAGTTAAATTCCTTTTATCTTTCCTTCATGCTTGTATACTATATTGTGTAATGTAGTGTTATGGTGATCTTGCTTCAATCCTGACTGTAGAGATTTGCCCCGAGGTCTACGGTGAGTATGTTGGCGACCCTGACGTCACTGGCGTACTCGGTTCCAGCACTGATGCGAATTAGCATATTTTCTTCCTTATGGATTCGCATTAGTTAGTAGTTATAGTTATGGAGTAGTTGTCTATTTTATTTTCTGTTATCCGGATTTGTTCCCAAGACTTTCTGAGTTGTAGTAGATTTTTCATATTTATAATATTGAGACTATTGGATAATTTAGTGACTTTTGCTGGCTTAGTTGTGGATGATATATATGCGTGTTGTGCTTGTTGTGGACCATTGTTGTCATAGACAGCGTACTATCGCCGATGCTGCGGCGTAGGCTGGACTTGGTCACGTACTCGTATCCCAAAATTGGGAGCAGGTCGTGACACAACCCTAGGATCTGTCAATCATGTTACAGCCCGTAGGCAGACAGTAAGTAAGTGCAATCGAGCTAAACAGGTGCTCGTCGGCGAAACGCCTCAAAAGAATATTTTTACAATAAAGTGGGATATCAAAAATAAACCCACTCGTTGCCCTGGTTACGTCTAGTCGCCACCATCAGGCTGGAAGGTTGGTAGATCCTCTGGAGCTGCTCCGAAATCTGGCCACACAAAACCAGCTGGGTCAGACCCCAGAAAGAGCAAGTGCCACAAAGGAGGCTTCACTTAGGAACTAAAACCAGCAATTAGCATAGAAGATAAAATATAGTAAACTGGAGAAAATAACATCACGAGGATATACGGTAAGATAACCATGGAACGATTCAGATAACCAGGTTACAATCCTTAAACCAAACAAGGACCGGGATTGTAACCCTTCGTCTGAACTGAACTTGGTTTCTCCCATTTATCCGCAGGGTAATATAAGAAAACCAGGACATGTGATAATCTATACAGGATCAAGGCAAGATTAGACTAATAATTCTCCATTCAACAATCACGGCCAAGCAATAAGTACGGCTTGATACTTTAACTAACTAGGGTTATCACAGACCTAATTACTAACAAGATGCAACGAGATTATTCCACAGCCACAAGCCCTGCAGACCATCCAGGTTACCCAGGTTAAAATTAGGGGTTGAATTCAGGTGGGTACATCGTCCAAGAAATGCATGTACCCTTAGGTAGCTTGAAGGGTACAACACATGACAGTGTGCTGGAAATGTGCCCTACTCGACGGCAGGCTACAGATCCCAAGCGCGCCCAGGTAACGGAATTGCCTGTAGCTGGGAGATCTCTTTATGACTAATGTATTAATCTAGTTATTAGCCTTAGTCCATTTCAGTAGGTACTCCTGACCGTGGTACTCAGGAGTCCCATCCTAGACATGATGCAATACAGGACTGGATTATTTGTACAAACATAATCGCCCACGGTGTACGGGTTAATTATACAGGTTATGTCATGTCAGGTAGCCGTCGCAACAGCTTATCAAGATATATCATGTCAGGTTTACTTGTCAGGAGTGCGCCACGACGGGCCACTATCATGTCATGCTAGTTCCTTATCACACCATGTCATGTACAATTGTCATTTCAATCATGTCAATCAAATCGTGATTTATCAAGTTCAGGACAAAAGGCGTAAGGATATAAAATAGACATAAAAATATACAATAAGGGAAAAGGTGTACGCCATAAGAACTCAAGTCATACTGAGAGTTACATGGCATGGGCATAATAGTAATAATTAAAATATTCATAAAATACAAGCTATAAAAGAGCCATGCGGCTCGGCATATGCGGCCAAGAGGTGATCTCATGCGGCAGGGAAGGGAACAGTCCATGCGACTGAATAGGGTCAGGCACATGCGGCTAAAAGGGAGAGGCTTATGCGGTTGAAGGGTATCAGTCATATGCGGCTAGCGGTAAGGGAGGAGCATATGCGGCTCAGCCAGAACATTCCATGCGGCTAGAAAGATTGGCGCTATACGGTTACAAGAAGAACAACGCCATGCGGCTCACGGGGAAAGGGCTCTCATGCGGTTGGAACGGACTCGGGTTCATGCGGCTGAATAGGAATACTTGCCGCATGAACTTGTCATGCGGTCAAGTCCAGGCAATAGTGCATACGGTTGGAACTGACTTGCCGCATGAATTTTCATGCGGTCAAGTGCTGCCATGCGGCTCGGGACTGTGCTTCTCCTCCAAATTTCCGAGAAAAAGTACACCATGAAGCCATGGCTTCCAAGCTGCATAAAACCTTCATCCGGAGTCCAAATCTGAACTTCCATAGGTCAAAATGGGGTAGAACAAAATTCTCTACAACATAGAACCATCAAAACTTAGAAATAACAAGATTAAGTAGATCAAAACCCAAAAAATGTAAAAATGAGATAAACTTAGATCTACAAGAATTATGCCATGGAAAGTAAAAATGCCAAGTACTAAAGTAAGTTAAAATGCTGTAAGGAAGAGAATAAAGCAATAAAATTGGAGTTCCTCCATGAAGCAAGTTGTACTTGCCTAGACCTCTCTCTCTGGTAGGTGAAAAAGTTATGGTGGAGGAGAAGAAGAGTAATGAGGAGAAAGAAAAAAGAATGGGTAATAAATGGTAGTGGTGGTGGTAGGTAGGGGGTTCACCCTTGGTTCATGATGAACCAAGGCAAAACCAAGCCAAGCCGAACCAACCAAGAAATGACCAAGCCATGAAGAAAAGCTAAGCAAGGAATCATGCAATACAAGATAAAATACGCACACGTATTCTAAAATACGTAATACGAACCACAGGCATTACAAGTTTGACCTAGAGTTGACCTAGGGTTGACCAGAGTTGACCAGTTGACCAGAATTCAAGCCGGCCACATGTTGAAACTAGTACTCATACACTTAGATGATTCTTGATTCTTGTACATGGCATAATCAGTTTTACTTGCCTTGTTCTAGCTCTAGATTTACAGCTTACCTTGCTATGATACTCACATGTACATTTTATGATTTCTTGTATATTATCTCTATTTACTGCTACATTTTCTATATCGTCTAATTAGAACTGTTATTTGAGATTTGTGCTCGTTCTATCTTGACTGGATATGTTAAGAAAATTTTAGGAGTAGTTGTGCCCTCAGTATTGGACTTCAGGATGTTGCTAGCTGGGGTGGTTCTCGGTATTCTTCACCGTGAGTTGTCTTTCAGGAGTTCTAGGTCTGGTAGTTATTAGTTTGTTATTGTTTTCCTCTGTTTTATTCTTCTCTCATATGATCCTTGTAGATTCTAGTTGTTCTAGTGATATTGTTATTATTTCTTGTCTTATCTTCCTTAGTTTTCGTGATGTGACATGAGTACATTTCTAGTTATAGATCTTTAGATGTTGTAGTTAGTATCGGGTACTTGACAGCGCTCTACCGCCGATACTGCAGCGTAGGCTGGGCGTGGTCCACGTATTCGTACCCGTATATTCGGGTGCGGGTCGTGACACGTTTTTAGTGGTGGCCCATGCAGGTCAGTCTTTGCTATTAATGCAAAGTCGTGGTAGTACTTGAGCTTATCTGTACTACTGCGAGCCTGCCATAGGATTAAGGTCGAGTCATGGAATATTTTAAGATTTTGGTACTCAGTCACATATTAGGAACTCTTGGTAGATTCCAGAGATGATCCCTAGGAATCTTATTTCGAAAGCTTTTTAAATCTTTTCCCACTTGTTTCTATTCGTCTTGATTTTTGAAATATTTGTCCGTATCAAACTTTATTCTTTCTTAGGATGAGTTATGGATCCCAGAGGGAAGGTATAAGTCGAACTTATATATCCTCTAGGTTGAGAATCAAATATGATTTGCCAATCTTATATCAAGGTTGAGATTATTTAGATTATATTCCAAAATTTCCAATCTTGACCTAGATAGTACATTTGGGACTTCTCCTGAGAACTTTTCCTAAACCCTGCATCGAAATCTGTTTTCGTTAGTTCCCATTTACTTATCCTTGATACGTTGTTGAATTTTGAATCTTGATGTTCGTTCGTTGTTGACTTTGACTTTGTATCAAAAATCGGTTTTATGAATTGAGTTAAGATATTCTGATAAACATATTCGATGAGAACGATAAATGTCTACTTTATTTATGGAGTTTAGAATTTATCGCAGTCATACTAGCTAGCACGACAGGGACGTGGAGCCTGATGTTGGTTATACTATCCTAGTTATCGAATTTGGATTTTCTTGCAGCTATACCGGTTGGCGTGGTAAGAATTCCAGATGACATGATTTAGGGTGTATACCTTAGTTATGGACTCTATCATTTATTGCAGCTATGCTTACTGGCGTGGCAAAAATTCTGGCAATATAATTTCAGGGAGGCGTGTATGGTTATCAGACTGTATTTTAAATCGGATCACTTCGTTATGACCGGATGATCAAGAACAAATTCTTATCATCATTCCACTACTAAAATACCCCACTTTACCGACGGACTTTTAGCGACGGACGGATTCCGTCGCTAATAGCGACCAATTTTCGACATCTTAGCGACGGATTAGCGACAGACAACACAACATAATTTTTTTCAATTTTAAATGTAAAAATTTGTCGGGTTTTCGTCGCTAAGTCGACGAAAATTAGCGACGGATTATTTTTCGTCGCTTATTCGTCGCAAATGTTGGCGGCAAAATCTTTATAACATTGGCGGGAACTTTGGCGACTACCTAGCGACGGATATAGCCGTCGGAAAACACCTTTTAATTGGCGACGGTTTAGCGACTAATTTATTCCGTCGCTATTCCGTCGCTAATTCTGTGCCCTAACTTAAATTGAACCGACGGGGGGGAATTTTTCATTCCCCCCAAAACTCTCTCTCTCTCTCGCGGCTCTCCCTCTCTCGCGCGCGGCTCTCTCTCTCTCTCTCGTGGCTCTCTCTCTCTCTCTCGTGGCTCTCTCTCTCTCTCTACCAGGTCTCTCTCTCTCTCTCTCTCTCTCTCTCTCTCTCTCTCTCTCTCTAATTTTCTCTAATTTTGTGTTTTGGGGCCGGAGGGGGGGGGAGTGGGGGGGGGGGTCGGCTTCGCGGGGGGTGGAGAGGGCGGGGGGGGGGGGGTGGTGAATGGGGTCAGAGGGTCGGGGGGGTGTGGGGAATGGGGGCAGGGGGTGGGGGGGTGGGGGGGTGGGGAATGAGGGTCGGGGGGTCGGGGGGGTGGGGAATGGGGGCAGGGGGGTCGGGGGGTGGGGGGTGGAGAGGGCAGGGGGGTCGGGGGGGTGTTGAATGGGGGCAGGGGGGTCGGGGGGTGGGGGTGGAGAGGGCAGGGGGGTCGGGGGGGGTCGGGAATGGGGGCAGGGTTCTCACTCCATTTTCAATTGTAATTAGTCTATAATGTTGCTAATATACTGTTATATATGTGTGGGCTGTGCCATGTGAATTGGAGAGGGTTTGATGGGTTATTTGGCCAAGGGGGAGGCTCGGGTTATGATTTATTCTTTGTGTTCACTGTTCTGTGGTGTGAAGTCTGTCGTTTTGGTTATACCATGTTTGTTTAACACTCTAAACACCCTAGATGCATATCCTAGCATCTGTGTACCACCCATATTGCTAGGAACACAAATTTTATACTGCACTTGTCATGAAATTGCCATCATCAAGATGTCCTGTACATATTTAGTTTGTGCATTGCTGCTTGAGCATCACATTACCTTTTACTGCTACTTTGTATTGCTTTCACAATGTCACGTACCCTGCACTAAACATCCGATACTTCGATCCGATACCGCCGATACTACCGATATCGCCGATACCAATACTACCGATATCGCCGATACTACCGATACCGCCGATACTACCGATACCGCCGATACTACCGATATCGCGCGCCGATACTACCGATACTACCGATATCGCCGATACTACCGATACCGCCGATACTACCGATTCCAATACCGATACTTTGAACCTTGATTTAAATATATGTTAGTATAGTGTCTTCACATATATGTTAAGAGTATATACATGATTAGCAAGGTAACTAGATACAAGTTATGATACAATGTAAATGCAAGTATACATGTTAGCTAGATAGCTTAGACTTATATTGCAATCTCCTATTCACACGAGTATTGATATCGCCGATACCAATACTCGTAGGAATAGTCCGATACCGATATACATTGTAGAGCTCTGTTTTGCTATTCTGGACATGTTGTGACCTGTGCTGTTCTAAATAGGAGCCAGACACACTCCTGAGACGGGGGAGTATGTATAGTGATGTGGATTCTTACTAACTTATCATGTGAACCCATTTATGGGCCCTTCATTGAACCTTCTCATGTGCAACTTTCAGTCCATTCACAGTTCCCTATATTGTACTCTACATCACCTAGTTCACTTATATCTAACATCCTAACCCTAATCCAAATTTATGAGTATCGGTATCGGGCTATTCTTATGTTTAGTTTGTCTTACGATACAGATTTTCACATCCAAATTGAGGATGAGTCGTTATTTTGTTGATCGTACATGGATGTACAAACGGCAACACGAGAGTAGAATTGGTGTGAGTGACGATTTTCAGGCAGGCGTGGAAGTATTTCTTAATTATGCAATGAGCAAAGCTCAGTACATGGACGGTAACAAAATTAAGTGTCCATGTGTTAAATGTCACAATAGACGTTACGAAGAAGTGGTGACTGTGAGAGATCATTTGACCCGTAAGGGTTTCGTACGTTATTACGGCCTGTGGTCATCGCCAGGTGAACTATATTCGGAAAGACAGGCTGCAGAAGCTGCTACTTATGCTTTTGATGATAATGCTGCAACGGATGTCATCGAAGACCACGGATGCTCTGTTGATTATGGAGATCTGCAGAACCTTGCACGAGATATGGTGTATGATGCGGCAGGGCCTAATTTTGATCCGGAGGATCCTAATCCCGAGGCGAAGGAGTTCTATGACATGTTTCAGGACGCAGATACTTCTCTATATCCTGGTTGTGAGACTCATTCCGCACTGTCAGTGACGATGCGGTTGTTGAACATAAAGTCTGATTTTAACTTGCCACAAGCTTGCTATAATCGGATCACAGAAGTAATCAAGGAGGTGTTACCGAAGGAATCAAAAGAGCTACCAAAAAACTTCTACAAGTCAAAGATGATGGTCCGACAACTGGGACTGGGGTACGAGAAGATAGATTGTTGTCGCAACGGATGCATGTTGTACTACAAAGAGAATTGCGTATCAGAAAGTTGCAGCTTCTGTAATGCGGATCGTTACAAGCCAGTACAGGGAAAAGGAAAGTCGACTAGAAAACGACGTCCTTACAAGTATATGCATTACTTGTCGATCACGAAGCGCTTGCAGAGGATGTATATGTCTCTAAATACAGCAGAACACATGACGTGGCACAGCGAAGAACGCATAAAGGACGAAGGAGAATTGTCACATCCTTCGGATGGAGAGGCGTGGAAACATTTTGATTTGTGTCATCCAGATTTTGCTGCAGAGCCTAGAAATGTACGCCTAGCGCTATGTGCTGATGGCTTCGCCCCTTTCGGACAGTCGGGATCTCAGTACTCATGCTGGCCGGTCATTCTTACCCCTTACAATCTGCCACCATGGATGTGTATGAAGACTCCTTATATGTTTCTGACAGCTATCATACCCGGTCCTAAAAATCCGACGAATAATATCGATATATATTTACAGCCGTTGGTGGATGAGCTGAAACAGCTGTAGGAGATCGGCGTCACGACCTATGATATTTCCAGGAAACAGAACTTTCAGATGAGAGCTTCACTCATGTGGACAATCAATGATTTTCCAGCATACGGTATGCTGTCGGGATGGAGTACGCACGGCAACATGTCTTGTCCGATATGCATGGAAAATAGTAAGGCGTTCCGCCTTAGGCATAGAGGAAAAACTTCTTTCTTTGACTGTCACCGTCAATTTCTGCCCGCGACCCATCCTTGGAGAAAGAATAAGGACGCGTTCAGATATGGAAAACAAGAATTTTCTCAACCTCCTGCCAGATTTTCGGGATACGATATTTGGGAAGCTGTAAAGGAATTGCCCACCGCAATGGAAGATCCATCGAACCATCGTGTCGAGGGGTTCGAACAAAGCCATAACTGGACCAAACGGAGTATCTTCTGGGACTTGCCTTATTGGAAAGATAATCTTATAAGGCATAATCTTGATGTCATGCATATCGAAAAGAACGTGTTCGATAATGTCTTCAATACCGTAATGGATATTAAAGGAAAGACGAAGGACAATCCAAACGCAAGACAAGACATAGCCGAGATATGCAAGCGTCCTCATCTGAACTTGATACAAAGGGGTGCTGGTGGACAATTAAGTAAGCCTATAGCGCCATACACATTGAGCAAGGAAGATAGATTAATAATCTGCAAGTGGATATCTAATTTAAGATTTCCCGACGGCTATGTTTCGAATTTGTCTAGATGCGTTGATCTCAATGAACGCAAGCTAACGGGAATGAAGAGTCACGACTGCCACGTGTTTATGGAAAGATTACTGCCCATTGCTTTGAGAGAGTTGTTGCCTTCTGCTGTATGGGTTCCGTTGGCCGAGCTGTCTACATTCTTCAGGGATATCTGTTCAACTAAGCTGACGGTGCAACATATGGTACAACTTGAGGAGAAGATTGTCTTAACAATCTGCAAGTTAGAGAAAATATTTCCACCGGGCTTTTTCGACAGCATGGAGCATCTACCGATTCATCTAGCATACGAAGCCCGTGTCGGTACATCTGTTCATTATCGATGGATGTACCCCTTTGAAAGGTAAATAAAAATCGATATAATTTAAGTGAAATTTAAGTGCATTTTACAATTCATTGTTAATTCTCAAGATAATTTGTCTCTTTAGGTACCTACACCATCTAAAGAAGAAAGTTGGCAACAAGGCTCATATAGAGGCTTCGATATGCGAATCATATCTTATCGAGGAGGTGTCAAATTTCTGCTCCATTTATTTCGATACTCATGTCGAGACAAATCGAAATAGACCTCAAAGGAATGAAGAAGACGTTGAGGATGGAGGTATATTCAATTTAAGGGGCAAGCCTATTGGGGCTAGTAAGAAACGGTGGTTGACCGACGATGAGTATGATACCGCTCACCGATATGTCTTGTTAAATTGTGACATACAAGAAGTGAGAGATTTGGAGAAGTAAGTGACTACGCCTCGTTATAATCTCTAATTTGGTGAATTAAGTGACTACACTTATTTTTATTCTCTCTAACAGTGTATTTAGAGGTGAAGTCAAAATGAGGACACCATATATTACAGATGAGGGACTTCAAAGAGAGGTTGATTGTACGTTTCCGTCCTGGTTTCGTAAATACGTAAGTAATTGAGATAATATGTTATGCGGCTACCATTAAAATATATGCAGCTAAAATATTTAAATTATCAATACATGTTTACAGGTTTTATTGTCTGAAACAACACTCATAAATGAGAGCATTCGTTATTTGGTATTGGGACCGAAGAAGCATGCAAAGACTTTGTCAGGCTATGTCGTTAATGGCTTCAAGTTTAAGTCAACTCAGCATGCTATAAATGCCGAATTTCTCAATGACGGCTTCGATACCAAGAATTCTGGTGTTTGCATAAGAGGCACCATCTATGACGACGAGCCGGACTTTGACTATTATGGAGTGCTTCGGGAGATTGTAGATTTACAATATAGTGCCCCATATGATATGCATATTGTGATGTTCAAATGTGAGTGGTTCGATACGAGACCAAATATCGGTTGGAGAATCGATAAACAATTTGGATTCGTCGATATAAATCATCGCAGGAGGTATAGAGGGTCCGACACGTTTGCGATAGCAAGTCAGGCTGTTCAAGTCTACTATACAAGCTACCCAAGGCGTCGTAGAGATCGATTTGACTGGTGGGCAGTATGCAAGATTAAATCTAGAAATACATTCAACGTTGGAGACCCAGCATACCAAGAGGACCAGATCGAGAAGCCCCAATACATGGGACAACAGTCGGATACCATGGACGTGGAAGATGTCGATATACCTCATGCTGAGGAAAATAGAGGGGAGGAAGAGGTTGATATACAAGACTTAGCTGTCAACCAGGGGAGAAAGAGGCGTCTTGTCCCAAGTATTGAGCCTGAAGAAGAAGTAGAAGAAGAAGAAGAAGAAGAAGAAGAAGAAGAAGAAGAAGAAGAGGATGAGGATGAGGATGAGGATGATGATACAGATGAAGTCGACGATGAGGATGATGATATAGATGAAGTCGACGATGAGAATGAGGATGAGAACGATGACGATGACGATGAGGACGAGGACGATAACGATGATTAGATTAAATATCGGTATATATTAGAAGCACTTACAACTTAGTGAATTCAGTTTAGACGGACACATTCTTATTTCAGTTTATGTTTTTGTCGTTCGATCATCTACTTATTGTATGATTTTCTTTTTACAGATGGCACTCTTAGTTCTCATTGTCTTGACGGCACTCGCCGCCCTGCTGCTGGTATATATATTTTAGTTCAGTTTTATATTCATTTATACTTCTATATTGTTAATTATATTTATGTCTGCTCCTTACAGGTCATGGTCACTACCACTCGTGCTGCTGGCAGTGGCCGTGGACGTGATGGTAGTGGTGCTGGTGGTGGCGGTACTGGCCGTGGTGGGCGTGGTGGTAGCGGCACTGGCCGTGGACGTGATGGTAGCGGTCGTGGTGGTAGCGGCACTGGCCGTGGACGTGATGGTAGCGGTCGTGGTGGTAGCGGTCGTGGTCGCCTTCCACATTCCCCGGATATAGAGTCCTCCGATCCCGACCTGGAGAGCCCGACCACAGACTCTTCCCGCCGTCGATCTGCCGAGGCGCTACCTTCATCTTCATCGAGGCCTGAGACTCCATCCGCTAGCGGATCCGTTCCGCCCCCGGATGCACCAGCGGGTACACCATCAGTTACTGCAGGGTGGGCTCCGGAGTACCCCCGGATTCAGCTTCATCCTGCTACCGGTGAGTACATCCGCGGACCCGCGGATCCTCCGACGCCTCCAGAGAGGCCGATAGGCGAGAACCGACGAGAGCTATGGCCCGCGGGTGATACATAAGTAAATTTAAGTTAATTTATTAAATTTGTTTCATTTATTCAAGTTAATAATCCAGTCTTTGCTTCTTTGTAGGTTTTTCCCGTATGATGCTGCCCGGATACTCGGGCAAATTATCCGGGAAAACTACCATGGCCCCTACCTTAATTTTTCTGAGGTGCCTCAGAACATGCAGTACGTCTGGCTCGAGGAGATGAAGGTATATATATATCTTTTGGTTAATTATTAATTATTCTTTAATCCACTAATTTTTTAATTACGTGATAATTTAATTTGTATGTCAGACGACGTTCTGGTGGCCCCCCCATCGCGAGGAGTTGATTCGCAAGGCCTACAAAGCCGCCGCCGGGAAGAAGATACGGGATGCGGTGTACGACGTTCGTACGGCGCATTCGAGGAAGAAGTGGCTCCGGGAGGAGTACTACGAGCAGATGTTGGATAAGATGAATACTGCTTAGTACAGGGAGAAATCAGAGAAAGCGAAGGCGAGCAGACAGGCCGCTGGTCTGCATACGGGAGGTTCAAGGGCCCACGCAGCGACGCGTGCAGATTTGGTGAGATACCGCAAATTCATTTCACTATTAAATTCGGTACTATTAATATACGTAGTTAATTAAATTCGACGTATATTTCGTATGCAGGCACAACGGGCGGTAAAGGAGGGGAGAGAGCCGGAGTCGGTCACCGTCTACGATGTATTCCTGCATACACACAAGAGGCGGGCAGACGGGAGCTTCGTCGACGCGAGGGCCCAGGCGACTGATGTAAGTAATTACGTTTATGAGATTTATATTAGAAATATAATTATTGTTAACTTAATTAGGTGAACGTAGGATTCAAATTATAACTTAGGGAAACATAGGATTTAGATTATAACTTAGGAAAACTTATAGTATAAACACATTCATTGGATAGGCTGCATATCGTGAGGCCCTTAGTCAGATTGAGCCCCCTGCCGAGGTTGTCGGCGAAACGACGCCCACCCAGACGCCCTCTTCTATGGCCGCTTGCTACGACGACGTGTTCGTAGAGTCTGTCGGCGGCTTTAATAAAGGGCGCGTCTACGGCGTAGGTTCCCTGGCGGCGTCGTTGCAGGGCGCGACTCCGAGATATCCACCGCCCCCGCCTCCTCCCGCGCCCCCGTCGGACGATATGAGGAAGCAGCTTGCGACTCTCACCTCCGATATGTCGGAAATACGGAGTCTAATGTCGGATGTGCTGGAGCGCCTTCCGCGTCCTTCTGCTCCCGGTCCAGATCCGTCTGCTCCCGGTACGTCTACTGCGGTTGCCGGTCCTTCCGACCCTGGACGTTATTCATTTGACCGTAATGCCGAGGTCCGCCTGGTACCGGATACTGCGCTCATTGGGCTCATGGACATGATGTCGGCAGAGCAGCTCCGCACGCTTCCAGAGCATGTGTTGTCCCAGGTGCCGGCGTACATGGTGGAAGAGTACATCCGCAGAGCCGAGGCGGCGCCGAGACGACCACGCGATCCATCTCCGGGAAAATGATATTTGTACTGTTTTTTGATATTATGAATTTGGATATTTGGATATTATGAATTTGGATATTTGGATATTTGTTATTGGATATTTGATATTGGATATCATGAATTTGGATATTTGGATATTTGTTGATCGTACATGGATGTTTGGATGGATATTTGGATATTTGTTGATCGTACATGGATGTTTGGATATTGGATATTATGAATGTGTAATATTTACGAAAAGGAAATAGAATGTTTATGTAATTTTTTTTAATTGATGTTACATTTAGCGACGGACTAGCGACTAACTAGCGACGGATTATATAAATATTTGCAGTTACCGACGGAAGAGCGACGGAATATCCGTCGCTAACTGGGTGATATAAAATATTTTGTAGTTACCGACGGAAGAGCGACGGAATATCCGTCGCTAACTGGGTGATATAAAATATTTTGCAGTTACCGACGGAAGAGCGACTACCTAGCGACGGCGCATCCGTCGACATGGTTCTGGAAATATGGTAGGTTTCCAGAGACTTAGCGACGGATAGTTGGTCGCTAATCCGTCGCTAATCGGTCGAGGATGACGACGGACTAGCGACGGATGAGCGACCAATTATCCGTCGACATGGTTCTGGAAATATGGAAGCTTTCCAGAACCAGGCCGACGACCTACCCGTCGCTAATACGTTGCTATAACATCGAGGTTAACGACGGAATGGCGACGGAATAGCGACTGATTTTGCGTATCAGGAACCTCTCTGATACGCTTTTACCGACCTATTGACGACGGATTAGCGACGGATATTTTAATATTATATGGCATGTAAACCGACGGGAACATGTCGCTAATCCGTCGCTACGTAGGTGAAAGACAACCGTCGCTAACCAGTCGCTAGTCCGTCGGATAATTATTTGTCCGACGGCTTAGCGACGGACATTTTTTAGCGACGACGTTTTTCCCGACGGCCATTTTCATCAAATATCCGTCGCCATTACGTCGGTAATTTATGTTACCGACGGAATAAGCGACGGATCTGGCCGTCGCTAAAGTTGGTTTTTTTGGTAGTGTTCTTTTCCGTCTTGGTTAACTCTGTCTATCTACAGCCTAACTTAGATTTTCTCGACATGATTATTTTGTGTTCATCTTTCATATGATTTGACTAAACTCTTCTTCGCTAACCACTTGTCTAATTCTTCTTGTCCTTCTCGGTAATTGTTGAAAGTGCCTCATGAGTTGATTCAAGAAAAGTTCGAAAAGTAATTTATCCTTGTATTACGGAATTGAGAGTTTGCATCCAGAGAAATACTGGCGAGGTATGACTTCAGATAACGGCATCATGGTTAAATATGTTTCTCGAATTCTACTTGGACCACTTCCTCAGCATTTTGACTAACATCTTCTCCTTTATTTTGCAAAAATTGTTTGGGAATATTTTACGGATTTGGCCAAGTTAAGTTCAGGAACCTATATTATCTGGCGTGGTAGCTGTGTACTGCAGCCATCCGTCGTATTACGGAATAAGGAAGTTAATCGCAGCCAGATGCACACTAGCGCGATAGTAACTTCATGTGACATAATTACGGAGGTATATGGTTCTTGAGTTTTACTTTGACTACGTCCTATGCATCTCGTTTGGCCTCGTACTATTCTTGAAAATATTTCAACAATCTTTCATGTCTTGCTTGACCCTTATACCTTGTCTGAATATTGATATGGATTGCTCGACCCGGTCTTAGGCCTTTGTTTGCTTCTATTTAATTGATGACTGAAATAGCCAAACCTTGTTAACAGATTATGTAGTGTAATTGTAATATGTTAATGTGTGATTGTGATGAGTATATTTTTCTTGGGGATTCATTGGGTTGAACTTATAGGACAGATATGAGTGACTGGCTATAGTTGACTTAAAAACCATTAAGAATGATTAGTTTGATAGTATGGATTAATTTTAAGGTATCTAAGAAGGAGTAATGAAATATTATATTTTGTGACTACGGATTTAGGATTAGAATCTTGTGCTTAGATTCGAGAGTTGAACATTATAAGACTTTGATGGCCAAGTGATTATTGGTTATCTACAAACTATTTACTTATGATTGGAGGATAGATCGATATATGGAAAGAAATAGAAGGAGATAACATTGCGTGCAAGATCGGAAGATAGCAGGAGCAAAACATGGACATATGTACATAGGTAATAAATAATTCGGTAAATGAATTAAGAGTTTGAATTTGAAGTTTTATATTCAGGAGTTCATGAGTAAAAGAGAGAAGGCTCAATGCCAAGAATAGGTTTTGAATGTATAATTTTATGGAGCTTGTGATTAATAGGATAAAGATACTTAGGACGGGATAAGAAAACAAACAAATTGCTATTGAGATTGAAATTTTGGTTGATGGTCAATCATTGTTAATATATATATACGTATCTCGAGGATGACCTATATTTTAGAGTATATGTAAAGGTTCGTATTGATATAAAAATTCTAAAGGGTAAAATAACATAGTTTTTATGGAAGAAGCTTGTTGAACCTGAACCAAATGATTGTAGAGAGAAACAGCATAGGTGATCACAAAGGTAGCAGATTGAGTACTGTAGCCATAGCAGTTGCATGTTTTAGCTTGACCTATTGGATGATTTTAATTTCGAGGACAAAATTTTTATAAGGTGGGTAGGATGTAAGCCCCCTGAATTTAGGGCTTATTTTTTTTAATTTTATAAATCATTTATTCGCAATAGATATTATTATTTGATTAAATGCTCCATTATCGTGACTTTGACTTCTGGAGCGTCAAGGATGCCAATCTCTGGAAACTCTCTTCATCAGTGTGTAGTAGACAAGATTACCTTCATGTTGATATATCATGTCCCATCCAAACTTGTTCCCTTGTACTCTTTTTGCTTCACACAACTTCGGATCAATTTAGACCATTTGATCATTAATTAATTATTAATTGATTTTCCCACTTTTATCCTTGATCATCATATGCACGTTACCGTGACTTTTAATTTAGAAGCACAAGGCTAGTCATTTTCTTGAAACCAACTTCTCATGCTTGATCTACTCGAGACGCTCTTCATCCATGACCTTCGTGTCCCACTCAGACACACCATCTTCTGCTTCATTTGCTTCGCACAACTTTTGGGTCAATTTAGGCCAATTAATTATCCACCGTAATTTGTGACCTGACTTCCAATTTAATTTCGGGATCCGACATCGATCCAACCTACTCGACCCAAAATATGGACATGGCCGACATGAAGCCTACTACCCGTATGACACTTGTGTCCCATTCATTTGAGCCCCCACATATTAATTGTTTACCCATGATCATAAATACATATTTAAATTCAAATATTGCACCATGTCCGATTTTGACCCGATCCGGCTCAACCGAACCCAACCCAAACTTTATGTTACCCCCTCATGGACACCCACGCCCTAATTCTCCTACAAAATATTAAATCCCTACTATACCTATTTTTTTTAATATTAAATGGACAACTCCCCTTAATTAATTCCTAGAGTCCTCATATTAAATCCTAACCATTGATTATCCCAACTCATCCTCACCACACAATTTCCCACACAACCCTCACTCCCACACCCTCTAATTTTTGGCCGACCCTAAAATTCCCACACAATTCTCCCTCTTTCATTAATACACTACTCTCTCTCTCTCTCCTATTTATTACACACACACACTCACAACTCATTTTCTCTCCCTCTTTCTACACAGCTCCCTCTCCCATGCCGAGCTCCTTCCTCCCCCTCATGGCCGAACTACCATCGACCTCCTATGGCCGACACAGCTACCATATCCTCCTCTCCGACTTCACCTTCTCCTCCTCCTCCCGAACTCACCAACTCCTCCTTCCCCCTAGCTCATAAAATGACCACCATCACCTTCACCATCATCTTCCCACCACCACCATAGCCGAACCATCAACCACCCTTGCCGTGCCCCTGGTCACCGCCGTCGCGCCAGGCTAGCACCGCCGCCGCCGAGCGCGCGTGCGCCAGCATGCAGCAGCAGCCGCAGCTGCAGCAAATAGCAGCCTATACAGCAGCAGCCACGTGAGCTGTCACCGCCACCGGCACCGTCGCGGTCGCCGCCGCCGTCGGCGAGCCCCCCCTCGGTTGGGTGCACCCCTACAGGCAGGCCCCATGGCCACCGCTCCCCTCTTCGATGTGTATCGGAGGCGATTCGTGCGTTTGGCACGGGTTCCCGTCGTGACGAGCTCGGAAACGAAGTTGAAATGGTATTTTGTCGCAACGACTTTGTACATGATTTTCGAGAAATCTGACCGTTGGATCGACAGTTTCTTCGCTCCATCACAATCTCGGTATATCCATCTTCACTTCCCTCAATTTTCGTCCGTTAAACATCAAAACCGGCCACCAAGTTGACCGTTTAAATTGTGTAATTTTTGGACAATTTTGTGGATCCAACTTCGTCGGTTCGTATCTCCTCCATCGCAGCTCCGTCTAGCGTGCTACTGGTTCCTATGTGAAGCAGGTATAACCCTCTTCCTACCCCCTTAGTTTCGTTTTATTGTGAGCACGTTTGATTGGTTGAATTCGACGCCAAAGTTGGCCGTCCGAATTCATAATTTTCTAGTCATAAAGTTCCATTTTTGAACCCGGTACTCCGAATTCAATTTCTGACACCACCAGTAGACTCATGGCATCGTTCTGGCACATTTTCATATAAAGTTTGTTAGATTTGGAGGACATGAACCCTGGCACGTATTTCGGTGCAAAGCGGGCCCGACAGTCCGGGTCAACGGGACTTTTTGATGCCGGCTCATCGGAATCCAATTTCGGATAAACCGTTGAGTTCGTATCGTCATTCTGGACTCGTTGACATATAATTTGCTAGGTTTTAGAGGACATTGGTTCCGGCACGCATTTCGGTGCAAGTCGGATACCAATATCCGGGTCAACGGGTTATTTCGAGATCGGCTCATCGGAATCCAATTCTGGATGTACCGTTGGGTTTGTATCGTCATTCTGGACTCGTTGACATATAATTTGCTGAGTTTTGAGGACATTGGCTCCGACACGCTTTTTCGTGCAAATCGGATTCCAATATCCGGGTTAACGGACCAATCTGAGATCGGGTCATCGGAATCCAATTTCGGATATACCGTTGAGTTCGTATCGTCATTCTGGATTCGTGGATATATAATTTGTTAGGTTTAGTGCACTTTTATTTTGGCACATTTTTTGGTGCAAAGCGGGTCAGACACGGATACCGTTTTGATTCGAAATTACCTTTTTGCCCCTGTGTCCAAATTGGACTTATGGGCAGGCTATTCTAGCTATTTCGACCATTTTGGACACGTTGGTAATGGTTATTTCACCATCCGACAACATCTATAGGTTTCCCCCTATCTATCACCCTATTATTATTATAATCTTTCTCTTTTGTTTGTATTTTGAGATCCATCGATTCCAGTTATTTCACAATCACTGAAATTGATATGTTGACCCTGTAGATGTTTATAGAGACTAGCTTTTACCCTGTTGACCTTGGTTGACTACTTTGACTGAACGTCGAAGTAGAGTCAATATTTGATCTAGGTTAGACTAGTTTTGACCTTGGTTGACCACAGTTGACTAATTTGACCAAAAGTCAACCGAAAGTCAACCGTAGCCTAAAATTGATTAGAACTTGACCAAAGTTGACAAGTTAATCCAAGGTCAACTATTAGTCAACGTTAGTCAAGTTTGACCTAGAGTTGACATAGGGTTGACCAGAGTTGACCAGTTGACCAGAAGTCAACTGTAAGTCAACCCTTGACTAAGATTGACCTAGTTTGACTTGCTTTGACGTGCCTTGACCTAGTTGACTTAGTACAACTTGATTTTACTTCCAAACCCTAATTAGCTTATATATATCTCATCTTTAGGTCTGTGATTTCACTCTGAGCCAGATTACACAGTTGACATATTCCACCAGATCTCAAGCGAGTACATTCTCTGATAATGTTTCTGTTTTATGATATCATCTATGTTTCTTGTATTTAGTGTAGATATCCTTGTTCTCTTGACACATTGTTCACACGGATTGGTATTTCTCTGGATCCCGTCATGAGATGTTATTCCTCGCTTTCCTTGGTATATCTTGTGCAAGTCTTTCTTATTTATT